>CM046880.1:356631237-357831237 GCA_025667525.1 Glebionis coronaria
ATCTACTCAAATCCCCTTTTTGAATTTGATGACGAGTTCGTTTATAGTGACGTAAATCCTCTCTTTGATGAGACGTTCGAGGACATCGAGAGTGGGGATTCTTTGAATCCTAAACTCGATGAGCCGGATTTACTAGTCACCCTCCATAAGTCTCATTTGGATGAGCCTTCTCTTTTGATTTATGATGCTTCCATTCTCGAGGGGTTCACCGATGGACCGCCTCTCGATGAGAATGAGGTTTTTCATGAGGCTTTTGCCTTTGAACCGGGAGGAGACTTTGAGACCCCCATTTTTAGTGATTATATTTCAACTTTACCTTCGTCTCAAAGTGATCCTACCCACCCTCTCGGTTCTCATGACTACACGTACTTCGAGTACGTTGTAAGGAGTTTTCTTCCTTACAAAACGTATCCTCCGGCTTTGCCTTTATCATTTTCCACCAAATGTGAGGATACGATCTTT
The DNA here is from genome assembly GCA_025667525.1 of Glebionis coronaria. Lineage (NCBI taxonomy): Eukaryota > Viridiplantae > Streptophyta > Magnoliopsida > Asterales > Asteraceae > Glebionis > Glebionis coronaria. The sequence continues at coordinate 356,631,700 of CM046880.1, forward strand.
GACCCCGGTATAAAGGCTTTGCCTTTATTATCGGTTTCTTTGGGCCTTGTTTACATGTAAGACCCACGTATGTTGACCATCCCATGAATATCCCTAAATGATCACATTTATGGGGATTCGAGTCGAGCTTTTGACTCCGTTATCAAAAACAAGGTGCCTCGTGGGGGAATCTCATGCCTGTCCTTTTTATCATTTCTGTTTTATTTTTCTAATTAGTGTAATGTGAGGGACTTGTGCTCTTCCAACCTTTGTTCTGTGGTTGTTTGTGATTGTGATTCATTAGGTTCATCGTCATCAAGCCTCTCGTGTTCGTTTTATGGATCACTCGAGCTTCGATCGTTGCCTTTGAAGATTCTGATATCCGATGATATCCTTTTATGTTCTAACGATTATCTTATTAGCATAATTCATAAACGGCTTTTAGGTTATTCGTTTTACCCTTTCCATGCTCGAGATTAAGCATTCGACTTTCGTCTCTAGTATGGGGGTGTTTCACCCTTAGACTCGAAACATTGAGGACAATGTGTAGTTTTAGTATGGGGGTGAGTAGATACTTCACCTTGCTTACGTCATCACGCAATCCAATTTTCATCTTTTTGTTATCGTTTTATGCAAAATAAGGCTAAAAATGGCCAAATTATAAAAACTTTCTAGTTTTTTTCATAAGTGTTCAAGACACAAATGTAGGTTTTCCGATGGTGAGAATAAGAGTAAATTTTTACTCGATCGTGCGTGTTGAGCACTTAGCTTCGATTCCTTAACTATATTTGGCTAAGTCTCTTAATTGAGGACGAGAAATGATAGCGTTAATTATAAGTTACTATGCTAAACGTATAGTACTCGTATTCTTTCAAAAACTCATGTGTCCTAATTATTTTCTTATTCTCCCTACGCTTTTATAATAAATTGTTAATAAGTATTGATTTAGCGTTTAGTCTCTATTGTTGGTTTCTAATTTGTTTTAGTAGCTTCCATGTAATTAAATTGAGAAAACATTAAGGTATCGCCAGCATCACGGTTTTGAAGTATTGGCAACCCGAATAATCAAAGGCTTTCCCCAATAATAATTTAATTTCCTCTTAACCTAAATCAAGCAAAAAATTCAAAGCTCACAAGGCCGAAAAATCTATGCAAAAATTGAAAGTGAATGTCTTAAATCTTGAAACCTTAAAGATCCAAAATTCGCTTTAGCGTGAGGATATACGTCAAGTCATAATAAACACCTCATGACGAGGTTAAATAAAAGACAAGGGCAAGACCAAATCCATAATAACACTTCATGGCGAAGTTAAATAAAAGGTGGCGGTAAACCAATTCCAAATTGGTAATAAGTCTCATGTTCAAAACCATTATAAAACTGTGTTATCGATCCTTTTTGTTGACTTAATTTTTTGACATCGTTGTCTATTAGGATGAATTATTAATTCGATGATTTTGGTTACACCGTTAAGGCTTTATTTTTGGACCTAATCTCTATTCACGCTTAAGTCAATGATGTATCCTCGTGATCATTAAGACAAAAATAAAATATAAGAGATACACCTTAGGAATAAGGGAGTCTAAGTACGTGATTAGAGCATATGAGTAGTGTCAGCATTACTAACTTATAATGACAATGATCTTGTTTCACGCTTAGCATGGAATTGGGTGAAAATCGAGGACGAAGGAATTATTTCTAACGAAGCACTCACGTGTTCTTATTCTATGATCCTAAACGTCCCATTTTGCGATGAAAACAATACATTATGTCTAAAACACATGTAGTAGTTTATTTAAATTTATGTTTTCAATAAATATCACCTAAAATGAATTTTGGAAGTGCTACGATACTTAATTCAAGCATTGCGTGAGGACACGGCAATGGTTTAGTATGGGGGAGTGATGAGACTGCATTTATACATAGTCTCATCGTCCAAATCGAGCTTAAAACGGTCAAAAATGTCATAAAATACCCCAAAATATGCTTGTGTTTGTTCATAGTGTATTTTAGGTACGGATATCGTGAATTCACCAAAAGATTACAAGAATCAAGCAAAAACAAAAACGGGAAACAAAGCCGTACAAAGAACCGGACCCGAGTATAGATTTTCCAAAAATACCCTTGAAGTTTTGAAGATTGTCAAGATTGGTCCTCCAAGTTTGAAGAATTGTCATTTTATACCCCTCATCTATAATTATATGCATTGGGGTCCCTAAATTTTGAAATGGCCCTTGAAGATAGTTAAAACTGCATAATGGTCCTTGATTCACAGTTTGCATAACAATATGCCAAATTTGACAAGTTTGTCAAACTTATAACAAAGGGAATGGAACATATAGCTGTTGGAAACTTGTAATGACACAAAATTTGGAGTCTAGGGGCCATTTCCATCAAACAGCCAAACTTAACCCACCATACACCAACTGACACCTCAGCTTGCCCTATCCACCTCACCAGTCAACCCGGTCAAACCATACTCCCCTCCACATCACCCTCACCCCACCACTCACAACTCACCACCTCAACAAAACACCCACGTCACCTGATAGGTGTGAAAACACCCATCCTTTTACCACTTAATTATAATAATAACCAAGCCAAAACGTGTATTTTACGTCGTAAATGTCAGAATTATGCGTGGTTTGTGTTTTTAGTGTGTTTTAGGACCAAAAGATGAAAAAGGAAGAAAACACAGGCTTTCACGGGCTTTTATCGAAGAAAACGAGAAAAGACGAAGTCAAAAGATTAAGAGTGCAAAAAGAACGGAAGTCCAATGGCTATTCTGAAGATTTATCGAAGAAAAAGTCTAAAGACGGAAGTTTAATGAAGTCGAAGAACTCAAGTCTAATTAATGAAGAAATTAGAAGACGAGTTTAATTAATCCCGAGACAAAGTCGAAAAAGTCGAAGAATTAAGAAGACGAAAAGACGAGAAAGAAAGAAAGAAAGGAGCAACACATGCTTCCCTTCTCCCTATATATAGAACACTCCCATCTCATTTCAAAGTGTTAGCTAATTTGACAAATTAGTCTTTCCACCATTTTAATTACTTGCACCATTTCTATTTTCATGTCATTTTAATTTCATGTCTTAAATTCCTTGCTTTTTAATTCCAAGTAAGTTAATTTTATTGTTGAATCTTAATTTTCCTTTAATCAAGCTTTTCTTTATCATTCTCATCCTACTTTTCTTGTCTTTGATTTGATTGTGGTTCGCATTAAGCATTGATTTTGCTTAATCTTATTGTTTATTTGATTAAAAAGTTCATCTTTCTATTTCCATCTAGGCTTGTATACGATTTAAGCTATAAGTTTGACAATCTTATTGGCTTATTTTGTATTTAGCTTATTTACTTTTTTAGTTTTCTTAAAAAGTTTAGTCTTTTTAAAGTTTGGTTCATAAAGTTTGCTTATTTCGTATTTTAAAAGTTTTCAAATTTGTGCTTATTGAGTTGGTTAAGTTTTTGTTAAGTGTCTTTTTTAGAAGTGCTTATTTGATTTTTAGCTTATTGTACTCCATCCGAATATTGTGATTTTTCCATCACAATAGGGTTTTGACATTGTGATAGCTTTTTCCGATAGCTTTATTGTGATCGCAATAACCCTAGGGGTTCTACTTTGCGATCAAAGTGTAATATCCCCTTATTCCGATCGAGGATTGCGATTGCCCTTGGCATCGTGGATTGCGATCGGGATTTAAGGTATATTGCGACGAAGTGCTGCCCAAATTTTGACAGCCACATTCAGATAGATTTTGGCACTTTAGTTATTCCGACAGTTTTTATTTTTAGACATTCCGATAGAATTTTTGTTTGATATTCCGACAGTTTTCGTTCAACATTACGATAGCTTTTTATTTTATAACATTACGATAGAATTTTCTTTTTAAACATTCTGATACTTTCTTTTAAAACTTATTCCGACACTTTTCTTTATATAATAACATTGCGACAGTTGTGTTATTTAAACATTCCGATATGTATATATTCAACATTACTTTCCGATGGAAATGACCAACTTGCTTGGTTGCTTAGCCATTTTGGCGCCAAAAGTGAGCAGCTAGCTTGCTAGCTTGAGCTAGCTGCCTGCTAGCTTGTTTATTTATTATTTTTGTTCTGTAATTGTTTAGTTTAATCTGAAAGTTGTTCCGATTTTATTTCTGAAAGTTACGTATTTTTAGTTGAATTTTTCGTCTAATTTTAAAATTAATATTTTTTCGTAAAGTTCAAGTTTTATCTTTTTTTTAGTACCCGCTTTAGGTTTTTCCTTGTTTAGCTTTAAAGTACCATCTTAGTTTTATTCTCTCCTTTTTCATTAAGTAAACTTTATTTTCGAGTCGATAGTTAATTTCGTCTTTTAGTTTTATTTTTATCAATTGTTTCGCTTTAAATTTCGTTTTATTATTTATTTTAATATTCGTTTTAATATCGTTTTAATTTTTAGTTTTTAATATTCACCTTGTTTTACTTTTATTATTTGTACTTGTCTTTAGTTTGTTTTTAAATACTTTTCGCATTTACTTTTTAATTAGTTATAGATAATCAACTTCCCTTTTTCTTAACCAAAAACAATTGAGTCGCACTTTGAACCGGAAATCAATTCGATTAGACACCGAGAAAACAAACTTTTTAACCTATCAAAATCTTCATTTCAAATGGCGCCGCTGCCGGCTCTTTTCGTGAAGATTAACGGTTTTTTGTGAGAGACGCGTTGGATTTTGGGATCCGTTCACTTTTGAACGTTATTTTTCTTGCCAAAAAAATATTTCAAAAATCCAAAAACATTTGAAAAGTCATTAAATGCATTTCTTTTCTAAGTTTTGCAACCAAAAATATTCCTCTTGATCCTCTATTGTGTTTAATTCTTTTCTCTTCCCCTCTTATTTTTAATTCTTCATGGATTCGTCTTGCGTACGGTGTGGGAGACCATGGCATGGTTATCAAACATGTCAATGGTGTACTTGTGAGCGGTGCGGCTCTGATATCCACAATACACAATTTGGATATTGTCCATTTTGCAATTCAACAAATTCGTACTTCTCCTCTTACAATACTTTCTCACCCTCTCCCGTATATGACGATCCTTATCCTCAAAATGCACCGGGTTTTCCTCAATACCCGTATTGCAATATTTGTGGGGGCCCTCACGATGCTTCTTCTTGTCAACCGATGAATATCTTTGAGCCAATTCCGTGCTATGATTCCGGTTTGTATAACTTTGAGCCCCCACATCACACCCTCAATCATCAATCCTCTCGGGGAATTAGTCTTGACAAACAACTCACTACTTTGAATGACGTTCTAGAAAGTTTAGCTCAACTCCGAGCTGACTTGCATCAGGAAAGGCAACCTTTGCTTGATGGTGACCAAATCTTGAAATCCACCTACACCTTTTTGAGCCAATTTGGTCATTTTCCCTTCTTTTCTACACCAAAATGTTTAATTAAAGCGTGGGATAGAATGAGTTTAATTGAACATACTCGGGGAGATGATCAACAAAAGTTGCTTCATGAGCTTCTTAAAGATGTGGAGTTTATCAAGGAGGAGTTAGTCGACTATATCACTCCTAACTGGAATGGTCCAGTCTATTATGATGATGATGACAAGGATGACGTCTACGATCTCAACCCATCTTTTGAAATTACTACTCCTACTCTCGATATTCCTAATGCGTCTAAGGATAGTGATTCATCGAGTGATATTAGTAATTTTGGTCTCGACAAATTCTTTGATGATGAGGTTTATGACATACCGAATTTTGTGGAGCTTACGGACGAGGTCGCTCTTAATGATGATGATTTACCTCCATGCTATGAGAATTTCACTTTTGAAATTTCTCCTTCTCCTCCGGGCGATGAAGGCGATGTTGATTTATTCTCTTCGACTTATGAGAAGTTCGCCCCTGAACTTGGTCTTTTAGATGAGGTGGAAGACGTTATTCTTCGTGACAAATTACTGAAAGTTCATCTTCTTATTGCTAAGATTGAAGCGTTGAATTTTGCTCCTATTTCCGAGTCTTTACCTCCGTCTATTACTTCAGTTGAGAATAATGATACAGCTATGGAGGAAATCGACATTCTCTCAATACCTCCGGGTATTGATGATGATGACAAGGAAGGGGATATTATTTCTGATAATTTGCTGCAGGAAGGTATTGTCCCAAGTTCCCCTCCCGAGCACCTTTTATCCCAACCTTTAGAAACCATTATGGAGGATGAGTGCTTTGACCCGGGGGTGCCATTGATTATTTTATGATTGATGACCTTATGGCTTTGCCGCTTTCTGAGTATCAATTGTCTTTGGGGGATGACAATTTGCTAACTTTACCCACCCCACCTCCAGTGGATCACAACCTCACATACTTTTCGTATGTTGAGAGGACTTTTCTACCCTTTAAGACTTATCCTCCGGCCTCTCCTTTATTAATGTCCTCCGGGAACGAGGACAAGGTCTTTGATCCCGATATTACATTTGAGGCTTCCCCATGGACTATTTAATTCGGGGACGAGTCAGGCTCGTGACTCGGTGAACAAAAACAAGCGCTTTTTGGGAGGCATCCCAATTATCTATACTTTTATTATGTTTTTTTAATAAGTGTAGGGGAGACCCTAGTATGTGTTTGTTGTTTTCTTTCTTATCATGTGCAGGGATTCGAGCTTTCAAAGATCTATTCTTGATGACTTTTGACGACCCGTGATTCCGTGTTCCCGTCTTCCCGGTTCTATCCTAAACTCTTTTGATTCACTATTTTGTATTCTTCAATATTAAAATAGGAATCACTTTAGTTGTCTCTTCCCTAGCAAGATTTAAACAACGTGCACAATGTCCTAAGTGTAGGGGAGCTTACTCCCACATGCTTAAACATTGAGGACAATGTTTATATTAAGTGTAGGGGGACTTCTATCGAAGTTAAGTGGGATTTTCCTTGTATTTGTCCTCTTTTTAACCGAAAAATTGATTTTTCGACATTTTTCAAAATTTTTGATCTATTTTGGCCTAGTAATTTTACCTTTGTTATTGTTATTTTATTTCTTTATTAGAATAAATTTTAAATAAAGTGGTTTTAGATTTTTCAACATTGTGAATCTTTTAACTCAACCCGAGTTTACTTATCTAAGTTTACTCTAGCTAGTATCCTTAACGTGTTTAAGTCAAGTTTTGCTAGGCTTTTATATAGGGAACTTTAAAACGCGACAGTCTTAACTCTCACGGGTTAAGAACAAGAACTTTTCGCAAGTTCCTATAATTGATCCTAGAAAGTCGTTTATGAAAGGAACTTTAAAATGCAAATTCTAAACTTGAAAAAGTCTAAGAAGATGCAAGATCCTATAGATGACTTGAAAACCCAAAACTTTGATTTAATTGGCTAAGCATCCACGAGTCTCATTCCTTGAGATTTTAAATTGTGGAGAACGAGAGATGATAGAGTCATTTATAAGTTTGGTATTCTTTCGTGAATTTATGTGAGTTGATTATAAGCCTATTCTCCCATCGCTTGTTAATAAATTTAACTGCAATAAATAAGGTTGTACGATTTGAAAAGTTACTTAGCTTCTAGCACAAGATCGTTTAAAAGTTGCTCGGTATTAATTAGAGTTCATAGCCAAGGCATAACTTATTGAAGCGGGATGCGAAGATTGGCGAGTCCGAAAAGGCCCTAACAAGGCATGAGGGCTACATTTTGTTGCTAAAGATACAAAAGTGACGTGAAGAATCATTTATCGAAAATCAATATGAAGGACCGAGACACACGAAGAAAAGCAAATACTCCCCAAAAGATCATGGAGAAGTCTATCCAAAAAGGCCCTAACAAGGTATGAGGATAAATAGATCCAAGTCCTAAAAGGAGGGGGGTCGTTGTATATCAAAATCCCAAATAAAGATTGGAGAAAAATGAAGAAGTCTTGGTCTAAATATGACGAATCTCTCAAAAATTTCAAGTGAAGAAATTCCTATTATAAAGAGAAGACCATTATTTCATGAACGTCTCTCAAGATTTGAAGTATGAAGTCGCTGCCAAATATCGGTCCGAGAAAGGTCTCAAATCGTGAAGTGAGTTATGCCAAGATATGAACTTTATGAGGTCCCGAGAAGCAGTTTTAAAAGATTTTGTCCTTTAGCTAACTATAGATTAAATCGTCCTACTTTATTTTTAGCCTTAATAACTATCGAAATAAGTCAACAATGCATCCCCGTGATCATTTAATACAACAATAAAATATAAGAGATACACCTAGGAATAAGGGAGTCTAAGTAAATAATTGGCATACATGAGTTTGTGTTAGTTTGCTAACTTATAATAACAATGATCTCGTTTATAAGCTTGGTGTGGGGAACGTGAAACTTGAGGATGATAAACATTCATGACACCCAAAACCCCAATGTAAGTCTTTGATTTCTTTACTTGTTTTGTATATATTTCTATATTTTTAGGTTCCTTAATGTCTAGTATTCAATAAAGGCCAAGGTGGGTTAATTATGATGAGAAATGTAATTTGTGCTTTGAAATTAATGCATTGCATGAGGGCATTGCAATGATCAAGTGTAGGGGATTTGATAGGTGTGAAAACACCCATCCTTTTACCACTTAATTATAATAATAACCAAGCCAAAACGTGTATTTTATGTCGTAAATGTCGGAATTATGCGTGGTTTGTGTTTTTAGTGTGTTTTAGGACCAAAAGATGAAAAAGGAAGAAAACACAGGCTTTCACGGGCTTTTATCGAAGAAAACGAGAAAAGACGAAGTCAAAAGATCAAGAGTGCAAAAAGAACGGAAGTCCAATGCCTATTCTGAAGATTTATCGAAGAAAAAGTCTAAAGACGGAAGTTTAATGAAGTCGAAGAACTCAAGTCTAATTAATGAAGAAATTAGAAGACGAGTTTAATTAATCCCGAGACAAAGTCGAAAAAGTCGAAGAATTAAGAAGACGAAAAGACGAGAAAGAAAGAAAGAAAGGAGCAACACATGCTTCCCTTCTCCCTATATATAGAACACTCCCATCTCATTTCAAAGTGTTAGCTAATTTGACAAATTAGTCTTTCCACCATTTTAATTACTTGCACCATTTCTATTTTCATGTCATTTTAATTTCATGTCTTAAATTTCTTGCTTTTTAATTCCAAGTAAGTTAATTTTATTGTTGAATCATAATTTTCCTTTAATCAAGCTTTTCTTTATCATTCTCATCTTACTTTTCTTGTCTTTGATTTGATTGTGGTTTGGATTAAGCATTAATTTTGCTTAATCTTATTATTTATTTGATTAAAAAGTTCATCTTTCTATTTCCATCTAGGCTTGTATACGATTTAAGCTATAAGTTTGACAATCTTATTGGCTTATTTTGTATTTAGCTTATTTACTTTTTTAGTTTTCTTAAAAAGTTTAGTCTTTTTAAAGTTTGGTTCATAAAGTTTGCTTATTTCGTATTTTAAAAGTTTTCAAATTTGTGCTTATTGAGTTGGTTAAGTTTTTGTTAAGTGTCTTTTTTAGAAGTGCTTATTTGATTTTTAGCTTCTTGTACTCCATCTGAATATTGTGATTTTTCCATCACAATAGGGTTTTGACATTGTGATAGCTTTTTCCGATAGCTTTATTGTGATCGCAATAACCCTAGGGGTTCTACTTTGCGATCGAAGTGTAATATCCCCTTATTCCGATCGAGGATTGCGATTGCCCTTGGCATCGTGGATTGCGATCGGGATTTAAGGTATATTGCGACGAAGTGCTGCCCAAATTTTGACAGCCACATTCAGATAGATTTTGGCACTTTAGTTATTCCGACAGTTTTTATTTTTTAGACATTCCGATAGAATTTTTGTTTGATATTCCGACAGTTTTTGTTCAACATTACGATAGCTTTTTATTTTATAACATTACGATAGAATTTTCTTTTTAAACATTCTGATACTTTCTTTTAAAACTTATTCCGACACTTTTTTTTATATAATAACATTGCGACAGTTGTGTTATTTAAACATTCCGATATGTATATATTCAACATTACTTTCCGATGGAAATGACCAACTTGCTTGGCTGCTTAGCCATTTTGGCGCCAAAAGAGAGCGGCTAGCTTGCTAGCTTGAGCTAGCTGCCTGCTAGCTTGTTTATTTATTATTTTTGTTCCGTAATTGTTTAGTTTAATCTGAAAGTTGTTCCGATTTTATTTCTGAAAGTTACGTATTTTTAGTTGAATTTTTTGTCTAATTTTAAAATTAATATTTTTTCGTAAAATTCAAGTTTTATCTTTTTTTTAGTACCCGCTTTAGGTTTTTCCTCGTTTAGCTTTAAAGTACCATCTTAGTTTTATTCTCTCCTTTTTCATTAAGTAAACTTTATTTTCGAGTCGATAGTTAATTTCGTCTTTTAGTTTTATTTTTATCAATTGTTTCGCTTTAAATTTCGTTTTATTATTTGTTTTAATATTCGTTTTAATATCGTTTTAATTTTTAGTTTTTAATATTCACCTTGTTTTACTTTTATTATTTGTACTTGTCTTTAGTTTTTTTTAAATACTTTTCGCATTTACTTTTTAATTAGTTATAGATAATCAACTTCCCTTTTTCTTAACAAAAAATAATTGAGTCGCACTTTGAACCGGAAATCAATTCGATTAGACACCGAGAAAACGAACTTTTTAACCTAGCAAAATCTTCATTTCATCACCCCACTCAACAGTATTAGTATTAGTTTAATTATTTTTTAAATTAATATTAATTAATAACTTTTCCCTCTAAACACTAACTAACACATACCGTTTCGGATCAAAACCCCCAAAACTCCCAGTTCATGTGACATAAACCCTAATTTGGGTAAATCATTCATCTTTGATAATTAACCATAATATTCTCCAGATGGGTGATTTCATGTTTCTTAAACATAACCACAATCTCAAAATCGACCCCACACTACACATGTGACCTCCCAAAGGGTCCCTTGACCCATCACTTTCCCTCAAAACCAAGAAAGGGGACATGATCCATAGTCCCTGTTAAAACCTTAATCTTCAAACCCAAATGGACGGATTGGATGCATTTTGACAGCTCAATAGTTCACATGTTTGGCAGGATATCACAAGACAATGTCTTTGACCAAGAACAAGTCCAAGATTCAAATTTTAACAAGGGCTTTTGAGGAATTTCATAGTTAGGGTTTCTCTATTCTATAAAGATCAGTTAAGTAGTATTTAAAGACCACTCAACTTGTGAGATGGCTTTGTTCCATAATTATTTGTAAACCTCTCTTTCTTAATAGTTAAAGTGAAAAGTTGAGCCTTGCAAATATTTTTGTGTTCCAAGTAGTATAAACCTGTTCTTTAATTCGTTTTATATTTCTACAATCTTCATTTTCAAGTTTGACCAAAAGCTTTTTCAGAAATTCACAATTGTTTTGGTTAAGTTTTTGGGACCCAAGAATTTAAAGCTGATACATATATTTGATTGACACTCAAACATATGTAAAAGTTTCAAATCCTTGTTATTATTTTGTCGTTCTCCTTGAACTTCAAGTGACAAAAGTTTTCCAAAAAAGTTTGAGTTTTCATAGTTCTTTTTTTGTTTAATCTTATGTTGTTGTGTTACTGTAGCAAAAGCTATACCACAAGCTTCTAACAAAATATTGTGGTTAATTTAGTTACTCCATTTGTTTTGTTTGTGTTGGTGTTCATCACAGGTTCATAATTTGAAGATATTAGGTGTTAAGACTGCTGTAGTCCCACCTTCCCTCACTCTTGCTTCAAAAAGCATTTCCATCCATAACAAGCTTCTTATAAGCCCAAGGTTGAGCTAACATGGGAGATGGCATCAGCCATAGTGGGGCCCGGATGTGGGTCCCACAAGTTACTTAGGGCTTGAACCCTATCATTTTTGTGAAATCTTGTAATTTTGAGGATTGATCTTGGAATCTGTTAAATTGCTTATTTGTTGTTAAAATTAAGTTAGTTTGGTGTTATTTGTTAGAATTATGCTAGGTTAGTAGGAGTCAAACATGTTTTGTAAAAATCTCTTTGAAAATATTGTGAATCTGCCATCTAAAGGGGTGTTTGGTTGTGTCAGTTTATAGGTGTGGGTGACACACATTTATTCATTGAGTGACTTTGAATGCTCAGTTAGGTTTGTTAGTTGTGTTTTAAGCTTTGGTTTAGGAAGTATAGGAAAAGTAAAAGAAATTACATGTTAGTCTAAAAATATGCTTAGATAATCAGTAGGGGTAACAAGGTCCTTTTAGTAACTTTTATACTACAAATTTTGGTCATTAGCTAGTTTCAATAGTAGTCTAGGGTATTGTATGCTTTAGTGGTGGTTGGGTTGTGTTATACTCAAGTTATTGGCTGATGAATCTCACCATTTGACCAACTAGATCAACAGACTACCCTCAGACCCTTATTTTTCATATCAGTGACTGCATTGGCTTAATTTATTGCTTGTTTTGTGTTAGATTTTGGCTATTTTTTATTTTTTCTGACTCCCCACACTCCACTGAGTGTGGGGGTGCCTTTGTCTCCAAAATCCATCAATAAACAAGCTCAATCTAGCGCAATTCGTGTTTATGTGATCCATGAATGGGAACAAGGTTCCCACTGCTAGTATAATCTACTGTCGGGGTAAAAGACAAAAGCCCCCAGCTAGTCACTATCAGTTTTGATTTATTTTGTCATTAGTGGCTTTAACTTAGCATTTGTCATATTTTTCAATTTTCCTAGCTTAAATTAGTTATTTTAGGATTTTTCATAAAGTTAATTTATTTTTCTGATTAGTCTAATTATTTTTTAGCATTATTTTAAATTTAAATTAGGTTCTAATATTCTGTTTTTGTCTTTAGTGGTTAATCTTTAGTACTTTTAAGCTATTTCACTTTTCCAAGTTTAGGTAAATTATTTTAAGATTTTTAGAAAAAAGAATTTCATTTTTCCCTTTATTTAATTATTTTTAGAATTATTTTAAGTTTAAATTAGTTTTTAATTAAACTGTTTTTGTCCTATTACGGCTAAAATTACTTTTTTCAACTTTTTCATATTTCCCAGCTTTAATTTTAATTTAGGATTTTTCAAAAAGAAAATTTATTTTCTTATTATTTTATTATTTTTATGATTATTTTAATTAAAAATTAGTTTTTAACCTTTTAAAAATAGAAAAATAGTTTTAAAAATTTAGGAAAAAACTTTTTAGTGTTTAATTAATATAAGTAAGATTTTAGTTTGATAAAATATAATTTTGGACTTTTTGTTAATTATATTTAATTTTAGAGCTTTAATTAGCATTTAAAATTGAATATTTAATAATAATAAATTTTAAAATTTATTTATTGAACTTTGATTCTTATTATTATTTTAGACTTAGTTTTAATTTTTAATGAATTTTTAGTTTAAATTTTTATTTTGGTCCACGTTTTACGTTTTACGTTTATCGTCGTAGTGTAACTCGTCTTTTAATTTTCTCTTTTCAAACCCAAAACGACACTAATCCAAACATTATTTTTATATAATTGACATATAACACATACACCTCCTTCGAGAACGAACTTGGACTTTTCGTCTTTACGGTTTTCCTAAACCGTATCGATTAATACTTGCCCATTATACGTCTTTTTCCTAAAAGCGTATTTTTACTACTATCAAGAACTCACAAGACACATACACACATCACTTTATAGTTTAGTGAGAACTAACACTAATGACTTATTACAACTCAATAAGACATATCCAAGTATACACATGTAACTTGGATCCACACAAGACAAATCCAAGTATATACATATACAATAGATTTACACAAGACTAATCCAAGTTTTCACTAATACAATGGATCAACACAACACTAATCCAAGTATACACAAATACATTGGATCTACACAAGACTAATCCAAGTATACACAAATACATTGGATCTACACAAGACACAAATAAAAATGATGAACATGACTAAATCTAAGGTAGGATGATCTTCATCAAGGCTTCATCTTTAATCACATCACAAATGTTTGAGTGATCTTCTCTTTGGACAAGTAAAGAAGGGGATCAAGAGGATAATCATAAGTAAACATACTTAACACATTAAGTGATCATTTACTAATGATTAGGATATAGAAAAAAGAAAGAGGCAGAAAGAATGTCAAAAAAGGTTCATGGAAAATGTAGATTTGATCCACTATTTATAGGAGACAAAGGCCAACGGCTATCTGCATGCGGTTCCATATTTGTCATTGCGGTTCCTTCTTGATAGAGAACCACATGCCTATTTAAGGAACCGCATGTCGTAGAATCCGCTCTTTTTTGTCTTTTAGTGGGAAAGTAATATTTAAGTAAGTTTTACCTTCAAATGATATTCTTATGGCATTTGGAATATGCCATATTCAAATTTATATTTTCCATTTTAATAAAAAATTTCTTAAAAAGAAAGTTTATTAAAATCTTTTGTCATATTTGACAAAATGTTAGTTTAAGGATAATCACTTTTTATGATCACTAAACATGATTAAGATATGTTATTACCTTGATGATAGTGTTTGTTAAATAATTCTTCTTTCGATTGTCTTTGACGATAATATCTTTTTACTTTGTCATGATCAAAACTGAGAAATATTAGTTAACACTAATAATGTTTTTAGGCATCACTTGCATTAACACAACTCTTAAACTTGTACTTGTCCAAAAATCGAATTTGCTTATTGAGCTTATCTCGTAAGATCTTATTAACTTTGGCTAAGTGTTTTTCAAATATAAACATTTTGTAAGTTAAACGAGCTCATTTGGTGGATCAAAACACGAGTTACAACTTTTACATTGTATAAGCCCATTTTTGGATAATATCTTTTAAAAATTGCACTTTAGTCCCTTGTGTTTTTGTCTGATTACATTTCTTGTAATTGCATTCCAACCCTTTGTTTTACTTGTGCTTTTCAAGCACAGCCCAAATCGTATCTAAGCCTTTAACTGATTGGGTTAAGTTTGGAAATTAGATATCCTGGGATCGTTTGGGGCTGTATTCCATTTGTTATATTTAGCATTTTAGTTAAGTATTTGCATTTTAATTTTTTAGCCTTTTAATATTTTGCATTTTTATTTTACTACTTTTTAGCATTTTATTAATTCCTTTTGTTTGTGCATTTTATATTTGTACTTTGTGCTTTATTTGCGGTATTTGCAACTTGTTTTAGAAATAGTACGTATTACGTAGAATAATATTTTTACCTTTTTGCTTGCTACATGTTAAATAGAAATAGATTACCAATCAATTTACTATAACAAAAAATGATAAATCTTTACGTAAAATTAGGATTTCAATTCGAGTCGAATCGAGGAAAAACGATATACTTAAAAAACGATTATTATAGGCGTATTCTCAGGCGTTGCTAGAAACAACTCTTAGGTCTAAAGTTTTCGCCGAGAAGTTTCAACAATAATTAAAGACATGTTTAGTCTCTATGCTTACTTTGTAACTCAACAAGTGGAACTTAACCCTCATATCCAACATATAACCTATTTTGATGAAAGTTTAAATAATGACTTGTTGATCCGAACTTAGATCGACTTAGCTTTGTGTTATCGAGACTGAATCAAGTATAACACGTAGAGAAACTTTGTGATTATGACAATCTAAGAGTTATGCGGAATTAACACTTAGAATGAAGAACAAAGCAAAACACAATGTTTACCAAACTTTCACTTGTATTGATTAATCGATGCGTACAATGAAAGTGTAAAAAGGTCTTACTAACATAAACCTAAAGGCCTCCTTTTATAGAACAAGGTGCCTTGTACAATAATCAAACTTGTCAACTATTCTAGGAAGATATATCAAGATAACTATAGAAAATACAATATACATTGCATATATTCCTAACATATCAAAACGTGTTGACTAAGTATTTTGTTGTAGCAGGGACTTCTCTTGTCAGCGCTTGAATTTCTCTTGTCAGTGTTCACTCTGTCAGCGCTTGATTTACTCTTGCCAGCGGTTGAAATCCCTTTGTCAACGGCATAGTGATGTAGCTTAATTTTATTCCCAACAATCCTCCCCTAAACTTGATACTTATACTAATGATCAAGTTTCTGAATAAAACAAAATACAAAGAGGATTCTTACAAACAAAAACCTACTCCTAAATCTGAGAATATATGAATCTCATGAAGTCCACACTAACATCACTAGTGTAGTCAACTTCAAGTCTGGTGGTGGTCAATTTCTTCAATAAGTCTTGTGAAAATGGATACTTCACATCTATCAGCAAGAACTCTACAAACTTTGTCGTATTCAAATAAAACACCCCAGCAACAGAATACAAATGCCATTTCAGGCTACTCAAATCATTCAGATCCAACCATATTAGATCAGCATCATCATGGCTAAACATTCTTCTGAATGTTGTCCAGATCTTTATTCCATTCAAAGAAGAAGTAGCTTCAGCCCTATATTTCTCCTTTAACAAACTCCAAAGAGTTTCTACATCTTCCCTATCCAGGCTGGCAAATCAAGAAAAAATGAAGTAAAAGTATGAACCTTTCCTCCAGCCCTGGTAATCATCCAAAAACCAATAGAATCCTCTTCATACTTGATGATGGGATTCTTGAAGTCAAGAGGCACAACAACAGCCATATCTGATGCCTCCTAAGGAGAAAGCACCATGTTTCTCTTCAACACAACTTGATGTTGATTCAACTGATCAAGATTTCCAAAGTTAAGCTTCAATCCCTTCTTCCTTGGTTTTGGTACAATGGAAGCTTTCTCAATCTACTCCTGTCTTTCCACAGAAAGCATCCTAAAGATATTATCCTCATAAACACGGTCCCAAATGGGAAAAGCATAGTACTCCAACTAATCAAAAGAAAGCTTCTTCAACTTGGCATAAGTCCACCCTGCTTGATGACACCTAAGAAGCATATAATAAATCTCTCTTCTATCCCTTTTTCTCTCATAGAGTACCATGTTTGCTTTATGCTTCAAAATGATCTTACAATCACTTTGAACTCTCAACAGAATTTCCAAACCCTAGATCTTTTCTGATATAGTCATGTCTGGATTTTCTGTAACCTTTGCTTCCCATGCAAAATACATGGCAACTACCTCAAGCATATCAAAATCAACCTATAGCTTCATCTGTTTGAGCTTTTCCAAAGCAAGCTCATCATTGTCACCATATTCCAATATTTTGGGTCTTCTTCCAAAATATAAGACCCATGATCACTCTTCTTCTCTTCATCATCAGATTCATTCTTCTCATCACCTTCAGAGTCCGATGAGAGAATATGTGCTTCAATATTACCCTTCTTAAGCCCCTTCTTTTCTTGCTCTTGCAGTTGATGATCAAGCATTTCATCAAATTGTTTATAGGTTGCATCTTTTGGGACATCTTCTACTACTAACACAGCTTTACCCTTATCCAATGGGTCAATAAAGGGCAAAGTAGAAGACTGTACCTGAGTGGAAGGCTCCTGAATCATGAGTGGTGGTTGGGATACACCAATCATACTTGGAATCTTGTCAGCGGTTGAACTATGCGTGTCAGCGTTCAAATTGCCTTTGTTAGCGGCTGACAATCCATTAGCTTGAATCATCATCTTAGTGAAAGTCTGCTTCATGGGAGTGACCAAAAAGGGATTAGCTTGTTTCTTCATACCTGACAATGCTTCAGCTATCTACTTAGTCCCATACGAACCTTGGACCCCTTATCACTCAGATTAGGTTCATCCTCCTCTTTGTAATAATCATCTTTAGAGGACAAAACCATGGCTCTCCTTCTCCTTGAGCCAGCAGCTTCCAAAACAACTATCCTATCCCTCAATTGCTTGAGTTCAAGGTCTTGACCTGTGACTTTCTATACAAGATCTGCATTGGACTTTTGCAAACCTAAGCAGATAGCTGTCAATTCCAAATTATTTAGTGGTTGCAGACTGCCCTCCTACATAGTTGGGATTTGACCCCCAAAGATGGATTCATCAGGCATAGTTCTCTCAGCTGTATGGTTAGGACCACTAGAGAAGACTCTAGTAGTCCTTTATCTTTTCTCCATTCTATAATCACCAGGTTCAGAAGATGAAGTGGATTGGTGAATATGTGTTTGAGGTGGTGAGGTGACAGCGGGTGAAATGGGTGTGTCAGCGGTTGAAACTCGAGTGTCAACGGCTGAGGGGTCAAGGTGCATAGGGTCATCTTGGTGAGGGGAAGGTGGGTGTTGTTATGGTTCAGGTTCAGGTTCTTATTGAGGTTGAGGGTTGTTGGTTGCCTCAATAACAACCAACATAGGAGGTGTCAAAGGTAAAGGTCTAAAAGGTCTAGTATTCATGGATAGAAAAATTTTTGCTTTCTGAGTAGGGATCTTATAAAAACCATCATGATCCCTACGACAATAACCTTGGTGATCAAAAACCATTTGTAAAAATCTAGGGTAAGCAAGAGTCATCTTGTTACCCTTGTTTTTCAACATGCCCTTAAAAATCACATGGGAAAAATTATATTTTTGCCTAGTGGCCAAACAAACAAGAATACAACCAAAAGAATGATTGATTTCATTGAATGAAGTACACTTAGGATAAAGACACTACAAGAGGACATGTATAAGGAACTTCCAGGCTGGGGGAAATTGTTGTTTGGAATACTTATTGATTTTGCCCTCAGGGGGAAATTCATAACCCAAGCCTCTAAGTCCCTCTTCTAACTGTTCTTGGGGAAGGGTAGTCACACCATCAACATCATCAAGCCTTAAGGCTTGACGAATTAGTGCTTCAGTGACCACCCATTTTACCCCATGTACATTCCCTGACAATGTAATCACTCCATCAACTGTTTCAGAACAAGCAGTGTTCCAAAACTGTTTGATGTGTGTGATAGGAATGAGTGGAGAATGAGTCAAAGCATACCTTAAGTTAGAATCCAAGAGATACTCAATCATTCTTGTGTATTGAGGATGATGTGTGTTGTCAGTCTTAAGATAGGCGATCATGTTATGTTGATCCCTAAAGCTCAAAGTAGCACTAGAAGGTTTGAACAAAGGAGCCATGAAAACTTGTTTGTGAAAGGTTAAAAAGTATGAAAGTGATAATGGAAGATTTGGAGAAAATAGAAGACAATCAAGCACGTTACCCTGTTCAAAATAGTATGAGCCGTATATATAGGATTGAAACTAGGACACTATTGGTTGAAATAAGAGGTAAGTTATTCAAAATATAATGATGAAAATCTTGAAAAATAATAACTTATCTCTTAGCAATTAAAGAATTTACCAAATCCCATAAAATTACGGCCCAAAATATCGCAAAAGTAACAACTAGGTGGGACCCAGTGTTCTTCAACGGTCAAAATATTAATGTCAGCGGGTAACATCTATATTTTGTCAGCGTGTAAATTTGCCATGTCAGCGTTTGAAAATGTGCTTGTCAGCGGGTGAACCACTATTTGTCAACGACAAAAAATAGAAAGTAATAAAATAAAAAGACTGTAACAAAGAGGTTTACCCTAATGAAGATAACTCATGCTCTGAAAACGACTAAAGTTTGGCAAGCACTATCCAATCATGCACACTTGCATAAGCAAGTTAGACATATTTGTCCTCAAGTGTCCCTTGTTAACTAAAATTCTTAAGAGTGAAGAAATCTCATATAAACCCTTTGTAACTCCCAGGTAAGCCCATTTTTATTTACACCAAGTCTCCCAACCAACCAACCCCAATTCTAGGCCAAATCTTGGTAACATGCACAGTTTATCAACTTTGCATGCTACAGTGCATCAAGAACTAGAAATTCCAACAATTCTTAAAAAGAAAAGCTTTCATTATTTCTAATTCCTACTCACTAGTGGACACAATCTAGAATTGTGATAAGAGCACTCTATAAGTACCCAAATACCTAAAGGTTTCCTAAACCTCCTCTTAAACTTACGCAGATTGCAAATAAATAATGATGATAAATTTTTATTTCAAGATAGGAATATAAATATTCCAACCATCATAAATAAAAATTCTTCAAGATATGAAGTCCATACGCAACTATGTATCCTATTGCACAATGCTCATAAATGCCTACATAATTAGATCAAAAACCACAAAAACTAACATGGGCTGTCAGTGGCCAAAATCCTCTTGTCAGCGGATAAAATGCCTTTGACAGCGTTAGACAATATAGTGGAAAATCTAATACTTGTACATGAGATAATAACAATGCATATCCTGTACATATTATATAATAGCCTCAAAAACATATAATTTATGGATTAATCATTTCAATACTTGTTACCAAGTACTGGAACCTCCCAACATCATAAGGTTTAGTTAATAAATCAGCCACATTTTCTTCTATGTCCACTCTATTTGGATGTATTAAACCTTTTTCAAAACAATCCCTTATAAAATGATGCCTAGTTTCTATGTGTTTAGTTTTAGAACGATGTACAGGATTTTTGATAATGCATAAAGTACTGTTATTATCTACAAAAATCTTAGTATGTATAAAATTGTACCCATAATCCGAAAGCTGATTTTGAATCCATAGCACTTGTGCACAACATGCAGCAGATGCTACATACTCAGCCTCAGTTGTTGAATTGGCTACCACCATTTGCTTCTTGCATTGCCAAGATATAAGCCTGCTCCCAAGAAATTGACAATCACCAGTTGTGGATTTCCTATCATTGTTGTCTCCTCCATAGTCATTGTCTGAATAGCCTACAAGATCCAATGGAGAATCTTTAGGGTACCATAATCCCAAGGTGGGATAGCACCTAAGATATTTAAAGATCTTTTTGACAGCATGAATATGACACTCTTTCGGAGTCACTTGATGATGTGCACATGCACACACAACAAACATGATATCAGGTCTAGAGGTAGTAAGATACATAAGATCTAATCATTAACCTATAGTGCCTGACATCAACATCCTTTCCATCTCCAATCTTTCCCCAGGGATGTTCCCTATCCATGGGTATGCTAGCCCGTTTATCATGAGGGGAAAAACCAAATTTCTTCAAAATTTCAGATACATATTTGTCTTGTGAGATGAAGATACCCGTTTCTTTCTATTGAACTTAAAGACCTAGAAAGAAATTCATCTCTCCCATAGCACTCATTTGAAATTTATCAGTCATTAGCTTGGGGAAGTTATCACTCAACCTTTGGTTAGAAGAACCAACGATGATATCATCAACATAGACATGCACAAGAAGAAAGTCCTTCCCAACCTGTTTTGTGAATAATGTTTGATCTATGGTGCCCCTTTTGAAACCATTTTCCACTAAGTATGTGGAAAGTGTACCATACCAAGCTCTAGGGGCCTGATGAATACCATACATGGCCTTTTTAACTCTATAAACCTTGTTTGGATGCTCTGAATCCTCAAAACCAGGAGGCTGCATAACATAGACTTCCTCTTGAATTGTGCCATATAAGAAAGCACTCTTGACATCCATCTGGTAAATTGTGAAGCCCATGCAAGAAGCATAGGCTAGGAAAATCCTTATTGCTTCAATTCTGGCAACAGGTGCAAAAACCACTTCACATTCAATGCCTTCTTCTCGTGTATAACCTTGAGCAACCAGTCTTGCCTTGTTTCTAATCACAATACCTCTCTCATCTCTCTTGTTTCTAAGAACCCAACGTGCTCCAATAGGTCTCACGTGCTTGGGATAATCCACAAGCTCCCAAACATCCTGAATTACAAACTGGTGAAGCTCATCCTGCATTGCTTCAACCCAACTTGGTTCTTAGAGAGAATCAAAAATCTTCTTGGGCTCACTCTGTGATAGACAGCAGGTAAACAAACATTCTTGAACTAAAAGGGGTATAATCTTTTTGTGAATGTTTGCAATGAATCCTCCTTTAGGATTCCTTGTTCTTCTTGTCTGAACTAGTGAATTAATGGGACCAATGATTTGTGTAGGAGGATGAGCTTTGGACACCTTTGTAAGAATTCCTCCCCCAAACAATGTGTTGTCATGTACTTTACACCATCATTAGTTTCATACTCACTTGAACTATGATGCACATTGTCAACATTTAAATTTATGACGCTAACATCGTCATTGAGTGTGGAACTTTCACCAAGTTCAGTCACATTTTTTTCAGTGGATGAAAGCAATGTGTCAGCGTTTAGTTACGGTGTGTCAGCGGCTGAACTACTTTTGTCAGCGGATGAAACACTTTCAACGACTTTTTCTTCTAGTTGTTTTCTCTCCACTTCCCTTTCAGCAGTAGATGCCTGAATGAATTCTTCACGCCAAACGAGGAATTCCACAAAAGAAATTGTGGGAGTGACCTCATTTGCTTGTAATCCTTGCACCTTTGTAGCCTATATACCTGCATTATCAACAAAAGTTTCTTCCACTATATTTGGAGAAGACTCCAAGACAACTGGATTAGTAACAGGCAAATAATTCATGGACCTAGATAATAGTTCTAAATCAAAAATCCAGTCTAGTCCATTAGCAGGATCACTAGGTTTATTCTCCAAAAATCAACATGCATATTTTTTCTGTTATGACCCTATCTCTCTTGTGGTAAACCCTATACCATATACTGTTCACAGAATAACCCACAAAATAACCCTCGTCACCTTTTGAATTGAACTTACCTAGATTGTCACTAGTATTCAAAATCACTACATGACATCCGAATGGTTTAAGAAAATCTATATTTGGTTTTTTATTCCAAAAGAACTCATAAGGGGTCTTATTGTGAATCTTATTGACCAAGGCCCTATTCTGAACATAACAAGCAGTATTCACAGCCTCATCCCAAAATGTAATGGGTAACTTAGCATCTGCTAACATGGTCCTAGTTGCCTCAATGAGAGTTCTATTTCTCCTTTTAGCTACACCATTTTGCTGAGGAGTTCTAGCTATGCTAAACTCCCTAGTAATCCCTTACCCACACAGAAGGCATCTAATAGGTCATTCCTAAACTCTCCACCATTATCACTCCTAAGAATGTTAACTAAAAACCCTGATTTCTTTTCAATCTGATTAATAAAATTAATCAGGGTTTTGGCAGTATCACTCTTTTTAACTAAAAAGAAAGTGCATGTAAACTTGGAGTAATCATCAGTGACCACAAAGCAATAAGACTTGCCATTTAAACTTTCTATATTAGTGGGTCCAAATAAGTCCATGTGAAGCAGGTGTAAGGGTTTAGAACTAGACTGAACACTCTTAGACTTAAATGAGGACTTGTGATGTTTGCCTTTAAGACATGCAACACAATTATGATCATTGTGGAATGCTTTTGAGGGCAATCCTCTCACAAGATCATGCCTCACAAGTCTGTTCATGTTCTTCAAATTAATGTGCCCTAACCTTTTGTACCATAAGTCTAACACCCCACCAAATGCTATGCGCAGTGGAACTACAACATTTGGGTGCTAGGCAGTTATCATCGCACACAAGATATATCAAACGACTCCAAAGAGACGTAAAAGTTTGAACTTAATTTAAAAATTGTTAAAAATGTACATGTCTACGGTTTTCCAACCCCAAATGATACAACAGAGTTTGCGTTTCGATCCCCATGAATCTCAACCCCAAAAGGTACAGTTTTCACAACAACATGACATAAAGTTTAAAATATTCAAGTAAGAATGGGAGGAAAAACAAGTAGACGCCAAGCCACACACACAACTTCCATCCAATGCATGCTCCCTGCTACACTTCATCGGTTACCTGAAACACATGCTAAATTTGGTCAACAAATAATGTTGAGTGGAATTCATAGGTTTTACAATTCATTTTTGAACATATGTGTTATAAAAATCATTCACGATCATTCATAGACTTGTCGATCAAACAATCTATTTTCAAGGTTATGACAATTGTGTTTAAGCTCATGACACTAATCCGTTAACTCAATCACCCGCGTAATAATTACCGGCGTGATTCAGATGAAACCAGTGCCCCTACTAAAGGCATCAGTTGCAATTATACCTTATCTCTTATCACAAATTATCCGTCCGCAGGGGGTACCCAACGTACTAGCCCTCGTCTCGGATAGGGTCGTCAACCCCATAGTACTATCACTTTGTATAAGCGGCTATTTTCAATCCACGCAAGGATTAAACAATAGTTAATAGTTCATGAAATTAGGGCCTTTTGCAACTAGGTACTCAACACAATTTCGAAGGCAACATTCGGGTCCAACAATCATTCATGACATATGTTCATTTTGGAAAACTAGCATGCATTTCCCTCGCGGGTAAAACAATTTAAAACAATAATAAGCGAGGCTATAAATTCACACCTTATATAACAAATTAGTCGACGATTCTAGTGACGATCACTGATGATGATGAGGATGCCCGGGAAAATCAACACCTATCAAACCAATAACGCGTAATGAGTAATCTCATTTATAAACCTTAAGTACTGTATATAATACATACATATTAGTCAATTGTGATAATTACAACTCACTCCAAAACCAAACAAATAAGTGTTACTCGTTTTATACCATTCGTCCATGTTATTAACGTTATTCCCCTTTTACACATTTTTCGCCGATACTTACCAAAAGTACGGACTGTTTTACTAGACTTAACCCTTTTTATAAAAATTGGGAAAATTCTCAAAAATACCTTAAGACCTGTAGAAAACACATATTTAATCCCATTAAAAGTTTCCGCTTTTACGACCCGTTACTCAACACTTTACCAAACCTACGTTTTTCGGACTGAATTTGCACTTTGACCAAATCGGACTCATTTGACCCATTTAAAATATACCATTGACCCATTTGACACCTAAGTCTAATAATAGACTCAAATATGCAGGTTTGAGACCAAAAATCAACCTTTGACTATTTACCAAACTATACCTATGGTCCCCGGGATTTGACCTAAAACCAAGCATAATTTCGGATTATGAAGGTTTTCATCTCCCGGTACACGAATTTTCAAAACATCATAACTTTTGACTCGTTAGGAGTCGTAAGCTCTATCTTATACCAAATCGAAGCTAAAAGACGCTCTACAACCATATCCTAATCACATGACCTGTTTACAAAATAATTCTTATGAAAACACTTCAAACTTTCTGCCTAAAATCACCTATCCCAAAATCAATCTAACACTCGTTTCCAAACCCATTTATCGACACTAGACCTCAACCTAAGCACTCCTAATCATACCCAATCATACTAATCAGTCCTAAACACCCTAAGTATCACATCCATCTCAAAACCCAAACACAAAATCAAACATGCAAATGGTTTTACCCATTCAAAAATATCTAAAAACAAGAATAAATACAAAATCCATCAACAAAATAACAATCACCATGATCCCCCAAACACCCCCTTTGTGCCGTGGGGTTTGGGTGATCAAAACCCCTCAACCAAATTGATTTTGGTTGATTTGTTGAGTGATTACACATCCAATATACATGAATTAAACATGCATACATCCAATTTAACATCAAACCCACTTTGAAAAATCCATTGATTCTTGGAAAAAATTTTGTGGATGCATGTATGATTAAAGTATATGAAAAGGATGGGAATGATGTAACTAGATGTGGTCTAAACTTACTTTTGATCAAAACAAGCTAGAAAAAAAATGGTGGTGGTGGTTTGGGGTGGTTTGGCCGTCGGCCTAAAGAGAGAAAAAGAGAGAGGGTGAAAAATTTTTGGTGTGTAAATGTGTTGTGTGTGTTTACTTCTTACTTTTGTAAAATTGGGAGGGACCTTGGGTGTAATTTTGGCTTTCTTTTGTCCTTAAGTGAAAACGACCTCAAAAGTTTACGGGATTGACTCACTAGTCATTTTTGAAAATTTTACGGGAGTCGGGGATCATCCCGAACACTCCAAAATATTTTTAGGACACTTTAAATGTACCCAGAAAGCAATAAAACTCACCCGACTCGACTTAACACGAACCGAAAGTAAAATTCTCGAAAAATTATAATATCGATAAAACGACAATAATCATAGAAATTTGGGCATCCATCAGGATGGTAGTCGTCATCGTTCTTCTTAAATCGTCAATCGTCAAAATTATGACCTCGAATATCGGTTTCAACCAAAATGATTAAATATATAGCAAATAAAATTTATTAAAAATTTTAAAAATAAGCGTAATTTAGGGTAAGGTAAGTGACCTCGGTTCTAGGGTATCACATCCACCCCTCCTTAAAGAGAGCGACGTCCCGGCGCTCGCCTCTTCTTATACTCACATTTCGTGCCGCTGGAACAGATGAGGATACCTTTCCTTGAAAAAGTCCTCACGCTCCCAAGTGTATTCCGGTCCACGCCTAGAATTCCATCGAACCTTCACAATGGGAATTCTACTATGCTTCAGCCTCTTGACCTCTCGGTCCATAATTTCCACGGGTTCTTCCACGAAATGCATTTTGTCGTCCAGTTGAATCTCGTCCAAAGGAATCACCAATTCCTCATCCGCCAAACTCTTCTTCAAATTTGATACGTGAAACGTGTCGTGAATAGCACTAAGCTCGCTCGGCAACTCTAACTTATACGCTACCGGTCCAATTCGTTTAACGATCTTAAATGGTCCAATATACCTCGGACTCAACTTTCCTTTCTTCCCAAAACGAATTACACCCTTCCACGGCGAAACCTTAAGCATAACCATATCTCCGACTTCAAATTCCAACGGTTTTCTTCTGTTATCGGCATAACTCTTCTGTCGGCTTCTCGCAGCAAGTAATCGCTTCTTGATTTGCACAATCTTCTCGGTCGTCTCCAAAACCATTTCAGGTCCAGTCAATTGACTTTCTCCTACTTCACTCCAACACACAGGTGATCTACACTTCCTTCCATACAACGCTTCGAATGGTGCAGCCTTGATGCTCGCATGGTAACTATTATTATACGAAAACTCCACTAAAGGCAAGTGGCGTTCCCAACTTCCTCCAAAATCAATCACGCATGCTCGGAGCATGTCCTCCATCGTCTGAATAGTTCGTTCACTCTGGCCATCAGTCTCCGGGTGATAAGCCGTGCTCAAACTCAATTCAGTGCCCATCGCACGTTGAAGTGATTTCCAAAATTCCGAAGTAAACCTACTATCGCGATCCGAAATGATCGATAAAGGCACTCCATGTCTGCAAACGATCTCCTTCACGTACACACTGGCCAGCTTCTCCATACTGTCCGTCTTCTTCATAGGTAAGAACTGAGCAGATTTTGTCAATCTATCCACTATTACCCAAATCATATCACATCCACTAGGAGTTCTGGGTAAACCCGTCATGAAATCCATAGCGATTCTCTCCTATTTCCATTCTGGGATCTCTGGTTGTACCAACAGCCCAGACGGCTTCTTATGTTCGGCTTTAACCTTCGCACAAGTCAAACACTTACTAACGTAACGAGCAATATCCGCCTTCATATTCGGCCACCAATAGACTTTCTTCAGGTAATGATACATTTTATCCGATCCAGGATGTATCGAGTACTTTGATTTATGAGTCTCGTTCATAATCAAATCTCGTACTCCAGGCTTTCCTTCCTCGGATGGACACAACGGTAACCAAATCCGATTCTCGAAATATCTCAGCCCGTTTGACCTAATCACAAAAAGAGGTTTCAACATTCTTCCCAAGTTCTCAGCATCAACATTCTCTTTCATTAAACCCTTCTCTTGAGCCTTCAGTATTGTTTCGGTTAAATCAACACCCTCAGTCATCACTAAAGCTCTGACTCTCAAAGGTTTCTCTCGATCATTCTTACCAAGTGCATCTGCTACGACATTCGCCTTACCAGGATGGTAGCGAATCTCACAGTCATAGTCACTCAATAATTCTACCCATCGCCTCTGTCTCATGTTCAACTCCTTTTGGTCTAAAATGTGCTGCAAACTCTTGTGGTCAGTGAATACAACACACTTCGTCCCATACAAATAATGTCTCCACAATTTCAACGCAAAGACCACAACTCCTAATTCCAAATCATGCGTCGTGTAGTTTTCTTCATTCTTCCTCAGTTGTCTTGACGCGTAAGCAATCACCTTCTCACGCTGCATCAACACAGCTCCATAACCCTTACGAGATGCGTCACAATACACCACAAAGTCTTCGGTTCCTTTTGGTAATGACAATATCGGTGCAGAACATAACTTGTCCTTAAGTGTTTGAAAGCGAATTCTTCCTCATCTCCCCATTCATACACCCTATTCTTCTCGGTAAGCTTTGTCAATGGCTTCGCAATCAACGAAAATCCTTCAATGAATCTCCGATAATACCCAGCCAAACCAAGGAATTGTCGAACTTCAGTCGGCGTTGTCGGTGCCGACCATTCCCTGATCGCTTCGACCTTGGCAGGATCCACGTGAACTCCTTTGCTATCAATTACGTGACCAAGGAATTGCACAGACTCTAACCAAAACTCACACTTCGAGAACTTCACATACAGCTTCTCTTTCTTCAGCAGATCCAATATCTTTCTCAGGTGCTTCTCGTGCTCTCCCTTACTCTTAGAGTAAATAAGAATATCATCGATAAAAACAATGACAAACTTATCTAGATACGGCTTGCATACTCGATTCATAAGGTCCATGAATACTGCAGGCGCGTTTGTTAACCCAAAAGGCATCACTCGAAATTCGAAGTGTCCATACTGCGTACGAAAGGCAGTTACAGGGATATCCTCCTCTCTCACACGCAGTTGATGATACCCTGACCTCAAGTCGATCTTTGAGTATACACAGGAACCTTGTAATTGATCAAACAGATCGTCAATCCTCGGTAATGGATACCGATTCTTAACCGTCAGCTTGTTGAGCTCTCTATAGTCAATACACATCCGAAATGACCCATCTTTCTTCTTTACAAACAAAACTGGCGCTCCCCATGGTGACGAGCTCGGTCGAATAAATCCCTTATCCATCAACTCCTTCAGTTGATCTGATAACTCCTTTAACTCTGATGGTGCTAATCGATAGGGCGCACGCGCAACTGGTGCAGCTCCCGGCATCAAATCGATTCGAAATTCGATCTCACGGGTGGGTGGTAAACCCGGCAACTCGTCTGGAAAAACTTCCGGATATTCGCGAATTACAGGTACCTCTTCTAACTTCGCTCTAAGTCACCATCACTAGAAACTTGTGCCAAAAACACATTGCATCCATCTTCTACATACTTCATCATTTTCAAACAAGAGATCACTTTCAAACGAGAAGTGCATTCATCTCCCTTCACAGTCAAGACTCTATTCCTCAACGGGATCTGAACTAACCTCTCTCCACAGACGATCACAGCACTATGCGCCATCAGCCAATCCATTCCAACGATCACATCGAACGATCCTAGCTCTATGGGCATTAAGTTGATTTCAAAAGCGTAATTTCCTAACTTCAAGGTACACCCTTTTAGTATAGAATTTGTACTAACGATCTTCCCATTGGCTAATTCCACGTTATAACTAGTCGTTAACAATACCGGTTCTCTACTGATATGACGACTAAATTTAACATCTACGAAGCTCTTGTCGGAACCAGAATCAAACAATATACTAGCATAACAAGCGTCTAGCAGAAACGTACCGGTAACCACGTTAGGGCCTTGTGGTTTATCAACCGTCCCTACTTGATACACAGCAGCAGCATTATTACCTCCTTGCCTGTTTCCAGCCTTCGGGCAATTTCCTTACTTATGTCCTCTTTCTCCACATCCGAAGCAAACCATCACTCTCGTAGTATTCGCCCCAGTAGCTACCCCCTTCGCTCGGCAATCTGACATCCTATGACCCGCTTTTCCGCACTTTCCACACGCAGGTGGGCAACTCCCTACATGGTACAAATTACATCGACCACAGTGGGGGTTCACCTTAGCTCCTCTGGGGTTTGTGACAGCTCTCATCCCATCATTTCTTCTCTAGTTGAACTGCTGATTGCTGTTTTGACCTTGGTTGTTACGGTTTCCACCTCGGCTTTGACCTTGGGATTGATTACTCTGAGCTGCCTCCCACTTCCTCTTGTTTCCTTCAGCAATGAAGTTCTTCTTGTCTTGCAGTTTGACATCCATAAGCGCGTGAGCCATTTGGACTGCTTCATCGAATGACCCAGGCTTAGATGAAGTCGTCTCACCCTTGATATTACTTGACAGACCTTTGATGTACTGCTTCATCTTCTTGCTATCATCGGCAAAGGTATCGGGACACAAAAGGCTCAATTCATTAAACCTCCTGGTATACGCAGTGATATCATTGTTCCTCAAAGTCAAGTGCCTTAACTCATCTTCCAATTGACCCAGCTCCTCTTCGGGACATAACTTCTTGGTCAAAAGAGCCTTAGTAGCAGTCCAAGATCTCGCATTTGCTACTGCTAACCCAACAGTGGCTACTTGAATGTTCCACCAACTCAATGCGTCATCAAGAAAAGTAGCAGCCGCAAACTTGACCTTATTCGCCTCTGAACAACCACTAATCTCAAAAGTACTCTCGATCTTCTCTAACCACCTCCTGAGTTCTAGGGCTCCGCCAGTTCCACGAAACTGCGTGGGACCGCATTTCATAAAACTAGAGTAAGTACACTCTCTCGGGGCTTGCTGTCTCCCCACATTTCTGCCTTGATCTGGGTTTCTATTTGCTCGATTTGCTTCGAGTGCATTTGCAATGGCTTCCTGAATCATTGTGTTCACATGGGTTGCTGTTAGCTTTGGAGGCATGGTGAGTTCTCAAGTACACCTCTCTGCAAAGACAGGGAAAATAGAAAAACAATGTAAGTATACATATCAAGATTAAGATGGATTTCTCTTTCAAGACATAATATAAATACAACGACACATCACTACAAGGTTACTAATATTCATCAATTCACATCACAAAAGAGCAAATTAAAGACATATCATAGATCATGAAAGGTAAACATGGATTGTATTGATAAATCAACCAAAATTGTGACAAGTATTGCCACTACAACCATTCACCATAAAACTTAAGTCATCAAGTTTTTCGTCACAATACCATCATACAAAAGTCTAAAATAGTTCGATTACAACGATCAAAGATAAAGTACAATACAAGCAACTAGTCATGTGGTGATCCACACGACCTCTTGGATGGCGGTTCATCTTCATCCTCCTCGGGTTCTTCGTCGCTGTCTTCCTCGTCCTCTTCGTCCATCTTCCTCTTTCCTTTGTCGTTCGGCCCACATTCAGTCGCCTTCTTCGTCCCAGAAGTAGACCCACACTCAACTGCTACCTGATTTCCTACAGTGATACAAACACCTCTGGCAGGTGGCTGGACCATAAAATCATTAGCCTCCATTTCCAAGTCATCTACAAATCTCCAATCTGGGGGCAAGGATGCTCTCACTCGATGCTCCCAACTTTGCATCCTAGTCAATCTCGCTTGATCCTCCCTAACTTGTTCAAGACTGGCACTCAGGTTCGCTATCATCGATCTCAGACTATTGATATCACTCTTGTTTGCCATTCCATCAAACTCAATCCTTGAAGTTCTTGCCAACAACTTCTGGTGTGCCCTCTCATTCTTATCAAACCTCTTGATTACCCTGGTTTCCACCACGTACCGCTCGTACATCAACCTATCCATTCTCCTCAAACGACCTTCGGGATCCCAATAGTTTCTTGGTCTCGGAAAATAGACCCTCGCGATATTCTCATGAATAGTTTGTGATTTAGATGTATTGCTGGATTCTGCACCACTCCCATTACTTACTCGAATAAACCCTGGCACAGTCCTCAGGTAGTCCTTACAATTGTCCATCGGGGGACGAACGGGTTGCTGATCATATCGGTCGGTCGGAGGCACTTCATAACCCTTTGGCGAATTTGGAGATTGAAATAACTCAGGTTCGGTCTGACCGACAACATTCTCGGGAATTCCATCATCCACCGGTTCCTCTTCCTCGGAATCCTCACTACCATCGTTACTAATACTGAAGTTGTCCACGTCACTTTCGTCACTGTCATTTTCCGGCTCTATCGCTCCTTCTGGAGCGATCCATCCATTGTTATTATTCGGCGGGTTCGGAGGAAATGGTCCCCCTTCGTGTCCTATGACGTAATCGTCTCCATTTCCGTTAGGCGGTACCTCGGCCATTCCTGCAATAACAAAGAATTTTGGAGGGTACGTAAGATTACTATTCAATATTTATAAATACATGCATGCAAATGCAATGCAAAGGTGGTACACATGCCTAAAATGCGATAATATGATGCTCATGCATAAGTAATACAAGAATTACAGTATCGGGTACTCCACGTATAATTTCAACGTTTACATA
This sequence comes from Glebionis coronaria, assembly GCA_025667525.1. NCBI lineage: Eukaryota > Viridiplantae > Streptophyta > Magnoliopsida > Asterales > Asteraceae > Glebionis > Glebionis coronaria. The sequence continues at coordinate 356,663,853 of CM046880.1, forward strand.
TAGTAGTTCAATATCTACGTAATAAATACCCACATATATACTTTAACTCAAAAGTATACATCAATACCATGAATATAAAAATAAACCTTACCGGAGCCATGCAGGATAGTTGTGTGCTTGGACAATTTCTTACGACAACAAAAGTTATAGTTTAGGAATTTTCAAAACGACCTAGTTCTCTATAACTCATGGCTCTGATTACAAATCTCTAACACCCCACCAAATGCTATGCGCAGCGGAACTACAACATTTGGGTGCTAGGCAGTTATCATCGCACACAAGATATATCAAACGACTCCAAAGAGACGTAAAAGTTTGAACTTAATTTAAAAATTGTTAAAAATGTACATGTCTACGGTTTTCCAACCCCAAATGATACAACAGAGTTTGCGTTTCGGTCCCCATGAATCTCAACCCCAAAGATACAGTTTTCACAACAACATGACATAAAGTTTAAAATATTCAAGTAAGAATGGGAGGAAAAACAAGTAGACGCCAAGCCACACACACAACTTCCATCCAATGCATGCTCCCTGCTACACTTTATCGGTTACCTGAAACACATGCTAAATTTGGTCAACAAATAATGTTGAGTGGAATTCATAGGTTTTATAATTCATTTTTGAACATATGTGTTATAAAAATCATTCACGATCATTCATAGACTTGTCGATTAAACAATCTATTTTCAAGGTTATGACAATTGTGTTTAAGCTCATGACACTAATCCGTTAACTCAATCACCCGCGTAATAATTACCGGCGTGATTCAGATGAAACCAGTGCCCCTACTAAAGGCATCAGTTGCAATTATACCTTATCTCTTATCACAAATTATCCGTCCGCAGGGGGTACCCAACGTACTAGTCCTCGTCTCGGATAGGTCGTCAACCCCATAGTACTATCACTTTGTATAAGCGGCTATTTTCAATCCACGCAAGGATTAAACAATAGTTAATAGTTCATGAAATTAGGGCCTTTTGCAACTAGGTACTCAACACAATTTCGAAGGCAACATTCGGGTCCAACAATCATTCATGACATATGTTCATTTTGGAAAACTAGCATGCATTTCCCTCGCGGGTAAAACAATTTAAAATAATAATAAGCGAGGCAATAAATTCACACCTTATATAACAAAGTAGTCGACGATTCGAGTGACGATCATTGACGATGATGAGGATGCCCAGGAAAATCAACACCTATCAAACCAATAACGCGTAATGAGTAATCTCATTTATAAACCTTAAGTACTGTATATAATACATACATATTAGTCAATTGTGATAATTACAACTCACTCCAAAACCAAAAAAATAAGTGTTACTCGTTTTATACCATTCGTCCATGTTATTAACGTTATTCCCCTTTTACACATTTTTCGCCGATACTTACCAAAAGTACGGACTGTTTTACTAGACTTAACCCTTTTTATAAAAATTGGCAAAATTCTCAAAAATACCTTAAGACCTGTAGAAAAAACATATTTAATCCCATTAAAAGTTTCCGCTTTTACGACCCGTTACTCAACACTTTACCAAACCTACGTTTTTCGGACTGAATTTGCACTTTGACCAAATCGGACTCATTTGACCCATTTAAAATATACCATTGACCCATTTGACACCTAAGTCTAATAATAGACTCAAATATGCAGGTTTGAGACCAAAAATAAACCTTTGAATATTTACCAAACTATACCTATGGTCCCCGGGATTTGACCTAAAACCAAGTATAATTTCGGATTATGAAGGTTTTCATCTCCCGGTACACGAATTTTCAAAACATCATAACTTTTGACTCGTTAGGAGTCGTAAGCTCTATCTTATACCAAATCGAAGCTAAGAAGACGCTCTACAACTATATCCTAATCACATGACCTGTTTACAAAATAATTCTTATGAAAACACTTCAAACGTTTTGCCTAAAATCACCTATCCCAAAATCAATCCAACACTCGTTTCCAAACCCATTTATCGACACTAGACCTCAACCTAAGCACTCCTAATCATACCCAATCATACTAATCAGTCCTAAACACCCTAAGTATCACATCCATCTCAAAACCCAAACACAAAATCAAACATGCAAATGGTTTTACCCATTCAAAAATATCTAAAAACAAGAATAAATACAAAATCCATCAACAAAATAACAATCACCATGATCCCCCAAACACCCCCTTTGTGCCGTGGGGTTTGGGTGATCAAAACCCCTCAACCAAATTGATTTTGGTTGATTTGTTGAGTGATTACACATCCAATATACATGAATTAAACATGCATACATCCAATTTAACATCAAACCCACTTTGAAAAATCCATTGATTCTTGGAAAAAATTTTGTGGATGCATGTATGATTAAAGTATATGAAAAGGATGGGAATGATGTAACTAGATGTGGTCTAAACTTACTTTTGATCAAAACAAGCTAGAAAAAAAATGGTGGTGGTGGTTTGGGGTGGTTTGGCCGTCGGCCTAAAGAGAGAAAAAGAGAGAGGGTGAAAATTTTTTGGTGTGTAAATGTGTTGTGTGTGTTTACTTCTTCCTTTTATAAAATTGGGAGGTACCTTGGGCGCAATTTTGGCTTTCTTTTGTCCTTATGTGAAAACGACCTCACAAGTTTACGGGATTGACTCACTAGTCATTTTTGAAAATTTTACGGGAGTCGGGGATCATCCCGAACACTCCAAAATATTTTTAGGACACTTTAAATGTACCCGAAAAGCAATAAAACTCACCCGACTCGACTTAACACGAACCGAAAGTAAAATTCTCGAAAAATTATAATATCGATAAAACGACAATAAGTCATAGAAATTTGGGCATCCATCGGGATCGTAGTCGTCATCGTTCTTCTTAAATCGTCAATCGTCAAAATTATGACCTCGAATATCGGTTTCAACCAAAATGATAAAATATATAGCAAATAAAATTTTTTAAAAATTTCAAAAATAAGCGTAATTTAGGGTAAGGTAAGTGACCTCGGTTCTAGGGTATCACAATAAGTTACTTTCATCTGCTGAAGCTTTAGCATATAGACATGACAAGTTATTATTCATCTTAATCCCTTGCAAGTTGACATTGTAAATGTCCTTATGTCTAGGCGTTCTAATTTCTATGAACTTATCAGCAGGTATCTCAAAGTCTTTACTTAAAACCAAACATTCTGTATCAGTAAAGAGAACTTTATTTTTGTTGTCACAAACTTGTGGCACACTAAACAAATTATAGTTGAGTTCCTTTACCAAAAAGACTTCATCAAAATGCAGGTTGTTGGTGATAAGAGTGCATTTGCCTGATATAATGCCATAACCTCCTCCAAAGTATACTTTATCACCATTTGGAATAGGAGTAAAATTTGTTAAGTAGTCCTCCTTTCCAGTCATGTACCTTGAGCATCCAGAATCCCAATATCCATAATCATTAACCTGCTTTGGAATGCCATGCACATAAAGAAAACAAATCAGTTTTCTTTGGGAATCCAAGCCTGAGTAGAATTGGATCTATTTGGTTGTTCAACAAGAGTAGACTTGTTTCTTGTGACAACCCCTTGTTCATCCCTCTTAACATTGAATACCCAATTTGTCCCAACATGTTTTGCAAGATATTTAAACCTGTTGCATGTCATTGAGACACCATTAGAAATTGATGACTAGTCTTGTTTATGTCTCCAAGTTAAGTTGGATGATGCCCTAGATCCCTTCCCCTTAGGTTGTAAATATTTGTTATTACTGGGTCTAACATTGGGTGTGACAGCTGCTAATTGTGGCATTTTCATACCAAACCTAATTCTATCAGCGGCTTATTTTGCCTTGTCAGCGGATGAATTGTTCATGTCAGCGTTTAAATTAGGGTTTGCTACAGGAACCCACTGTTTGTTAGACCAAGTATTTGTCTTTTGGAAAAGGTCTTTGGCCTTGGGAGTTAGCTGCCTTAATGAAATAAGGAGCTGGTATAGTGGCATGTGGTCTAGTATGAACATAAGGCTTTGGATTGACCATTGTTGACTTATTGTCAGTGACTGGTTTGTATTCGCTGACACATCTATAAGCCAGATGTGAGAAGCTCCCACATGTATAACAAGCCTTTCTAGACATAACCTTAGGTCTTGGTTCATAAAATCCAGTCCCATTAACACTAGCTTGACTTTTTGATGATCTAGGTTGTCTATACATCTCTGCATACTTAACACTAGATTTGCTTTTAGATTTTGAGCCTAGGTCAACAGGTTTGCCAGTAGTAGGGTTGGTCATAACAATGGGTTTAGGGTCAATTGATTCACTATCAAGAAGTCCACCCTTGACAAAAAGAAAAGGATTAGCCTTCTTCCATTGTTCTAGGTCAGTCACCCTTTGCTTGTATTCTTCAATTGGTGTGAGAACACGTGGTGGAGGAGTAAAATCCTCCACTTGGAACTCTGGAATACCAGTCCAAGACAAGTCTTTCTTAAGGACTCCATAAAAGTCAGCTGCTGGAGGTGGAACAACAACATACTATTTAGAGTTCATTCCAACTCCAGACATGTCGTTAGGGTTTCTCTATTCACTTAAGACTTTATCTAGGGTTTGACTAGCTTTTTCAAACTTTTCAATTTTAATCCCTACATTCTGTCTAGCTTGAATGGCCTCATCTAGCTTTAGTTTTAGTTCATCATTGGCTTCTATGTAAGAAGCCTTAGCTTCAGAACTAAGTGCTAGATCCCTTTTGAGAACACTTATTTGGTATTTAAGGTCAAATTCTAGTTTCTTATAATCCTTAACTATCCCATCAGATTGAGCAAGACCCCTTTTATAGTTCGAAATAGTGATATTCAACCCAAGAATATCAGATTGTAGCTTTAAAATTTCTTTATTAAGTTTGACAGTATTAAGTCTACAACCCTTACTACAAAATGCATCATCATATACCTCATTGTCTGATGAAGAAGAGGATCTGGCCATGAGAGCATACTGAACATGCTCTTCATCCTTTTCAGCAACCAATGCTTGATTCTCCACTTCATCCTTGTCAAGATAGCTCCAATCAAATCTAACTCCGTCAATGCCTTGCATAGCTACCATAGCTTTAGGCTTAGCATCTTCAACCTTGATGATCTGTCTAGTATTCTGTTCACCATCATTCCTTTTGGGAGATCTACATTCTCTAGCAAAGTGACCCATTCTATGGAAGTTGTAACACTCAACTTTGGATTTATCAAATCCAGCAGTCTCTTTGCTATTGAAAGTCATCTTTCTTCCAAATCTTTTGTTCCACCTACTGGCTCTTATATTGCCAAGAGCCATGTTCCACTTGATATCTATCTCCTCAAGATCAATATCACTAATTTGCTGAAGATCTTCAAAAGAAATTGATGATCCATTAGGCAAAGAAGCAATGTAGGCACATACATTATCCAAATTTATTCCTGCTGGTTTAAGATTTGGTGAAACATGATTGTATGTGTCAGCGTCTGATGAGCCACTGTCAAGAGAAGTTTGTCCGCTGACAAAGCAAGAGTTGTTAGCGTCTGAAGTGTCATGGCGGGAGATAAAATCCATGCTTCCAGAAGGTGTTTTACTTCCTTGTTTAAGCAGAACTTCAGGTTCCATGACCTTCAATTGATTGTAGATATCATCAAAGGTCATATTCTTGTAAGCTTGTGTGGCCAATATTGCATTGGCATGAATTTCCCAACCATCTCCAAGAGCTCCCAGGAAAGCAGCATTGACATCATCATCTTCAAACTCAGTTTCCATGAATGTCAATTTGCTTGTAATGTCTTGAAGACGACTTCTCACTTCACTTAACTTTTCATTAGGTTGAGCTTTAAAAACAACAAACTCCATTACCAGCTTCTTCTTCCTCTGTTTGAGAATGTCCTCATTACTAGAATGCTCAATGCCTTCATGTCAAGTCTTTTATCTGCTACATCTGTAGAAGAGGTGGCTCTTCCATCTTCAAGTCTATGAACCAAATCTTCAGGTCTAGCATTGGCTGTTTTGCTATTATTAACAGCGTCCAAGATCTTTTGAGCCTGGTTGAACTTGTTTCCAAGCTCAACAACCTCCTAGAGAACATAGTTGTCCACTTGAAGATATTGCTCAAAATTAAACTTCCAGATTTTAAAGTTATTAGGGTCAAGCATAGGAATTTTGAGGTTGTGATTTGAGGAACCAGAACTTTGGTTTTCTGAGGTCGACATGATGATTTTAGGGTTTTTGAAAAATTACGGTTTTGATGTTCTTCTAATCAAAAGTTTCTCAACAAGCTCTGATACCACTTGTTGATCCCAAACTAAGATCGATTTAGCTTTGTGTTATCGAAATTGAATCAAGTATAACACGTAGAGAAACTTTGTGTTTATGACAATCTAAGAGTTATGCGGAATTAACACTTAGAATGAAGAACAAATCAAAACACAATGTTTACCAAACTTTCACTTGTATTGATTAATCGATGCGTACAATGAAAGTGTAAAACCGTATTACTAACATAAACCTGAAGCCCTCCTTTTATAGAACAAGGTGCCTTGTACAATAATCAAACTTGTCAACTATTCTAGGAAGATATATCAAGATAACAATAGAAAATACAATACACAATGCATATCTTCCTAACATATCAAACGTATTGACTAAGTATTCTGTTGTAGGAGGGACTTCTCTTGTCAGCGCTTGAATTTCTTTTGTTAGTGTTCACTCTGTCAGCGCTTGATTTACTCTTGTCAGCGGTTGAAATCCCTTTGTCAGCGGCATAGTGATGTAACTTAATTTTATTCCCAACATGACTTAGGATTCGTCACAAAAAAAGTAAGCAATCCCAAATTAGTGGGTGTATGAGAACCTATTTATATAAGAGACGCAAAATATTATATACAAACTAAAGTTATTCTTGTACCTATAAATTATCAATTCGTGTTGAGAAATATTATCATCAAATTTTTCATCATGTCCCAATGTCAATCCCCAACTACAAACAATACAACAGATAGAGGATGTTTGCTTTAAAAAAATATATCACAATTTAGCATAATCCAATATAATATGTAAAAGCTTAAATTTATATACTTGATAACGGTTTCAAACAACCCAACCCTTGTGTGGGCTATGGCATCTAAAATTTTCTGCATTAGGGTTCAACTTGGGCATGATTATAACTTTTAACATTGCTTGGATGTGAAAGTGCAAAAAAAAGTCTGTAACTCTCAACCAATGCATAAGCAAACAAACTGACACATGGGTAAGTGTTTATAACAATTAATTACTATTAGATTTTCAAGTAAAACATAACCAGCTTCTAGTAATGATGGCGAGTTGGTATCACCTACAATGTCTAACAATCAAATACATTTAGGCAAATAACGGAACACTTGGCATACATTCCTACTAATAACTTGCTGAGTGTGGATGTGCTTTGTAGCAACAGGGGTACTTTTGCATACCCATCATAAACATAGTTAGAAAAATATTTTAGATACAATTAAAACATGTTATATCATATTTCTCAAGAAACACAAATAACCAAACACACATATGGATCATAAAAAGAAACACATTGATCACAAAAGTACTATATACAATAGCATGAAAAGATGGAGAAACTAACCAAATAAGTGCAACTTTCATTCTGCGATGCCATGTTACATAGCAAAGTTCACGAATGAAGGTATAAAGGTCTTAAATTAAAACAATCTTAAATGATACAATTTTGAAAGGTCATGTGGATACCTCACAATGTCAAGTGTTAATGTTGTTCATGCGATGTCATCCATTTTGCCCACTATAAGTCTCACTATCCATTATCTTTCACTTATTGCATCATTGTAGATTACCTAGATTTAACAATGGGTATTCAAGATAAAATTTGTTACACACCTACATTTTTGTTTGCTAATTTCATACTAACTAACATAACAATAAGATCACCACCCTCCCATTAACTATTAATAACCAATACACTACCTTACCATCAAAATTCACATCAATCTCTTCGAAAATATCGTGCCAACAACTTGGTGAAAGCAGCCCCATACTTTTTGTTGCTTCAAGTAGTTATATTAGAAATCGTAATGGTCTCTGTTTAATATAAAATTCGACACTATGATTTTTAAAGGGTGTTTGTTTCGGCTTATGGCTTATTTGGTTTTTTGGGTTTATGTTTTAAAAGCTCGCCTTTTGTGGTTTATTTTTAAACAAACACCCACTTACTTTCAATATTGCAGTAATAATTTCTATTTGAAAACAAAGTTGCTATATTTATTTGATGATTTACCTGGTGTTGAAGTTGTGTTTTGCTATATAAACATATTCGCTTCATATCACATTTAATAAGTGAGCTTGACACCCTAAAACATTAAAAAAAACCTCAATTATTAGCAAATTAAGTTTCACATACATTTCATCAAACACATGATAATCATAAAAAAACATCATTAATCCATCACAAGTCTAACTCAGAATTTAATGGCTTACCTTATCAAGTTGAGAGTGATGAATTAATAAATGTGCACTCATAAAACCTTCATATCCATAATATAATTATTAACTATCAAATTTTGATTTTAAAATACTAAAAAAACTCAAATTACAAATGAAAATTGAAGCATTTTAAATTACTACATGATTGTAAATAATTATAAGAATTGGACAAAATTTTGACTCAACCATCATCCCTGAAACAAAACAAAAACACAAAATAAAAAAGGATCAAATTCTAATAACCAACCACAGGTTCAATATTACCTTTGGTAATTGACAAAGCTCTTACGGTAATATGTTTCTGAAGATTGAAAATAACCTAGTCACTTGTAGTTGAGTTAAAATTCATAATAAAACTTGTATCATCAATACAAATAATACCTCTAATATTGAATCTGATGATTACCAAAACACGAATGAAATCAATGTAATTAAGATTTAAAATCAATTAATAAACACATAAAGTGGATTGATGTAGGTAAATCGTACACGTTTTAGAAAAACGTGTATGAGTGGCAAGTATTAAGTTATACGCTTTAGGAAAAACGTAAACCGAATAAATGCGGGTTCGTTCTCGAAGGAGGTGTGTGGATTAATGTGCCAATTATATAAAAATCAAGTTTGGATTAGTGACGTTTTTGGTTTAGAAGAGAAAAATTAAAGACGAGCTATGATTACGATTACACTAGGACGATTTGACGTAAAACACGAACGTAAATACGTAAAACGTGACAAAATTAAAAATTAAACTTAAAAATTGATTAAAAATTAAGACTAAGTCTAAAATAATATAAATAAGAATAAAAATCCAACAAAAATATTTTAAAACCTTTTGATAATTAAATATTCAATTTTTAATGCTAATTAAAGCCCTAAAATCAAATATAATTAAGAAAAAGCCTAAAATATTATTTTATTGAACTAATAACTCACTTATATTATTTGAAGACTAAAAAGTATTTTTCCTAAATTTTTAAAACTATTTTTCTATTTTTAAAATACTTTAAACTATTTTTAAATTAAAATAATCATAAAAAATAATAAAATAATGCCAAAAATAATTTGACAATTTTAAAAATCCTAATTTATACTAAAGAACAGTAGAAAATTGAAAAAGTTTGAAAAATGTAAAATTTTGCACTAAAAGACAAAACTGATTAATAATAAAACCCTAATTAAGCTAAGTTAATTATAAAAAATAATTAAAAAGTGAACAGTAAAAACTTTTTAAACTAAAAATCTTAAAATCTTTTTCTTAATCTATGAAAAATATTAAAACTGAAAAATATTGACTTTTTACACTAAATGCCAAAAACGGCCTATTTAAATGTTAATTAAAAATGCAATTTAATCTAAAAAATATCAAATGAATAGTAACATAAAAATAATTTAAACTGAAAAATCAGAAATTAAATAAGAAAAATATCAAAACAAATTTCAAATCCTAAAACCTATTTAAGCTCACTAAAGACAAAATATTAAGCTACTGAAAGTGACACTTTGACACTTTTGTCTAGTAGCACAACAGTGGGAACTCACAACACTAGCAGTGGGAATTGGTTCCCAATGCTCTCACAGAAAACGTGGGTCTGGAGGGTTTTTGATCTATAACTTGTTCAGTTCTTGATGTTACTTGGAAACAAAGGCACCCCTACACTCAGTGGAGTGTAGGGAGTCAAGTTTAAGCAAAAAACACACAAGTAACAATCCAAATTCTCACTCAAATAGACCAATAAAGTTACTGATATAAACTTGTGGGTATCTGATGAACAGTACTGGTCTAAATGGTCAAAAGTTGAGATTCAACAGCTTAAATCATGCACACAATCTAACCCAATCACATAAAACTGATTAGCAACCCTAATTTAACCTGTTTTCTAACAATAAACAAGAAATTAAAGTCTAAATCCTACAAAAAACTGGCAGAAAAAGCACAACAAATATTTAGCTATGTTTTACCAAATTTTAAACTTGCAAATGCTTCAAATCCTATCTAACTTAGAACCTAATGCTGAAATCAACCTTATACAAGCTTAAAATGTGTGTCTAGATAGAAATTAACACCAAAGTTTGTCACAAACCCTAGCTAAAATGCAAATCCAAACACTCCCTTAAATTTCAGAAAGTGTAATTAACGCACAAAACCTATTTCAAAAAGGCTCAATCTGATTTTATCTTATTCTAACATGTACCAAATACTAAAACCAACATGACCAAACCACAAATACAAACAGGCAAGCAGGTTTAAACAAAATGCATACAAGATCATAAAAACTCAAAAACTTGTCTAAATGGGGTTCAAAGCCTTACAATGGCTGACTGTCTTCCAAGTGACTTGTGGGAGAGCTTGTATGAGCTTATAGATCAGTAGAGAACCCTTGTTGTTGGAATCCAAGATGGACCCAAAGAGGGACAAATATCTTCACAGAAAAATGAAGTGGAATGGATTGAGGGACTTGTTTCACTTGTAACCTGCACAACCACCACTTAAACAAAGAAAGAGATTCAAGTAGACAAAAGTCCACAAGCTGCAAGCTTGTGGCTTTAGCTACAGTAAGATGGTGACAACCAAAAATAATGAAAAACAAGATTTTTCTTTGTGGAGAATCTTTGAAAATTTTTGAAACAAACCTTACTTAAAAATCCTTTTGATGACTAAGAAAATCATAAACCAAGCTTGAAAGTCCACTTTCACTTCCTTTCAAACTTGGTTTTCATTTTCAGAAAATAAGCAACAAATTTTCTTGCAAACTTTTCTCAAGTTACTCTAAAGTAATTTTGAAAACAACTAAAGATTGAACTAAATTGACTGAAAAAGGAAAATGGAACTCAGTTTATTGCACCAAACTCAAATTTTTCATTTTCATTAATAATTTAAAAGATTTTTACAAATAAACAGGAACAAGGGCCATACACAGGTTGTATGCTCCTTAAATACTACTACTAAGAACATTCTAGTATTGCTAAACCCTAATAAAAGAAATTCCTATATTGCCCTTTGAAAAAATTTCGAATCTTGGTCAAAACAGCTCCATGTGATGCTAGCTGGATTGGAAGTTGTTGTTTTGTGATCATAGTCGTTGATAAAATCCTTTGGGACCAAGTTATGTGATGTAGCCGTTGATTTCCTGCCAAGATTCCCATTTTACCATTTTTGAACAAGCAGGGGAAGGACGGTGGGGCCCTTGTGGTCACGGGTTGGAGTATTTTGTAGGTGGGTTTGGTTGAGGATGAGTTCAATTAGGGATCTGGAAGCTTTTGTTTAATAACCCTTTGATTTGGAGTTATGGGAAATTAGGGTTTATATGGGATGAAGGATGAATAGGATAGGTTTTGATTTTAGTTTGAGTTTAAAAGGGTGTTTACCACCAAAACTAAAGTTTAAACAGATTAATAATTAATCTTTTTTAATAAAGTTTGGTGGAATGAGGATGTGGAAAAGGGGTGTTTTCTGATTGGTTGGAGGGTGACGTGGGAGGATATGAGCGGGGGAGAGGATTTTGTTTGTCTTGGCAGGAATGCCCCCTATAAACCCAAATTGTTTTCACTTCAAATTAAAACAGCCAAAACTTTCTTTCTTTGTAAACAACTTTGCTCATCTTGTCAAATTTGGCACCAAGGTTTTTTAAGTTTATAACAAGGACTAATCTTACAATTCCTTCAATCTTCAAGGGTTTATCATGTATAATCTTCAAACATGGAGGACATTTCTTGCCAATGATGATTTCTCCAAGGTCTTTTCTTGCCAAATCTTCAAAAATGAGGGACCAATGTTGCCAATCTTCAAAACTTCAAGGACCATTTTGGAAATTCATAAATCGGGTCCGGTTCTTTGTGCGGCTTCGTTTCCCGTGTTCGTTTTTGCTTGATTCCTTTGATCTTTTGGTGAATTCACGATATCCGTACCTAAAATACACAATGAACAAACACAGGCATATTTTGGGTATTTTGATGACATTTTAAGCGTTTTAAGCCCGACTTGGACGATGAGACTATGTATAATTACAGTCTCATCACTCCCCCATACTAAACCATTGTCGTGTCCCCACGCAATGCCAGAATTAAGTATCGTAGCACTTCCAAAATTCATTTTATGATGACATTTATTGAAGACATAAACTTAAATAAACTACTACACGCGTTTTAGACATAATGTATTGTTTTCATCACGAGAACGTGACTTTTGGGATCATAGAACAAGAACACGTGAATGCTTCGTTAGAAATAATTTCGTCGTCCTCGATTTTCACCCAATTCCATGCTAAGCGTGTAATGAGATCATTGTTATTATAAGTTAGCAACACGAACACATCTCATGAGTGTTAATTACGAACCTAAACTCCCTTATTCCTACTTGGTATCTCTTATATTTTATTTTGTCTTAATGATCACGAGGATACATCATTGACTTATGCGTGAATAGAGATTAAGTCTAAAAATAGAAACTTAACGGTGTAACCAAAATCATTAAATTAATAATTCACCCCAATAGACAACGATGTCAAAAAATTAAGTCAACAAGAAGGATCGATAAACACGATTTTATAACGGTTTTGAACATGAGACTTATTACCAAGACTTTTATACGCCCCCTAACGGAAGGGCCTTATTATCTTTGGTTTACCTCCATCTTTTATTCAACTTCGCCATGAAGCTTTTATTATGACTTCGGTCATGCCTTGCCTTTTATTATCCGCCTCATCGGTGGTTTTATTAGCCAAAGACGTATATCCTCACGCTAAAGCGAATTTTGGATCTTTAAAGCTTCGAAGATTAAGGCTTGATTCACTTTCAATTTTGCATAGATTTTTCGGCCTTGTGGGGCTTCAAATTGTTTGCTTGATTTAGGTGAGCACTTGAAATCTTATTATTGGGTGAAGCTTTCGATAATTCGGGTTCCAATACTTCAAAACCGTGACGCTGGCGATACCTTAATGTTTTCCTAATTTAATTACATGGAAGCTACTAAAACAAATTAGAAACCAACAATAGTGGCTAAACCGCAAAATCAATATTTATTAACAATTTATTATGCAAAAGTGTGGGGAGAATAAGCTAGTAATTACTACACATGAGATCGTGACGATTATGAGACTTATAAATAACTCTATCATTTCTCGTCCTCATTTAAGAGACTTGGCCTAAAAAGTTAAGGAATCGAAGCTAAGTGCTCAACACGCACGGTCGAGTCAAAAATTACTCTTATTCTCACCATCGGAAAACCTACATTCGTGTCTTAAACACTTATGAAAAACTAGAAAAATTTTAAAATTTGGCCATTTTTAGCCTTATTTGCAACAAAACGATAACAAAAAGATGAATATGGGATAGCGTGTTGACGTAAGCAAGGTGAAGTATCTACTCACCCCCCATACTAAAACTAAACATTGTCCTCAATGTTTCGAGTCTAGGGGTGTAAACACCCCATACTAGAGACGAAGTCGAATGCTTAATCTCGAGCATGGAAAGGGTAAAACGAATAACCTAAAAGCCATTTATGAATTATGCTAATAAGATAAACGTTAGAACTTAAAAGGATATCATCGGATATCGGAATCTCCAAAGGCAACGATCGAAGCTCGAGTGATCCGTAAAACGAACACGAGAGGCTTCAATGGTGTCGATGAACCTAATAAATCACAATCACAAACAACCACGAAACAAAGGTTGGAAGAGCACAAGTCCCCTCGTTACATTAAACTAAGAAAGCGATAATATATACAAGGATAAGCATGAGAATCCCCCATGAGGCACCTTGTTTTTGATAACCGAGTCAAAAGCTCGACTCGGATCCCCATAAATGTGATCATTTAGGGATAATCTTGGTTTGGTCATTTTTGGTGGGGCTTACATGATAAACAATGCCCAAAAGTACGTGGAGTACTTTAAAAACTCGATAAACGTATACCGGGGTCAAAGATAGCGTCCTCGTTTTCGGGTGAAAGACGAAACAACGGCACTCCAACATGAACCCCAATGGGGTAGAAGAAAAGAGATAAGAAGTAGAAAGGTGGGGCAATGGGTAAGTCACTAAAATGAGCTACTCGAGGTAGACTCACACCAAGCAAACGAAAAGATTTTCCATTTATTGCATCGGTGGAAGACCGAGATTTCCCTTTACAAGCAATTCCGGGATCGTAAATCTCGTCCTCGGTGGAGAAATGTGAGGGAACATAAGGGGCTTCCCCCACACTAGATCCACACCAACCATCGTCAAAAGGAGTAGACGAGGTGGTAGCACTCATAAAACACGGTGATGACGGAGTTAAACTTGTAGAAAAATCATTTAAAACATTTTTAAAATCTTTTCCTTTTTCATCGTTCAAAAACTTTTTATGAAAACCCGATCGAATAATGTCGAAAATATTTGGCGTGTCAAATTCAAAATTAGTCGCGCTAAAAATCCTCACATTTAAGTCTTTGGTGGGAGGTGGTGGCGGATTATATAAGTTCTCAAAACGTTTATCAATAAAGAACACCGCCCCCTCGGGGTCAACATACTCGTCATCCTCATGAACGTCGATCTCATCGATTTCTTCATCAAAGATAGGCTTGACAAACCATGGTTTGTCATTCCCCTCCTTGAGTATCTTAGAAACTCTCTCGAAGAGATCACGATCAAGCACGCAACCATCATTCTTTTGTGGGGATTGTTGATAAGTTAAATCCTCACGAATGTGGTAAACGTAATTCTTATTTGAGGAGTGTTGATTAGGTAACTCCTCGAGAATTGGATTTTTGGTGGTCACATGAGTTGGCTCGTCATCGAAAAAAGACGTTCCAACTCATTAAGTTCATCCTCGATTTTGGAAAGATCGACCTTACTTGTAGGTGGAAGTGAAGGCATAAGAGCTAGCTCTCGTTCAATGATTTCCTCAATCTCGGGATCAAACTCGTAATCAACGTACTTCACATGTTTCTTTTTAGGAGAATCAAAAATTTCATGTGGATTTCGAAGTACGTGATCAATCTCGGCAAAATCGCCATCGTCATCGTCAAAGAAAGAGTCGATGTGAGCACTCACAACCATGGTCTTACAAGTCGAATGACTATGCTTAGGTGACTTTTCTAAGACGAGAGGATCGATGTCGATAAACCCTTTAGCCTCAACGGGTGTTGGGTTAGGCAAAGGAGGCACTTCGATGGAGTTAGAAGTTGAAGCCTCAAAGACGTGGTCCTTCGAAGGTGGTGAAGACGAGCCCATATTGGTCTTTGTCGTGATGGCACTAATGTCGCCCTTCGGAATTGGTGTTTCACTTGTTTCGCTAAAAACATCCCAAAGTGAGTTTTCATCCATAAATTTACACATACCCTTTTGAATTAGGTACACGTATTCTTTATCATTAAAATCATCATCCTTAAAACCGTTTTTCTTAATTCTTTCAAAACATGCATTAAGCCTCATTTGTTCCGCTAAAGTGAACATTTTGAAATCATTAGGATTTGAATCATTAGGTTTTGAAACCTCGGTTTTTTCATTCTCATTAAACCCTCGGGATTATCTAGCGAAAAAGTCCATTTTTTCATCCCCATATCTCATAGTAAGTCTCCCCTCGTGAACGTCGATTACGGTTCGAGCCGTCGATAAGAATGGTCGGCCTAAAATAATGGGACATTTAGGGTCACACTCGTAATCGGATATAACGAAATCCGCGGGAAAAACAAACTTTCCAATTCTAACATAGACATCCTCGGCTATTCCAATTGGTATTAAAGGCGTACAATTTGCAAGCTCGATTGTCATGTTCGTGGGGGTAAGTGAAGGCAATCTCATCAATTTCCAAATAGAATGAGGCATGAGATTGATGCTAGCACCTAAATCGGCAAGGGCTAAACATCCCTCAATCTCGGAAAAATCACAAGGTAATAGAAATTGGCCCGGATCCTTTTCCTTTCTCGGCATACGCCTTTTGGGTTTTTTAAGAAGGATCGAAGCACAAGTTTCTTCAAGGGTTACTTTCGTAAGGTCGACAAAGCTCTCTTTTTGAACCGTGGATGGAATTTGAGGTACACGAGGATGTGCACTCTTTTCCTTGGTCGCCACGTTCACCCCATCGACTTTAGAACAAGAAGACGTCTTAGAAGTCGAGGGTTGAGAAGAATAAACAACACGGAATCCTTCAAGGTTAGGGGTAATCACACGACCTTTCTCACGAGACGAGGCGGCTTTACATTGTTCCTTCGGATTTGCAACGGTGTCACTAGGTAACGAACTCGATGACGCACCCGAGGACTTGTTCATTATGGCCGAAAACATCTTTTTAATATCAATTTTCCCTTGCTCAATCTTCGTGTTTTGCAATTTCAATGTATTAGAAAAGTCGTTTTTCAAAGTACCAATTTCTCCCTCTAATCGTCTCATATTAGCCTCATTCGTTTTCATGTAATTTTGAAAATCGTTTGACGAACTATTTTGATTTGAATTAAAGTTCCCTTGGTTTTGATTGTTTCTTTGAAAATTTCCTTGATTACCACTTGAAAAATTGTTACCTTGATTGTTGTTGTTTGAAGAATTCGAGTTTTGGTTATTGTCTCGATTTTGCCAAGTTATATTACGACCTTGATTATAACCTCCTTGATTTTGATTCGAAAAATTTCCTTGTTGATTATTTCCTTGAAAATTGTTTCGGTTTTGAAAATTGTTGCCTTGGTTATAATTGCCTTGTTGTGATGGACCCGCGTTATTTTGATTAGAAAAATTGTTGTTTCCATTTAACGCACTCACATTCGACGTTTGGCCATCCGTAGCCGCACACTCGTAATAATTATGAGGTCCACCACAAAACGTACACGAAACCTCAACCGCTTTCACCGTAGCGGGAGCGTCTTTCTTTTGCATTTCAACGAGAAAAGACGTGAACACATTCGTCAACTTGTCGACTTTCGCATCAACTCTCTCAATGTCGCGATTAGAGTTACTAACATTGGCGACATCGGCAACACTCGGAGCGTTGCGGAGTTGGTAAACCTTGGATCGGTTTTCGATAATTATCAATGCATCTTTCGGAGTCTTACACAAAAAGTTGCCACCGGCGGCGGAATTCAACGAATCTTGTTCTTGAAAATTAAGACCGTTGTAAAACATGTCGATTTGGTGCAACTCGGAAAAACCATGGTGAGGACATTGCCTAAGCAATTCCTTAAAACGATCCCACGCGTCTCTAAAAGATTCATTCGGTTTTTGCTCAAATTTCGTAATTTCATTCTTGAAAAACGTTGTCTTAGACGGTGGGAAAAAATAATTAACGAACTTGGAAACGAGATCCTTCCACGTAACTATCGAATTAGGTGGCTCTTTCTCGTACCAATCCTTGGCCGCACCATCGAGCGAGTACGGAAAAAGCATAAGCTTGACGACATCGGTGTCGACGTTCTTAAACTTGCTCGTGGCTAAAAGACGATCAAAATTCCGAATATGGTCGTGAGGATTATCGGCTTCACGACCTCGAAACTTCGTAGCTTGGATCAACGAAAGCATTCCGCTCTTAATCTCAAAATTCTCCGCTTCGATAGCGGGAATTACGATCGCGTCTCCATAACCCTCGGTGGGCGCTTGGAGCAATTCCATCATCGAACGATTGTCGGCCATCTCCTCTACGGTTTCTTCAACAACGATATTAGGAACGTCGATTTCCAATTCTCGTCTATGTCGTCGATTCCTTCGATTACGATTGCGTCGATTCGAAGCTTCGCTAGAATTGGAATAATCCTTCGATCGAGTGCGCATGCACTAAGCGTAGAATGGGTGGTAGCAAAGAAGATTCTTTTTGCGGTTTTTCGATTTTTCAATTTTTTTTGGTTTTTGATTGTTTTTAATTTTTTTTTTGGATTTTTGAATGTATTACGTAGACACAAATCTACAAATCTCTCCTCGAATCGACTTTCTCGATTAAAGGAGCCTCAAAGAATGAAAACGATCACGTGGAGTGAACGCCTTCGATGACTTTAGAACGTTGGTGGAACACCAAAACGTTCAAGAGGGTTTAATCTTGAAAACACAAGCAAATATAATATACGTAGATAATACTTGGGCGGCAAACCCTCGATTAGCCCTCTTTCTCAAAACACGCACAAGCAAGCGGGGGAAACGAGGCGGCGCTAAGCACTTAAGAGCCTTTTTCCCTTAGGTCGTGAAATACAACCGCCTTATACCCACCATATAGTTTGTGTTAATTGAAATTAAGCCTCACGAAAGTATTTATCTATTTTGCCTTTAAACTTTTGCTTTGGATTCGAATACAATGATCGAGTGATGAAATCCCGAATCAAGGTTGCGTTTTCACGCTTTTGGAGTACTTGTATATTTATTGTTCTTACGTAGATACAATATAGTAATAATATATTCACAAGAAAAACGAAAACCAATATATCTATAATATAGTAAAAGATTGATTTGTGTTAATTAAGGAAAACTAAACACGACTTATTTGGATATTATAATATAATAGAGAAAAATAACAAAAATGAGTATGTACGATATTTACGCTTTCCAAAAATTGAAAAGCAAAAACGCACTACTCATACAAACACGATACTAATAATGGCACACTAAACACCTCCCCAGCAGCGGCGCCAAAAATTGATGTAGGTAAATGGTACACGTTTTAGGAAAAACGTGTATGAGTGGCAAGTATTAAGTTATACGCTTTAGGAAAAACGTAAACAGAATAAATGCGGGTTCGTTCTCGAAGGAGGTGTGTGGATTAATGTGCCAATTATATAAAAATCAAGTTTGGATTAGTGACGTTTTTGGTTTAGAAGAGAATAATTAAAAACGAGCTATGATTACGATTACACTACGACGATTTGACGTAAAACGCGAACGTAAATACGTAAAACGTGACAAAATTAAAAATTAAACTTAAAAATTGATTAAAAATTAAGACTAAGTCTAAAATAATAAAAATAAGAATAAAAATCCAACAAAAATATTTTAAAACCTTTTAATAATTAAATATTCAATTTTTAATGCTAATTAAAGCCCTAAAATCAAATATAATTAAGAAAAAGCCCAAAATATTATTTTATTGAACTAATAACTCACTTATATTATTTAAAGACTAAAAAGTATTTTTCCTAAATTTTTAAAACTATTTTTCTATTTTTAAAACACTTTAAACTATTTTTAAATTAAAATAATCATAAAAAATAATAAAATAATGCCAAAAATAAGTTGACAATTTTAAAAATCCTAAATTATACTAAAGAACAGTAGAAAATTGAAAAAGTTTGAAAAATGTAAATTTTGCACTAAAAGACAAAACTGATTAATAATAAAACCCTAATTAAGCTAAATTAATTATAAAAAATAATTAAAAAGTGAACAGTAAAAACTTTTTAAACTAAAAATCTTAAAATCTTTTTCTTAATCTATGAAGAATATTAAAACTGAAAAATATTGACTTTTTACACTAAATGCCAAAAACGGCCTATTTAAAATTTAATTAAAAATGCAATTTAATCTAAAAAATATCAAATGAACAGTAACATAAAAATAATTTAAACTGAAAAATTAGAAATTAAATAAGAAAAATATCAAAACAAATTTCAAATCCTAAAACCTATTTAAGCTCACTAAAGACAAAATATTAAGCTAATGAAAGTGACACTTTGACACTTTTGTCCAGTAGCACAACAGTGGGAACTCACAACACTAGCAGTGGGAATTGGTTCCCACTGCTCTCACAGAAAACGTGGGTCTGGAGGGTTTTTGATCTATAACTTGTTCAGTTCTTGATGTTACTTGGAAACAAAGGCACCCCTACACTCAGTGGAGTGTAGGGAGTCAAGTTTAAGCAAAAAACACACAAGTAACAATACAAATTCTCACTCAAATAGACCAATAAAGTTACTGATATAAACTTGTGGGTATCTGATGAACAGTACTGGTCTAAATGGTCAAAAGTTGAGATTCAACAGCTTAAATCATGCACACAATCTAACCCAATCACATAAAACTGATTAGCAACCCTAAATTAACCTGTTTTCTAACAATAAACAAGAAATCAAAGTCTAAATCCTACAAAAAACTGGCAGAAAAAGCACAACAAATATTTAGCTATGTTTTACCAAATTTTAAACTTGCAAATGCTTCAAATCCTATCTAACTTAGAACCTAATGCTGAAATCAACCTTATACAAGCTTAAAATGTGTGTCTAGATAGCAATTAACACCAAAGTTTGTCACAAACCCTATCTAAAATGCAAATCCAAACACTCCCTTAAATTTCAGAAAGTGTAATTAACGCACAAAACCTATTTCAAAAAGGCTCAATCTGATTTTATCTTATTCTAACATGTACCAAATACTAAAACCAACATGAACAAACCACAAATACCAACAGTTAAGCAGGTTTAAACAAAATGCATACAAGATCATAAAAACTCAAAAACTTGTCTAAATGGGGTTCAAAGCCTTACAATGGCTGACTGCCTTCCAAGTGACTTGTGGGAGAGCTTGTATGAGCTTATAGATCAGTAGAGAACCCTTGTTGTTGGAATCCAAGATGGACCCAAAGGGGGACAAATATCTTCACAGAAAAATGAAGTGGAATGGATTGAGGGACTTGTTTCACTTGTAACCTGCACAACCACCACTTAAACAAAGAAAGAGATTCAAGTAGACAAAAGTCCATAAGCTGCAAGCTTGTGGCTTTAGCTACAGTAAGATGGTGACAACCAAAAATAATGAAAAACAAGATTTTTCTTTGTGGAGAATCTTTGAAATTTTTTGAAACAAACCTTACTTAAAAATCCTTTTGATGACTAAGAAAATCATAAACCAAGCTTGAAAGTCCACTTTCACTTCCTTTCAAACTTGGTTTTCATTTTCAGAAAATAAGCAACAAATTTTCTTGCAAACTTTTCTCAAGTTACTCTAAACTAATTTTGAAAACAACTAAAGATTGAACTAAATTGACTGAAAAAGGAAGATGGAACTCAGTTTATTGCACCAAACTCAAAATTTTCATTTTCATTAATAATTTAAAAGATTTTTACAAATAAACTGGAACAAGGGCCATACACAGGTTGTATGCTCCTTAAATACTACTACTAAGAACATTCTAGTATTGCTAAACCCTAATAAAAGAAATTCCTATATTGCCCTTTGAAAAAATTTCGAATCTTGGTCAAAACAGCTCCATGTGATGCTAGCTGGATTGGAAGTTGTTGTTTTGTGATCATAGTCGTTGATAAAATCCTTTGGGACCAAGTTATGTGATGTAGCCGTTGATTTCCTGCCAAGATTCCCATTTTACCATTTTTGAACAAGCAGGGGAAGGACGGTGGGGCCCTTGTGGTCACGGGTTGGAGTATTTTGTAGGTGGGTTTGGTTGAGGATGGGTTCAATTAGGGATCTGGAAGCTTTTGTTTAATAACTCTTTGATTTGGAGTTATGGGAAATTAGGGTTTATATGGGATGAAGGATGAATAGGATAGGTTTTGATTTTAGTTTGTGTTTAAAAGGGTGTTTACCACCAAAACTAAAGTTTAAACAGATTAATAATTAATCTATTTTAATAAAGTTTGGTGGAATGAGGATGTGGAAAAGGGGTGTTTTCTGATTGGTTGGAGGGTGTCGTGGGAGGATATGAGTGGGGGAGAGGATTTTGTTTGTCTTGGCAGGAATGCCCCCTATAATCCCAAATTGTTTTCACTTCAAATTAAAACAGCCAAAACTTTCTTTCCTTTGTAAACAACTTTGCTCATCTTGTCAAATTTGGCACCAATGTTTTTTAAGGTTTATAACAAGGACTAATCTTACAATTCCTTCAATCTTCAAGGGCTTATCATGTATAATCTTCAAACATGGAGGACACTTCTTGCCAATGATTATTTCTCCAAGGTCTTTTCTTGCCAAATCTTCAAAAATGAGGGACCAATGTTGCCAATCTACAAAACTTCAAGGACCATTTTGGAAATTCATAAATCGGGTCCGGTTCTTTGTGCGGCTTCGTTTCCCGTGTTCGTTTTTGCTTGATTCCTTTGATCTTTTGGTGAATTCACGATATTCGTACCTAAAATACACAATGAACAAACATAGGCATATTTTTGGGTATTTTGATGACATTTTAAGCGTTTTAAGCCTGATTTGGAGATGAGACTATGTATAATTACAGTCTCATCATGGATGATTACCGATGGAGATAATGGACTTGCTTTTTTGATATGATTCAAACCTAGAACTTCAAAGAAGTGTGGCAAATGGTGGATGAATCGTAGTGGTTTTAGATGAATATATTTAATTTATGGACATAGAGTTTCTAGGTGGGTTACAAATTGGTTTAAGGTTAGAAAAGTACGAGAGAAGATTTGATTAATTGGTTTGTATTTGGTGGTTTCTAGTGTAAAGCCTTACACATTTTCAGCTATTACTAAAAATAACCAATTTAATATGTGAAATTACTAATTTAAACACTCTTAAATTTTTAAAAACCTTTTTAGAAAGGTATTCATTGTCTTTTTAAACTCTCTTTTATTATAAAATATAAATAAACTACCTTTAAGTTTATTCATCATACCGATGTGGAATGGAAAATAAACTATTTGTTCTTTTTAAACATGGTATCGAATGTTTAATTTTGAAACACGATATCTCATTCACATCAAATTTATTTTGACACACTTTAGCTCGTTGCAAAGCTCACTCTAAAAAAATACAAAGCTATTAACTAATGATAATGTATTTAACAAATACATATATTAAATATTAAATAGTGTCCAAAGTTTGCAAAAACCGCCATTTACAAACAATTTTCCTAACAGTTATAACTTATAATCAATCCAACAAAACTAGAAATAAAATTTCATACAGAAATGCACTAAAGAAATATAACTTTGTTTGATAGTTATTTTAAATAAAATTTGTTTGATAGTAAGACTTCGAATTGCAATAATAGAACCACTATGATAAAAATACAAATTTTCGGACATATGTGAGTAAAATGAAAGGGTGAGTAGAATAAAACTTGGCACCTTTTAAAATGAAAGGGTAAACATCCATCAAGATTGCTGACTTTTACTTACATAGACGAGTTCGAGTATTTTGTGAGTGTTCATGACACTTATAAATCTTTTTAATTTATTGTTCATTTTTGAAAAAAATATCGATTTCTTATAAATATATTTTAAATACACTCGATGCGTCAAAATGTAATTCTAATCTTATTTAGTTAGTCACTGTACTTATATGTTCAGTTAAGTTTGATCATTTGGCGACAAGTACTATCGCCAAATTCAAAAAACAAAACAAGTTCTCTAAAGAATGATTTGGAGTGTCTTAAACACTTTAATTTAGGAGTGTTTTAATTTTTAAAACTATTGTTTTGTGAATATCTTAAACACTATAAAATAGTAAAAATAATAAAGATAATTTAAATAACACAATTTTTTGCATAAATAAAAGTATAGATAAAAAATAAGACACGTTTTATGTAGCGAATAAGGTTTTAAAAGGTTTTTAATGGATTTAGAAAGCGTGAGAATTGACCTTTATGTTACGCAATAAACTAAAATTTGAATTTAAAGGCTTGAAGCAAGATGATAAATGAAAAAACATGATAAATAATAGATTTAAGTTTATCTGGATATTAAACTTTATTTTGGATATCAAGGGACTAATCTCCATCCTCTATCTTCATCTAAATCTAATGGATAATAATAAACCAAAAACTAATTTTTCACTTTTTTTTTCAAACATTAATATCGTTAATCGTTATCCGAAAAAAATATACTATTACGACGGTCATTTAATTATATTTCTACAGATATGCTATATGATATACTTTCAACAATTTTTTTTTCGTTTTTTTCACGTTGCCGAAAACTATCATATATGATACTAAATATCATATACTAGCTTAAAGACCCGTCTAACGTCGGGTTTAGCTTAATGAATGATTCTTGTAAGAAATAATAAACAAATGCTAATATTAAAAGTAATTAAAAGTTTGTTGGTAATAGATGAAAACAATAATATAAAATACATAAAGTGTTCGATAAGTGTTTTGGCTTTGTAACAATCATAAAAGTAACCTTCTATCCATTCGGGTCTTCAACCATGAAGACGACTCTTACGCTATGTTCTCGAGTTATTATTAGGATGAAAAAAAAGATTAAAGACAAAAGAAGAAGAGAAAAGAAAAGAAAAAGAATCATCCCAAAGTGGGAAGAAGATTTTATAGCCAAAATGGCTTGTATCTTCCTTTCTCTTCCTTTCTTTTCTCTTGTAAAAAAATCTTGAGAACACAATTAACTTCTAGTTTCTTTCCGAATCCTTTCCTTTCTCTCCAAAATAAATATCGAGAACATAATGTTAATAAAATATTTGATAAGCTTAAAGACCCGTCTAACGTTGGGTATATTTTAAATAATTCTTTTAAGAAGTAAAAAAATATATGAAAGAAAAATTGTAACTTGTTGCAAAACATCTTGTTGGTAATAGTGTGGCTCATTTTTCCGCAATCCAATAAAACATGTTTATATATCATTGTAAGCATATAGTTACTCACAATTTTAGGGGATCTAATCATCTTACCTTAAAATGTGATACAGATTCATTCTAATGCAAAATATATTACAACTTTAACCACCAGCTGATTACAATTGAAAGTCAAAACACTTGTATAAAGTATAGAAACCTTTATGTGGTTATTAGATCGTAACACAGAAACTTACCATCATTCTAACATAAGCATACCCGAGTCCTTGTTACACTGTTACATTGTTGTCGGTGTCCGTATAAGTCATTTTCAGCCGCTGCTTTAGTTCACCAATTTTGTGAGAAACTATATGCTTACAATGACGTTTTGACATCCAAAATAATGTGTAGTTTAGGTAGTCAAATAAACTAACCACAAATTTAACTTTGGTCCCATTGGTTTCTCAAGGCGCATACAAATATGATGTAGGCGGAAGTGAGACCCGTTTTCAAAAGCAAAAGTATTCATGACCACAATGCACATATGCAAGAAGTTTGGTTTTGTTAAGCTTGAAAAATCTGATCCGCTCCATAATCGATGATTCATTAAAATCACTACAAATATGTCAACTTTTCTCACAACTTGTAAAAAACCGGAAGGCTTGAGTTATTTTTTCAAAAAAAGATACTTGCAAGAAATGACCAAAGCCACCTATTACCAGCGTAAATAAGTTAGCTCAAAATATATTGAGAGAATATGTTTATTCAAAAACCAAGCAAGCTATTGATGAAAATTAAGAAAATGTATATATAACAAAAGATGCAAAATTAAGAATATATATATATATATTTATATATATAACAAAGGCTTTAAAATTAATAAGTTCATCAAGTGGTTTAAGAAAAAAAATGGAACACATGCTTTAAATAAAGTAAGGCAATGAACTTTAGCTAATAAGTTCATTAGGTGGTTTGAGAACAAAACAATTAATAAATATCATCGATCCATTATGTGATTCCCTCAACATGACCCATTTGCAAAAGAATATATAAGATGAAATAAAAAACATGAAAAATTATAGCTACCAAATACTAATTGTAATAAGAGTTATATAGCAACCACAGAGGCGAAAGAAATAATCAATGCGACGAATAATTATTTTCTCCATTATATTTATGATTCATCCTTCACTTTTGTTTTCAAATTTATACATATAATAAAAATTCAAAAGGATGCAAGTACGGGATGCACTCTCATCTTCAGAAAAAAAAACAATAACGTATAACCAACAAAATAAGGATCATGTATGAAACCTCCGTCCTCAAGTGCAACAAAACTATACATTGCCCCTTACTCCTCAAGTGATTTCATCATCGCATATAACTTTCGATCTTGGCGACATCTTATGGAGTATTGACGCCATGAGCATCCTGATCTACTTTTTATTACCTACAAAGCATACGTAATTCATCAATAAACCACATTTTAGAACTTTCATCTTGTAACTATTTTTTAAAACTTTTAGTTGGTCCAAATCATCTTCTAGTTGAATATCCAACAATCATAAAGATCGCCGCATATCCAAAAAATCAATACTAATCTAATCATCATGAACACTAAAAGATAAAAAAAAAACTTACCATAACACACACATGGGATTAACACGATTAGTGATGAATGCAACATCAATGTTTATCCATTAAAGGAGTAAGCTTTACATATGCACAAACACACCACAACTATCAACCCATATAAGCATATATAAAAGTAGAACAATGAATGCACCCGGTTCTTGTCTCTGCAACAAAAAAGAAAAAAAACAACAATTATGCAAAATTAATATAATAAGAATACGTACAATTAATATCACATTAATGATGAAACGAATTTGAATTTATATTGGACAACCGAATTGAAACTTATTTTTATTTGAATTGAATAAATGACGTGCATAAAAAACTTATAATTTGTTGCAAGAAATGGGAATTACCGTTCCTTTAAGCCAGGGTATCTTGATTATTTTGATTAGTACAATGACCACTCGAGAGATGCCTAGCAACATGGTATTCAAAAGAAACCAAGTTCAACACAGGTTTAGACCGCCCCAAATTCTACAAAACAAAAACACATAAAAACATAATCATACGCATATTCAAGCAACAAATTCACACTCATACAAAAATGCGTATAATACTCACTTATAAATCAATGACAACCAATTTCATATGTTTTATGTTCTTTACATGGACTTGTTGCATCCAATAGCAAACAATGCGAACACGTAATTTAATATTATCCTGGAGAGATTTAAATCATTGATATAACCTGAAACAATTTTGGCCATAACGTATGATTGTTAAAAACCCTTAATAGTGTTGTGTATGAATGTGTTGTGTACAATTTACCTTTGTATGCATGGTTTATATAGAAGAAATGGTTGATGATAAGCACATAAAATCCATAAAAAAGGGAATAATTCAGCATATCAAATAAGAAAGTTGGAATTGTGAAACTTACGTATGAATTAGGTTGACTATTTCGGCTATATTTTAGGGTAAGAGCGCCTATATTATTGAGCCTTTGATTTTTTTATATTGATACCGATTTTCTGTTATAGCCTACCGCACATGATTTGTGAAATCTTCAAAGCTATATAGTGAGTTTACAAAAATAAGTAGTATTGACATTAATATCTCATTTAATATACGTTTTTCATCTTTAATGTTATAAAATGGAATTCAATTCTTTCTAAAATTAAATCATATGAATGTTAAATATTCTCAAAACTGTATAATTAATTACTTTTTATTTAATTTATGTTTTCCCCAAAAAAATTATACATGTTTATAGGTTATTTATTTGTGGCATGGTTTTAAATACATAACACGTTTCTCTTCTTTTTTTTTAGTTTTTTTATTTGCAAATTAAAAATATTTATTAGGAAATATATCACATCTATATATAGGTAAATTTGAATAAGATGAGTATTATAAATATTTTAAATATTGTTTTAATGACAATTTCAAACCTGTAGTTGACTTTCCAAAATTAATTTATTTTTATTTTCAAACTTTAATTAATTAATATTTTCAAAATTTAAAAAAATCTATCAATATGTTATTTAATATGACGTTTCACCATTTTTTAAACCGCATTTATTTTTTGTTTTAAAATTTTAAAGATTGTTATGCCTTGCCATAATCATATATAATAAATTTTTTATTTTAATTAAAAGTATATATTTAATATAAACAATTGGTAGGTTTTACTAAAATTATATATTTATTTTATTAATATATATATATATATGTTTTAGTATTAATATCACTTTTATTATAATTAGTTATTGTTTTCTAAAATAACTTTCATTCATTTTTTTAAATAAATAATTGGTTTGAATTTTTTTATTGTTAGTTTTTATTTGTTAACTTTTTTCTTAAAAAACCAATGTACACATAATTGTTTAAATATATGATGTTGCTTATAATGACTTTATAAAAATAATAAAAATAACAAAACGTTTTTTATTTACCTTTAATTAGGAAATGTTTTTACAAAACTATTTAACATAAAATAAGTTAACAAAAATAAAGTTTTGCATCAAAATTAAAAAAATATTGGACAAAATTTTGACTCAACCATCATCCCTGAAATAAAACAAAAACACAAAATAAAAAAGGATCTAATTCTAATAACCAACCACAGGTTCAATATTACCTTTGATAATTGACAAAGCTCTTACGGTAATATGTTTCTGAAGATTGAAAATAACCTAGTCACTTGTAGTTGAGTTAAAATTCATAATAAAACTTGTATCATCAATACAAATAATACCTCTAATATTGAATCTGATGATTACCAAAACACGAACGAAATCAATGTAATTAAGATTTAAAATCAATTAATAAACACATAAAGTGGATGATTACCGATGGAGATAATGGACTTGCTTTTTGCTTTTTTGATATGATTCAAACCTAGAACTTCAAAGAAGTGTGGCAAATGGTGGATGAATCGTAGTGTTTTTAGATGAATATATTTAATTTATGGACATAGAGTTTCTAGGTGGGTTACAAATTGGTTTAAGGTTAGAAAAGTACGAGAGAAGATTTGATTAATTGGTTTGTATTTGGTGGTTTCTAGTGTAAAGCCTTACACATTTTCAGCTATTACTAAAAATAACCAATTTAATATGTGAAATTACTAATTTAAACACTCTTAAATTTTAAAAAACCTTTTTAGAAAGGTATTCATTGTCTTTTTAAACTCTCTTTTATTATAGAATATAAATAAACTACCTTCAAGTTTATTCATCATACCGATGTGGAATGGAAAATAAACTATTTGTTCTTTTTAAGCATGGTATCGAATGTTTAATTTTGAAACATGATATCTCATTCACATCAACTTTATTTTGACACACTTTAGCTCGTTGCAAAGCTCACTCTAAAAAAACACAAAGCTATTAACTAATGATAATATATTTAACAAATACATATATCAAATATTAAATAGTGTCCAAAGTTTGCAAAAACCGCCATTTACAAATAATTTTTCCTAACAGTTATAACTTATAATCAATCCAACAAAACTAGAAATAAAATTTCATACAGAAATGCACTAAAGAAATATAACTTTGTTTGATAGTTATTTTAAATAAAGTTTGTTTGATAGTAAGACTTCGAATTGCAATAATAGAACCACTATGATGAAAATACAAATTTTCGGACATATGTGAGTAAAATGAAACTTGACACCTTTTAAAATTAAAGGGTGAGTAAAATAAAACTTGACACCTTTTAAAATGAAATGGTAAACATCCATCAAGATTGCTGACTTTTACTTACATAGACGAGTTCGAGTATTTTGTGAGTGTTCATGACACTTATAAATTTTTTTAATTTATTGTTAATTTTTGAAAAAAAAATATCGATTTCTTATAAATATATTTTAAATACACTCGATGTGTCAAAATGCAATTCTAATCTTATTTAGTTAGTCACTGTACTTATATGTTCAGTTAAGTTTGATCATTTGGCGACAAGTACTATCGCTAAATTCAAAAAACAAAACAAGTTCTCTAAAGAATGATTTGGAGTGTCTTAAACACTTTAATTTAGGAGTGTTTTAATTTTTAAAACTATTGTTTTGTGAATATCTTAAACACTATAAAATAGTAAAAATAATAAAGATAATTTAAATAACATAATTTTTTGCATAAATAAAAGTATAGATAAAAAATAAGACACGTTTTATGTAGCGAATAAGGTTTTAAAAGGTTTTTAATGGATTTAGAAAGCGTGAGAATTGACCTTTATGTTACACAATAAACTAAAATTTGAATTTAAAGGCTTGAAGCAAGATGATAAATGAAAAAATATGATAAATAATAGATTTAAGTTTATTTGGATATTAAACTTTATTTTGGATATCAAGGGATTAATCTCCATCCTCTATCTTCATCTAAATCTAATGGATAATAATAAACCAAAAACTATTTTTTCACTTTTTTTTTCAAACATTAATATCGTTAATCGTTATCCGAAAAAAATATACTATTACGACGGTCATTTAATTATCTTTCTACAGATATGCTATATGATATACTTTCAACAATTGTTTTTTTCGTTTTTTTCACGTTGCCGAAAACTATCATATATGATACTAAATATCATATATGATAGTAACAGTAGTATACTTATCATAAATGATATAAACCAAGATCATATATGATTTTGTTATAATTTGTAACCTAACATTAATATCATATATGATAAAACTATTATTATATATGATATTATACGCAGATTAAAAAAAAAACGATTTTTTTCTTCAAAACTATAGCATATTGCATATTTGTAGAAAGCTAATTAAATGCTCGTCGCGATGGTATATTTCTTCCGTTTAACGCTTAACGGTTTAAAAGATATTTGAATTTTAAAATAAGTGAAATAATTAAATACTTTTAATCTCATCAATTAAATATGGGGAGGATGGATGGTGAGGATGAATATGATAAATATGGTATTTAAAATAACTTTACTCTAAATAATAATAAAATAAAATACGTGAAGGCTTTTCAAATTCAATTTCAATAAATATAAAAATGAAAAAAATTAA
Organism: Glebionis coronaria; assembly: GCA_025667525.1. Lineage (NCBI taxonomy): Eukaryota > Viridiplantae > Streptophyta > Magnoliopsida > Asterales > Asteraceae > Glebionis > Glebionis coronaria. The sequence continues at coordinate 356,694,851 of CM046880.1, forward strand.
ATTAATAAAATAGTTTATTACTTTTATTTTTTATGTAATGTATTACATTTTTGTGACTTCAATATATTTATTATATTATATAAATATATAATTTAATATTTTATAACGTTTCAATTCAAATTTTAACAAAACTTAAAAAAAAAAAAAAAAAACTTGTGATTTTATAAAATTAGAAATAAAATGAGTGTACAACCAACGTGCATAACGACTAACGAGTGCGTAACAATACAGCTAAACACCAACACTCCCTTCCTTTTAAAAAACAACCTTTCACCCTCCTTAACCGTTTTCCATCTCCTCCAAATCAAATCTGCATCTCAAAATCATCAAACCCTAGATTCATCATCACAATTCCACATCCAAAACCAACACACATTGTCATAAATCATGGCGGCAACAATGGGGAGCTTGATCGGACTGGTGAACAAGATACAAATGGCGTGTACTGTTTTAGGAGATCACGGTGGTGAAGGCATGTCTCTTTGGGAAGCTCTTCCTACCGTTGCTGTTGTCGGTGGACAGGTTCAATCATCGTTTTTTTTTATGTTTTTTTTATTTTTTAATTTATGTTTTGTTGATCTAACGCTTTTTTAATGAACCAGAGTTCCGGTAAATCTTCCGTGTTGGAGAGTGTCGTTGGAAGAGATTTCTTACCTCGTGGATCTGGTATTTTTATTTATATAATGTGTTTTCAGTGTGATCTACTAGGATTCATTTTTATTTAGTGTTTGCGGTTATATTCCTAATAGATCCACAATGTTGACCACTAGTTGTCGGTTGGGTTATATCTGTTATAGCATAAAGTGTTGCCACCTCAGCTTTTCCAGTATAACTCAGAAATCAGAACTATGGGTGGAAACGAGTAGAGCCGAGTGCGAGCCTGCCAGAGCTTGAATAAGGCTTGTTTGTGTATATAAAGCACAAGCTTCTGCTCGATTAATTTATATGATGTGTTGAATAAGAAAGTTCAAATGGAGCTCAGCTTGTTAATCACACAAGGCTCGAGCTTGCTTACTTGTTTTAAGCTTGTTTATACACGGTTCTACGTATAGACAATATATATACGTTTATATTTCTAGGGCTCGTTTAGGCACGCGAGCCTACTCGATCTTTTTGTATTGAGTCTGGGCTCGAGATTGTTTAGGCTCGACTCGTTCGAGCTTTTTACCGATTTGATCCTGAGCTTTTTACGACCGGCTAGGCTCGTCTGCAGCCCTACTTAGAACCTACGAACCTCAGCGTTTTTTCCGTATAACTCATAACTTAACTCAAAAACAGCCTCCCTCCATCACTCAAGCTATAAGACACCCTAGGTCCCACACTCAGGGCAATAAAAAAACCTTTGGCGCCGTACCCTATAACTCGAGAGGGGGGTTGGGGGGGGTATGGTCTTGTGCCATAGGGTCGCGATATAGGGCTATAACTTGCGATACTGAGTGCTCTAGGAGTGATATATAGTTAGCAAAAGCGGTATGATATGGTACATCCTTTGATACTAAAATAACTACTAGGGAATAATGTACTATGGGAGTTTTATGAATAGTGAAAGTATTTATATTCATCTTTGGACATGTAAGAATGAACTTTTGAAATGTTTATTTATTGAACTGCAAGGTATTGTTACAAGGAGGCCATTGGTATTGCAATTGCATAAGATAGAGAGGGGAACCGAGTATGCAGAGTTTCTTCATAATCCAAGGAAGAAGTTCACGGATTTTGGTACGTTCATTACAAATTTCTTATGCTTCCTTTTTATTTATCTAGTTTGTCCGGGGTTATACTGCAACATTCTGTACCATTTATCAAGAAAGAGGCCATTTTTATTTATCTAGTTTGTAGATATTCTATCCTTTAAACGAGAAGGTCTGTACACCTTATGAGTTCAGCTAAGAAGTTTTTTTTTTACTGTTAGCTACATGGATCCAGTGATGTAATCAGATATAAAAACTCCCATAGGGGGCCGATCTTTAACCATTTTTCCAAAGTGGTCTCAGCTTGTCTCTCACTAGCTTCAACACTCATAAGGGGGATCGTTCTAAAAAAAATCAATAGAAAAAGTTTGACTACCACAATAGTATGTTATGGAATCAATAGAAAAAGTTTTTCCAATGTGATGCGCCACCAAGTCTAGGATTTCTAATCATGTATTAATAAAATTTGTACAGTTCCTGAGAGTTAACCTGATGACTCATGTTTCTACAATAAACTATTCGATCATCTTCAGTGTTGATATGCCACATGTTATATGTCATTCTAAATAGTAATTGCGTAGATATATCATTGCTTTCCCCGTGACAATTATATGTACTCATTCCATCATGTAAATGCATATCTCTCATCTATGTGTTGCCAATAAGTGACTGTTTCAAGTCATAAGTTAGATACCTAATTTGTTTCTTCTCTAGAGCAGCTGCTGTGCGTAAGGAAATTGAAGATGAAACAGAACGCATGACTGGGAAGTCAAAGGCAATCTCTAACCGTCCGATTCACCTTAGCATTTATTCTCCAAATGGTACTGTCATATCTCTGTTGATTGTGAACCAACTATGATGGTCTAGTTCAAGTATTCCTCATATTTGGTTTCTATATGGTCTATGGAGTTTGAGATACATCAACATTAAGTGGTTGATATTTTTTTTTGCAGTTGTGAACCTGACTCTTATAGATCTTCCTGGGTTGACAAAAGTTGCTGTAGGTGAGCATTTATTAGTTTTTAGGTATACCATGTATCTGTCCAGTGCTATACTATGACCACAGTAACTGATGCACATATATGTAATGACATTTTTGGTCGTTGCAGAGGGACAGCCAGAATCCATTGTTGAAGATATTGAAAACATGGTCCGCTCTTACGTGGAAAAGGTATAAAGATGAGACCATCCAGATGGCTTATTCAATATTAAACAAATGCTTAATAATTTAGCTATCTTGGTCATGGAATAAAACAAGTGCTATGCTTCCAAGTTGTCGGGTGCAACTTATAACTTTTGGAAACTTATCTTTCCATGTCATTTATGTCGAGATTAGTTTCCACTCGGTTCATCTAATGAACACTTTTGTTTCTGTAGCCAAATTGCATTATATTGGCAATTTCCCCTGCTAATCAAGACATTGCCACATCGGATGCTATAAAGCTTGCTAAAGAAGTTGATCCTTCAGGTATATGTCTAAAATACACTCCAAGCTGAACCTGAATGTTAATTTTCAGTTGCGGCGGTACCTCTCGGCCGTAAGGACATATTGGTTATGGTGCTCTTCCTGTTAGCCACTTTCCCTATCTGGATTTAGAATACTAAATTTTTCATTTTGTGCTTAGGTGACCGAACATTTGGTGTGGTAACTAAACTCGATCTCATGGACGCGGGAACCGACTGTTTGGATGTATGGGTTTTATCTTCTCATATGTTTCTAGATATACTATACATTATTCCCTTACTTAGCACTTGCATACCTCAATTTCATAAGGTACAATTGCTAGGTCCTAGTATCAATGATAGACCTTATTTTGTTACAAATGACAGGTTCTCGAGGGAAGATCCTACAGGCTTCAGCATCCATGGGTTGGTATTGTAAATCGTTCACAAGCTGATATCAACAAGAATGTTGACATGATTGTTGCTCGACGGAAAGAGCAGGAATATTTTGAATCTAGCCCTATCTATGGACACCTGGCACCAAAAATGGGTTCAGTGTATCTTGCAAAACTTTTATCGAAGGTATCCAGATTCTTCATATTCATTTTACGTAACAGTATTCTTAATTATATTGTTTGACATGTTTCCATTCTTATTAATCTCTTCATATCAGCATTTGGAGTCTGTTATCAGGCAGAAGATTCCAAGCTTAATTTCATTGATTAATAAAAATATCGATGACATCAATGCGGAGCTGGATCGTATTGGCAGACCAATAGGAGCAGATGGAGGGGTAAGTTTCATAGAAGTCTCATAATTCATATATATTACTGAAATGGTCATTTTTACTAACCACAAGTTAATATGTATGCTTGTGAATAGGCACAACTCTATACAATTTTGGAATTGTGCCGTGCGTTTGATCGTGTGTTCAAAGAGCACCTTGATGGAGGGTAATGCATGATTTTGATTTCTACTCATAACTTAATGCACTAGCTTCATTTTAAATTTTTTAATAAGGAACTCAAACAACAAAATGATTTATAAAGAGACACCGATATAATTTTTTTTAATGTCACTTAAAACACTAAAAAATGATATATAACGGGACACCGATATGAAAGAAAACTCATGGTCACTTGTCTGGATAGTATTTCTATCCTAAAACGGGTTCCTTTTTCAGTCGACCAGGTGGAGATCGTATATATGGAGTCTTTGATCATCAGCTACCAGCTGCATTGAAAAAGCTTCCACTTGACCGCCACCTCTCCACCAGTAATGTCCGGAAAGTTGTTTCAGAGGCTGATGGTTATCAGCCCCACTTGGTTGCTCCTGAACAAGGATATAGAAGATTAATAGATGGATCTCTTGGATTTTTTAAGGGCCCAGCTGAAGCTACTGTTGATGCGGTAATCTTTTGTGGTTTCTAGTGTTATATCAGTCCAATTGCTTGTATTCTAGTATATAGTTTAAGTGGAGCAAGTAAATACAGTTAAACATTAAAACTTAGGAACAAGTTAATTTATTTGTGTCAGCAGCGTTCTTTTGTATTGAATAGGTAAAAGAAAAATCACAGCCGTCTGATTGACTAAAATGTGTTTTTTAGTACCAAATGTATTTTAGTACGTATTGCAATATTTCTGAGTAAATATGATGATAATTAGGAGCAGTTAGTTTCTTTTCATGCTGTAGTTCTTGTTCTTACCTAATTAAAAAGGTCAATAAACTTGTACATGTCATATTGGCTAAATTGTGTCATTCTCTCAGGTACATTTCGTTTTGAAAGAACTTGTCAGGAAATCGATCGCAGAGACAGTGGTAAGCATTTCATTACCTTCATAAGATAGGTGTTTAATTTCTTTTAAATGTGATCATTCTTTTCCATAGTTGACTTTTCTTGTTTGCAACAAAAAAAAAAACAAGTATGATGTTCAAAAAAATTCAACAGTCTTTGCTGCAAGGCATTTTTTATTCTTTTTTTGAACGGCAAATTTTTTGACACCCTACACTACCTATCTCACAATACATCTCACAAATGCCTCCAGGAGGCTTGAACCCACAGCCTCTAGGTTGGTGGGCAACTCACATACCACAACCTCAGGGTTGCTGCAAGATATATAATCTGGTGTTTGTTACTGTAATACCTTATGCCTTGATGGCTGTTGCAGGAGTTAAGACGGTTCCCATCACTCCAAGCTGACATAGCAGCAGCTTCAAATGAATCACTGGAAAAGTATCGAGATGAAAGCCGAAAGACAGTTAACCGCCTGGTGGAAATGGAATCAACTTATCTAACAGTAGAGTTTTTCCGTAAAATTCATGAATCAGAACTGAGACCCCCCAAAGATGACAAGCATTCAAACGATAAGCATTCAAACAGACCTCCACCAAATGCACCAGTGGATCGGTATGACGATCAACACTTCAGGAGGATCGGTAAACACATCGCCCCTTGCTCTTTTTCTTTATGATGGGGGTTTTCGCTTGCTTTTCAAAGCGGGTTCAGGTTTAAAAGGCCTGTATAAGGAACTAAAATGATCTATGTTGGGTTGGGTTGGGCTGTCTTTTAAACACTTTTCTGTCTATTATGACTTATGAGGGTGTTTGGTATTGCTTTTTCTTTTCCTTATGCTTCTTCTTAAAACAAGTACTATAGTACAAGTACTTCTGAGCTAGTATTTGGATTTGCTTATTTTATGAAAAATGCAATAATATATGTAGAAATAATAATTTTCAATCAAGTTCATTAATAAAGATTTTAGGTAAAATGTAATTTTAATTTTGTATAAAAAAATAAATATGGAATAAGCATCTTCTAACCTGCTTATTAAAAACTGCATTTATGCTTAAAAAGGGCAGAAAGGCTGGCCGTGTTTTGACTCTCAACTTTGGGCGACTTTCTACCTGTTTGACCATTATGTTCAGAAAAACCTTTTCCGTTTTAGTTAAAAATTTGTTTGACCTGTTTAAGATAAGATCCAAGGCAATGTCTTTCATTTATAAGCAATGGATCAGAATTGCTTTCTTAGTTAATACCATCATAACAACGGTTATATATCTAATGTATGGAACAGAAATGTGTCCCATTTATGTTTACACTCATCAGTAATGGTGTATTTGATGATGCATTCTGAATGTACCAAGTGATTGTGATCAGGGTCAAACGTCTCTGCTTACATTGGTATGGTTTGTGATACGCTAAAGAATACCATCCCAAAGGCTGTTGTTTATTGTCAAGTCCGAGAAGCAAGACGATCATTGCTGAATCTATTCTACACACAAGTTGGTAGAAAAGAGGTGTGTTTTCCCCGTTTCTTTGATAGTTTTTCCTTTAATCCTATAAAGTCAAACTAGTTACTCCCACTGTTTTATGAAAATCAAATGTATTGAAAATAAATGAAACGTGCACAAGTATTTATTTCTGTAACGGGTTTAATGGAAAAAAGGTGTACATCATAAGTAAAAAACTAGTATGGGATTAATTGGTGGTTACTTGTTTATGAAGTTTGGGATTGTACACCTACACCATTACACTATTTGAGGTGATAAAATTGGATTCAGTATACTTCGGATGACCTGTTATCCTCTTATCATGGAATTTGTACTATAAAAGATATCAAGCCGTGGATTACATGAAAACGAAATATGGTTGGAATCATTAAAAATTGTAAACATTATATTCATCTTGTAAAACTTTTATCATGATTATTGATTAATAAATAACTGTAACTTGTGTAGATACCTTATTCTTTGTTGTAAATACTGACAGAATGTTCGTTTTTTGTTATTAAATTTCTGTCTGGTTTCAAAACTGAAAGCCAAAGTACAACTAGTATTTTTATTTCGATATAGTCAAGTTTCCATTAACTTGGGTGAAAACGAAACAAATGAGCTGATACCAGATGATTAAACTGAATAACTAACCTACGTAAAGAAGGTATAAGAAAATACACCAAATAAGACTTGAATACTTATCTGTTATGCTGTCTCTTTGATGCAGAAAGAACAGCTTGGTAAAATGTTGGACGAAGATCCGTCACTCATGGAAAAGAGAGAGACCTTAGCTAAGAGGCTTCAACTATATAAGTCAGCCAGAGACGATATTGATTCAGTTGCATGGAAGTGATCAATGAATGTGACCAAACACTAATACAAACCAGGCTGGTACCTTATATCATACTACAGATTTGTGCAACTCTTTGATTGGAGTTAAACAAATCAATTCTTGTTCTGTTGTATTATAATCATATCATTTTGTACTCTTAATTACCAAAAGCCTGTAGGCGTGTTGCCTGTCTTAGAACAATTGGACTTTTCGAGTTGTATACAATATACATGATGATATTCTTTTGTTACCGATTACCACTCCAGATATATTAGTATTATTTTTCACTTTTGACTTTTTCCGGTGTTGCTTATCGTCATGCTGATTCAACAGCTGACAGGGCCATGAATTGTGTGGTTTAAGTGGAAAAGGAGGCATTCGTCAATGCTTAATATGGCACCACCCTGAAGCTGAATTTGACATATCTTTTGGTGTGTCACTTGGACAAAATGAGTAGGTTGGGCACCAGTTATAGAAACACAGTTGGGTTCAGTCAAATCGGTTAACTTTTTAATTATATATCTATAGAAGTTGTAGTCCAAGTTTGAGCTAGAGAGGCTTTGCATTTGCTTGTCTAAGTTGTCTTAACCTTCCCATGCTACATATCACTGTGCTCAATTAGGTATTGTCTAATTCTACTATACTTGGGCAGATAGACTATGTTCAAAGACGTACTAAACAATATGTGAATACTGCCTTCCTTCAAATCAAATTGCAATATACATAACTCAACAACCTTATTACATAAGAAAATCTGTCTAGTTAAAGCATCTCATATCTGAAACATAATTGCATCCGGGTGCACGTTTTACACTACTATACGATATACACCATCACATCTTTTTCCAATAGGCAACAACTGGTTTGACACTTGCTAAATCTTCGTTACCAAACTAAAGCACACAACAGAAACACTTCTAAAATGATACCAGTAGTCCAGTACCAATAAATTATAGCCATTGAGCAACTGAATGCGCCTCACCAAAATGATCAAACTTCGACATCACGGCTCAACATCCTGTCTGCTTGCCAAACATAATTCATGCAACTCATTAAGAACCCATTCTTCGCCTGTGTGACCACCCAACACAAGAACCCTTGTACCCCCAACGACACAAGTACTATGACCCCAAGCAAATTTCGGAGGTGTACCAGGCACATTGAGAATTCTCCAAGATGGTTTCTCCTCTGCAGGGTCCAACAAGAACACCTGTGCCGGAGAGTGAAGCCCAGCAATTGAACCACCAAATATTATAACACGTCCGCATGGCATGCTCATGGCTACATGGTCAAGCCTAGGTGGTGGAACCACCGCACTCTGTGTCCCTACACCTGTAAAAGCATTGCACTCTAATAGTCTCCATTTAGGACTCTCGTCCATCAAATCTATAGTGTATGCTTCACTTGATCTTAACCGTAAGTGACCACTGTTGGCAAGCCCACCATACATAAGAATCTTAGTCCTTCCATAAACTGAGAGTGAATGGCCCAGTCGAGATGGTGGCACCCGTGAAGTCGGAATCTCTCTCCATATTGGTTTTTCCATTGTGAGATCAAGTAAAAACGTGTCGTTTAGAAGGACTCCGGCATCAGTGCACCCACCTGAGACTACTAGTTTTGACCCTTCTATAGTGCATGAGCTATGCCATGATCGGGGAGGAGGTGGACCCCCACCAAACACTTCTATCCATGTAGGTTGTTTGGCGTCGAGGTCTAGAACAAACACATCATTCAGCAGTCCTTGTTTTCCACATCCACCAAACACCACTAACCAGGACCCATTAAGGCATGAAAGAGTGTGCCCCCACCGACCCGGTGGAGCTGACTTAACACTTACTTGACGCCACTCGGGCTTGACAGCATCAAGATTGAGAACAAAAGTATCATCCATTGGCTGCATGTTAACTCCTTCCCCTCCAAATAGAACCAGTCGGTTCCCGGCAGCACATGCACTAAAATTGCAGCGTGAAGGCTCCACTGCACCTCCTACTCTAAGTTTCTTCCAACAAACAGCCTCAAGAGTGGTGAGTTCACGAGCTAAACGACCCCACCCTAATTTATTTGTCATGTGCTCTAATGCGCCAGTTACTTCTCTTCCCCAAGCATTTTGACACACCATTTTTCTCACATGTTCGTTCTTTGTAAGTAGGCGAATTCTTCTACACACAGACCCAATGGAAGCAACATCTCTAGGTGTTAATCGTGACAAGATATTTTGAGCCATTACTTCATCAGAAAGCTGTAGAATTCCACATATCTCCTGGCATTCTATATACTTCATTTGACCACTATTTGGGGAATATTTGCCGGTTGCTTGTTCGGATTGATTCTTGCAAGTCTCTTTGAAAACAGGGTATGAAACGCTATTAAGATCGATTTTGGTTTCTGTGAATATTTGTATGCCTATTATGTGCGTGACCACACCATCATCGTCATGTATGGGAGCAAGTCTGAGCCTGTTCACCATTGGGGTACCATCTTTTCTGAAGTTAAGAAGCTCTCCCTGGAAGTCAATGCCTTCATTAAGACATCTTCTGATCTCTGAAACACAAACAGGGTCCACTAAGGGATGCCGTCTTTGTGCTCGAGGGTCTCTGTACTGCAAGAACCGACTGCAAAAAAACACAATTCAAAGATTAATTACGTGATCCACATCTCTTTAGGAATTAAACTATTGTGAACATCAAGAAAAGAGTACATATAGTACCACAGCAAATCTGCAATGCATACAATTATGTAAACGATGAACGTCTATAGCAACATTGTTTATTCCATACCAACCCAATTGTAATAATATGTTCTGGTTGGAATCACTATAGTTGGCAGCTAGTACTCTTCAATCCAAGTCGGAACAATTTGATGCATGCAAATGAAATTATTTTACATCTAACAAACACAACAACCTGAATACGTTTCTGCGTAACAAACCAATAAACAAAAGAGACGCGCTAACGTAAATTCTCAACAGCAATCGACATTTTCAGCCACAAATAGGAGCATTATCTGAATCTCGTGTACCTAATTTGATGGACTTTTTATATAATGAGCTCTTGAATTACCAGTTAAAATCATGTATTATACGAGTAGTAAACTGTATTTAAATAAGGTTTCCGTACAATAATCAAGATGCAAAATATTCTAAACAAATGACTAACAACTACTAATAATTCAAACACAAATAATTCATCCATACCCTTAAAATCTATTTTATTATTTTTATCAGATCTAAAACAAATAAAAGATACAATTCAATACTTATTTAACCCAAAATTCAAACAATAAAACAGAACCAGAAAACCTTAAAAAAAACATAAAGAAAAACATACCAATTTCTGCCAAGAACCTCGTCAGCACGATAACCAGTAACAGATTCAAAGACCTTATTAACATAAATAATAGGAAAATCAGGTTCCATAGCATCAGAAACCACAATTGAGGTGGGTATCATGGGATTAAAGAACTCACCCAACCTCATCACAAACCCCCCATCATTTACAATACCACCTACTGATGAGTCATCATCATCATATTCATCATCATCTGAGTATTCATATTCACATTTCAGCTTCTTACTAGCTCTCCTTAGATCAGGTGAGTCATCACCATCCTTGTGTTTTAATCCCATGGTTGTGAAAATGAAAAGTGGAACTATGTGTGTGTTTCTTTTGAGAGAGAGATATTTTTATTTGAGTGTTGAATGAGTATGTTATGGAAAGATTGGAAAATATCTGTTGGTTTTGAAGGTGGAAATGGAAATATCTTCTCTGGCTGGTGGGTGATATTTTTATAATGGAAATGGAACTGTTTTGTTTTGTTCTTTTGTGTTATGTTTTGATTGGTTGTATAGTGTTCTAAAGTTATACACGTGTTCCTTTATACGCCGAATAAGTTACTTTCCATCTAAGAAAAAACAGGAACATCCGTCTTCAAAGTTCAAATTATAGATTGAGATCTTTAGCGTGCGTTTAGTTGGATGGAAAACACCATGTTTTCTAAAAATGTTTTTTAGAAAATAAATAACATAGAAAATACGTTCAAATCATTGTTTTTTAGAAATATTTTCTAAAAAATGTAAAATCTCTATTTTATCCTTTTGCACACAAAACAAAACTTTTTTTCTTTCTAAATTTTCCTTTATACATAGAAAATTTATTTCTTTCCTTTGTTTCCTTTATAGATTTGCATAATGAAAAACACAAATTTCTCAAACTAAACGTGTTTTCTACAATCTTTAAGTGTTTTGTGGAAAAAGAAATTCGTTTTCTTTTTCTACAAAATAAAAAATAGAAAATGACGGAAAATGTTTTCCAACTAAACGCCTTAAAATTTCATGTAAATTTTATTGGTAAATGTCTCGGGGGTAAATTTTTGCTGTAAATTTTATTGGTAAATGTCGCGGGGGTAAATTTTTGCTTGGGTCGGATAGAGCGATCTTTTGGACTAGGCTGATTTGTCTTTCGGATATTTTCAAATCAAAGTAAACGTGTTAGTTTTTTTCGGATGTTGAAACTTAGACCAAACTCTAACGTTAGAATAAGTAAAGTGTAATGGGTCGAATGAAAAAGCAAATATATAATATAATAGTATAATATGATAATAAAGAAAATGACCTCACACCTAAACCTGGGTGCTTGTTCATGGACTTTCTTATGAACTCTAAGCTTTATTCAACAAGTGTAGCATATGTCTCCCGAACTTATTATCCGAATTCAGATTAGAGGGTGTTTACTTTTCTTTTTATGCCTCTTAATAGGATGAATGATGGACCCAAATCTCTTTAAGCATCTTTTTTCACACTCACATCAAAACTTCACTCTTCTCACTAAGAGACATATTAATATATTATATTAAAAGCCTTACTTATATAACTAGTTATAATGCCCGTGCACGCACGGGCTTTTTTCTAACTTGTTTAGTCATACATTGTTATCGATTAAAAACTATCAAAATCTTCTCAAATATAGTTTCCAAGCTCTTCAAAACATGTTTTTTTAAATGTTGGTATAACTGTAACATGTTACTAAAGAAAAGATATATACACGTTATTTGTTTTGTTAACATGTAGCATGTTAATAAAAGTCTTGTGTCTCGATGAAAATGGTTGTGTAAAAAGTTTTCTAGCTAAACAAACGGTCGTGAATTTAAATTCCACTTAAGAAATGCAAGTTAAACTTGTACTTTATAGATTTCGAGGTAGTTACTTATAAGACTTAGCATGCACGAACTTCAAACCTAAATCAAAATTTATTTAGTTCTACATACAATTCAATTTGTTTCCTATAGCTCCCAATATAACAACTAAGCAAGACAGCCGAGTTGCAACAATTATGTACTGTATTTTTTATTCTTATGAAAGAAACATAGTATTGGTGACGCACTAATAGTGACTTGAATCGTTCTTTCAAACAGTATGGATTTTAAAAAGTTGGTTACAAAATAAACATTTCGTAAACAGGCATAGCTAACTTTTTTCTAGCAGCGGTTCATCCCTTTGTTTCTAAGGCGACCATTTTATTTGTCGTACTTCAACGGCAACGGTTTATCAGAATATTATACAAACAGAACTTGAAATTGAAAGTAATAAATTAAATCACTTACTCAATATATATTCAACTATATCCTTGTAACATATCATCTTTAAAAATAACATGATATTTAAGAGCTTAAGACCCAAACGTAAAAAGAGTTTCTCCTATCTCATTGCTAAAAAGATCAAAATCTTTGCAATCTTGATCATTATTTCTCCTATCTATGCTATCCTTTTTAGCGCGCTTTCTCTGATCCTTGTGAAGTTTCACCATTCATGTCTGGAAAATCAACACTTGTGTCTTGTTCAGCATGTGATGAAGTAATCATATCTCTTCGTACACGTTGCTTATCCATCTGTCCTCGTCTAAGTGGAACTGAAGCTGAGCTTCGTTCATCATAGCATTGATAAGAATTTCATAAAGACGCTTCGTATGCAACTTTAAAAGTTGAAGCTTTTTGCAAAAACTTGTGAACTCATTAAGAAGATCTGGAAGATCATCAAAGAGTGAGGAAACCTCTTGATACAATTCATTAATACTGTTGAATACAATGTGTAACTGATAGTCGTTATCTAGTAGATTAACACAGTCACCAGTATTCCTACAATCTCCAATCATTCTCCTCCAGCTCAGAAGCTTCCTGCATATACATATCACCAGCTTATAAAACAAGTTTTACACAAAAAATATATACTACTAATCAAATCACATATTTTGAAGCCTAAATATACTGCAAGCAATATAACAAAATCACCAGGATGAACAACGTGACCAAGAGCCCATGCTAAGCGGTGCTTTCGAAGCAATTTTTCGTCTACTTACTGTGACGATTACATTTTCTGGAAATGTGCATTGTTTGTTATGAAAGACATTTCAGGTACATATTTAGCCGAAACATGAATCCTCTGAATCCAAAACAGAGCATAATTAGCTAAATGCATATCTAAACGGTAAAATCACATGCTTTTTCTCTTTTGTATGTTTAGAAGACATAACCATAAATAGAATATACGACCAATATGGTTATACATCTCAAAATTCATTTAAAATATAGTTCATCAACTGCAACCACATGCCTGAATGTTTCTTGATAATGAAGATAGGCAGACAATACACATACTAAAGATAGCAAACGACACACCTATATATAATAGTTAGCAGAAAAATATATCAGTAATAACGAAAATAAATATCGTAAAGATAATGGAGAAAAAATAAAGGAGAATTCTAACTCGCCTTTAGTTTTTTCATACAGATAACACGGACTCTAACAGATAATTTGGCTCTTTCCTTCAGCATTTCTTTTGCATTGTCGTATTCTGTGGCCTGTAATATGAAGTACAATTTACTGTCATTATTATATAAAAAAGACAGTATTAGAAGTAGATATGCAAAGAAGTTGATCGAAGCCTAAACAAATCCGCAAAAATAATTAGGGAGATAACTACTTATAATAATGGTTATTGTTATTACTATTATAAAGTTCGCTACTATTGACCATTGATCATTTACGGAAGTTACGGTTGTGGTGAAAATTCAAATGTAATCTGGCTCATTTTTAACCCAATATCAGTAAGATTGTCATCTTTAGGTGGAAGGTCCATGTGGATTCCTCTATCATGGGTCATAGAAGCTGGTGCTATTATGGCTATTTGCTTGTCTAATGGAGGGGTGTCTCTATAACTCTACTCATTTAACATATTTCTGATGTGACCCAACCCAGCAGCAGCCGAGAATTACATACCACCTCTTTCTCGTTAAGATTTGCATCAACTAAAATAGAAATAGTCACTCTAGTGGGGTGAGCTGATAAATTAGGATTATTCCTCCTCTATCCATTGAATACTCCATTAGTGCCTTATCTGCGTAGTTTATCTTCAAAAAATTGGCTAAATGAATTCCATGAATATCTCATGGCACGATGCACATTTTTAAGCTAGAATTATCTTTATGTCGCAACGTTATCGGTACTTGAATAGCTACTACAGAAACAATTTTGCCTAAAACATGAAGAAGATATCAAAAGCAGACCTTGAAATAGCAGCAAGGGATTCTACAGAACCATGTAACGAAAATGATTATTTACATCTTCCGTGGCAGATGATAGGACTTTATGGGTCCATTTAATAAAGCTGAAATTAAAAGCAACTCTAATCAAATACATGCACTTCTGCAAAATAACATAAATTTCATTGAATTAATGCTTCTCTAAATACCTAGATTCAAATTTCTTATTTTGCTTATTATATGTACATATATATCCACTTATAATGACTAAAAACATATCAGGGCTTTAAAGAAAAGCAAGACCCGCAAACGTGAGTGTTTGGGTCATTGTAGCTACTATGTGAGAAATGAAAAGTTACAAAGTAGTAGTTGGCAAGAAAAAAGTAATAAGGTGAAATAAGGAAAAAATGAAAACTAACAATCCCGACATATCATATACTCGTATCATGCAACACTTTTAAATTTTCCCTCTTTTAAGTTTCTTCACATTGCCAATTTCTTTGGAATAGCTAAAGGTTAATCTTTCGATGTTGTTGTTTCAAGCAATGGTTAAATTATCTCTTGCAATGCTCCTACCTCGGACCTTTTGTCCATTGTATGCAATATACATGAAACAAATGCCATAATTACACTAATCTAATCTATGAGGCCATAATAAACTGATATAAGACCATAAGTAACCTGATTTATAATACTAACTTATAAAAAGTCCGAAAATCCATTTGGCTAATACCTTCCGACAATAGAGCAAAACATATACACAATTGCAATTATTTAACACTCTAAATTGCATAAACTAAAGAAACTTTTAAAAAACATGGTCTCATCCAATAATTAATTCATTAAAAACCTTAACATCGAATTTTATGGTCAATCATTAAAAATCTTTATGATCCTTGTTTATGTGTATGCGCTAACGTAACGCTAAATAAATGCATATATATGAACCTGATACTTGGAAAAGTCCCTCTCAACTAATAATTATTGAGGAAATTTTGGCTTCTTAAACAACATCGTCAGATATATGATCTAAGCAATGTCGACCGCTTGTGCTAATTTTAGTCCACAAAATTGTCGTGCTCCATGTGTTTCTGTTTCAGGTACATAATGATATGTGCTAAAATACAATGACACATATAGACATATAAGTATTAGCATATACACCTACCCAATTATTAGCCAAAATTATTGCACATGATTAACAGACTATTTAAAAACTTATTTTGTTCATAATTATAATTTATGTCTTAACTGTGTTGTTATCAAAATTTCTACTTCGTTATTGTAACTCTGGAACTGACCCGTCTTTGCTGATATAATTCATGTTCACTTTGTTATCTTCATCACTTTCACCTGATTCATCAGCAGAAGCCTCAAAAAATCTTTAGTTTCAAGCTTGCTACTCGCAGAGTCAGATTCAGCAAGCTCGACATGTTTGGGTCGATCTTCTTCTCGATTCTCAATTGCTAGAGCTTGTTTTTTCTGACTCCTTAGTTCGTTTCAGGATTTCATCCTCCTGTCAGAGATATATGAGAAAGTTTTGAGTTATCAGTACATTCATCTATTATTATGTGCTAAAATATTTTAATACATGCATATGTAATCACTAATCAATATGAACAGGCAGAGTGGCAAACTTAAACTGGTGATGACATATAAGGAAAATAGCTGAGAGAGAAGAGCATCAGCAATTTTGGTATCATATGTTGTTGTTTTCCTAGGAAGCAGAGCAAACCAAAAAAAAGAAATCCCATAACTCTCTTGGAGTATCAATATCGTGATATTGTGAAACAATGCATCCGTACACGGTCCATGCCATAGGACAGACTGAGTAGTACGAAATCCACCATCCCTAAATTCTCAAAAATGCTAGAGAAACCAACAAAAATTAGTTAACTCCAGCTTCTATGGATTCATTTTCTACAAAAAGTAAAACAAAAATAGGCGACTTACTTCATTGGTGAAGATCATTCATATTTAAAGTACCAGCATAATAAAAGAAAATGGTGGCTCTGGTATCGGGTTGAAAACTTAAAATGAGTACAATTTGCTTCAAAGCCACTATAGACACCAACCACGAGGGATGTAATTTGGAAGCGATGATGCATGGTGGGGATTAGCCGTATCAGGATTTTTTCACTTTGAGACTTCGCGAATACCACTTCAAGATACTGACCTGCGGATAATAGTAAAAAGATGGTCATGTCCAATGAACCACTAATTGCACTTTTTAATCAAGTGAAATAACTCCATTTTGATGCAATTGTATCTAATAAAGTTGTTGCATCCAATGGTGCCAAAATGCAAGTAAATTACAATCTAGCCCGCTACTGTCTCCGTTTCTCGGGAATACATCAGTTAGGCCGTATCCTAAAGATTTACCGTTCCCAAACAGTAAACCCACATTTGTTTGTTTTTTGTTTTCTTTTTTTCATTCAAACAATACTACGTGGAAAATGGTCGAAAAATGGTTCACGGGGATACCTCATATGTTGAAATTCACTACTTAATAATTAGATCTATAAGATGGATCTTGAAAGTTTAATCACCAGGATAAGGAGATACATCAATATCCTCAGCACAAACAGAATACCTCAATTATGATAAATATAAATGAAAAATTAGCAAATTCCAATTTTCATGTTTAACAATGATTTTTTCCTCTCATAAACTACATACATTTTGAATAATCTCCTAACACTAACTAAAAAAAACAACTTCTAAGTTTTTGCTCCTAAAGTACTAAAATATGGATAATCCAAAGCATCTAGTAAAACAGTTGCATACAATTTCAAATTCAAGAAAACTGTAATTTAACTACTCTAATTCTCTACAAATCTACTGATACATCTTTCCACGCGCACATGAACAAATGACACCTTCAAAATAGAATACAATTGATGAAATTTACGACATCTAGCAATGACTTCTCTACAAATATAGCAAAACAACCTCTTACAATCTCCAACAACTTGCAACAAATATCTAATCACAATTAAGTCAACCGCACACAGTTTCCAGGTACAACACTCAAAATTCTACATATCAAATCACAACTTCAAAGAAAAAGAAAAGTATACCTGCTTCAACTCGCCATGTCTTCTGGACAAAACAACAATCTGATCTTTCAAAGTCTTCCAAGTTTTCTTCAATCCGTTAACATCTCCATTAAGTCTCATCTGTTTCTAAACGTTCAAAAGAGAATCAATTTGAGCGTCCAATCCACTTCCTCCAACTTGTTAAAAAAATTAAAAATTAAAATCGAGTCAGTTAAAAATATTAAATTAAAGAAGACGATTGATAAATTAAGATTGATTTACCATTCTTATTGTTTGCTTTTGATAAATCCATCAAGCGTGATTTAATTTTGGGGGTCTTGTGAGCGCTAGACAAAGAAGAAGAGTACTTCTCTCGGCCACAATATCCACTAACAGACTTGCAACTTGAACCCTCATCTCACCTCATGGTTAATCAAACTTGTTCTTTGAACTGCTTGTATACACCGTTAATCAAAACCCAATTTCAGCTGATTAATTATAAGGTTTCTCTTTGTTGAATTGAATGATTTTTTTAAGCTAGAATTATCTTTATGTCGCAACGTTATCGGTACTTGAATAGCTACTACAGAAACAATTTTGCCTAAAACATGAAGAAGATATCAAAAGCAGACCTTGAAATAGCAGCAAGGGATTCTACAGAACCATGTAACGAAAATGATTATTTACATCTTCCGTGGCAGATGATAGGACTTTATGGGTCCATTTAATAAAGCTGAAATTAAAAGCAACTCTAATCAAATACATGCACTTCTGCAAAATAACATAAATTTCATTGAATTAATGCTTCTCTAAATACCTAGATTCAAATTTCTTATTTTGCTTATTATATGTACATATATATCCACTTATAATGACTAAAAACATATCAGGGCTTTAAAGAAAAGCAAGACCCGCAAACGTGAGTGTTTGGGTCATTGTAGCTACTATGTGAGAAATGAAAAGTTACAAAGTAGTAGTTGGCAAGAAAAAAGTAATAAGGTGAAATAAGGAAAAAATGAAAACTAACAATCCCGACATATCATATACTCGTATCATGCAACACTTTTAAATTTTCCCTCTTTTAAGTTTCTTCACATTGCCAATTTCTTTGGAATAGCTAAAGGTTAATCTTTCGATGTTGTTGTTTCAAGCAATGGTTAAATTATCTCTTGCAATGCTCCTACCTCGGACCTTTTGTCCATTGTATGCAATATACATGAAACAAATGCCATAATTACACTAATCTAATCTATGAGGCCATAATAAACTGATATAAGACCATAAGTAACCTGATTTATAATACTAACTTATAAAAAGTCCGAAAATCCATTTGGCTAATACCTTCCGACAATAGAGCAAAACATATACACAATTGCAATTATTTAACACTCTAAATTGCATAAACTAAAGAAACTTTTAAAAAACATGGTCTCATCCAATAATTAATTCATTAAAAACCTTAACATCGAATTTTATGGTCAATCATTAAAAATCTTTATGATCCTTGTTTATGTGTATGCGCTAACGTAACGCTAAATAAATGCATATATATGAACCTGATACTTGGAAAAGTCCCTCTCAACTAATAATTATTGAGGAAATTTTGGCTTCTTAAACAACATCGTCAGATATATGATCTAAGCAATGTCGACCGCTTGTGCTAATTTTAGTCCACAAAATTGTCGTGCTCCATGTGTTTCTGTTTCAGGTACATAATGATATGTGCTAAAATACAATGACACATATAGACATATAAGTATTAGCATATACACCTGCCCAATTATTAGCCAAAATTATTGCACATGATTAACAGACTATTTAAAAACTTATTTTGTTCATAATTATAATTTATGTCTTAACTGTGTTGTTATCAAAATTTCTACTTCGTTATTGTAACTCTGGAACTGACCCGTCTTTGCTGATATAATTCATGTTCACTTTGTTATCTTCATCACTTTCACCTGATTCATCAGCAGAAGCCTCAAAAAATCTTTAGTTTCAAGCTTGCTACTCGCAGAGTCAGATTCAGCAAGCTCGACATGTTTGGGTCGATCTTCTTCTCGATTCTCAATTGCTAGAGCTTGTTTTTTCTGACTCCTTAGTTCGTTTCAGGATTTCATCCTCCTGTCAGAGATATATGAGAAAGTTTTGAGTTATCAGTACATTCATCTATTATTATGTGCTAAAATATTTTAATACATGCATATGTAATCACTAATCAATATGAACAGGCAGAGTGGCAAACTTAAACTGGTGATGACATATAAGGAAAATAGCTGAGAGAGAAGAGCATCAGCAATTTTGGTATCATATGTTGTTGTTTTCCTAGGAAGCAGAGCAAACCAAAAAAAAGAAATCCCATAACTCTCTTGGAGTATCAATATCGTGATATTGTGAAACAATGCATCCGTACACGGTCCATGCCATAGGACAGACTGAGTAGTACGAAATCCACCATCCCTAAATTCTCAAAAATGCTAGAGAAACCAACAAAAATTAGTTAACTCCAGCTTCTATGGATTCATTTTCTACAAAAAGTAAAACAAAAATAGGCGACTTACTTCATTGGTGAAGATCATTCATATTTAAAGTACCAGCATAATAAAAGAAAATGGTGGCTCTGGTATCGGGTTGAAAACTTAAAATGAGTACAATTTGCTTCAAAGCCACTATAGACACCAACCACGAGGGATGTAATTTGGAAGCGATGATGCATGGTGGGGATTAGCCGTATCAGGATTTTTTCACTTTGAGACTTCGCGAATACCACTTCAAGATACTGACCTGCGGATAATAGTAAAAAGATGGTCATGTCCAATGAACCACTAATTGCACTTTTTAATCAAGTGAAATAACTCCATTTTGATGCAATTGTATCTAATAAAGTTGTTGCATCCAATGGTGCCAAAATGCAAGTAAATTACAATCTAGCCCGCTACTGTCTCCGTTTCTCGGGAATACATCAGTTAGGCCGTATCCTAAAGATTTACCGTTCCCAAACAGTAAACCCACATTTGTTTGTTTTTTGTTTTCTTTTTTTCATTCAAACAATACTACGTGGAAAATGGTCGAAAAATGGTTCACGGGGATACCTCATATGTTGAAATTCACTACTTAATAATTAGATCTATAAGATGGATCTTGAAAGTTTAATCACCAGGATAAGGAGATACATCAATATCCTCAGCACAAACAGAATACCTCAATTATGATAAATATAAATGAAAAATTAGCAAATTCCAATTTTCATGTTTAACAATGATTTTTTCCTCTCATAAACTACATACATTTTGAATAATCTCCTAACACTAACTAAAAAAAACAACTTCTAAGTTTTTGCTCCTAAAGTACTAAAATATGGATAATCCAAAGCATCTAGTAAAACAGTTGCATACAATTTCAAATTCAAGAAAACTGTAATTTAACTACTCTAATTCTCTACAAATCTACTGATACATCTTTCCACGCGCACATGAACAAATGACACCTTCAAAATAGAATACAATTGATGAAATTTACGACATCTAGCAATGACTTCTCTACAAATATAGCAAAACAACCTCTTACAATCTCCAACAACTTGCAACAAATATCTAATCACAATTAAGTCAACCGCACACAGTTTCCAGGTACAACACTCAAAATTCTACATATCAAATCACAACTTCAAAGAAAAAGAAAAGTATACCTGCTTCAACTCGCCATGTCTTCTGGACAAAACAACAATCTGATCTTTCAAAGTCTTCCAAGTTTTCTTCAATCCGTTAACATCTCCATTAAGTCTCATCTGTTTCTAAACGTTCAAAAGAGAATCAATTTGAGCGTCCAATCCACTTCCTCCAACTTGTTAAAAAAATTAAAAATTAAAATCGAGTCAGTTAAAAATATTAAATTAAAGAAGACGATTGATAAATTAAGATTGATTTACCATTCTTATTGTTTGCTTTTGATAAATCCATCAAGCGTGATTTAATTTTGGGGGTCTTGTGAGCGCTAGACAAAGAAGAAGAGTACTTCTCTCGGCCACAATATCCACTAACAGACTTGCAACTTGAACCCTCATCTCACCTCATGGTTAATCAAACTTGTTCTTTGAACTGCTTGTATACACCGTTAATCAAAACCCAATTTCAGCTGATTAATTATAAGGTTTCTCTTTGTTGAATTGAATGATTTAGGATTGTGATAGTCGACTTCACTTATATTTAATGATTTAGGGTTACATGCAATTGGACCATGTGAAGGAAGAAGTGTTGAGAGAACAAAATCACGACCTGGGTAAGATGTTGTAGATCAGGCTTTAGGATAGTTTGTTTTCTTATACTTTATTTTTACAAAGTCGCTTATTCAACCCTAAAGTTTTAAAAATGACTGTCTCAGCTTTAAGGTTTTATTATATTACACCCGTTTTTTTAAAGTTTTTTCTTTTTCATTTTTGACACGTATACTTTTTACTCTGTTTTTTACTTTCATAAAAAAATAAGACGAAAATTAATCTTTTTTTACTAAATTAAGGAAGAATTGAAGTTTTTGAAAGAATAAATAAAACAATTATTTCCTACTAAGGAAAGAATCCCTTGAAAAAGTCCCTACTTTAGGTTTTGCTTTACAAAGAAAAAGATACCACTTAAAAAAAAAAGTAAACAACCCCTCTTGTCTAGGCCTATACACAAACAGTAAAATTTTTATTAAAAAATAAAATAAATCAAGTCACTCGGTAAGCTTTACAGTTATGGTTATGAGAAAACATATAAGTTCATATAGATATTTTAGTCCTTAAATTAAAAACAATTCATCAATAAAAATGATATATTTAAACAAAAAATCTATCACAAGATATTTCCACTGTCATGGCTTTTCATATGACGGAACTTCTCCCTTTTCTTATATATCAAAAAAATTAAAAAAATTAAGCAAGTCAAACTAAAACAAAAAGAACAGTGTTTACCAAAGGTACAATAAAAAAAAAATGAAAAGAAGGATATTTTGAGGGATGGGGCGGTGCTATTGCAACTCACAAGATGTAACGTTTTGTTTAACCAAAGATATTTTATAAATCGTATGACAAAATATCTTCTTTTTATTCAGCCAATCACTTTCACCCACGTCATCCACGATATTTCTTGTTTAAGATATTTTCATATCGACATGGCGAGAATATTTCTTTCTTGCGCTCCAAATTCTGTTCTCGTTGATTATATTCCTTTTGGCCACTTGTTGAGATATTTCGCAAAGCCATTTAAAAGATCTTGTAGCAAACGAAAAGAGAGGTATGTGGAAATAACAAGTGAACCTCACTTTTTCAAACGGCATGCATCTAAATATATTAGAAGCATCTAGAAATTAGAGATATTATTTGTGTTTATTGGGAGCGGGGTGTAGACGATCCGAGCCGAGTCGAGTTTTGGCTTAAACGAGCCAGACTTGTTTATTAACTGTCTGGCTCGAGCTCGGCTCGAGCTCGAATAAAACTTTATAATCTGGCTCGAGCTCGAACTCGAATATTTTTTTGTTGTTCGAGCTCGAGTTCGAAACTCGTTTACGATTTTTAACTTTTGTTTAGACTAACTTTTATTATAAATATAGTTGGATAGACTCGTTTATTAACTCAAGTTCGAGCTCGAAAGCTCGTTTATGATTATTAAAATGATATTAATACTTAATGAGTAAGCTAAGGTGTATATAATATATTTATAGATTTATCATTAAGCTCGAATAGCTCGTTCGGCTCGTTAAGCTCGAATAGCTTGTTCGGCTCGTTAAGCTCGCTCGGCTCGAGACAATTAAACGAGTTTTCAAACGAGCCGAGCTTAATATTATTTTTCAAAGCTCGGCTCGCCAAATTAAACGAACACAAATATTTGTTCGAGATCGACTCGAGCTCGAGAGTATTAAGTTCGAACTCGAGTTAAACGAGCTCGAGCTCGAGTAGCTCGTTAAAAGTTCGACTCGTTTACACCCCTAATTATAAGAAGGATTATTTATGATACTTTATATCTTTTGGATATAAGAAGATTATTTTTTTATCTTTCATTCATAAAAGATTAAAGATTTAATTTTTTTTATTAATTAAAAAGTTAAGAATTATTTTAGTCATTTAACAGCCCATTCACCTCATTTTTTAAATACATCTTTTCGATCTTTTCTCTTCTCAGATTTAACACACATACACAATTCATATATCAGGATGATCCTCGCTGATCGATTTCGATCCATCCTCTATGTGTTATATCATCCTATTTCCCAAATTCAATCTTCTCCTTCAACAATTCGTTAACATCAGGTAATATCATCATGATATATATCCTTTTTAACTTATTTGATGTTAACAAACTTATTTTTAAGTTTATTTGACGTGAATTTTATACGACTTTAGATTTGATATGGGTTAGATGATAGCTTTGTTTAGCTTATCAATTTATTCTCTTTCAACTTATTTTGATGTGATTATGGATTAGTTAGCTTATTTGATGTGTTCTAATTAAGTTTACTTGCTGTTTTATAATTAAGCTTAATGCTAGTAAGCTTATTTACCGTAATAATTTTTTTTGATATGCATGTGCGCTATTCTAGTATTTTTAATTTATATAAAGTAAAAGAAGTCATGACTTGAAATTTACATGTTCATAGTTCTATTCGAAAACATGTATCTATAAAAAAAATATTACGTAGCTAGTTTTTTTTTATCTTCGTAGTTATATCGTTTGATAAAACATAGTCAGAATTTTAGCGGCAAAAATTAGAGCTCATCTAAAATTTCAAACTTAATTTTTAACAATCTATGGTATTATCCAATCCAACTATCACTCCAATTTAAACTTCTCCTCACAAAGTCACCCTCCCCTAGTAATCGTCTATTTCAATCTTATTCTAAATCTTGAAGAAATTAGCATTGAAGTTGCCATTATCTCTACTACTTATAAAGAGAATACCCCAAAACCTTAAATGTTGAAAATTCTCTAAAAAAGGAAATGTTGAAAAACATAATATTTAAGGAAATGTTGAGAACTTAAATACCGAGACTTGTACAAAATGGCTGGACATCACAATTCATTAAACTGTATACGTTTCAACTCATTAAATTTGGAATGTCCAAAAGTCGGACCTCAAATATACAATTAGTAGTGATCTACAAAATATATCCCAAATTTAACATATACTACAAGCGGGAATTAACCTACAATTTTCAAAACATTAAAATTTCTACAGCCTATATAAACAACCCACGTCTTTGGTTAATTCATTCATTCATCATTCATTGATACATAAGCTCATAACCTGATCAAATATGAATGCCCCAAATGTTGATGCTGCTCCTAAGGTATATGAATGCTCTTGCTGCTATATGAATGCTTTTGCTTTCTTTGACTTTTAATACTTTTGTCTTCTTGAATGGCAGCTTCAGCCTCCTATGATCCTCCGCAACAAAATACTAATGTTGATGCTGATCCTGAGGTCATGGAAAACACCTCAAACCAAGATGATCCAAATGCTTATCATGTTATTCTTGAAGAATCTGTTACCAACTCATTGGTAGACAAGGTTTACGTTATCATTTAGTTTATGATTTTCGTTCAAATATACGTTTTTTACATCTGTATAATATACGTTGTACTATTTTATATAGGATGACGACATCTTTAGCGCTTTTGGTCCTATTGAAACCATTTTCAACCCGGTCGATGTGGATAATACTCCTGAGGTAATCTCGAAACACGATTTACTTGTATGCATTTCTACTCTAGAGAGCACACTAATCATATTGTCAATTAACACTAATCATATTGCCAATTAAGTATTTATTTGTTAACTACTATGCTAATTATAAAGGAAAACACTTCTGCTATAACAAGTATTTGTTCATCATTATTTACTATAAAAAATTATTACTTAACCAAAGTGCCTAAATTAATACTTTAGCATACATTCTTTTAGCATTTACATGTATAAATCTTTTGACTCTTAATATAGTTAAGGATACTTTTCAAAACTTTAACCATTCACATTCAAGTAGTATAGTGAGCAAAATCTTCTGGTTTCGAGAAATTAACATAATCATATGCGAGTTTTTAGGATTATTTTTCACACTTATATAAAACATTCTGATAACACCTAAGTCCTCCCTATCAAACAAAACCAGGATATGAAAACGTAAAATCAACTTATGAACACTCATTTGTATAACAAAACCCGCATATCAAAAGTTAAAATTAAACAATCAAAAGAGATCAAGTGCAATACCTGAATAATATGGAAGCCCCGTGAGTACCTCTTGGACCAGTAACGGGTAGCCTGAATCTATCTTCAACCATTCTTCCCTCGAAGCAGCATCACACCCTTAGCTATATCTTCACTCCTTTGTTTTTGTCGTAGCAGTTGGCTTGAGCATCTTGCTTCTTTTTCAGTTCCGCAACCTGAAATCCATAGATTAGTAATTAAGACATATCATAGAGTTATAACTACGATAACACTAAGATGTATGGCAATATTGCATACATAAGCACAAACAACACATCACGTGTATGACATATTCATATCAGTTTGTTAGATTTGAGCTAATAAACGAACATAAATGTTTAAGCAGACATGAAACAGCGAAGTACTATTTTCTTCAAGTCCCATATGTAATCATCCTAATATTTGTTCCCCTAAATGAGAAATACAATTTTCCCAGCAACACATAGATTAGTAATTAAGACATATCATTCAGTTCTGCAGTTTGACGCAATATCTTCTTTTTTATCCAATGAAAAGCCACAAAATTTTCGAGTCTATTATTAAAATAAGCAAATAAACAGTTTCTGAGTTCTGCGTATTCATAAAGGACCTAGACTGACTATTTTGACCCTTATTTGGTATTACTAACCAGACAGCTTATCTGCTTATTCTTTCACAATAAGTACTTCGAATAAAGCAACTCTAAACTACTTGCTGTAAGTAGTTAGATTGAGCAATCCAAAACATCCTAAAAACTACTTATCAGTTGTGCCAAAAGACAATTAGCAGACGAGTAGTTCAAAAATAATGCAAACAACCCTAAAAAAATCAGTCTCACGCTCTCACTATCCACCAATACACATACACGACAATAATTCTAAACTTGTGGTCACTTGCAAAATGCAGCCATATCATAAAAGATCACCAACATTTCAAACAAACAGACAAAACTAACCTTCCCAACTTTAGCAACTTCTAAGGAAGCCTTCTCAAGTTTAAAAATAACACCACCACTATTCTTATCATGTGGCTGCTCACTCAAATTCACGGGAATTCCAGCAAGTTCTTGTGCAACCGCTTCGGCTATCGCATCATTAGATTCCGTGGCCCCACTCTTCAATTTCTTGTGGGCCTCATCATTCTCCACACTTTTTTCTTACTGTTCTTCTTCTTCAACAAACCCTCCATTTTCTTCCTCGCCTTCTTCTTTATCGTACCTGTTGTGTAAACAACACAAGGAAGATCGTTTCAAAGAGGAAGGTATACTAAATAGATACAAAAACAATTATAATTAACAAGATTTTTTTCTGTTAAAGAGGTAAAAAAAATTTTTGCTTATGAGTCGTATGTTGCAATGTTTACACATGGTGTCGAATACTACTAACCTGAACATATTGGAGGATTGACATGTTTAAGGCAATATGACACAAAGCGCCAAACATCGTTGAGGATCTACAAAATAATAGAGACAAAGTTACAAACCCATTCCCTCTAAGATGCTTTCAGTTACCTAGAAAGATCATACCAGTTGGCAACAAGGCGTAAAGCTTAGGAATAATATGTTTGGCAAAGTAAGATTTCAATTTCACAACATAAACATAGAGAAGGAGAATAAAAACCTTTCAAAGATGATGCTAAGTCTGTCAGCCTCATTATTATTAAAATAAGCAAATAAACAGTTTCTGAGTTCTGCGTATTCTATAACTTATGTTTCACTATAGCCATAAATCATAAATGACCTAGACCAACTATTTTGACCCTTATTTGGTATTACTAACCAGACAGCTTATCTGCTTATTCCTTCATAAAATTCACCCACGGTTTACAATTTTAACGCATAAACCCTCCAAAATCATTTGAATCAAACAATTAATATTGTTTAAATACGTGAACGATCATATCGACACTCTGATTATTGATAGAAGTATTAAAATAATTGTCAATAAGTGGTCCAGTTTAACCCATTTTGTGCTACCAATTCCTTTTTCTAGATGTCGGATTGCCCTTGGCCTACTGTATGGTTCAAATACTTCTGGCATAGTAAAAGGTGACTGGACACGAGTCAGAACACCTAGCTTTTCCAGTGCTGACTGGATTAATATAGAATTCGTGACGGTTGCCATCATACTGTTAAGATATTCAATTCATCAAGAAAATGTACAACTGGATAAAAATATGAAAACGAAAGGGTTCTAGGATTTTTAATTTCTGTTACTTTAACATAATTTCAAAATTATTATAATATACTTTGTATTATATAATTTTTTTAGGGTCAAAAAGGAATATCACTGAATTCTAACATAAGTCTATGAATTATAATGTTTATTTGATTAAATCATATAAGTTTTTTTTATTTTAACAAAAAGTCCTCGAGTCCCAAAACTTTATACAAAGAGCACTTTTGTCAGATTTTACAAGTTACGTGATTAAATCATACAAAAAAGAAGCCGAGAAACTTCACTGGAAGTGAACACAGTTTTCTAATAGTCGCCCATATTGAAAAAAACACCGTTTGTGCATCAACCTAATTATTCTCTTCGTCCATACCCATATGACATGAAATAAAGTATAATCCGTAAATCAGGAAAAAGCAACATTACCCAATCTGATAAGCAGTGCTTCTATCCATACCCGTAGCTGTAACCCATGTGTCTCCGCAAAAGAAATTACGTCCACCAACCACAATCACCACCTGAAATTGAGGCTTGAATGTTGCAGATCACATTCTAAAAAGTTTACAAGTTATAGAAGTGATATCTTATAAAAAGAATAACCCACCTCAACACCAATATTGCAAGCCATCGATACTTCTCTTGCTATCAACATAGCCATCTATAGAAAAAAAACAATGAGTCTGAACTTTAATAGATAATACTACGACAAAATTGAGAAAAAAACTACAAGAGGGCGTTTAAGTTTAGGAGTTTGGGTTCGAGGATATGGGTTCAAATTTATATGTTTGTTTTAATGCTCGTTTTAAAATTTATATGCTCCCCTTAGTTACCCCAAAACAATTTTCGGCAAGTGCCTATTAGTTAAAAGAAATCGAGATCAAAGAGAAAGTAATAGGACCCAACACACAACTTCAAATGATAAAACAATCCATACGGGTTAGATGTAGCAATTTCAACCCATTTACTTCTAAATGGGTCTATCTTGGTTATGTATTGTCTATAACAGATAAACTAAATTAACAGAAATAGCTTAAAAGGAAAATGTCAGATAAGACGAACGGATCAAATTCTAGCCCAATGAATACACATCCTGAATCATTTTTATTTAAAAGTCTGATTACTAAAATAATCATTTTTGACGCACCGAGGTGTGAATCAGGTCAGGTTTGTCGTGTTCGGGTCAAAGCTCAAAAACCATACTACCCGACCTTGTTTAGAAGGTGGGCTCGATCCACGTCAAGGCCATTTAACAAATTATAAAATTTTGGTGTTAAACTTGAAAGTTATAAAACCAACAAAAAACAAACGGATTGTATCCACTAACGGACCAGATGTCTATAGAAGGTTTGAGTTCAAAAGTAACACAGATCGATAATACATTATAGTCATGTTATGTTGTTATGTGTAAATGACTAGATACATCAATGCTATTTCAGGTTTCAAATATTTACAGAAACGTCAAAAAATTAAACACAATTAAATTTTAAACTAATTTAACACAAATAAACATATATGTGTGTCCCTGCAATTTAGCTATCAATCTTCTTTAATTTATGAAATCATTGTTAACGTTAAACCATTTGATTATTTTGATAGACTATTACAAAATACAGAAAACTCCTCATGTTATTTGATGATTAAAGATATAAAATAGATGAAAAGAATGAAGATTTCTAGAGAGAGAAAGTAGTGAGAGAAAGTAGAGAGAAGGTGGAGAAACTTTGTGAAATTAGATTAAAGAAAATGAGAACATCCACCCTCCTAACATGCTAGGAGGGTACTTATATAGTCCACCCACATGCGGGCTCTCTAATGGACTATATATGTTTTGGGCTGGGCTTGAATAAATGCTTAGTACCTTGAATGAGGCCTTTTAAGCTAACCATCAAGCCCGTAATGTCACGACTATTTTAACTAACTATTACAACGTTCTAATAAATATTACAATATAAACCTATGACCGAACACTCTTGTTTGACTCAATATTTTGAGGCTAACAATCTCCCCCTATGTGAGGTCATTCCTCTTAGAAATTTGGAGTTCAATGGAGATAATGAATTTCGTCATAAATGAGTCTTGAACGTCTAATAGTAGTCTTGTTTCTTCATGTTGTGATCTTTGAGCCTTTGTCGTTGTCTTTCGACTTTGTCTTTTATCTTGAGATCTTTAAATCATTCTTGACTTGTCTTTGCCATCTTGCGATCTTGTGTCTTTATCCACATGCTCATACTTCGCACCATCTTGAAAGCTTGCTAACAATCTCCTTAGAAGAGAGGTCATTCCTCTACATAAATTGATAAGGAAGATTTTGATCATCAAAGTTGAAGAAGTCTTTATCTTTCTTGATTGTTGAATATGTCTTTGGGCATGAGTATGTGGTTTTTGAATCTTTGACTTTGCTGAGTACACCGTAACGTCACCTTCTTGAGACAAAACATAGACACGGACTGAATAGCTTTGACATTCGTCCTAAATCGGTAATGTTTTACCTCCGGTAGGTGAAGACCGTTACACGATATTAAATATCATACATATGATAGGTAGATTCAATTAAGGACCTCCTTGACAGGGTTTCGCTGCTGTACTAGCCGTTCCCTTTACTCGACCGTCTCAAAGCAAGACTGCGAACATAAAGAGTAAATCACTTGGATAAATATCCGCTTGATTAAGGCTTCAATTCAAATTCCTGGAACAAGTTTGATTCATTAAGAATCTTACCATTGTTTATTTCCAGTTGACACAAGCTTGATTCATAAGAATCTCACAAGTTACCTACCGTAGCGCTGTTTGATGTTGACGCTAGAAGGATTTCCATTCATCACTGTGAAGATTAATAAATATCACTCTGAATGTTCTACAAGACCATAAAGATATTGCGTAGAAGCCTGAAACGAGTTTGAATTGATAAAGAAACCAACCACTGTTGCTTTTCAGTTTTACATATGTTCAATTCATAAAGAATCTTACACATGACCTACCGAAGTGCGTTTGATGTTAACACTGGAAGGATTTCCACTCTTCATTGTGAATACTAGGTAGTATCACTCTGAGTGATCTAGCAATATCGCAAGGATATAGCGTAGGACTCTCTTGATCTTCATCCGTGTGTCCTAACGAGATTTGATTGATCTCTTGGCTCTAGACTCGATTTGTGCACTTTTAGTGGTCGGAGGCTGGAGCAGATGCCACCTATTCAATATCAACTATCTTGGAGTGAGAAAGTCAATAGAAGTCATGTTGATCTCCGTGACAATAAAATAAACTTCTTTTGAGAGAAGCCTGAGTCAGCTAGGGAGGGGTTGTGCATTACATCATTGGGTCCATGAGGTGTTGTCTTCATGATGTGTTGACCTGGTTTCTTCCTAAGTTGTATGTAGGGCTTCTTTGTTTACACCCTTTATCCTTACATTTCTTTTTCATTCTTCAACCTCTTCAATGCTTACCAAGACATCATTACTAGCACCTTGTTGTGATTGTTCCAGTGCTAGCATCAGTACTTAGTCGGCATTCAGCTACATTCACATTCTACTCCATCTTTCCTAAGGACTTCTAATAATCTATTGGATTGTCCCTGGGAAGATCCCTTCGGTTCTGGTTGGATCATAGGACTTAAACCTAACCACCCTTTTGACACCAATAACGTCGCGAATTAAAGATGTTGTGGGGTTTTGATCGTAACCATGAGTGCTTGAGTCTTTAGATCACATTTTAATCACATTTTCTCCCCTATCTCTAATATATAAAATCTTTTGATATTAGAGATACCAAATTTGATTAAAATATATTTTGAAAAATAGTCTTGAAAACCATCGGGAGAAGAATGTGTCAAACTAGCATGAAGTTGGAACACTCCACCTCAAAAATTGATCCAATGGAATTGTCATTACGAGGATATGATCCACATTAATCTTTTGAGGATAGGAGTTGTTAAACACACAATTTTTGAAAGATTTTGAATATCATTGAGAAATTCTTGAAAAAATTGTGTTCAACGCTTTTTGAAAAATCAATTTTTTTTGGCGAAAAGGTTTTTCTAAAGCATAAACTTAAGTTCTTAGACTTTGAATGTCTTGACAAATCCACTCAAGTGTAAGAAGATTTCTCTTCTTTTGCTGAGGGTAAGGGCACTAAAATGTACACTCCCCTGTGAATATAGATCCGGGTTGCAATCTGTAAGTGATTACAAGCCATTGTGTTGAGCTCAAAATGTTGAATATTTTGTGACAAGCTCAACCCAAGATAGATTGCTCTACCCGTTGTTGGAAAAATTGTCCAAAATAGACATTTTCCTTTATAAAAGATAGAAATGACATGTTTTGAAAAATATTTACAACTTTCATTCGAGCTTTATGTACACACCCGTGTTGTTATTGAGCGACATTTCTAGGCACGTCCATATTATCGATACTGAAAGACATGTCGAGAAGAATATTTTTGGATTTTCAAAGATTTTTAATTTTGTATTTTGCTTTTTCATTAATATTTACATGTAGATGTTTGATAGATGAATCAAGCAGGCTTCTTTGCCAGAATCTCCAGTTCTGCTGGAGTCAAACATCTCATACCAATTTGCCTAACTAGATACGCAAACTCTCTTTCGAAAGAGCTTTTGTAAACAAGTCAGCTAATTGGTAATCAGTTCCAACAAAGTATAATTCAACAATACCCTTTTCAACTTGTTCCTTAATGAAGTGATATCTGACATCAATGTGCTTCGTGCGGGAATGCTGTACCGGATTGCAGGAGATGGCTATGGCTGACTTTGAGTCACAGTACATAGGTACTTTATCAAAGTGGAAGCCATAATCTGTGAGTTGTGTTCTCATCCAAAGAACTTGAGCGCAACACGCAGATAGAGACACATACTCCGCTTCGGCTGATGACAATGATGTGCAATCCTGCTTCTTGGAAGACTATCCTACAAGCTTATCCTGACCTAGAAATTGTGCACCACCAGAAGTACTTTTACGTGTATCAAGACACCCTGCATGATCAGAATCTAAATAGGCCGTTAGAAAGAAACCGGTTTCCCTCGGATACCAGAGTCCCATGTGAATGGTATTCTTAAGGTACCGAAAGATCCGTTTAACCTCCTTGAGGTGCTTTTCAGTGGGTCGTGCTTGATATCGTGCACAATAACACGTAGTATGTGATATATCTGGTCGGCTTGCTGTTAAGTACATGAGGGAGCCGATCATAGAACGATATCTCGTTTGTTCTGTGGCATCTCCCTCCAAATCAGCATCTAGGGATGTGGTTGATAATGGTGTCCCAACGGGGTCACATGAGGTCATACCATGATTTTTGATTATCTCTTGACAATACTTAGCTTGGTTAATGAAGATACCACTTGGGGATTGGTGAACTTGAATTCCTAGAAAGAATTTTAGTTCGCCCATCATAGACATTTCAAATTTGCTGTGCATTAAATTTTCAAACCATTTTGAAAGTTTTGGGTTTGTAGACCCGAAAATAATGTCATCAACATAAATCTGCACAAGAAAAATGTCATCCCCATATTTATAAGTGAACAAAGTTAGATCAATGGAACCTTTTGAGAAACCTTTGGAGACCAGAAATTTCGAGAGTTCGTCATACCACGCCCTTGGAGCTTGCTTGAGTCCATAAAGTGCTTTGTGGAGACGATACACCTTGTCAAGATAATGAGGATTGACGAATCCTTCCGGTTGCGTGACATAGACTTCTTTCTTCAAAAGACCGTTAAGAAATGTTGTCTTTACATCCATTTGATAACGATGAATCCCTTATGTGCAACATAAGCAAGGAAAATCCTGACCGCTTTCATACGAGCTACTGGTGCAAATGATTCTTCAAAATCAATACCCTCTTTCTGTCCATACCCTTTAGCCACTAGCCTAGATTTGTTCTTGATGATCGTGTTCTCTTCATCCATCTTGTTTTTCCAGATCCATCGAAGATTTAATGGTATTACGTCGTATGGTCTGTCAACAAGTTCCCAGACTTTAAGTCTTTCAAATTGTTGAAGTTCATCCGTCATCGATTCAATCCAAGCATGATCAGCCATGGCTTCTTTGATGTTTTTCGGTTCAGCTGAACTCACGGCGAGTGCGAACATACAAACATCGTCATCGGTTTCAAGTTGTCGTCTTGTACGAACGGGCTGTGAAGGGTTTCCAATTACTTGAACCAAAGGATGATCTCGGGTCCAATGATGTGTCGAAGGATGTCGTTGATAAAAGGTATGCATATTTGACGGATCAACATGGCGAGTAGAAGACTCTCCAGTTTCGTGTACCGGTGTACCGAATGGGTTGATAAATTCGTCTTCGTCAGATAATGCATTGTCTGCTTGATTTGTGTTCTCTGGAGCAATGACAGTAGTTGTGGATGTTGTAGGATCGATTGTTGAAGTGATATTCTGAGGGGTAAAATCTGCAGCAACCCGTGTTGAAGTAGATAAAGTTGTATCCTTTTGTTGACGATGATCGGTATCATCATTCTTATAATGAGTGACAGCGGAAGACTTCGATACAACATGTTTCTCCTCCGTGAAATATTCATCATACATTGGTCCATATAAAATTTCCAACTCTTCAATTGTCGTGTTGACTATCATATCTGCTCTTGGAACATTTCCTAGAACCAGCTTTGAACTTGACGGTTCATTGCTGTGGTCTTGAGTTCCGAGTTCCGTGCGGTTGTGAACGGAAGTCGTTTGTCATTGTGGATCGGGACTTAAACTGTTTTGTTCAAGTGCCATTTCTTGTAATTCATCAAATCGGATGTGAATAGTTTCAACTATCAATTTTGTTCTCTTGTTGTAAACTCTATATCCCTTAGACTGAGTTGCATATCCCACAAGAATACATGCATCTCCTTTCTCTTTCATCTTATCCAAATTTTCACCATCTCGTATAATGTAAAAAGTACATCAAAAAATGTGAAGGTGTTTGAGTGAAGGTTTTCGATCATGAATTATGTGATATGGTGTCTTTTCATGTCTTGGGATAATTAAGGATCGGTTTTGTGTGTAGCATGCGGTTGACACGACTTCGGCCCAAAAGTATTATGGTAGTTTTGAAGCGGATAATAATGTTCTAGCTGCCTCAACCAAAGTACGGTTTTATCTTTCAAAAACGCCATTTTGTTCGGGTGTTCGAGCAATAGATGTTTCATGTTCAATTCCTTCAGCTTCAAAATAGTTTCTCAGAGTTGAATTAAAAAATTCTGTGCCTCTGTCAGTACGAACCACTTTTACTTGAGCTTGAAGACCACGTTGTATCAGTTTAAGGAAGCTGATGAGAACTTCGGGTGTTTCATCTTTGGACCTCAAGAAGTGAGTCCATGTATACCTTGAGTAATCATCGACAATTACCATAACATATTTCTTCCCATTGATACTATGAACACGCATGTGACAACACAAATCTATATGAAGAAGATCTAACCGTCCTTTAGAGCTTGGTGTAGTCTTTGTTTTAAAGCTACTTCGTTTAGCTTTACAAAGCTCATAAGAAGAACAAAGATGATCTTTGATGAATTTCAAGCTTGGAAGGCCTCTCACAATATTTTTCTTGGAAAGCAAGTTGATGGTATCAAAGTTGAGATGAGAAAGACGTTGATGCCATAACCATGCCTGAGTCGTTGAAGCTTTAGCCATGAAGAAAATTGGAGTTGATGAAGTTGTGTCTTGAAGTGAAATAGTGTAGAGATCAGTAACCCGTGTACCGGTAAGTAAGTCATTCCCATCATAATCACGAACAAAACATGTCTTCTTTCTGAAAGCAACCTCCAAATCCGCATCACAGAATTGACCAACCGAGAAAAGATTGTGATTGAGACCTCTGACGTAGTATACCCTTTTGATCGTTATATTCCCCTGAACCAAATCTCCATATCCTAGGATCGGTGCAAACTGATCATTTCTGAATCGGACCGTACCTAGGAACTTCTCCACGAAGTTAATTAGAAGCTTGAGATTCCCCGTCATGTGCTTCGTGCATCCGAAGTCCAGTATGAAGAGAATTATTTGTATCACCTGCAGAAGAGTTAGAACACGATGGAGCATTTGCTAAATTGGATACCATATTAGTTGTGATTGTAGAATCATTAGTGTCCTTAGCAACATTTAAAGGCATACTAACACTCGTTGTCACATTTTCTGTCCTAACTTTAGGCATCCATTTATATCCTGGAGGACATTGATTAGCAAACCACCATTTCCAAGACTTGCTAGCAGACTCATATAATTCTGTAATTCTGCTTCTAGGGTTCTTAGTGGTGGAGTCTGATGCACTACTTTGCTTAGTGGGGGTTGCACCAGAATGGTTCATTTTACGTTTGGGTTTACTAGCACTAATAGGCATCAGAACTTGCTTCTTAGTTCTAGTATCTTCACCTTTGACATTATTCATAGCACACACATAATGATTAGCATTAGAACACTTTCCACATTTGACACAAATAAAATTCACATTCATAACATTCAAATCATTCAAGACATTTAAATCGTCATTACACGCGATTACAGACTTTTTATTCTTAAAAACATTCAAATTCCTAGGGTGTTCTTCTACTTCCTTCATCTTCCCTTGACTCATGTGTTTCCAGACCTTATCATTCACTTGAGTGCTCTTAAGCTGAGGCCGGCTAACACTAGCAGTAGAGACTACTCCTGTAGTAGAAGACACACGAATATTAGTGTTTATAAAAGTCTGAGGCAAGTGACTAACTTTGTTTGTGGGTTTAGTGGTCATTCTATACATCCCTGGTTTAATTACATTATTGTGCTTAACGCTTGGTGCTATAGCATTCCTTATGGGCTGAGTATATGGTAACCTTCCTTTCCATCCATCTTGGGGGCAAACACAAGTTTTGCAAAGGAGGAATTTGAGAAAGCAGATGGTTTTTCCAAGATAGAGGATCTATTCACTTTAGAGGCATTGGGTTGTCTAACAATAGGTTTCTTAACGCTAGGTTCCACAACTTTCCCACCCATCTTGGCAACGAGTTTCTTCAACTCTGCTATTGCTATGTCTTTTTCTTGTAACTGAGCTTTCAAATCCGAAATATCAAGACTTTTTTCGTTTAGTAATCGACATGACTCAGATAATTTTACTTCCAAAGGTGTATCATTTTAAAAGCTACCAACTTTCTTTTGCAAAGCAAGTTCAAGTGAGTGACAATGCTTTTGAAGATAATCATATCTATGTTGAAGTAACGAAAACTCTTTTTGGTCAACTTTATTCGAAAGCTCAGTTTCAAGACGTTCACATTCTTTAACTTGATCAAGATATTTGCATGCAACATCAGAATAATCATCAATATCAGCACAAGATGTAACGTAAGCACACCTAATATCTTTTGAGAGACATTCATGTAAGAGTAGATCATAAGTTGTAGAAAACTCGTCTCTTTCAGGTTGATGGTCGTTCACTTCTTGTTCAAGAGATTCCACATATTTCAAATCATCGAACATTTCTTGCTTAATTAACGTTTCAAATTCCAAAATATGTTTTTGCGTTCTTTCCGCAAGCGGAATCAAAATACTTTTCACAAGCACAGTTATATCGTGAGGAATTTGTTTGTCTCCTTTCGAAAGTTCACGTTTTTTCCAGTCATCATCAACAACCTTTTTGAAATTTTCAATGTTACTCTTGAGAATACTAAGTGCTTGCTTACTCTTGCTTACAGAAGCTTTAAATGGCAAGTATTCAATAATTTTTGAAACATTAGTTTTCTTAGTGGCAAAAGCTTGTCTCCATTTAATTCTTATTTGTTCACATTCGAAAAATATTTGCTCATGAGTTTTCTGTGTTTGCGGTTTGAATAGACCATAAAGACTGTTTTCATAAGCATAATTATATGGTTTAACAAATTCTTTATTAACTTTTGGTCTACTCTCTTCTTCCAAATCGTTTGTCTCTTCACTATCCGGCCTAACAATAAGACAATCAAGATCAGTCCATTGGGACTCATCAAGATATAAGTGCTGATTCTCAGATTGAGCTTGCTTAAGGTACTTAGGATTTGCAAAACTAGGTCTATCCTTGAAAAACGAACGAGGTGACAACATTCTCAT
This sequence comes from Glebionis coronaria, assembly GCA_025667525.1. Classification (NCBI taxonomy): domain Eukaryota; kingdom Viridiplantae; phylum Streptophyta; class Magnoliopsida; order Asterales; family Asteraceae; genus Glebionis; species Glebionis coronaria. Next base: position 356,733,117 of record CM046880.1, read on the forward strand.
TGTTTGAATTGATTGATTAGTTTTGTAAACAATTTTCTTGTAAAAATTAAGTTGAATTTCAAGTTCCACCATTTTGTCGATGTCATTCACTTGTTTAGTTTTGAAATCCTTTTCCATCTTTTCAACCACAGTTTTCTTTTCATTAATAAGTTTAGTTTTATCTTCTTGAAGAACACCATTTACTTGAGTTAGCTCATTGACTTTAGTAGTAGCAAGATACATTTTGTGACGTTCAGTACTCAAAGAGGTGTTATAATTACGTTTCTCTTGTTCAAGAAGCTTAAGAGTTTCGTTATGTTTCTCTTGAAAATCGTCCTTTTTAAAATTAATTAAACACCCTTTGTACCCCTCAATCTCATTGGTCTGTTGAAGAAGCCGAGCTCTATAGCTATCAATGGTCTCACTAGATTTAATTAGAGCATCTTTGCATTCTTCAAAATTTTGATTGAGTGTAGCGTTTGCCTTCTTTAAATGATTTTGACTCTTTCTAGTTTCTTTGACATCTTTTTGTAAAGAAGCAATTAATTTAGCAAGCGTAATATGCTCCTCGTCGTCATCATACTCATTTGCATGTTGATCATCCTCAGACTCATTATTGCACATGTTTGATGAATCAGGTGTGGTATTGCTATCAACCGTTTCCATCATACATGTGTCATTAATGGCTTTGGGTAGCTCAGAATGCTCATGAATATTACCAAACACATTATATTCCTCTTCAGTGTGTACCTTATCGATTGGCCCAGTGTCAAAGATAGGACTATTGTCATATTCAGTGACGTTGAGAAATTCTTCAACATTTTCCATGTACGAGTAATGTGCTTTAAGTTCTTGATCGGAGACTTCATCATCAGTGTCATCAAGCATTGCTCCTTCCTCAGCCGACAGTTTAACCCCAGCTTCCATCTTCTTGTATAGCAGCATCTTTTCCTTATGATGGCCAGAGTCCCTAAACCGTTTCGGCTTCCTACATTCCTTTGCCATATGCCCATATCCTTGACAATTAAAGCATTGAATCCCACTTTGCTGAACCACTTGAGTACCAACAGTTTCCCTATTCCCAGCAGAAGTAGCAATCCTCTGAGTATCATACTTAGCAGTTTGTCGGTCATACCGTGCAGAACCCTCAACATGTGTTGGATTACGTCGATCATACCTAGGAGGACTTTCATCACGTTGACGTGTGTCATACCTTCGAGGACTTTCAACATATTGGTTCCTTGTATTTGATGATGTTCGAAGATTGTTGTTGGTGGGTTTGAATATTTTCTTGTAGGTCTTCATAATGAAAGCAATTTGTTGCTTCATTTCCCTATCCTTCTGAGCTAGTTCTTCATCACTGTCCTCTTCAGATGATGGCTCAAGTGATGGTGATGGTGCTCTTGGTTCTTTGTCACGTGATCGTGTGGGAGCAGAATACTTAGATGAAGTGGAGTATCTTGGTGAGGAGGATGTAGTGGAGTACCTTGGTGAGGAGGATGTAATGGAGTATGACTTTGGAGCACGAGAGCGATGATCTTGAACGTATTGAGTGGTAGACACCAAAGCAAGTGGATTGGCAATCTTTGCTATCCTTTCAGCTCGAAGTTCATTCGCCTTATTTTTAAATTGTTTCAAAATGTCAAAGAGCGTGTGATAGTTGACCTCGTCTAGCTTACTCTGTTGTTTCACCAAAGTTACGAACCGTGTCCACTCTGGTTGAAGTTGCTGTAGAAATTTCACATTGACTTGCATAGTGGAGACTTGTAAATTGTTTCTTGTCATGTCATTCATCATCTTGTAGAACCTTGAGTAGTATGAATCAATTGATTCCCCATCCAATGAAGTAAACTTTCCAAAGTTCCAAAACAAGTTAGTTTTGACATCTTGCTTGTTAAGTAATTCTCCTTGTTGCAAGCGTTCAATGGCAAACCACATTTCTTTTGCAGTAGAGCATGCATCAACCGTTGAGTAAATATCATCCCCAATCCCACTTAGAATCAAATAGATTGCTTCTTTCTCCGCATCAATCCAAGCACGTTTCTCTTTCGAAGTGTTCTCATATGTTTCCTCAATTGTTTGCTCATCGGAACCGGTCGTTGAGTCGGTTGCTGTAATTGCAGGAATGGTTATTGTAGTGAGAGCATAGGGTCCTTCTTTGATGCAACGTCGGAGAACATCACCATTGGGTTTTGTGTCAAGATATCGAAGGAATCATGATTGCCATTGTGCATATCTACCAGTCACAAGCATTGGTGGTCTCTCTTTGTTACCCGCCACCATGATATTGTTGTTTGTCACACGATACTCTTGAGTTGAATCCATTTCGAGAAACTTGAACTTGTTGAAGTGAAAACGGATCTTAAGTAGATGTGTTGATTGTTGTTGTCGATGAAAAGATGTTAAAATCCCCTAAAAATTGTCTTCACAATAAACCAAAAATTCGAAGGCGAAAAATCACACGATTAAAAAATTTCACTTTGGTAAAAATTCTTCATTTTCGGAATATTGGTATACATTCGGATAAATGGATCTATTTCGGATAAATGTGAAAATTTCGGAAAAATGGTGTTTTTAGGAATAAGTGCTGATTTTCGGATAAATGACCCTTCTTTGGAATAATGGTGGATTTCGGATAAATGAAGTTTTTCGGGAAAATGGATAAATTCGGATAACTAGGTCTTTTTCGGATAAATGTGAAAATTTCGGAAAAAATACCTTCTTCGGAATAATAGCTCTTCTTCGGAATATGTGAAATTTTAGGAAAAAGCTGAAATCTTTGGATAAACCACTTTTTCGGAATAAACGCCTATCTTCGGATAAACTCACAATTTCCGGATAAGTACATTTTTCGGAAAAAGTACACTGTTTTGGATACATCACTTTTTCGGAATACTGGGTTCTTCCGAATAATGGAATTTTCGGAAAAAGATGGGATTTTTGGATAAATACGATTTTTGGAAAAATAGACAATCTTCGGAATAATCCAACCAGTAACATACCTTTTCGGATAACTCCCCCTTTTTCGGATAAATCTCTTTTTTCGGAATAATGCAATTCTTCGGATAAACTGAATTTCTTCGGAATAACCACAAATCTTCGGAATAAAAGCTTATCTTATTTTTGGAAAAATGCCAATCTTCGAAATCTCAAAACCCTTTTCCAAAAATTGATTTTCGGAATAACCAAAAACCCCTTTCCGAAGATTGTTTGGCCAAGACGACTTACTGTTCTTCAACCCGTACCTCAAAACCAATCCAAACACCCCAAAAACTTGCGATTTTAACCACAAAAACTTAACCAAATCCCTACCAAATCTATGTAAGTGATTTAATTCAAGATTTAGGGGCCGAACACACTAATTTTTTTTAATTCGACGTGATTTTGATGAAAAATCAACCGAATCAATAACTAAACGCAACAACCAAACACTCTACCCCGTGGCGATTGATACCAAATGTTGTCCCATGTTATTTGATGATTAAAATAGAAAATAGATGAAAAGAATGAAGATTTATAGAGAGAGAAAGTAGTGAGAGAAAGTAGAGAGAAGGTGGAGAAACTTTGTGAAATTAGATTAAAGAAAATGAGAACATCCACCCTCCTAACATGCTAGGAGGGTACTTATATAGTACATCCACATGCGGGCTCTCTAATGGACTATATATGTTTTAGGCCGGGCTTGAAAAAATACTTAGTACCTTGAATGAGGCCTTTTAAGCTAACCATCAACCCCGTAATGTCACGACTATTTTAACTAACTATTACAACGTTCTAATAAATATTACAATATAAACCTATGACCAAAAATTCTTGTTTGACTCAATATTTTGAGGCTAACAATAATTGTTGTTCCCTTATTTATTCACTTCACCATGGTTGATTAATAGAAAATAGATGAAAAGAGATGGAGATTTTAAAGAGAGAAAGTAGTGAGAGAAAGTAGAGAGAAGGTGGAGAAACTTTGTGAAATTAGATTAAGAAATGTAATGCCTTGCCACCCTCCTAACATGCTAGGAAGGTGCTTATATAGTCCACCCACATACGGGCTTTCTTAATGGACTATATTGTTTTGGGTCGGGCTTGAATAAATGCTTAGTACCTTGAAAGAGGCCTTTTAAGCTAGCCATAAAGCCCGTAATGTCACGACTATTTTAACTAACTATTACCATTTTTTAATAAATATTACAAAATAAACCTATGACCGAACATTCTTGTTTGACTCAATATTTTGAGGCTAACAATCTCCCCCAATGTGAGGTCATTCCTCTTCGATATTTGGAGTTCAATGGAGATTAAGAATTTCGTCATAAATGAGTCATGAACGTGTAATAGTAGTGTTGTTCCTTTATGATGTTATCTTTGAGCCTTTGTCGTTGTCTTTCGACTTTGTCTTTAAACTTGAGATCTTCAAATTTTCCTTGACTTGTCTTTGCCATCTTGCGATCTTGTGTCTTTATCCTCATACTCATACTTTGCACAATCTTGAAAACTTGCTAACAATCTCCTTTGAAGAGAGGTCATTCCTCTATATTAATTGATAAGGAATATTTTGATCATTAGAGTTGCGGAAGTCTTTAGCTTTCTTGATTGTTGAATGTCTTTGAGCATGAGTATGTGGTTTTGAATCTTTGACTTTGCTGAGTACACCGTAACGCCACCTTCTCGAGACAAAACATAGACACGGACTTAATGGCTTTGACATTCGTCCTAAATCGGTAGCGTTTTACCTCCGGTCGGTGAAGACCATTACACGATATTAAATATCGTACCTGTGATTAGGTAGATTCACTTAAGTACCTCCTTGATAGGGTTTCGCGGCAGTACTAGCCGTTCTCTTTACTCGACCGTCTCAAAGCAAGACTGCGAAAATAAAGAGTGAATCAATTGGATAAATATCCGCTTGATTAAAGTCGTCAATTCAAATTCCTAGAACAAGTTTGATTCATTAAGAATCTCACCATTGTTGCTTTCCAGTTGACACAAGCTTGATTCATAAGAATCTCGCAAGTTACCTACCGTAGCGCTGTTTGATGTTGACGCTAGAAGGATTTCCATTCATCATTGAGAATATTAATAAATATCACTTTGAATGTTCTGGCAAGACCAAAAAGATATTGCGTAGAAATCTGAAACGAGTTTGAATCGATAAAGAAACAAACCACTGTCGCTTTTCAGTTTTACATATGTTCAATTCTTAAAGAATCTTACACATGACCTACCGCAGTGCTGTTTGATGTTAACACTGGAAGGATTTCCACTCTTCATTGTGAATACTAGATAGTATCACTCTGAGTGTTCTAGCAATATCGCAAGGATATAGCGTAGGACTCTCTTGATCTTCATCCGTGTGTCCTAACGAGATTTGATTGATCTCTTGGCTCTAGACTCGATTTGTGCACTTTTAGTGGTCGGAGGCTGGAGTAGATGCCACCTATTCAATATCAACTATCTCGGAGTGAGAAAGTCAATAGAAGTCATGTTGATCTCCGTGACAATAAAACAAACTTCTTTTGAGAGAAGTCTGAGTCAGCTGGGGAGGGGTTGTGCATTATATCACTGAGTCCATGATGTGTTGACCCGGTTTCTGCCTAAGTTGTATGGAGGGCTTCTTTGTTTACACCCTTTATCCTTACATTTCTTTTTCATTCTTCAACCCCTTCAATGCTTACCAAGACATCATTACTAGCACCTTGTTGTGATTGTACCAGTGCTAGCATCAGTACTTAGTCGGCATTCATCTACGTTCACATTCTAATCCATCTTTCCTAGGGACTTCTAATAATCTATTGGATTGTCCCTGGAAGATCCATCCGGTTCTGGTTGGATCATAGGACTTAAACCTAACCACCCTTTTGACACCAATAACGTCGTGAATTAAAGATGTTGTGGGTTTTTGATCGTAACCAAATGTTGTTCCCTAATTTATTCAATTCACCATGGTTGATTAATAGAAAATAGATGAAAAGAATGAAGATTTCTAGAGAGAGAAAGTAGTGAGAGAAAGTAGAGAGAAGGTGGAGAAACTTTGTGAAATTAGATTAAAGAAAATGAGAAACTTCCACCCTCCTAACATGCTAGGAGGGTGCTTATATAGTCCACTCACATGCGGGCTCTCTAATGGACTATATTGTTTTAGGCCGGGCTTGAATAAATGCTTAGTACCTTGAAATAGGCCTTTTAAGGTAACCATCAAGCCCGTAATGTCATGACTATTTTAACTAACTATTACAACGTTCTAATATTTATTATAATATAAATCTATGACCGAACATTCTTGTTTGACTCAATATTATGAGGCTAACAATCTCCCCCAATGTGAGGTCATTCCTCTTAGAAATTTGGAGTTCAATGGAGATATTGAATTTCGTCATAAATGAGTCTTGAACGTGTAATAGTAGTCGTGTTCCTTCATGCTGTGATCTTTGAGCCTTTGTCGTTGTCTTTCGACTTTGTCTTTTATCTTGAGATCTTTAAATCATTCTTGACTTGTCTTTGCCATCTTGCGATCTTGTGTCTTTATCCACATGCTCATACTTCACACCATCTTGAAAGCTAGCTAACAATCTCCTTAGAAGAGAGGTCATTCCTCTACATAAATTGATAAGGAAGATTTTGATCATCAGAGTTGCGGAAGTCTTTAGCTTTCTTTATTGTTGAATATGTCTTTGGGCATGAGTATGTGGTTTTTGAATCTTCGACTTTGCTGTGTACACCGTAACGTCACCTTCTTGAGACAAAACATAGACACGGACTGAATGGCTTTGACATTCGTCCTAAATCGGTAACGTTTAACCTCCGGTCGGTGAAGACCGTTACATGATATTAAATATCGTATCTGTGATAGGTAGATTAAATTAAGAACCTCCTTGACAGGGTTTCGCGGCTGTACTAGACGTTCCCTTTACTCGACCGTCTCAAAGCAAGACTACGAACATAAAGAGTGAATCAATTGGATAAATATCCGCTTGATTAAAGTCGTCAATTCAAATTCCTAGAACAAGTTTGATTCATTAAGAATCTTACCATTGTTGCTTTCCAGTTGACACAAGCTTGATTCATATGTAAAACTGAAAAGCAACAGTGGTTTGTTTCTTTATCGATTCAAACCCGTTTCAGGTTTCTACGCAATATCTTTATGGTCTTGCCAGAACATTCAGAGTGACATTTATTAATATTCACAGTGAAGAATGGAAATCCTTCTAGCGTCAACATCAAACAGCGCTACGGTAGGTAACTTGCGAGATTCTTATGAATCAAGCTTGTGTCAACTGGAAAGCAACAATGGTAAGATTCTTAATGAATCAAACTTGTTCCAGGATTTTAAATTGACGATTTTAATCAAGCGGATATTTATCCAATTGATTCACTCTTTACGTTCGCAGTCTTTCTTTGAGACGGTCGAGTAAAGAGAACGGCTAGTACAACGTTCTAACCATCAAGCCTGTAATGTCACGACTATTTTAACTAACTATTACAACGTTCTAATAAATATTACAATATAAACCTATGACCGAACACTCTTGTTTGACTCAATATTTTGAGGCTAACAATCTCCCCCTATGTGAGGTCATTCCTCTTAGAAATTTGGAGTTCAATGGAGATAATGAATTTCGTCATAAATGAGTCTTGAACGTCTAATAGTAGTCTTGTTTCTTCATGCTGTGATCTTAGAGCCTTTGTCGTTGTCTTTCGACTTTGTCTTTTATCTTGAGATCTTTAAATCATTCTTGACTTGTCTTTGCCATCTTGCGATCTTGTGTCTTTATCCACATGCTCATACTTCGCACCATCTTGAAAGCTTGCTAACAATCTCCTTAGAAGAGAGGTCATTCCTCTACATAAATTGATAAGGAAGATTTTGATCATCAAAGTTGAAGAAGTCTTTATCTTTCTTGATTGTTGAATATGTCTTTGGGCATGAGTATGTGGTTTTTGAATCTTTGACTTTGCTGAGTACACCGTAACGTCACCTTCTTGAGACAAAACATAGACACGGACTGAATAGCTTTGACATTCGTCCTAAATCGGTAATGTTTTACCTCCGGTAGGTGAAGACCGTTACACGATATTAAATATCATACATATGATAGGTAGATTCATTTAAGGACCTCCTTGACAGGGTTTCGCGGCTGTACTAGCCGTTCCCTTTACTCGACCGTCTCAAAGCAAGACTGCGAACATAAAGAGTAAATCACTTGGATAAATATCCGCTTGATTAAGGCTTCAATTCAAATTCCTGGAACAAGTTTGATTCATTAAGAATCTTACCATTGTTTATTTCCAGTTGACACAAGCTTGATTCATATGTAAAACTGAAAAGCAATAGTGGTTTGTTTCTTTATCGATTCAAACCCGTTTCAGGTTTCTACGCAATATCTTTATGGTCTTGCCAGAACATTCAGAGTGATATTTATTAATATTCACAGTGAAGAATGGAAATCCTTCTAGCGTCAACATCAAACAGCGCTACGGTAGGTAACTTGTGAGATTCTTATGAATCAAGCTTGTGTCAACTGGAAAGCAACAATGGTAAGATTCTTAATGAATCAAACTTGTTCCAGGATTTTAAATTGACGATTTTAATCAAGCGGATATTTATCCAATTGATTCACTCTTTACGTTCGCAGTCTTTCTTTGAGACGGTCGAGTAAAGAGAACGGCTAGTACAGCCGCGAAACCCTGTCAAGGAGGTTCTTAATTAAATCTACCTAATCACAAGTACGATATTTAAGTATCGTGTAACGGTCTTCACCGACCGGAGGTAAAACGCTACCGATTTAGGACGAATGTCAAATCCATTCAGGCCGTGTCTATGTTTTGTCTCAAGAAGTGGCGTTACGGTGTACTCAGCAAAGTCAAAGATTCAAAACCACATACTCATGCCCAAAGACATTCAACAATCAAGAAAGCTAAAGACTTCCGCAACTCTGATGATAAAAATCTTCCTTATCAATTAATGTAGAGGAATGACCTCTCTTCAAAGGAGATTGTTAGCAAGTTTTCAAGATTGTGTGAAGTATGAGAATGTGGATAAAAGACACAAGATCGCAAGATGGCAAAGACAAGTTAAGGATAATTTGAAGATCTCAAGATAAAAGACAAAGTCGAAGGACAACAATAAAGGCTCAAAGATCACAACATGAAGGAACAAGACTACTATTACACGTTCAAGACTCATTTATGACGAAATTCATAATCTCCATTGAACTCCAAATATCGAAGAGGAATGACCTCACATTGGGGGAGATTGTTAGCCTCAAAATATTGAGTCAAACAAGAATGTTCGGTCATAGGTTTATATTGTAATAAATATTAGAACGTTGTAATAGTTAGTTAAAATACCCGTGACATTACGGGCTTGATGGTTAGCTTAAAAGGCCTCTTTCAAGGTACTAAGCATTTATTCAAGCCCGGCCCAAAATAATATAGTCCATTAGAGACCCCACATGTTGGTGGACTATATAAACACCCTCCTAGCATGTTAGGAGGGTGGAAGTTTCTCATTTTCTTTAATTTAATTTCATAAAGTTTCTCTACCTTCTCTCTACTTTCTCTCACTACTTTCTCTCTCTAGAAATCTTCATTCTTTTCATCTATTTTCATTCTTTTCATCTACTTTCTCTCTACTCCTCATGTTATTTTCATTTGCTTATTTTCTTATTTATCCGAAAACTCCTCATTTTTCCGAAAAGCTTCTTTTATCCGAAATCACCATTATTCCGAAACTGGAATTTTTTCGTTTGAAGTGTTTTTAGACTTAGCCACCATCTAGACTAGTCCTGTAACATAGTTTACACGAAGATGAAAAAAACCGGCTAGTACTGGTAAGATTCTTAATGAATAAAACTTGTTCAGGAATTTGAATTGACGACTTTAATCAAGCGGATATTTATCCAATTAATTCACTCTTTATGTTCGCAGTCTTGCTTTGAGACGACCGAGTAAAGAGAACGGCTAGTACTGCCGCGAAACCCTGTCAAGGAGGTTCTTAATTGAATCTACCTAATCACAGGTACGATATTTAATATCGTGTAACGGTCTTCACCGACCGGAGGTAAAATGCTACCGATTTAGGACGAATGTCAAAGCCATTAAGTCCGTGTCTATGTTTTGTCTCGAGAAGGTGGCGTTACGGTGTACTCAGCAAAGTCAAAGATTCAAAACTACATACTCATGCTCAAAGACATTCAACAATCAAGAAAGCTAAAGACTTCCGCAACTCTGATGATCAAAATATTCCTTATCAATTAATATAGAGGAATGATCTCTCTTCAAAGGAGATTGTTAGCAAGTTTTCAAGATTGTGCAAAGTATGAGTATGAGGATAAAGACACAAGATCGCAAGATGGCAAAGACAAGTCAAGGAAAATTTGAAGATCTCAAGTTTAAAGACAAAGTCGAAAGACAACGACAAAGGCTCAAAGATCATATCATGAAGGAACAACACTACTATTACACGTTCATGACTCCTTTATGACGAAATTCATAATCTCCATTGAACTCCAAATTTCTAAGAGGAATAACCTCACATTAGGGGAGATTGTTAGCCTCAAAATATTGAGTCAAACAAGAATGTTCGGTCATAGGTTAATTATGTAATATTTATTAGAATGTAGGACTTATGCACACGACTTAACCCAATACAAATAACATCATGGAATAAACCAAAAAGAAAGATTATATTAGATGAAGAAAAAGAGAAAAACAAAGAATGGTTGTGAATTCTTAGTGAGAGAAAGACATATGTTTCTCTCTCTACAATCTATGAAAATGGAAGACACACACTCAAATGAGGTGCCAGGGGCCTTTTATACTACAAGTGTAAAGTATAGAAGGCCTTTCTCATTTGAGTGTTCGGGACTAATTCCCGTTACATACATAACATTATACTAGAACTCTCAACACCATTATGTAGCATTTTCCACGAGCTTCACAACGGTATATTATATGACCATCACTTTAAATACGGCTAACAATCTCCCCCTAAGGGGTGGTCATGTAATATGTGAATTCACTTCTTTGGTGTTGTTGACTTTGAAGCTCGTTGTCTTGAGAGTTCTTTCATATTTCCTTTCATGACTTGTGATCTTGGATCTTTGATCTTTGCCTTGACTTGATCTTAAAACTTTGCCATCTTGTGTTTTTGTGTCTTTCCCCACATACTCAAACTTTGATTTGAGATGAAAGCTTGTTAACAATCTCCCTTGATCATCAGAGTAGCGGAAGTCTTTGTCTTTAGATGTTCTTGAGCTTTCTTCTTTTACATGAGCATGTGGTCTTGAATTACGACTCTTGGGGTTACGCCACCGTTTGCATTCCTCCGGTTTCCCGTTATACAGTACGAATACTGTACCTGTGATTAGGTAAGTTCAAAGACCTTCCTTGACAGGGTTTCCGGCAGTGGTAGCCGTTCTCATTACTTGAACATCTCGAAAGATAGTTCATAGTAAAGAGTGAATCATGCAGTTCCATTCTGCTGATTAAGTCCAATTCATTTCCTGGAACAAGTTTGAATCAATTAAGAACCAAACCATTATTGCTTTCCAGTTGACACAAGTTTGATTCGTATAGAATCTCACAAGTTACCTACCGCAGTGTTGTTTGATGATGACACTGGAAGGATTTCCATTCGTCAAAGTAAATACTAAAAAGTATTACTCTGAATGTTCTGGCAAGATCATAAAGATATTACGTCGAGACCTGGAACGAGTTTGAATCAAGAAAGAATCAAACTACTGTTGCTTTCCAGTTAACATATGTTTAATTAAAGTATCTTACAAATGACCTACCGCAGTGCTGTTTGATGTTAACACTGGAAGGATTTCCATTCATCACTATGAATACTAAAGAGTATCACTCTGAATGTTCTGGCAATATCACAAGGATTGAGCGTAGGACTCTGTAAATTATCGCTTGTGTTCTAATGATGAACAACAATTGATATATGGAATAAGTGTCCTAATGAGATTTTAGACGAATCTCGTTGGCTCTAGACTCTATAAGTGCACGTTTATTTGGTGATCGGAGGCTGGAGCAGACTGCCACCTTTTCAATATCTACTATCTCGGAGTGAGAAAGTTGATAGAAATGAGTTGAACTCCGTGACAATAAAACAAACTTCTTTTGAGAGCTTGAGTAGGCTGGGAAGGGTTGTGCATTGCATCACTAGGTCCATGATGATTTGTCTTTAGTATTAGAAATCATCAAAGTGATTCTGATAATAGATGTATTGACCCGGTTTCTGCCTAAGTTGTATGGAGGGATTCTGATAATAGAGAAAGAGCTTTGGTGAATATGTCGGCTAGTTGGTAGTCCGTCTTGAAAAAATACAGTTCGATCGTTCCTCTTTCCACATGATCCTTTCTGAAATGGAATCAGACAGCTATGTGCTTGGTCTTGGAGTGTTGGACCGGGTTGCAGGATATGGCTATGGCTGATTGTGAATCACAATAAATAGGAACTTTGTTAAAGTGAAAGCCATAATCCGTGAGTTGTGTTCTCATCCAAAGGACTTGAGCACTACACACGGATAGAGACACACATTCTACTTCCACGGTGGACAACGCCGTACAGTCTTGTTTTCTCGATGACTAGCTCACTAGCTTCTCGCCTAAGAATTGTGCTCCACCGGAAGTGCTCTTGAATGTATCATGACACCCTGCATGGTCGGCATTTGAAAAACCAGTGAGATTAAAACCAGAATCCTTCGCATACCAGAGACCCATGTTAATGGTTCCCCGGATATAACGAAAGATCCTTTTAACCTCCTTGAGGTGCTTCTCGGTTGGCTTCGCCTGGTCTGAGTTGGTACCGAGCACATAAACAAGTAGCATGCACAATGTCCAGTCTGCTTGAGGTTAAGTACATAAGGGACCCGATCATGCTTCGGTATTTTGTAGCATCTACAAATGTCCCTTTCTTATCCAAATCAAGCTTGTGTTTAGTGTCCATTGGAGTACCAATAGGATCACAGTTTTCCATGCTAAATTTCGTTAGAATCTCAAGCACATACTTGGACTGATTTATGAAAATACCACAGTGGGATTGGTGAACTTGGAGACCAAGAAAAAAACGTCATTTCCCCCATCATGGACATTTCGAATCGACTTTTCATAAGGCTGGAAAATAATATGGAATATTTTTGGTTAGTAGAACCAAATATAATATCATCTACATAGACCTGAGCCACCAAGATGTCGTTTGCGTAGTGCTTGATAAACAACGTTGGATCAATGGTTCCTTTGCTGAAGTGATTTTGTAGAAGAAATGACGATAATTCGTCGTACGATGCCCTCGGTGCTTGTTTCAAACCATAAATTGCCTTTTCAACTTGTAGACATGGCTTGGATGTTCGGTATTGATGAAACCTTCAGGTTGACATACATACACATCTTCTTTTAACGGCCCATGCAAGAAAGCCGTCTTCACGTCCATTTGATACACAGTGAATGATTTGTGTGCCGCGTATGCCAAGAAAATCCTAATAGCTTCCATTCGAGCAACCGGGGCGAAGCATTCTGTGAAATCAATTCCCTCATGTTGTTTATAACCTCTCACGACTAACCGAGTCTTGTTCCTAATGACCGTTTGCTCCTCATCCATCTTGTTTTTTAATAACCATTTCAGAGTAAGGGGATCGATATTGTCCGGTCGAGGTACTAAATCCCATACATCAAGCCGGATGAACTGATTGAGTTCTTCTTGCATAGACTCAATCCATGATGCATCGGTCATTGCTTCTTTCACACTTGCTGGTTCCATTTTGCTGACTGATAGTGCATAGATACACATATCACCGTCGGTACGCAACTGATTTCGTGTTGAGACTGGTCGTGAGAGATTGCCAATCACTTGAACCAAAGGACGATTCTTAGTCCATTTGTGTTCATGTGGAAGTGTATGATAAACTTGATGCGAGCTCGACGGATCCACATATGGTGTTGAAGGCTGAGTAGAACTTGTGGAAGCCGCAAATGGATTAACAAACTCGTGTTCGTTGAGCATTGCATTGTTTGCATTTTCAGCAACTATTTCATTCTGAAGATGAACATGAGTGGGAATTTGCTGAGAATGTTTTTGAGTTGCGTCAGCAGTCGGAGAAGTGGTTGGAATGTTTGGAGTCAATATGGTTGAGGTTGACGTAGATGGTGCAAAAACGGATGTCGTTGGTGTAGATGCAATCGGTGGTTCTGGAACTACCGTAGCAGGTGCAGCCGGGGCATTTTGAGGAACACCAAATGACGAAGGACCCTCCATATATTCATCATAGATTACCCCAAATAAAACTTCCAAGAACATTCCGAGGGTTATAACGATGAGATTACTGACGGTGCAAATTGAAGCGCGAGTCCTGAACTTACGTGTCCAGAAGTCTGACCTTGAAGCTAGGGGTGTGAACTTCTATATTGAGAGGCCATACCCGAGAGTTCATCAAAGGTAACATTCAGAGTCTCCATTACCTTTCTTGTCCTTCGATTATAAACCCTGTAAGCACAAGCAGTTGAAGAATAACCAATGAAAAAACCAATATCACCTTTAGGTTCAAGTTTACCGATATCTTCAAGATCATTCTTTGGATAACACGGAGCCCCGAATACATGTAGAAACGATATATCTGGTTTTCCTCCATTAATGATCTCATAAGGTGTTTTGTTGAATCGGGTGTGAATAATGGAGCGGTTTTGAGTATAACATGCAGTTGCAATGGCATCAGCCCAAAGGAATAACGGTGCACTGGAGGAGAGAAGTATCGTCTGAGCAGCTTCAACTAACGTACGATTCCTCCGTTCCACAACTCCGTTCTGCTCTGGAGTTCTTACAACCGAAGTTTGATGAGAAATCCCAACTTCGTCAAAATAAGCTTTCAATTTCTGATTGGTGAATTCTGTGCCGTTATCCGTTCTCACAATAATGACAGGGGCTTGCAGTAGTAGTGATGTTTTCTTCAAGAATTTAATAATTACATCAGGGGCTTCATCTTTTGATGCAAGAAAATGAACCCATGTGTAACGAGAATAATCATCCACAATTACTAGGACATACCGCTTTCCATTAATGCTTTTGATTCTCATTGGGCGACACAAATCCATATGTATGAGATGTAACCTATTCGTTGCGTTGGGAACAGGTTTGGGTTTGTGAGGATTCTTCTTACTTTTACCTTGCTCACATGAAGGACAAAGATGGTCTTTTGTATATTTGAACTTTGGAAGACCGGTAACGAGATCATCTTTCGCGAGTTGGGTGATGGCATCGAAATTGAGACGAGATAACCTTTGATGCCATAACCATGACTTTGTTGATGTGGCTCGGGCCATGAGACAGATTGGAGAAGCAACAGACATTTGAAAAAGATCAATGGTGTAAAGGTTGGTGGTACGACTTCCTTTCAACAAATCAATTCCTTCAAGATCTCTTACAAAACATGTATGACTTCTGAAAGCAACCTCCAAGTCGGAATCATAAAATTGTCCAACCGAAAATAAATTGTGTCCCAAGCCATCAACAAAAGAGACTCTGGTGATGATTATATTTCCCCAATAAAGATCACCATAGCCTAGAATTGCAGCAACATGATCATTTCCAAATCGGACAGTTCCCATGAATCGCCAAACAAAGTTCTTGAGAAGGCTTCTATTCCCAGTCATATGTTTGAAACAGCCCGAGTCCACGCACCAGAGACAAATTTCAACTGCCTGCCAATGATAAGAGAAGAAAATATTTTAGCAACCGATGAAATAGGTTCCTGTAGGGTTAGATGATAATTAAGCCGTATCACATACCGACGTTTCACTGTCAGTATGAGATCTACTAGTGTCGATAATTTTGCCACTACAATCAAAATTTCTACCAGTAGGTAACCATTTAGAAGTGATTCTAGGGCTACTAGGCTTAGCAAGACTTTCTGTGGTTCCTACGTGTGTACTTTTGGGAACATACACCTTAGCCTTAGGAGTTCTATGTCTTTCACTGATTGACAGCTTGTCAATTCGAGTGTAACCACCATAATTCAACCCATTCATAGTCAAACCACAAGCATCATGACTAAAAGTAAAGAAACATTTATTACATTTAGCACAAATAACTTCAGATTTTTCATTCCAAATAGCAAGATTAAAGTCATTACATTCAAATGAATTAAGATTCTGATTATGATTAAAAAGCGGTAATTTCCTAGGGTGTTCTTCTACTTCCGCATTATTGATCTTGGTGCGACTACTTCTAGAGGCAAAATGGACCCTATCATTCCTTGTATTGCTCGTAGGCTGTGGCCTTCTGCTCTTAGTGTAGTTGTTTATTCCTGTAGAAGAAGACACGCGTCTATTAGAATTAGCACTTTTTAAATCAATGACTTGTGGTTGAGAGATAGTGGTCGGTTTTGTCCTAACTCTTGCTTTACGTTATTTGCTAGGAACAGAGGTATCGACCCTAGGTTGAGAGGGGGGACTAACACGAAACATTCCCGGGGCAATCACAACAGATTTCGTTCCGGCAACCTTGGGAAAAGGTGTCACAGCAATACGAGTGGGTCCCGAGGTTGCTGGTGTTTGAATCGTACTAGGCTCAGAAGTCGTATCTTTTAACAAGGCTTTTAACTTACAGTTCTCACATATTTTATCAATAAGTTTCTGATAGACAAACTTACTTTGTTCAACAACCCGCTTATATGAAACAACAACCCGCTTATATGAAACAACAACAGATTCTAAATCTACAATTTTAGCCTTAAGCTTCTGAACATTTCCATCACTGACATTCTCTAACCCTGAAGAGGTCAAATTCTTTTCTTTAACCCCTCCTAACTAAGCCTGAAACCGTGCGATAGTTTGTTGCATTTCATTGTAGGCTTTATCATACGAAAAATTGTCATATTTGCATTCATCACATTTTTTGACAAACTTATTCCATTGATCGGTAAATTCTTTGTCCTTTTTAATGACAACAGATTCCATTTTCTCTTTCATACGTTCAAGCTCAGTTTGGAGGGTTTCTTGATTCAACACAGAGGTATCTAATGCAATGAGGCTACTATCAACATTATCACGTGCATTAGAGAGACGTTCAAGATCGATTTCCAAAACTTTGATTTTATCAAGAGATTCATCAGCCTCCTTCGTCAAAGATTTAAAGTCTTCAACAAAGTTGGCTAATTCTTTTAGAAAAGCGTTTTCCAGATTGCCTAATCGAGCATCAACTTGATTAATAATCAGATTAATATCATTTTGAAGAATTTTCTGAACTTGAATCTGAATTTGAACAGGTGATGTAAAATTTCCTCCAGTGATTTTGGAATTAACAACACGTTTAAGGATGACAAAGTTATCTTTGAGCTCGTTTAGAATCGGCGTGTGATACTCGGTTTAGGAGGGTCATCAGACAATTCCTCACTTGGGAGCAAAATCATTTTAGTACTCGTTTTAGATCGAACAAAAACAGTTGGAGGATTAACTTTTGGATAATAAACGGGTGTCACTTCTTTATCAAGCTTTTTCATTCTTAAACGAGTCTCTACTGCAAGTTCAGTAGTTTCCTTAAAATCATGCACACTAGGAGGATCATCCTCATTAGACAAGAGCACACTACCATTGTATAAAGTTTCGTTAGTGGCCTGAACTTGCTTAATATATCTGGGATTAGGAAGAAGAGGACAACCTAAAGCCAATTTGTAACGAATGTAATTTATTTCATTCACTTTTGGTGCGATCATATTTATCGTCTGCATAGTTTGGCCACGTTTTACTAAAAGGTTGTCTAATTCTCTAATCCTATCGTGAGCTTTGCAAAAATCCTCAAGAAGCCCATCTTCTCGAATTTTGAAATCATGTTTCAGCTTTTTTCGTTCTTTTTTTAAATCCAAAATAGTAGATTTTTCAGTTGAAAGCTGTTTATTAAGAGAGGTGATTTCATCATTCAATTCACTTATCTTTTTAGCACTACTTAAATGTAAGGTATTTAATTTCTTAGTTGTACATTTTTCTTGATAAATCGATGTAGCATGAGCTTGTTCAAGTTCTTTAATTTTAGTCTGATGAATTTCAAAACTTTTCTCCCGTTCCTTATATCCCGCATGCTCAGTGTTCAATTTGGCATTAGTTTCTCTAAACTTATTATTAACCACCGTAGCATGTCCAACATCCTTAGCAAGCTTATCAAATAGAGATTTATAATACGCATGAGCCGCATCAGGAAGGTTTGTAGGCTGGGCAACTTGATCCACACTAAGGTCCATACTGGGCTCATTCGAACTTATTCGTTTGATCCTCGTATGTCTCAATGTAGGGCTCAAGCATCTCAGTATACTCCTCCTCCTGATTAGACGTACTATATATATCATTATCATCAAAGCGTGGATGTACCTCAAAGGGACCGTCTGAATCATAAACGGGAGCTCTGTCAACATGCATTCCTGAGGTAGATGCATTCTGTAAGTTAGCCATCAAGATGTAGTTGGCATTCACCTCTTCTTCCTCGTCATATTCTACAGCAGAAGTCATAAGATCGAATTCCTCAGCTTGAAGTGGAATACCTGCCTCTTCCTTTTGTGTTATGAGAAGCTGAGTCTGAAGATAAGCAGCATCCCTCTTCTTTTTGGCTGTGTAATCTCTAGCATAATGACCAAATCCCCTGTAGTCGTAGCACTGAACCTGACGATTGTTGTTTCCATTTCCTTTACCAGTATTCTCAGCCCTTGCAGCCACAATGTTTCCCATCTGGTTACCAACCGCTGGTACAACTATTACCCCATTCTGATTACCCGCATTCGGAACACCCGGATTTTGACCATGGTTTTGACCATACTGATTTCCTGCATTGCGAACGGTCTGCCCAGCATTCTGACCATATTGTTGAAACTGAGTCCCCGTGTTTCCAACAACTACCAATTGGCGATCCTGATTCGCATTCATGAAAGGTTGAGCAATCTGCCTATTTCTAGTGTTCGAGGAGATTCTATGATTGTTGTTGGTAGGGTTAATGGTGAATTTGAATGTCTTTGCAAGTAGGGCAAGACCAGTATTAATAGCATGAGTAGGATCGGTGATGTCATCAAAACAGACAATGGGTTGTTGTAAGTAATTCATAGCAGCAGGAGGTTGATATCCATAAGCAGTGAGTTGTTGTTGTTGTTGTTGTTGTTGTGGCATGAAGTTACTTGATGAGGGTTGATGGTAGGGTACCATGGGATATGACATAGATGATGGAGAGTTCACCATAAAACCCAATGGGTCTTGTGTCTTGGCCCGTCTTTCTGCCCTAACTTCGTTAGCTTCATCTTGATTCATCTTCAAATAGTCATATACTTGAGTGTAGTCCACGACATGGAGATCCTTGGTTTGATTGACAAGATTGACATATCGTGACCATTCAGAAGGAAGATTATCGAGAAATTTGATGTTGGCAGCAATTTGTGCAGGTTCATGTTTGTTTCTTCTAAGATGATTCATGAGGGTTGAAAACCAATGATAATAAGGTTCAATTTGTTCCCCTTCAGTGGACGTAAATTTCTCCCATTCACGAAGCAACTTAGTTTCCTTTTCTTGTAAACCGATTTCACTGTCCTTCATCATTTTCTGAATCCTAAGCCACATCTCGTGTGCGGTTTCACAACTATCGACAGCAGCATAAACATCTTCTGGAAGTCCCATAAGAATGACTTGAATTGCTTGATCATCAGCATCGAGTTGTTTTGATTTAGCTTCAGTTAATTCTTCATCTGTTTGCTCATGACTAGAGTCAGCCACTGGGTTAGCATTCATAGGGTCCCAGGCACAATAATTGTTCTTCTAACATACGGACCCTTTTGAACCGAGTTGACAATCAACTTTCCCAAAGGTTTACATTTTTCATAACAAAGAAGACGACTAGTCCATGTAGTGTAATTCTCCTTGGTAAGCATGGGTGGACGATTCTCAGTACCCGCAACATAAATATCTTGTTGAGACGTCATCATAGAAGTCGTGTGAAAAATAGGATCTCAATTCGTAGAAAGCGTGTGTTGGAGTGTCGACAAAATCAAACTTTGCCTAAATTTTCCAGCCCGACAAAAAATACCTCAGTCCGACAAAACGGTAAGCTGAAAAAATTGTGTATTGCCAAATTTTGAAATTGAGTTAGAGATAGCCAAAAACTAGTAGGGAAAAAAAATTGATTTTACTAGACCTAAAAAATTGAACTCTTTTTTTATTAAACTTCGTGTAAACTATGCTCCGAGACAAGTCTAGATGGTGGCTAAGTCTAAAAAATACTCGAACAAGATTTAACTAAACAGAGCGTAGTCCCTGATCGTAACAATTGATCGCAACTAGTGATCGTGGTGGCAGATCGTAACCATTGATCGCAGTGGAGATCGTAACCACTAGATCGTACTCGTGATCGTACCCTATGATCGCACTGGTGATCGTAGTCTATGATCGCACTCTATGATCGTATCCTATGATCGTACTAGCTGGTGATCGTAGTCTATGATCACACTTGATGATCGTATCCTATGATCGTACTCACTTGATCGTAGTCTATGATCGCACTCTGTTATCGTATCCTGTGATCGTACTCAAGTGATCGTAGTCTATGATTGCACTCTGTTATCGTATCCTGTGATCGTACTCAAGTGATCACACTTGGTGATTGTATCCTATGATCGTACTCACGTGATCGTAGGATGTGTTAGTGATCTTGGATCGTAAGTAGAAACCCCCAGGGCTTATGCGATCGCAACAATCAGATCGTACTATGGAATCAAAGTTACCACCTTTCTCGGATAGGACAAGAACACAACAAGTTCGAGATATGAAGCCTAAAAATGAATCAAACACCCAAATTTTTTGAGTTTTTAACCAAAGCAATGTACTCAAATCGCTACTACAACTACTTAGAAGATATATGAATCACGAAACACAAGAAAGACACGGACAACACCCAAGAGCTATCCACGAATCCCTTGGCGAATGATACCACTTGTAGGACTTATGCACACGACTTAACCCAATACGAATAATATCATGGAATAAACCAAAAAGAAAGATTAGATTAGATGAAGAAAAAGAGAAAAACAAAGAATGGTTGTGAATTCCTAGTGAGAGAAAGACATATGTTTCTCTCTCTATAATCTATGAAAATGGAAGACACACACACTCAAATGAGGTGCTAGGGGCCTTTTATACTACAAGTGTAAAGTATAGAAGGCCTTCCTCATTTGAGTGTTCGGGACTAATTCCCGTTACATACATAACATTATACTAGAACTCTCAACACCATTATGTAGCATTTTCCACGAGCTTCGCAACGGTATATTAT
Source organism: Glebionis coronaria (assembly GCA_025667525.1). Lineage (NCBI taxonomy): Eukaryota > Viridiplantae > Streptophyta > Magnoliopsida > Asterales > Asteraceae > Glebionis > Glebionis coronaria. Next base: position 356,754,390 of record CM046880.1, read on the forward strand.
ATGACCATCACTTTAAATACGGCTAACATTAAACCATTTGCTTATTTTGAGTCGCTAATAAGTTTGAACAATAGCCCACTTTTGTTATATGATTCATAAAGCTATTCCCAAATTTCACATATTAGCAAATATTCAGTTAGCAGCCTTTTACATTGTTATAGGCGTAAACATGTATTGTAATTTCAAAGAAATCTAACCACAAAGTAATGTCAGGTCGGGTTTAAAAGGATATTGAGTATCAAATAGATGTTTATACAAAAGTACTTTTGATGATAACATTAGAGATTGTCTAAATGCTTACGATAAAAGAATACAAAGCTTATCAAAGGAATTGAAACATTGTTTCTGTAAACCGAATGAAGTTCCACCGAGTTTAACAACTTTCTAAGAAATAAACATGCAAACTAATGTAACTTGATATGAGTTTGACCCCTTTACTCTTCATAAGTTGTGTTTTATTTTTGAGTTCCCTTTTAACAGATCTACTCCCTCCGTCCCAAAATTATTGGCCTCCGACAAAAAATACACAGATTAAGAAAAGTGCATTTATTACAGCTTTCTCTTTCTTACTTTTTGACAGAATGACGATCTTACCCTTAACTAATTAATTAGAGTCTTCTTTAAATTTTGTAATATTAATTTCAAAGAAGGGTAATATAGTAAACTTGACCAAACATCCCTACCTATTTTTAGTAGTGGACAATTAAATTGGGACATCCCAAAATGGAAACATGGACAATAAAAATGGGACGGAGGGAGTATTTTATAAAAACAGTGTTGTACATGCACCCACATTGCCTTTTTATATAAGCCGAAAACCACATAAGATAACTGAGGATTATTTAGATTGAAGACCAGATCAAAACAACACAATTGAAAGCAACACTATCGTAAGATAATTTATGTAATTGAAGGCCAGAAACTAATTGAATCGGATTAATTAGATTGAAGGTCAGATAAAAAAACTTACCAGATGCAATTGAAGGCAAGATCAATCGGGTTAATTAAATATTTTATGTAATTGATAAACGATAATATGATTATTGGTTTTGATTTTGGGATTTTGAATTTTTGATTCAGTTTAGGGAAAGTGTGTGTAGGGAATCGGTGTTAGGTATGTGTGAAATGAGGAAATGATATGTGGTAGGTTTTTTTGGGATGATATATTACTTTATTTTTAAATTTTATGTAATAAGAATATTATGAAATGATATAAATAATACTTTGGTTAATATTAGTATTAATATTAATATATTTAAAAAAAAATGATTTTATAAATACATAAAATAATAACAGATTAATATTTTTAAACAATATTTTTGTAAATACATAAAATACATAAAATAATAACCTACATGTTCATTTATATATTTGTAGATTTGGGATCCTTATTTTAACGTCGACTCTTTCAAAGCTCTTACAAATCCACATGCGTGGTATACAGTCGACAAAGTCCGTGTCAACTTTGTTTGGATGGATGAAAGATCAAACAAACTCTACTTCATCTTGTATGATAAAAATGTAAGTTTTTAAACATTATAAATTGCATCACCATTGCAATTGCAAATAATAACCAGTAAAAATACCTATTACATTTTATTCATCTAATATCAGGGAGAAAGAATTACGGCGGTGGTCCCACAAGACATGCCGGATGCCTATAGAAATAAAGAGTTGGAACAAACTTTTGTTTCTGTACACAACTTTCAAATTGAATATGTGGATCCAACAAAGTATCCACGGTTTGAAAACTACAGTTTTGTTCGTCGTGAATGGATAGTGCTCGTAGTGAACAAAATCTTCTGGTTTCGAGAAATTAACATAATCATATGCGAGTTTTTAGGATTATTTTTCACACTTATATAAAACATTCTGATAACGCCTAAGTCCTCCCTATCAACTATTCTTCCCTCGACGCAGCATCACACCCTTAGCTATATCGTCACTCCTTTTTTTTTGTCGTAACAGTTGGCTTGAGCATCTTGCTTCTTTTTTAGTTCCACAACCTGAAATCCATATATTAGTAATTAAGACATATCATAGAGTTATAACTACGATCACACTAAGATGTATGGCAGTATTGCATACATAAGCACAAACAACACATCACGTGTATGACATATTCATATCAGTTTGTTGGATTTGAGCTAATAAACGAACAGAAATGTTTAAACAACACAAACACGCTGGAGTTAGAGTTCTCTTGCCAAGAATTCCTCTTGCTCCATCTGAAGAAGACATGTTTCCTTTCAAGCTAAAGAGAACACAATTTTCTGTCCGCCTTTGCTTTGCCATGACTATCAATAAAGCTCAAGGGAAAACTATTCCAAATGTAGGTGTCTATTTGCCTGACTCTGTTTACTCGCATGTCCAGCTTTATGTTGCGTTATCTAGAGGGATCTCACGTGCAACTGCCAAGGTACTGGTGAAACCAATCAAAGAGTTTGGTGAAGAAGGAGTATACACCTCAAATGTCGTGTACCAAGAAGTTTTACGCAACGAGTAACATCAGTTCCTAGATTATATTTTATGTTCGATGCAATTTTTCACTTTCACTTTTACTTTATGTTTTTTTATATGTTGTTTGATACATTGTATATGGGATTTTATTGTAAATTGAATTATCGTATGTTACGACAGTTTCCAACTACAATTTTATCTTACCACAATATAGCGTTTCGTTAATTATCTGCCGCCAAGCAATTCTGCAGCTATACACGGGTAATCGCCTAGTAATTATTCAAACATATATTATCATTGTTTATTCTTCTAACCAGGGTAGAGATAATCAATTCTAGCTACATACCAAACAATGGTTATTGGATATCATTTGGAATCGTGTGATCACTTTCAAAAGTAAACTATTCGCCCCTAATATCTGAGTATCACGAATATCTACTTGGGATAAGACCAAATACTAGTTAGTGACAGGCCGGTCCTGAACTTTTGGATGCCTTGGGCGAAACTAACGAAATATGCCCTTAATATATATAGCTAGGTGCGATATTCGTTATCGATATTAGGTTTTCTGAATATGATCGTGCAAGTTCAGGTATACTTAGATGACTAAAATATAAAGTAATCTTTTATGGTTAACATCATTGTCATTAGGGGTGGGAATCGGGTCGGGTCAACCGGGTTTGGCTCAAGTCGGGTTGGGTCAAGTCGGGTCAGAACTCAAAAAAATCAAACCCGAACCCAAGCCTAATTAGAACTCGGGTCAGTCAGGTTCGGGTCAATTCGGGTCGGGTTAATTCGGGTCGGGTCAACTCGGGTTCGGGTCAACCCGAGTATAAGTAAAAAATTTAAAAATTGACTTATTTAAGTATATTTACAATGTAAAATGTGGTAAAAAACTCGGGTCAAATCGGGTTGGTAGGGTTCGGGTCAAGTCGGGTCAAGGCTAAAAAATATAAACCCGAACCCAAGGCTAGTTAGAACTCGGGTCAATTCGGGTCAACCCGAATTGACCCGAATATGTTTTCGAACCCGAGTGACCCGACCCGAATAGGCTATTTCGGGTTCGGGTTCGGGTCAGGTTCGGGTCGGGTCAACTTTTTCGACACCCTCAATTGTCATAATATACTCCGGAATTATTTTTTCATGTGTACTCAATCGAACTTCAACTTTGTTATCATTCCATTTGTAAAAAAAAAAATAAACATGAGTAAATTTATGTATATTTTATATTGAAGCATAGCCAAATTGAGATACGATTTACACATATTTATTAAAAACATAAAATTTAGAGAGAATTTTGTATAATATCAGTATTATTTAAGCATACTTTAGACAAATATGATATTATAGAAATTTTAGTGAATGAATATAACTTTGTCCATAAAATAAGAGTATTGTAAAATGCATAGTAAAAACATGTGACCAAAAACCAAAAAAATAAAGTAAATTCACCCTAAAAGAAAGGAACGTGGTTTTGCTCAAAGCCTCGAACCACATCCCACAACAAATGCTACCAATTATTGAAGACTACCATTTTGACTTTTGTAAAAAACACTCTTACCACAAAGAATAAGTCGTCTTCTCCACCTAAACCATCATACCCGATTGCCCAGTTAGGATCACTGGATAATTTTTTTTCTTTTCCTTTCTTTCTTTCTCTTTTTTACATCTACAGGTGGTTTCTTGTTTTCGAGATTAGTACTAAAAAACCAAACACTAAAAACTTTGATGCCCCCTGTTTTGGTGATGCCTTGGGCCGTCGCCCACCTTGCCCGGTGCCAGGGCCGGCCCTGGTTAGTGACTTAGGCAAAACTCTCTAACCCCTTCGCTTATATGTGTTTCTTGTTCTGTCTCTCTTCATACAGATCATATGCTCACTTTATATAAGTGAGCTACTCAACCTAGTCAATGGAAACTATGAGGATTTAACGACCGATTAACTCCTCATAATATGCCTCCACAATAACCGGTATAATTGTTACATGACCATTTAAACGTGGTCATTAAAGCAGTTAATTGCTTATTGAATACTTCAAATACCGTTACATGTTCAACACCAGCGCCGGTACTAAGATCCTTAGTACCGATGTGCATACAACTAGCGGTACTGCAAGTACCGCTAGTGTAAAACTAAGTATCGCTAGTGTAAACTAGGTACCACTGAACATAACTTAACCACTATCAGATTCAGGGTGTTCAGGGACCATGGGTGTATACTTCATATCTCCAAACCCATTACTAGATGTGAACAAAACCCACAATTGAACTATATTTCCAACAATCCTCCCCAATACAGTACAATTATTTTGCATGGATTGTAACTTTAACAAAACCAATGCATAAATGAAAATATCCCGAGGATTGAATTTCCATCTTAGTACATTACTTTAAATATTCGAGAATCAGGGTGTTCTAAGAATTGAACCCTTCAACTACTTTGAATACCTGAAGATAAAATACACACATGTTTTCAAACACATAATAGCTCATGACACTACTAGCCGTGTGTCCATATCCATATTCATAAATGTTGTAAGAGCCAAAGTCCATGCTCCATGAGGCTACAAAACCTCAACATTTACATAAGTGGTTCCTCTTTAGTTCATGCTCCTACTTTAGTACCTTTTCAAGGACATTAATCATTGAGAAGTTTATAACTTCATCCTCTTGTAAGTGGGTACAGGCACATCCTTAGGATGATATGCAAAACATGTGCTTCAGTTCCTTGAATGTTTAGCTTTCCACATTTAACTCAACTCCCAAGTTTCCTCATAAAGGAGTTGGGTGTCTTAGCATTCGGTGACTAGATTGGACTTTAAACCCATCCTTTTAGCAGACTTTATAACCAAGTCTCTATCCAATCCCTTCGTCAATTGATTAGCTAATTTTTTTTTGAGAATTCACAAACTCTATAGAAATCACCCATTCATGATCAAATCACGAATCATGTTATGCCTGACACCTAGGTGTCCAAACTTACCAATGTACACCAGGCTATATGCCTTAGCCAATGTAGCTGCACTATCACAACAAATAGAAATGGGAGCCATAGGTTTGACCCACAATGGAATCTCAAGAAGCAAGTATCTCAACCATTCATCTTCTTTACCAGTAGCTGCTAGAGCCACTAATTGAAACTCTATTATTGAACCAGTAATGCAAGTTTGCTTTTTGGATGCCTAAAAAATTGCACCACCACCAAGAAGGAATACCCAACAACTGGTGGATGAATTATCCTTAATATTGTTGATCTAAATTGCATCAATGTAACCTTTCAAAAGTGAAGGATATCCAATATAAGAAAGACTATAATCTATAGTTCATTTCAAATACTTTAGTACCCTCTGAATAGCCTGCCAATGCTTTGTACTAGGATTACTAGTGTACATACTTAGTTTACCCACTGCACATGCTATGTCAGGCCTTGTACTAGTCATGAAATACATCAAGCAACCAATCACCCTAGAATACTCAAGCTGGAAGACAGCCTGGCCATTATTAGGCATTAGTTTTTCACTTCAATCCATAGGTGTACTCACTGGATTACAATCAAAGTGATTGAATTTCTTTAGGACCCTGTCAATATAATGAGACTGAAAAATTACAATACCATTACTTTCATGTTTAATCCTTATGCCAAGGATAACATCAACCTCCCCCATATCTTTCATAGAGAACTTTGATGGCAAAAATTCTTAGGTAAAAGCTATAAAATAGACATATACTCTTCATTTTGTTCCAATATGACAAATGTACTATTTTATGTACTCATTTGCCCATTGAACTTGTTAGTTTGTCACAATATCACCGATATGACCGGATCTATTTCCATGTCATTTTTTATAACATGAAATGACCAATTTACCCTTATCCCTTTCTCCACTATCTTATGTGTGTGATTGTGTGTGGCATTGTTTTATTAAAAAAGAAAAAGAAACTTTTCCTGTAAAAAAGAAACTCGAATCCAGAAACCATCCAATCACAAAGAAGTAACTACATCCGATGCTCCAATACGAGTCTCTAAATAGATAGACATAGATAACATATACCGAACTACCTAAAACATACAACAAAAAAAGATCTCATAAGACTTCCTAACCCCATATAATCTTTGCTAATCTCCTTCCCGTATCAGTTATCAGACTCGCTCTTCCTTGCTGATTTCTCACCACTTCACTCCTCTAACAACTTACCCGACTCATCATCAACCGAAGCAACCTTCTTCTCCGCTTCCTTAGCCTTAACTGCTTGCAACTTAGCATGATTATAATACGTCGCACCCGAGAAAGCAATCCCATACCCAAACAAATTAATGGGAGTCACAGTATCCTTAATCACAGACCATGAGAACGCAATCAACAACCAATCCTTAACAACCCCAGCCACATTCATCGTCAAAGCAGAAGTCTTCCCAACACGCAAAAACACAGCCAAATTCAAAGCAAACGCGCACAAAGAATTAGTCCCAAAGATCAAGTAATCAAAATGAAAACTCGAACTCTCCCTCAACTTAGGCATCTCAACAATCATCCAAGGAATAGACAAAAAGGCGAAACAACAAGGGGCAACATAATACAAGCTGGTAATGGGGTTAAAAGTAATCCCTTTACTAGTCAACAAAATCTAAATCAAAACCAACCTAGTAGCCTCAAAACAAGGGGATAAGAGGATAAGGGTAAATTAGTCATTTCATGACTAATTTCGTGAATAATTTACCAATAATACAAAAAAAACCCGGTATAGCCGGTAACAAGTGACCCCTATTGGTGATATTGTGACAAACTAACAAGTTCAATGGGCAAATGAGTACATAAAATAGCACATTTGCCATATTGGAATAAAATGAAGAGTACGTGTCTATTTTATAACTTTTATCCAAAATTCTTTTATCAGGTTAACCTGAACTTGGTGAGTACCAAAGATTAACATGTCATCAACATATAGGCAAATGACGACTCCTTTACCAGATTCATCAAATTTGCTATATACACATTTGTCAACCAGAAAGTTTATGGACATAAAATTAATAGTCATGTGATAGGATCAAACTCGGGATTACAGGATTGCACGCAATACATAAAAGGTTAATTTTATTTAAATAAATATATTATATATATATTTATTAAATCAAACCGAACTTAACTAAACGATCGTTAAATAAATTAAGAGTTAAGTTAAACAAACGCTATGGAATTAAATAGAAGAAAAGAAGTAAACGAAAAGTTCCGGAAGCCACCCTTGGTGGGCTTATGGGTCGACGGCTACAAGAAAAAAAGGGGAAGGAAAAGGATTTGTTTCTTTATTATTGCTTGGAAACCAAGTTTTGACAAGCCATATATAAACACCCTATAGCCTCATAATTTTTCCAATCCCTTTTTCTCTTCTCTTTCTTGCGATCGCCGAACCAAACCCACCCTTTAGGGTTCTTTGGTTTTCGATTTAACTTAAATTCCACAAGTGTTGAAGCTTCGGTTTGCAAGTGCTAGACTCACGGTTAGCCCGTTGCATTACGTGTGTACAAGACCGTAATATAGTTTTGCTTTAAACTATATCTTGGTATTGTTCTTCACAAACCCTAATTGTTGATTCGTTGGTGATCTTGTGGATCTACGCTAGGATAAAGGTATGTAACCCTAATCGATTAATTATAATTGTGTTAATATGATCTTGTTAAATCGCTTCCGCTATTACGTGCTTTGATCTTTGTTATGATTATATAATTGTTATGAATATCATAAACCATCAGTGGCATCGAGATCCGTTTTAACATGTTATAATTATCGAGATCTAAAGGTTTTTTTATCTAATGGTGATTTGAGTTAAAATTAAATGTTGTTTCTTAGGTTTTAACAAAAATTAGGGTTTTGTTTTTTTTTGTTTTTTAAAATCGGCCTAGCCGATTTTTTTTGTAAACCCTAAAATTACATGGTATAATCTTTAGATGTTTGCATGGATTAATTGTTATGTCATGTATGGTTACGATCCGTAGTATTTTAATTGTTAAGAGTATGTGGGAGATCCGTGATAAACATGCATGTTTTTCACGGATTATGGGATTTTAAATGCTATTTGATTTATTTGATTCAAAGTTTTAAAATTAGAGAAGACTTTTTATGTTTATAAAAATCCTAGATTTTATGTTCTTTGAATAAATTGTTATGCATGTGGCTATTTGATTTAGTTTTTTTTGTACCTACTTGTTTTCATACGTTTGATATTAATTGTATGTTGTAAACAAGGGTAAATTTTTCCAAGAAAAATTAATATGGACTAAATCATATAAAAATTAATAATTTGTTTTGAGATCTAAATTACATATGATTTGCGTTGATTGGAATTGAAATAATAACTTAACGGCCTACTCAATTTTGACAAACTATAAAGTGGGTATAACGCACCGTTGGTCATGTACCCGGTTAAGGAAGGAGGTGTTATGCTTCAGCGCTGACCAAATTCCCGGCTTGCCTCTGCGTCAAAGTTGGAATTACCTACGGTTATTATTTACATAATTCCTTAAGGTTTATTTAACCGCAAATTCACATCCGAAACACAATAAATAAAGTTATTGCTTTGTGATTTAGCCAAGTTCTATGAACGTGTGTCGTGAATTGTTGTGGGTAAAATCTTTAATTGGTTTATATAATACCTCAACTTGCAAATATGTGGAGAAATTGTTTAGTCTCACCAAAAGGTTTACTAAAGGTTTTATTAAACTAATGCTATGGAGATGTATGCATGCTTCTCCATACATTATTTTGACACCAAAATCAATACCCTTAAATTTAAGCCTTATGCCATTTAATTGACAAACACTTAAAGTTACAATTGTCGTCATATGAGATTTTGGACGATGTTGTAATGGAGAGAAAACTTCATGACTGAATGAGATTGCACATGAAGGTTTTACGTTCTTTAGATTAGTCGACTTAGTTAAGTTACTTAGTGAGATCTGGAAACTTAAGGCATAAAGTAGGGATAAAACATGTTTACAATGCAAAAGGACTTTTGGCAACGTAAATCCCTAAAAATATCTAGAAACTGTAAATTTTTTTGTCAATTATTGTTCGACAAGTTACCATGTTGAGTACATTTATCACTAGCAGATCAACTGATGTGATAAGTTTATGTTAATGTGGATTCTAGTTTCAAAGAAAATACTATGGTTTTATTACTGGGGTAATTTTATTTTCTTGAATGGTATTATCAAAAATACTAATGTTTGAACTTATTTCTGTAAAAATGGCTCAACCCGAAAATAATATGACTGTAAGTTTTGCGTTCAAAGGTTTCTTTGATCGTCCTGAACTTACTAGACCGAACTTCAATGATTGGTATCGCTCACTAAGAATAGTTCTGAGAGTAGTGGGTACTATCGATATCTTGACTACTCCTTTTCCGGAGGATCTTGCTGAAGGAGCATCTGATGCGCAAAGGATTGAACACGCTGCTAATGTTAAGAAGCACTCTGAGGTGGCTGCTTTAATGTTAGGAAAAATGGCTCCTCCACTTCAACAGAAGTATGATCTATTTTCTCCTAAGCGAATGCTTGATGAGCTCAAGGCTATGTTCGAAAAGCCGCAAGCTGTGGAAATCTACGACTTGGTAGATGCTCTGCATAGTTGCAAGCAAGCTCTTGGAAAGTCTGTAAGTGCCCATTATATGGAGATGATGGGTTATATGGAATAGATCATTGTACTAGGATAACCCTATGATCATAATATGGCTATCAACTTGATCAACAGGTCCCTTAACAAGGACTTTAATGATTTTGTTCGAAACTATAATATGCATTACACGGGGAAGACAGTTAATGATTTGCATGCAATGCTCATTTACTTTGAATAGGGGTTAAAGGACAAGGCATCTACTTCTACTCCTCCTGTGCTTTATGTACAAAAGAGTGGAGTGAGTTAGGCAAAACCACACAATAACAAAAAGAAAGGCAAAGGCAAAAACAAGGGTGATTAAGGCAAACAAGTTGCGACTTATCCTAAACCTAAGCATAACTTTGTCAAGAAGAATCAATATCAGAAGGATGAGACTTGTTTCCATTGCAAGGCAAGTGTACACTGGAAGAGGAACTGCCCTCTTTATCTCGAGGAGTTGCGAGAGATAAAGAAGAAGGCTGATCTTAGTGCTGCAACATCTTCAGGTAACTTATATATGATAGAGTTATTTAATCTTACATACAAATCAAATTCCTGGGTATATGATACGGGATGTGGTATTAATATTTGTAATACCATGCAGGGATTTGAGTTAGAGAGGAAGCTTACCTATGGGGAACAATTTCTGCATGTGGGAAATGGCGCACAAGTAGCGGTTGAAGCTATAGAAACATTTAATCTAGTTTTACCTTCGGGTCTAGTACTGAGATTAAATAATTGTCATTATGCACCTAAAATTGTTAGGGATGTTATTTCCTTTTCATTTATGTTGGATCTTGGATTTATTCACACTATTGATAATAATAGAATTTCTGTTTTTAAAGATGGTTTATTCTATTTTGATGCAATTTCTGTGAATGGTGTTTTTGAAATTAACATTCATGATAATAAGTCCAAGAGAAAAATTAATTCTATTTTTAGCATGAATAAGAAGAGAAAGTTAGACAAGAAATCTTCTTATCTTTGGCATTGTAGACTTGCCCATATTGGGAAGACTCGCATACAAAAGCTTCAACGTGATGGTCTTTTGGAAAATATCAATGATGAATCATTTGATAAATGTGAGTCTTGTATCTATGGAAAGATGACCAAGAAACCTTTTAATAGCAATATTGAAAGGGCTACTGAACTACTTGGTTTGATACATACTGATGTGTGTGGACCACTTAGACATGCGTCAAGGAAAGGTGCTAGCTACTTCTTAACATTTACGGGTGATTATAACCGTTATGGTTATGCTTATTTACTTAAGCATAAACATGAGGGATTTGAAACATTCAAAGTGTTTCAAGCGGAAGTAGAACTGCAACTAGAAAAGAAGATTAAAGCTCTTCGCTCTGATCGAGGTGGTGAATATTTAAGTCAAGAGTTTAAAGATTACTTAAGTGAGAAAGGAATTGTTCAGAAACTTACTTTTCCATATACTCCACAACAAAATGGTGTATCTTAAAGGAGAAATCGTACATTATTGGATATGGTGCGATCTATGTTTAATCTTACAACTTTACCTTTATCCTTTTGGGATTATGCTTTAGAATCTGTTGTTCGTATTCTGAATATGGTTCCCACAAAGAAGGTTGATAAGACACCATATGAACTATGGCATGGCAAAAGACCATATTTGTCTTATTTAAAGATTTGGGGTTGTGAGGCGTATGTGAAACGTGACTCTAGAGATAAACTCCAACAATGCTCTGTAAAATGTATCTTTGTAGGTTACCCTAAGGAAACTATGGGTTACTACTTTTATTATCCACCTGAGAACAAGGTTATTGTTGCTAGGTATGGAGAATTCTTTGAAAATGATCTTGTAAATCAAGAATTCAGTGGGAGAAATTATGATCTTGAAGAAATTCAAGAAGATACATTACCTTCTGAAAATACTAGCGAAGAAATTCCAATAGAGCCAGAAATTTTGGGGGCTCCACTAGAATTAATTCCTCCACGTAGGTCTAAAAGAACCGTACATGCGCCAAGCAAACTATGTCTTAACATAGAGGATGATGAGGAGGAAGTAGGGGATATTGGTGAACCTGCTAACTATCGATCCGCAATGCTTGATCCATAAAAGTCAAAATGGATAGTTGCGATGAATGAGGAAATAAAATCCATGAAAATCAACGATGTTTGGATTCTTGTTGATACACCTAAGAATGCTAAAGTAGTGAAAAATAGGTGGATTTTCAAAAAGAAAACCGACATGGATGACGAAGTACAATCCTATAAAGCACCTTTAGTAGCTAAAGGTTTTACTCAAACTTTTGGCATAGACTGCGAGGAGACATTTTCTCCTGTAGCAGACTTGCGAGCTATTAGGATTCTCATAGCTATAGCAGCATACTATGACTATGAGATATGGCAAATGGATGTTAAAACTTCCTTCTTGAACGGTCGCTTAGATGAAGACATCTATATGCAACAACCGGAAGGGTACGTTGATCCTAAATATCCAAAACAAATGTGCAAACTTCAAAGATCTATTTATGGTTTGAAGCAAGCATCACGTCAATGGAATAAAAGATTTGATGAAGAAATCAAAATGTTTGGATTTATTCAAAATCGAGATGAGCCATGTGTATATCGCAAAGCTAGTGGGAGTAACACAGTGTTCCTAATTTTATAAGTCGATAACATATTAATCATGGGAAGTAACATTCCAATACATAAGGAAGTTAAGGATTATCTTGGTAAATGTTTTTCTATGAAGGATTTGGGAGACGCTGCATATAATTCTGGGAATTAAATTCTATCGAGATAGGAAAAGGCGGTTAATTGGTCTAAGTCAAGATGCTTATATTGATAAGATATTGAAGAAGTATAGCATGCATAATTCCAAGAAAGGTTTTCAACCTATGGAAGTTAAGCATGAATTAAGTCATGAGTTAGATGCATCAACACCCGAAGAGGTGGCTTACATGCAGAAGGTGCCTTATGCTTCGGCTGTAGGATCTATTATGTATGTTGTAAGATGCACAAGGCCTGATGTGGCGTTTGCTCAGAACTTGGTCAGTAGATAACAACAGAATCCAGGGAAGCTTCATTGGACTGCTGTTAAACATATTCTAAAGTATCTGAGGAATACGAAATATATGTTTTTGGTATTTGGGGGTAAACCAGACACAAAACTGAATGTTACAGGTTTCTGTGATGCGTCCTGGCAATGTGATAAAGACGATACAAAGTCTCAGACGGGTTACGTGTTTGTCATCAATGGAGGAGCAGTTGACTGGAAGAGAAAGAAGCAGACAACCATTGCTATGCATGCGACTCAATCTGAGTACATGGCTGCTTCAGAAGCTGCAATGGAAGCTGTTTTGATTAGGAAGTTTATTGGAGGTCTTGGAGTGATGCCTTCAATTAAAGAACCTATTGATATATATTGCGACAATTCTGCTGTAATAATATTCGCCAATGATCCTGGAGTCATGAAAGGCGCAAGACACTTTAAACGTAGATATCACTACGTTCGAGAACAAGTTGAAGATCGAGAAATAAAATTAATAAAAGTTCACACAGATGATAACGTAGCTGATCCTTTTACTAAGGCTTTGCCTAGACTAAAGGTAGTTAAGCACGCCAAGGCTATTGGGTTGCAACTGGCTAGCGAATTCATGCAATAAATCTGTGATTAGTATTTGGATAAAGGATGTTAAGACATTATTGAATTGTTGAAATAAAGATTGAGTTTCGTTTATTTTATGATATTTGATTTTGTATCCTATTTTACATGTTTTAATCCATGAATAATTGTTATGTTCTAAACGTCCGTTGTCGATTAATAATATGGGAATATTATTAAACTAAGAGAAATCAAAATAGTGACAGAGTATACTTGAAAGTATATTGGTTAATTTTGGATGATATTTGATGAATAAAATATTGGACTTATCCCAACTATATGATTTTACTTTATGGATCTTCGTCATTAAGTAAATCGTAAATAGTTATCCTTAGACCTGAGATACCAGGAAACTGAATAAAATGTAGTGCATTTCTGTAAGGTAACCTAACGCTAAACGTAACTGGTAGCTATAAGGGTTATTTTCAGAAGTGTTGCAAAGTTCGTAAGTTTCGCTTGTAGTCAAAATGGGATTTGTTTCCTTCAAATTATTTTGAAGTATAATACAGCTGGGCCCCTCGGGGAAGTAGTAACATGTTTGTGCGGCCGCACCCAAATGTGTTTTGGTAATCTTGCTATATCCGTAAACGAGAAACAAAATGGTTAATGAAGGAATGACTGAGATTCATATCCTATTAATGTTGTATTTGAAATGAAAGGATAATAATAAATGATGAATCATTTAAAAGCTTTTTCCAGGAGACCTTACTCGAGTTGTACTAGTGACATTGCTAGTGTAACTAGACGCTAGTCAATGTAATCACGATATTCGAATTTTGTCCAAGTGGGAGCTAAAAGTTTATGGACATAAAATTAATAGTCGTGTGATAGGATCGAACTCGGGATTACGGGATTACACACAATACGTAAAGGGTTAATTATATATATATATATATATATATATATATATATATATATATATATATATATATATATATATATATATATATATATATATATATATATATATATATATATATATATATATATATATATATATATATATATATATATACGTAAAACCCGCATGCTTTTACCATGAATAGTACCCTTAAGATCGTACGTACTAGATTAAAACTTTCCTTTTATAGTATTATTACGTTCACGTGTTAGAATTTTACGTATTACGTACGTGTTAGAACACGATAAGTATTTATTAAGTACGAACACACAGTAATTATTTAAACAATAATTAATCACGGACATGCGATCATGAAATCATGAACGTAATTTAATCACGAGCTAATATTAATTACGTATTCATGTTTATTACGAACACGAATAAATATATTAGGTCACGGTTAATAATTAACGAGAACACATAAAACACGAACACGACTAAACACGAACCAACACTTAATTAATTAGACTCGGAAAATGGTACGAGTACCCCATGTAGGGCCCCTACCCTCGGCAACACAAAGAAGGATGGGCCAAGCCCATCAAATTTTTACTAAGGAAGGGGTTAAGGTAAATTTTCTAGTCATTTTCACTTTACAGTAAAATAAATCAAAAACCTAAAAAGTTTTCTCCTTCTCCTTCTTGCTCTCTTGGCCGCCGCATATAAACACACCAAAGGGGGGTGTTTGTTTGATTTTGATCTTGATTTTGGTGTAAGTGTTCGTGTGTGTTCATCCTCGTTTGATCCACGCATTCGGTATACCTTTTTAATCCTTTTTCTTTTTGTTTTGATTTATTAAATTAAATAAGAACATGATTATTTAAAAAGCTAATTAAAAACATAAATCAAACATGTAAATGGTTATGGGGTAATTCAAAACGGAGGATTTAGGGGTGTTTGTTGTGGCCGGCGCCTAAACCGAACCCCAAGGGGGTCTCGGTTTGGCTTATAGACCACCACCGAGACCATAAGGTCTCGGTTTGGTGGTGTGGGTCCCACGGAAGCAGCGACAAGGGGGAAACCCCGAAGTGGTTCGGGGTATGGAGTTGATTACGGGTCCGGTTCATGGTTTCTAGTCACGATCCGGTTCATGGTTTATGTTAAGGTTATGTTTTAATAATCATATGTTATAAATTAAATTAATAAATATGACATGATTAATTGAATAAACATGACTTAGGTTATAATTTAATTATTAGATCATGGAATTTTAACCTAAGTATTTATATTTTTCTAGACCTTATAATTAATTAATTATTAAAAACCATGGCTATAATTAATTAATTAACATGACTTAGGTTATATTATTAATAATTAATAATACATGTTTTAACCAAAGTATTTAACTGTATTTAATTAAAAACATGATATATTTAATTAAATACTTTTAACCTATAGTTTATTTAAATTACATGTAATAATTAATAAATTATACCTTATATCATTATGACTTAGAAAAATAATCAGAAAACACTTAAGCTTATATACTTAGCTTATTTAACCAGCTTATATCTAATTATGGAAACTTTCTATTTTTAGAAACTTATTTAAATATAGAAGCTAATCTATTTATGAAAACTTTCTATTTTTAGAAACTTATCTATTTTAAGCAGTAATTCTATTTTTGGAAACTTTCTATTTTTAGAAACTTTCTATTTTAGAAACTTTCTATTTTTGGAAACTTTCTTTCTTTGGAAACTTTCTATTTTTGGTAACTTTCTATTTTTGGAAACTTTCTATTTTAGGAAACCAGTTATTTTTAGAAAGTTACTTATTATTACACAGTAAGTATAATAATACATGAAATACAAGTAATACTTAATCAGAATAGACAGAATATAAGATAAACACAGTTTAAAGCTTAAAACAGTAAAACATGACATGAACGTATAGAATAAGCTAAGACATGACATAAAACCAGTTACGTATATAGTAATCAGATACTTATACACGTATGTATTTATGTAGCATTAGTGATACCGAAGTAGGATTCTCCTCAGTTCATCTTCTTCGTTCACTGGACATAAGGTACGGATTCCCGTCTTTTTAGTATGGTCATTCTTTCCTTATTAGGATTCCCCGTATGCAGTCAACTGTTTTACCGTAGTATAAGTTTATATGTTTGATTTCTTATGTTTAATTTAGAATACCTATAGCCATATACATGCATGACCACTTTCACCTAGTTATTGAGGTACCATAACCATAACATTAGAGGCACTGGTGTTATGACTTCACCACGGCGGAGTGATTGCTCGTGGCGTCCCTTCAGCTTTTGGCCATATTATTATATTTATCATGTGGGGCGTATGGGTGCATCCTAGTTACATGTTTTTCAGCAGATTACTCAGTGTGAATGTGGTGTGTGCCTTGCATCCTTCACAAGGAGCTGATCCCTCCTACCCAAACCAGTATATTAAATTAGAGGCATCCCCTCTAATTTGCATGATGAGGTCACCCCTCCAAGTATTCATGCACGGTGGATTTTCATGACCTATATTGGCTAATGGTAGAATATGTTAAACAATTTTTATAAGATAAACATAAGGCTTTTCAAACTATAAAACCAGTTTTACCAAGACTTAACCAGGTTATTCGGGACTTAGTTTCTTCCGCTGTTATATGCTTATATGCTTATATTATACATCCGTGCACTGAGCGTATTGCTCAGCCGTTTTCCTTTTCTATGTT
Organism: Glebionis coronaria; assembly: GCA_025667525.1. Lineage (NCBI taxonomy): Eukaryota > Viridiplantae > Streptophyta > Magnoliopsida > Asterales > Asteraceae > Glebionis > Glebionis coronaria. The sequence continues at coordinate 356,771,728 of CM046880.1, forward strand.
CCCAAAACGGCAGGTACTCAGAGACGCTCGTAGACTTTAAGCGTACGTGCATATGGACCGGAAGCTTTCTAGCCTTTCTTTACTTTATGCATTATCTTTACTTTGATACTCTTGCTATGGACATTGTTTAGTCCTTACATTTACAGTACTTATGTTTGTGTGTGATGAGCTTTACTTTTGGACTACCGATGTTTGATTCCGGTATTTTCCTTTTATGGTCATGTAATGTTTAGACATTTATCCTTGTATGCTTTGATGACACGCCATAATTACGCGTGACATTCCATTATCAAAATGGGGTGTTACAATTATGGTATCAGAGCCAAGGCTTCGACCTGTAGGCTCTCAAAATATGACCTGTGATTAGTGGGTAGTCACTATGGTCTTCCTAGAACTGACAGTCGTTTTCATGCATTCATCATTTTTATGCATACATATATATGTCATTGTCGCAGGTTTATGACTAAGTAATGGTTGGTACAGGACTGACCCTATTTAGTCGCATGTGTTTTATCGAAACTTTTAAATTTGGGACCGACCCATAGGCGTCCCCTCGCTATGTCTTTTATTTTGGGTGAACTGACCATAGGCGTTCACTCTCGAGCATACAAAAGTTTTCATAAAACTGCATCATGCATTCGTACACAAATTTTCTTGCAAAAAAATTTTCTCTGGATTTATTGGTATAATTTTTTTTCATGTATATATATATTTTATGTTTTGATCTGTTAATCATATGTTTTATGTTATACTGTCAGATGGTTCTCACACGCGAACAGGAACAACTCAATGCTGCAATCCAAGCTGCAATGCAAGCTTTGCTTCCTCAACTGAGGAATGACATCAGGGCTGAGGTTCAAGCTGCCAACAATCAACAGCATAACCAAGCACCTCCTCCTCCTCCTCCGGTGATATTGGCAGTATGGCTGGAGAGATTCAACAAGCTCCGTCCTCGAGATTTTGAGAAAACAGATAGCCCCAGTGATGCTGAAAGCTGGTTGGCTCACATCTAGAAGATTTTCAATGCTATGGGTTGTGACCCCGCGTTCAAGGCGAGGTTGGCATGCTACCGGTTCGAAGGCGATGTGTTAAATTGGTGGTTAGCGTTGATGCAGTCTGAGGGAGGTGACGATTGGGTTGCTGGTTTGACATGGGCTCAGTTCAAGGATAGGGTGATGGAGCAGTTCTTTCCCAAGGCTGAGCAAGACAAGCTCAAGAGGGAGTAACATGGGATCCGACAGAGAGCTGGGGAGAATAGCAATGAGTTTATGCAGCGCTTTCTTCGCTTAGCTGGTTTCCTTGGTGCAGCAGCAGGTACTCCTGAGGAGCAGGCACACCACTTTAAGTGGGCTCTTCGCACATCGGTCTCAAACAATCTGGTGTGTGCTACGTTCACCACTGTAGCGCAAGTGGCCGATGCAGCACGTAAGCTGGAAATGCTGTAGGAGAGAGATGAGTTCGGGGAAGTAGAGAGACCCGACAAGAGGTAAACATTCGTATTCAAGCGGTGACTAATCCGTATTCTTTCCATATATGTCAAATATTCATCTCTTTAAATTGTATCTTCCAGTCAGAAAACTAGGGACCGGTCTCAGCCGGCTACTCAGCAGCAGCCTCATCAGCCCAAGGGAAACGGTTAACTAACGACCGTTCTGCTACGGATAGGCGTGGCGGTAATGATAATTACCGTAACAACGTTGGACACTCCAACGGAAGCAGGTCCTAATACTTACGCATTTTCTTATGATTTCATGTTATAATTCATATTCTGACACTTTAGCAAAATTTCTACCAGGAACCATGGAAACGGTAGGGACCAGAACCGGAGAGGTTCACAGCCTAGCCGTCCAGCTATCACTGGTATTCAATCTTACGATTATCCGCATTGTCCTTTATACCCTATTATCATGTCTTATGTAAAATGTTTTATCAGGTCCTCAGCCAGCCAGAGCACCTGCGAGAGGATATACTCATCCTCTTTGCTCTACTTGCCACCGTAGGCACCCAGGGCCATGTCGTCGTAACACTGACGCATGCTTCAAGTGTGGTCTTCCTGGCCATATCATGAAGGATTGCCGTAAGGGCGAGATGGAGGGCACATCGGGACATGCTGATACCAAGCCGCCTCCTACCACTGGGCGTGTCTACACGACATCTCGAGACCAGGCCAACAAGTCTACAGGTACCATCACTAGAATCTTGTATATGTATGGTTAAGCTGCGTGTGTTCTTTTCGATACGGGTGCTACTCACTCGGTCATTTCTACTGCTTATGCTAAGAACATTAGGATGCTCCCCATGCCACTAGAGAATAGGCTTACTATTTCCACGCCTTTGAGGGACTCTATATTAATCACCCATGTATACATGAGTCTTCCCCTAGAATTTGATGATAAGGTTCGTCCTGTTGACGCACTTCCGCTGGACATGAATGACTTCGACATGATTTTGGGCATGGATTGGCTATCCAAGCATCATGCTACCATAGACTGCCATTCATATCGAGTTATCTTCGGTGATGTTAATGCACCAGAGTACATTCATAACGGGTTCGTACCTGGACGGTCTGTACAAATCATATCTACCCTACAAGCGCGTGCACTACTGTCACATGGCTGCGAGGGTTATCTAGCTACGGTTCACGACATGGATGCTGAATCTCCATCAATTCAGGATCAACCAATAGTGTCGGAATTCCAAGATGTATTTCTAGCTGAACTTCCGGGCATACCACCTGCACGAGAAGTGGAATTCAATATCGAGCTTATTCAAGGAGCTGAACCAATCTCCAAGGCTCCTTATCGCATGGCTCCCATAGAGCTGAAGGAGCTGAAGGATCAACTGCAAGAACTTCTAGAACGAGGTTTCATTCGTCCGAGCGCATCTCCATGGGGCGCACCGGTCTTATTTGTTAAGAAGAAGGACGGCAGTATGCGTCTTTGCATAGACTATCGCGAGCTCAACAAGATTACTATCCGGAATAGGTATCCACTGCCGCGTATAGACGATCTGTTTGACCAACTCCAAGGGGCCAAACAATTCTCCAAGATTGATCTTAGGTCAGGCTACCATCAGCTACGGGTTAAGGAGCAGGACATCGCCAAGACTGCTTTTCGTACCCGCTATGGCCACTATAAATTTGTAGTTATGCCATTCGGCCTGACAAATGCTCCAGCAGTGTTCATGGACTTGATGAACATAATCTTCCATGAATTTCTGGACAAATTCGTCATTGTCTTCATCGATGACATCCTAATTTTCTCAAAGTCCAAGGAGGAACACGAAGACCATCTTCGTACAGTACTACAGATTCTTCGCCAGAAGCAGCTGTATGCTAAATTCTCCAGATGTGAGTTCTGGTTAGACAAGGTGGCATTCTTAAGTCACATTGTATCAGCAGAAGGAATCACTATGGATCCAGCGAAGGTTGTGGCCATTACTAAGTGGCCGAGGCCGACATCAGCGACGGAAGTCCATAGTTTCTTAGGCTTAGCTGGCTATTACCGTAGGTTCGTGGATAACTTTTCCCGCTTAGCACTACCATTGACCAAACTGATGCGGAAAAGGGAGAAATTCGTCTGGACTGAAGAACGAGAGAAGAGCTTTGAAGACCTGAAGCAAAAGCTAGTATATGCGCCTATTCTTACTCTCCCATCTGGTACGGGTGGATTTCAAATCTACAGTGATGCATCGGGGAAGAAACTTGGCTGTATTCTCGTGCAACATGGGAAACTGATCGCGTACGCTTCACGACAGCTTAAGCTTTATGAAGAGAATTACCCTACACATGACTTGGAACTTGCTGCAGTCGTGTTTGCATTGAAGATATGGAGGCACTACCTATATGGAGAATCATGTGACATTTTTACGGATCACAAGAGCTTGAAGTATATCTTCACTCAACGTGAATTGAACATGAGGCAGAGAAGATGGTTAGAGCTGTTGAAGGATTAGGACATTAATCTACAGTATCATCCCGGAAAGGCAAATGTAGTAGTAGATGCTCTTAGCAGGAAGTCCGGAATGATCAACGACATTAAGATTGAAGAGGAAATCATAAGAGACTTGGAGCGACTAGACATCAAGATCATGGTACGTGGACAACACGGTTACTGGGCTAATCTTAGAGTAGAACCCGAGTTACTCTCTAAGATCAAGGAAGCTCAGAAAGATGATGGAGAAATATGGGCGATAGTACAGAATTTGGAGGAACAGACGGAATTCAGAGTAGATGCAGATGGTATCGTATGGCAGGGTACGAGACTTTGTGTTCTTGATGATCAAGAACTCCGGGAAGCCTTGTTAGTTGAAGCTCATAGCTCCCCATTCTCTATACATCCTAGTTTGACTAAGATGTACCATGACATCAAGCAGTCTTTTTGGTGGAGTGGTATGAAACAGGATGTGGCCACTTACGTCTCCAAATGTCTTACCTGCCAGCAGGTTAAGATCGAGCATCAGCGATCTGGCGGTCTCCTTTAACCGTTAGATATTCCAGAGTGGAAGTGCGACAAATTCACCATAGATTTTGTTATTGGTCTTCCGCCCACCAAGAGGAAGCACGATGCAATTTGGGTTATCGTAGATCGACTTACCAAATCAGCTCATTTCTTACCGATCCGCAAGGAAGATCCGGTAAGTAAACTCACCGATACGTATAGAAGAGAGATCATGAGACTCCACGGTGCTCCATCCAGCATCGTCTCAGACAGAGATCCTCGTTTCACTTCGCGATTTGGGAAGAGTCTGCAGAAAGCTTGGGGTACACAACTTAAGCTTAGCACGGCTTTTCATCCTCAAACAGACGGACAATGGAGCGAACGATTCAGACATTGGAAGATATGTTGAGGTCATGTGCGTTGGAATGTACGGGCGATTGGGACGATTACATCTGTTTGGTGGAGTTTGCATACAACAATAGTTGGCACGCAAGTATCAAGTGTGCTCCTTTCGAGATGTTGTATGGCAGAAAGTGTCGCGCCCCAATCTGCTGGGATCAGGTTGGCGAGCGAACACTTGAAGGACCAGAAATCATAGAGATGACCAATGAAAGGATCGTAGTAGCTAAGCAGAAACTTCAGGAAGCACGGTCACGTCAGAAGAGTTACGCCGATAAGCATCGTAGGGACATACATTTTAACGTAGGAGATCACGTCTTCCTTAAGGTTTCGCCAGCACGTGGTGTTAGACGCTTTAGGATTAAAGGGAAGCTCAGTCCTCGTTTCATCGGACCATTTGATATCATTGAACGAGTCTGTGAAGTATCTTACCGGTTAGCGTTACCTCCGCAGCTTTCGCATGTACACAATGTGTTTCATGTGTCCTTACTTAGAGGGTACCAGTATCATCCCCTTCACATGGTTCAGTATCCACTGGAACAGATACGTGAAGATCTCACTTTCATAGAAGAACCCGAACGAGTTCTTGACAGACAAGAACGAGTCATGAGAAGGAAGACGATTCCATTCGTCAAAATCCTTTGGAGGGATCATACCGAGCAGGAAGCCACTTGGGAAATAGAGGAGTCTATCCGGGCTTCTTACCCTCATTTCATATTTTGAATTCGGGTATGTTCTTTTTCTTCAGTTTACGACTAAACACGAACAAACACTTAAATAATTAGACTCGGAAAATGGTACGGGTACCCCATGTGGGGCCCCTACCCGCGGCTACACAAAGAAGGATGGGCCAAGCCCATCAAATTTTTACTAAGGAAGGGGTTAAGGTAAATTTTCTAGTCATTTTCACTTTACAGTAAAATAAATCAAAAACCTAAAAAGTTTTCTCATTCTCCTTCTTGCTCTCTTGGCCGCCGCATATAAACACACTAAAGGGGGTGTTTGTTTGATTTTGATCTTGATTTTGGTGCAAGTGTTCGTGTGTGTTCATCCTCGTTTGATCCATGCATTCAATATACCTTTTTAATCCTTTTTCTTTTTGTTTTGATTTATTAAATTAAATAAGAACATGATGTTTTTAAAAAGCTAATTAAAAACATAAATCAAACATGTAAATGGTTATGGGGTAAATCAAAACGGAGGATTTAGGGGTGTTTGTTGTGGCCGCGCCTAAACCGAACCCTAAGGGGGTCTCGGTTTGGCTTATAGACCACCACCGAGACCATAAGGTCTCGGTTTGGTGGTGTGGGTCCCATGGAAGCAGCGACAAGGGGGAAACCCCGAAGTGGTTCGGGGTATGGAGTTGATTACGGGTCAGGTTCATGGTTTCTAGTCACGATCCGCTTCATGGTTTATGTTAAGGTTATGTTTTAATAATCATATGTTATAAATTAAATTAATAAATATGACATGATTAATTTAATAAACATGACTTAGGTTATAATTTAATTATTAGATCATGGAATTTTAACCTAAGTATTTATATTTTTCTAGACCTTATAATTAATTAATTATTAAAAACCATGGCTATAATTAATTAATTAACATGACTTAGGTTATATTATTAATAATTAATAATACATGTTTTAACCTAAGTATTTAACTGTATTTAATTAAAAACATGATATATTTAATTAAATACTTTTAACCTATAGTTTATTTATATTACATGTAATAATTAATAAACTATACCTTATATCATTATGACTTAGAAAAATAATTAGAAAGCACTTAAGCTTATATACTTAGCTTATTTAACCAGCTTATATCTAATTATGGAAACTTTCTATTTTTAGAAACTTATAAATAAGGCAGCTAAACTATTTATGAAAACTTTCTGTTTTTAGAAACTTATCTATTTTAAGTAGTAATTCTATTTTTGGAAACTTTCTATTTTTAAAAACTTTCTATTTTTGGAAACTTTCTATTTTTGGTAACTTTCTATTTTTGGAAACTTTCTATTTTAGGAAACCTGCTATTTTTAGAAAGTTACTTATTATTACACAGTAAGTATAATAATACATGAAATACAAGTAATACTTAATCAGAATAGACAGAATATAAGATAAACACATTTTAAAGCTTAAAACAGTAAAACATGACATGAACGTATAGAATAAGCTAAGACATGACATAAAACCAGTTACGTATTTAGTAATCAGATACTTATACACGTATGTATTTATGTAGCATTAGTGATACCGAAGTAGGATTCTCCTCAGTTCGTCTTCTTCGTTCATTGGACATAAGGTACGGATTCCCGTCCTTTCAGTATGGACATTATTTCCTTATTAGGATTCCCCGTATGCAGCCAACTGTTTTCCCGTAGTATAAGTTTATATGTTTGATTTGCTTATGTTTAATTTAGAATACCTATAGCCATATACATGCATGACCAGTTTCACCTAGTTATGGAGGTACCATAACCATAACATTAGAGGCATTGGTGTTATGACTTCACCACGGCGGAGTGATTGCTCGTGGCGTCCCTTCAGCTTTTGGCCATATTATTATATTTATCATGTGGGGCGTATGGGTGCATCGTAGTTACATGTTTTCCAGCAGATTACTCAGTGTGAATGTGGTGTGTGCCTTGCATCCTTCACAAGGAGCTGATCCCTCCTACCCAAACCAGTATATTAAATTAGAGGCATCCCCTCTAATTTGCATGATGAGGTCACCCCTCCAAGTATTCATGCACGGTGGATTTTCATGACCTATATTGGCTAATGGTAGAATATGTTAAACAATTTTTATAAGATAAACATAAGGCTTTTCAAACTATAAAACCAGTTTTACCAAGACTTAACCAGGTTATTCGGGACTTAGTTTCTTCCGTTGTTATATGCTTATATGCTTATATTATTCATGCTTTATTGTACATCCGTGCACTGAGCGTATTGCTCAGCCGTTTTCCTTTTCTATGTTCCCAAAACGGCAGGTACTCAGGGACGCTCGTAGACTTTAAGCGTACGTGCATATGGACTGGAAGCTTTCTAGCCTTTCTTTACTTTATGCATTATCTTAACTTTGATACTCTTGCTATGGACATTGTTTAGTCCTTTCATTTACAGTACTTATGTTTGTGTGTGATGAACTTTACTTTTGGACTACCGATGTTTGATTCCGGTATTTTCCTTTTATGGTCATGTAATGTTTAGACATTTATCCTTGTATGCTTTGATGACACGCCATAATTACGCGTGACATTCCATTATTAAAATGGGGTGTTACACACACACACACACACACACACACACATATATATATATATATATATATATATATATATATATATATATATATATATATATATATATATATATATATATATATATATATATATATATATATATATATATATATATATCAAACCGAACTTAACTAAACGATCGTTAAATAAATTAAGAGTTAAGTTAAACGAACGTTATGGAATTAAATAGAAGAAAAGAAGTAAACAGAAAGTTCCGGAAGCCACCCTTGGTGGGCTTATGGGTCGACGGATACAAAAAGAAAAGGGGAAGGAAAAGGATTTGTTTCCTTATTCGTTTATTACTTGGAAACCAAGTTTTGCCAAGCCCTATATAAACACCCCATAGCCTCATAATTTTTCCAATCCATTTTTCTCTTCTCTTTCTTGCGATCGCCGAACCAAACCCACCCTTTAGGATTCTTTGGTTTTCGATTTAGCTTAAATTCCACAAGTGTTGAAGCTCTGGTTTGCAAGTTCTAGACTCACGGTTAGCCCGTTGCATAACGTGTGTAACCCTAATCGATTAATTAGAATTGTGTTAATATGATCTTGTTAAATCGCTTCCGCTATTACGTGCTTTGATCTTTGTTATAATTATATAATTGTTATGAATGTCATAAACCATCATTTATTATCGAGATCCATTAGACAAAACCACTTCATCAATCGTTTGATGCCATTGCTTAGGTGCCTCCTTCAGTCCATATAAGGACTTAATCAGTTTACACACCTTAGCTTCATGACCATGCATGATGAAACCTTGAGGTTGGTTCATATAAACCTCCTCATCTAAATCACCATTCTAGAATGTTTGCTTCATATCTATCTGATGAATAATCAGATTGAGAATACTTGCTAAATCAATCAACATTCTTATGGTACTGATACGTGCTATAGGAGCATAAGTATCAAAATAGTATTTCCCTGACTTTTGCCTAAAGACTTGAATGACTAACCTTCCCTTAAACTTTTCAATGGTTCCATCTACCTTCATATTTCTTTTAAAAATCCATTTGCATCCAAGTGAATTGCAACCTGGAGGTAGATCAACCAACACCCAAGTGTGGTTACCAATGATGGTATCTATCTCATCATTGATTTTTTTTTCTAGAAAGTAACATCCTAGGAATTCCTTGCTTCATCAAATATTTTAGGATTATCCTCAACATTAAAAAAATAGGAGTATTGATCAGATACCTCATCATTGTCCCTTCAATTAAGTATATATGAAATTCAGGCCCAAATTCCTAGAGTCCTATGCCTTGAGCTTCTTCTAAGCTCAGGCTCAGGTACCACAACCTCATCAATGACTTTTTTTAGGTCCCACTAAAGCACCAATGTCCTCAGCTCCAGTAGGTTTCCTAAGGCTTTGTCTAGGGACTGATGAGAACCTAGTCTCATCAAAGTCAACATCCCTTATGTAGAAAACTTGAAGGCGGGAGGGGGGGGGGGGGGGGGGGTTGTTGTCCCATGTTATTTGATCACTTCACCATGGTTGATTAATAGAAAATAGATGAAAAGAGATGGATTTCTAGAGAGATAAAGTAGCGAGAGAAGATAGAGAGAAGGTGGAGAAACTAGGAGAATATTAGATTGAGAAAAATGAAAATTACCAACCCTTCCTAACATGCTAGGAAGGGCTTATATAGTCGGGCTCATACATGTAGCCTTAATGGACTATATTATTTAATGGGCCGGGCTTGAATAAAATGCTTAGTACCTTAAAAGAGGACTTTTAAGCTAGCCATCAAGCCCGTAATGTCACGACTATTTTAACTAACTATTACAACGTTCTAATAAATATTACAATATAAACCTATGACCGAACATTCTTGTTTGACTCAATATTTTAAGGCTAACAATCTCCCCCAATGTGAGGTCATTCATCTTCGATATTTGGAGATCAATGGAGATTACGAATTTCGTCATAAATGAGTTTTGAACGTGCAATAGTAGTCTTGTTCCTTCATGTTGTGATCTTTGAGCCTTTGTCGTTGTCTTTCGACTTTGTCTTTAAACTTGAGATCTTCAAATTATTCTTGACTTGTCTTTGCCATCTTGCGATCTTGTGTCTTTATCCACATGCTCATACTTCGCATCATCTTGAAAGATTGCTAAGAATCTCCTTTGAAGAGAGATCATTCCTCTACATTAATTGATAAGGAAGATTTTGATCATCACAGTTGCGGAAGTCTTTAGCTTTCTTGATTGTTGAGTATGTCTTTAGGCATGAGTATGTGGTTTTGAATCTTTGACTTTGCTGAGTACACCGTAACGCCACCTTCTCGAGACAAAACATAGACACAGACTGAATGGCTTTGACATTCGTCCTAAATCGGTAGCGTTTTACCTTCGGTCGGTGAAGACCGTTACACGATATTAAGTATCGTTCCTGTGTATAGGTAGATTTAATTAAGAACCTCCTTGACAGGGTTTCGCGGCTGTACTAGCCGTTCTCTTTACTCGACCGTCTCAAAGCAAGACTGCGAACATAAAGAGTGAATCAATTGGATAAATATCCGCTTGATTAAATTCTTCAATTCAAATTCTTGGAACAAGTTTGATTCATTAAGAATCTTACCATCGTTGCTTTCCAGTTGACACAAGCTTGATTCTTAAGAATCTCGCAAGTTACGTACCATAGCGCTGTTTGATGTTGATGCTAGAAGGATTTCCATTCGTCATTGTGAATATTAATGAATATCACTCTAAATGTTCTGGCAATACCATAAAGATATTGCGTAGAAACCTGAAATGAGTTTGAATCGATAAAGAAGCAAACCACAGTCGCTTTTCAGTTTTACACATGTTCAATTCATAAAGAATCTTACACATGACCTACCACAGTGCTGTTTGATGTCAACACTGGAAGGATTTCCACTCATCATTGTGAATACTAAGTAGTATCACTCTGAGTGTTCTAGCAATATCGCAAGGATATAGCGTAGGACTCTCTTGATCATCATCCGTGTGTCCTAACGAGATTTAATTGATCTCTTGGCTCTAGACTCGATTTTGTGCACTTTTAGTGGTCGGAGGCTGGAGCAGATGCCACCTATTTAATATCAAGTAACTCGAAGTGAGAAAATTAATAGAAGTCGTGTTGATCTCTGTGACAATAAAACAAACGTCTTTTGAGAGAAGCCTGAGTCAGCTGGGAAGGGGTTGTGCATTACATCACTGGGTCCATGATGCGTTTTCTTCATGATGTGTTGACCCGGTTTCTGCCTAAGTTGTATGGGCTTCTTTCTTTAGACCCTTTATCCTTACATTTCTTTTTCATTCTTCAACCCCTTCAATGCTTACCAAGGCATCATTACTAGCACCTTGTTGTGATTGTTCCAGTGCTAGCATCAGTACTTAGTCGGAATTTAGCTTCGTTCACATACTACTCCATCTTTCCTAAAGACTTCTAATAATCTATTGAATTGTCCCTGGGAAGATCCCTCTAGTTCTGGTTGGATCATAGGACTTAAACCTAACCACCCTTTTGATACCAATAACATCGTTAATTAAAGATGTTGTGGGTATTTGATCGTAACCATGAGTGCTTCAGTCTATAGATCACATTTTAATCACATTTTCTCCCCTATCTTTAATATATAAAATCGTTTGATATTAGAGATACCAAATTTGATTAAAATATATTGTGAAAAATGGTCTTGAAAACTTTTTGGGAGAAAAATGTGTCAAACTTAGCATGAATTTGGAACGCTCTCCCTCAAAAATTGATCCATTTGAATTGTCACTGTGAGGATGTGATCCACATTTCACTTTTTGAGGAATGGAGTTGTTGAACACACAATTTTTGAAAGATTTTGAATAATCATTGAGAAATTCTTGAAAAAAATTGTGTTCAACGCTTATTGAAAAAATCTATTTCTTTTTGGCGAAAAAGCTTTTCTAAAGCATTAACTTGAGTTTATAGACTTTGAATGTCTTGACAAATCCACTCAAGTGTAAGAAAATTTAACTTCTTTTGCTGAGGGTAAGCGCACTAAATCGTATACTCCCCCATGAATATAGATCCGGGTTGCAATCTGAAAGTGATTACAAGCCATTGTGTTGAGCTCAAAACGTTGAATGTTTTGTGACAAGCTCAACCCAAGAGAGATTGCTCTACCCGTTGTTAGGATAAGTTTTCTTTAAAGATACACTTTACTTTATTTGAAGTTCGAGTTACAGTCTGATATTTAAATGTAAGTCGTGTTCATGAGCTTAAAACATGGAATGTTTTTATTGAAAGCTCATGACCGAGAAACTTTGATTTTCTCGTTGTTAAGGATAAGTTATCGTCCATGATCAACTTTCCTTTCTTTGAGGCACGAGTCACAATCTGAAGTAATTTTAAATCATTTCGAGCTTAATTGTGAAACCCCTGAGACACTTGTTTCTCAGATATCAGCTTCTTCAGCAACCAAACTCTGAGTGTGTCTTTTGTTGAATGGTATTCAAAGATTGGACCTTTGGGTGACCGTTGAGCCTTTACTTGTGCACCTGCACTTGCATCAGTAGTTTGTATGCTTGCATATTGGTTAGTGATATCTTTGTGAGAACCATGTGGGGGTTCACAGTGAACCTTTGTCGTGCTAGAGGGAAAATATTATTCTAGTAGGAACCCATTTAAGACCAGTTGTTTTGAAGATTCTACCTGTTGGTATCCACTTAAGACAAGGTATAGGAAAAATAGTTTTCTCATACACAACGGAAAACTTAATTGGAGAAAATCTATTTCCTATAGGGTTCCGTCTTTGAGATGCTCTAGCTTTTTGGTTCACCTTGTTCGGGACTTTTGTGATGCAATCATCATGAATGGTATTAAACACGCATTTGTTACATTTCGTGCAAAAAAGTGCTTAGCATCTGAGAAGGATCTAGTGTTCATAGGATAGGGTGATTTGGGCCCATCATAGAAGGGTCTAGAATTCCTAGATGTGTGATTAGCGCTCCTAGGTTTCGGTTGGATCCTATCTCTTGCTTATGTCTTTATCTTAGCATACTCTAGATAGCTTTTATGACCCGTGTCATTTGAACTATTCTGAGGCATATTCTTGGAGCTATTTCTAGAGTTGCTTGAAGCATTCATGTTATTGGGTTTTGCATAGGCAAAATTTGTTAAGGGGGATCTAGATAGTGGAGTGACTGTTTTTGGAAAATTGCTACGCACGTCAACTTGGGATGCAAACCTCGAGTTCGATGTTTTGGGTCGGTCAGATTTAAACGCATTCGATTGTCTAGCAACTGAGCGGTTTCTGAATGGTTGAGTAGGAGGTTTCCCCAAGATTGATTGATTTCCTAACATAGTATCCACACTATTTCCTTTTAGATTCCTTAATTCATTTTTCACCGCTGTTAATGCAAAAACCTTTTCCTGAATCTGAGCTTTTAATTGCTCATTTTGTAGAAGTAATTGAGCGACACGTTGTTCTAACTTAATGTTCATATTATCAAATATGTCGTTATCAGCATTCGCGTCATTACTATCTACAGTGTCGATAGGTTGCATAGATATTTCACTTAATGAAGAAGGCGGAGGACTTGGATTTGAGAAGCCAACTTTGATTCTAACAAATTTATTTATTTCACAAAATGTTCTTTTTCCGCATTAGAATCTTGAATCTTACGATCCAATTTTTGTTCAAGAACAACGTTTTCTTTTTCAAGTTTTTCAAAATAAGCTTCAAATTTGTCATTTTTCTTCGAAAACTCGAGTTTGGCATCCTCAAAATCTTTTGTCTTTTGAGCTAACATGATTTCAAGCTCATGAATATTAGAATCAATATATTGATGATCATCATACACAGCATTTAATTGTACCTCAGCCATTGGCTCCTCATCATATATGGGTCTGATATCTGCATCATCGGTTGCTTGATCATTCCCTGAGTTGTTGCTGGTATGTTGCTTTTCTGATTCTGTCCCGCTGCTTTCTGTGCCAATCGAACAAGCATCCAATGTTTGACCATCATCGACATTGCTCTCGTTCTTCTGCATTAATCTGTTATTCACCCTTCTTTCAACTTTTAGTTTATGACGTGTTCTTTCAGCAACGGACTTCCTTACAGCACTCATGTGTTGAAGAAATGTCTCCTTGAATTCTTGAACTTCTAACCGAGTATATTCAAAGAAGTATTTGTTTATGAATTCTTGATCATAGTGTACAGAGACCTGTGTATCAAAGAATTGCTGAAACTGATTCTCGAGAACCAAAACGGCTTCTATGGATTCAACCTCTTGAAATTCATCGTTGGCAAGTTGTTGTTCAAGGTGATCTACATTGAGTAGCATTGTGCTTGTGAATGTCTCAACATCTTGTCAAGTGAGTGACATGAATACCCGTTTGAATCCAAGTCCGACACGAGTGCCTTTTAAATCGTCATTTGAAATAACTTGAAGGTATGACTGTAGTGATCTAAAGTGTGTCATGCATCGTTCTTTTGCAACCGACATCTTGGATTTGAGTACATGCACATATTGTATTGCGGAATCCATAATGAGTGTTTCAGATGATGAAGTGACTTTTGATCTTACGTAGATATGGTGTGATTGTTGTTGTCAATGAAAAATGTTAAAATCCCCTAATGATTGTCTTCACAAGAAACCAAAAATTCTATTTTCGGAATATTGAAGTTTTTTCGGAATAAGTGACTTTTTCGGATAAACTCGCAATATTCGGATAAAAATCATTTCTCGAAATGATGTTGGTTTTCGGATAAAAAGGATCTTCGGAATAAATACCTTTTTCGAAATAACAGTGATTTTCGAAAAAATAGATTTCTTGGATAAAAGCAATGAATTCTAATAAAATCACTATTTTCGGAAAAAAATGACTTCTTCGGAATAACGGCTTCTTCGGAATAAATGCTTCTTTGGAATAATGACTTCTTCGGAATAAAGTGAAATTTTGAAAAAACTGAAATCTTCGGATAAACCACCTTTTTTCGGAATAATTCAAATCTTCGGATAAAATGTTTTCGGAATAAATGGTGATCTTCGGATTGATTGTGTTTTTCGGATAAATTTGATTTCGGATAAATGGACTTTTTTCGGACAAATTAGTTTCTTCGGAAAAAATGATTTCTTCACCATGGTTGATTAGTAGAAAAAAGATGAAAAAAGATGGTATTCTAGAGAGAGAAAGTAGTGAGAGAAAATAGAGAGAAGGTGGAGAAACTAGGAGAATATTAGATTGAGAAAAATGAAAATCACTAACCCTTCCTAACATGCTAGGAAGGGCTTATATAGTCGGGCTCATACATGTAGACTTAATGGACTATATTGTTTAATGGGTCGGGCTTGAATAAAATGCTTAGTACCTTAAAAGAGGCCTTTTAAGCTAGCCATCAAGCCCGTAATGTCACGACTATTTTAACTAACTATTACAACGTTCTAATAAATATTACAATATAAACCTATGATCGAACATTCTTATTTGACTCATATTTTGAGGCTAACAGGGGGGGTGGGTGAATAATTTTTACCGACTAGTTTTAGATTCTTTGAAACTTTTTATGTGATTAGTATGGATATAGATCAATTATGATTAACTAAGTGATAAAGATAAGGAAACAATAAAAGAAACGATAATGCACAATAATTTATAGTGGTTCTGCCTAGCAAGATCTCACTTATCTTGGCCCTACTTCCACCCCTCGAGTATCCACTCGAGAGTTCTACTTCACTAGTTAAGAATCTCCTTTACACCGGTGAAGAAACCTTTACACTTTAGCTTACAATCTTTACCGAAACCCAAGCTAAGATGTCGTGTTCTTTAAACTGGTACAACAACTCCCTTCACACTATATACTTTGTGGTCCACAACACGAACCACACTATTACACAAGTCGATAGAAGAACGGGTACACTAATGGTGAATGTGTAGGTAACACTTAACACAATCACACAATGTAATTTTGAAGGATCAAAGCTTATAGATAGAATTCTTGTAAGTGATCTTCAAGTTAACAAAGATCTAAATCACAAGAGACAAGAAGTAAGAGAAGACTTAAGGTTAGAAGGTTCGATATATTCAGAGAATTAGAGATATAGATTAGAATAGGGGTGAGGGTAAGGCTTGGAGTTAGCTTGGTATTTATGGGAAACATCATCAGACACTCCCGGACCCCGTCGGACCTTGTATCCAAAGGGTCCGCCTCTTGAACAAGGGATCCGTGGGAGCTGAATTTTGTTGTCTCATAAATACTTGTCCAATATCACATTCAACCATTGAACCAAGTCATGTTTGACTTTATGTATTAGATATGTAGAGAGAGAGAGAGAGAGAGAGAGAGGGAGATATGCTTGACCTATTTTAAATTTACACTAAAAAGATTAAAGTGTAAAAAACTTTTTATAAAAGTTTAGAAGTATAATGTCATGGATCAAAAGCTTTATGTTGATTGTAACATAAACATAAAAATATGTTTGATGTTTTGTCATTAACAAAACGTTAAGAGTGATTAAAATATAAACATCATTTTAATATGATATTTGTATTCACAGTCTCCCTCTTTTTGTTGAAGACAAAACATAAACTTATTTTTAGTTGGTGTTTACAAGCAACATATATGTTTTTAGAAATATGATGTTATATTTCTCTTCTCCCCTTTTTGTCAAAAGAAAAAGGTAAGGATAAATGAAAAAAGATTTTGAGAGATAGATTTTGATAGAGAGAGAAATATAGATAGCAAAATATGATTCCATCGTCTCCTCCTCGGTTCATACTCCCCCTAAATGGGAGAACCGGGAGACATGGATGATGAAAATCCTACAAGAAAGAGTTAGAGGATAAGATGGTAGAGATACATGTATATGTAAGACCTAACATATGTTCTAATGAATTACACATTTTATAAGTAGAGAAAAGAATGCATAATTTTAAATAAGTGGACAATAGTGCATGTCATAGATCACTCCCCCTTGTTTCATGCCCAAATGATCAAAAGAAAACGCATAAGATGTGCTTAATTTCTGTAAAAGAAACTTATCCATAGACAATCGAGAGACATAGTATGATTACAATACATAAGAAAAGATAATAGCATACATGTGCAAGTGTTAGTTTAGGAAAAAATGGGTTCATTCATCTTGCCCAACTAAAATTACTACATAAAGCATGTGAAACATTGGTAGAGAGATGAATTACAATATTTAAAATTTGAAAAACCAAAAAGAAAAGGAAACCAGGAGATCATGGACCCTTTAGGTTGTTGGGCCCTTGTTGGGAGGGGCCCGAGAGGTTCTGAGACAAACAAGAAAGAAAAGAAAGCAAGGCATGGGAACTCGTGATGAAGGTGTTACTGAGATGGAATGAAAAGGTCCTAAATTTTAAACCTCTTTAAAAATTTAATACATTTAATTCATTTGTTATATGAAGCATTTTATGAAGTTGTAAAAGTTTACACCATAGTGAATGTAGGTTTATAATGTCAAAAGATTTAAAATTTAATTATGTATTAATGTATAAACCTCTACTAAAGTTTTATCATAGTGGATCATATTTTCATTTTCTAGGAACCTTTTTGGACAAATTATATGCCTCTTATCTTCTTTTTATATCACATTCATTAGTAAATGATCACTTAATTTGTTAAGTATGTTTACTTATGATTATCCTCTTGATCTCCTTCTTTACTTATCCAAAGAGAAGATCACTCACACATTTGTGATGTGATTAAAGATGAAGCCTTGATGAAGATCATCCTACCTTAGATCTAGCCACGTTCATCATTTGTTCATTTAAGTCTTGTGTAAATCCAAGTCATTTGTGTTCACTTGGATTTGTCTTGTGTAAATCCAATGTATATGTGTATACTTGGTTTAGTCTTGTGTTGATCTAAGTTATATGTGTATACTTGGATATGTGATTTTGAGTTGTAATAAGTCTTGTGTGTTAGTTCTCACTAAACTACAAAGTGATGTGTGTATGTGTCTTGTGAGTTCTCACTAAACTTGAAAGTGAAGAGTTGTGAAGATTGGTTATAGCTTTGGATTAGGACTCGACATCTAGCCTTGTGTCGGAAAAGAAGATGGGCGACGAAGATTGGTTCTAGCTTTAGATTAAAACTCGACATCTAGCCTTGTGTCAGAAAATGGTGAAGTACGCGACGTGTGTAGATTGGTCCTAGCTAAGATTAGGTCTCAAGATTTAGCTTAGTGTCAGAAAATAATGTAAGCGACGTTGTTTTCTCCGGCAAGAAGGGAGCTTGTGGATATAGTGGAAATCTCGAGTAAGGTGTACTCGGGGAGTGGAGTAGGAACGAGGATAGAGCTTTGTTGCCGAGCCACTATAAATCTTGGTGTCGTTCCTTATGTTGCTTCTTTCTTTACTCTTTACTTATGTTTTCATTATTGCTTTGCATTTCATTGTTACTAGATATTGTTAATACATAGAATTGAACCTAAGAACTATGAAACTAGTTTTCAAGTAAAAAGTAATTTCGGGACAAACCTAATTGAAAGAATTTTAATTAGGATCATAACCGAGAGAAACTATTCAACCCCCTCCCCTTCTAGTTGCTACATACACACGTACTCG
Organism: Glebionis coronaria; assembly: GCA_025667525.1. Lineage (NCBI taxonomy): Eukaryota > Viridiplantae > Streptophyta > Magnoliopsida > Asterales > Asteraceae > Glebionis > Glebionis coronaria. The sequence goes on from CM046880.1 coordinate 356,790,416, forward strand.
TTATCAACTCCTGCCTGACAATTAATTCAAAAATTGAGAAAAAAAATTAAACTTTTAAATATTTTGTAAAAATACAGGTCGCATAATGTACAAGTCAAAGTCGAATACAATGAAATTTTTATTAAAAATTGTTTTTTTAAAAGTTAAAATCAAATAACTGACAAGACCTCAAGTCGAATAAAAAGTACACTGACGCAAACTATAAGAGGTTTACAACCTCATGATTATAAATATGACATGTGTTAACATGTTGTGATAGTTGAATAGATCAAATGAAGGTAATTTGATCATTAAATTTTTTCAAAAATATTTGGTTAATTAAAAGGATCATAAAGACCTTTTTATGAGTTAACCTTTTGCATACCGGTAATATTTAAAAAGTTGGTAGCTAAAGCGGTGCTAGAAGGTACTCTTAGCAACTAAAATATAAACATACTTTTTTCGTTCCAAAATTATTATTCACCGACAAAAAATACACAGTTAAAAAAAACATTATTTTCTTATTTTTCTCTCTTATTTTTTACATAAATACAATTTTACTTATAACCAATTAAATTAAAATTTCTTTAAGGTTTATAATTATAACTTCAAATAAAGATAATATAGTCATATTGATTTAATTTTTCTACCTATTTTTAAAAATTGACAATTATATTAAAATAACAAAAAGAAAAAAAAGATTATAATTTTGAAACGTAGATAGTATTTGTTAAGGCTAGGCGCAACGCGGCCGGAATTCTTCGGTCGTTCTCGGTCGCGACCGATTCGCCACGTTGCGGCGATTCGGTCGCCGGACTAGGTCGAGCACAAATCGACTCCACAGACGAACGATTTGGAAAAAAATTGGTTGTGGCTGTGTTTGTGTTTGTGTTTGTGTATAAAAAAAAACTTTAGTGATTGAATTTAATTTGTTTGTGTTTGTGTATAAAAAATAAATTGTTTGTGTTTGTGTTTGTGGAAAAAAATTGTTTGTGTTTGTGTTTGTGTATAAAAAGAAATTTAAAATTTAAAATTTAAAGCATATACCGTAAAAAAACGTAAACAATTTTTATTCGAAATTTAAAAATTTAAAATTTAAAGCATATATCGAAAAAAAAATTGTTTGTGTTTGTGTTTGTTGTTGAATTATTTGTTTTCTAAATCATAGCTTTAATCTCGGCTTCGGTATGTGGGAATGAGCATGTCATTTTTTATTTCTGAATGTGTTTGTGTAAAAACAGAGTTGTGTGAAAAAATATTGAGTTGTGTTTGAAAAAACTGCGTGTGAAAATGTGGTATTTATAAAGAGAAAATAATAATTTTTTAAAAAAAATTCAACTAGGTCGCCGGATTGTGGCAAATAGGTCGCATTAGGTCGTCGGAGAAAAAAACTAGGTCGCGACTGAATAGCGTTGCGCCTAGCCTAAAAAGAAAAACCATTACTCTCCAACCTCATTTGTCATGATGCCACCACTCTTACTCGTACCTCGCTTCAAACTGTTATTAATGAGTACACGTTGCACATTTATAGAAAGAAAATAAAATACGTAGCTTAAAACACTAGAATATCAAATCTAACATCACAAATACGTTGTTTAAAGGAAGATTGAATTGAATGTACTAAAACCATAGAAGAGCACATCTAACCTTGCCTCACAGGTTATTTAAAGGAACATTTAAAGGAAGAAATGCAAATACACGTGATCTCAAATTTCAGTTGTGGTTTAAAGTTTTAATCCAGAACCATGGAACTTGTGTTCAGTGATTGTGTCAAGTTCTCGTGCCATCTGGACGGTCAAATGATTCTTCCAGTCCCCAACTTCACCTCGCCGGAAGAATGCCGACTTCATCCCACCTCCTGGCAGGCTTCCTCCTTTGTTCACATCTAGATTACTCAAATTTTCAAAGCCACACAAAGTTACGATGGTATCTACAATCCCTTCTTTCTCTTCCTGCGGCGTAAATGAGCAGCCAAAGAACTCCGCCAGTTTTCGCACCTGAGTATGTGGCTGCTCTTTCATCTCCTCATACTTCAAAAACAACACTTCCTCAGGCCTTTTTAGACTCTCATGCCAAAACCCTAACACATGGTCCCAGGTTGGGCCATATGCAAAAACTCCTTTACAAAATAAATTGAACATTTCTTCTATTGAATTGGCCCCCCAGATGTTGTGGCCTCAACTTGTTTGTAAAGTGAAAACCAGAAACAAACAAGTCTTTTGGGTCGCGACACATATAAACGATCTTACAGTTGGAATTGTGGACAGTTTCAGGGAGTGAAACGTACGGAAGATGAGTGGCAAATATTCTAGGATCACACATCATAGACAAGTCGTGATTTGGATTGTCTACATAGACATGATCCACCAAGGGCACAAGTTCATGGGGATTGTTAATGAGTAGAGGGTGGTTTCTGGAATTTACTGGATAACGAGTGCGGTTTATTATGGCGTAGGAGATGGCTTTTAACCAAGTGGTGCCAGATTTCGGAGCCGTAATAATAAGGATATCAGTGTCTTGTACTTGAAAATGTTTTTGAAAAGATAGGGCTCCTTTTAGTTGCCTGGTATTATACCAATGACCTTGATATTGATACACGATGGGTTGAACCCAACCTATATCTTTGGGCAAGGAGGAAATCAAGTCATTGAATTCTTGGGACATTTCTACTTCTTGCAAGTACTTGGGGACAATAGAAGGATCAGATGGCTCCATGGAGCTAGGGGTGTTCATCGGTTCGGTTTTCGGGTTTGTGGGTTGTTTGGTTCGGGTTAATCGGTTTGAAATTTTTCAAAGTTAAAATCAAAACCAAACCAAACCAATTATAGTACTTATAAAACCAAACCATAAACCAAATTAGAATTCGGTTTAGTTTCGGTTTGAACCAAGAAAACCAAATTCAATTCATCTCCAAAATATAATCTAAAAGTCACAAATAAAAACCTAAATTTTCAAGTAAAAATAACAAATTATAAGTCTTTAAAAGTGCTCAAGTAAATCAATTTTTTTTAATGAAACCTAAAAGGTTCAGAATTTAGAAGAAATAAGTGGAAGCCAGATAAGGTGAAAATTTCTTTGAATGAAGTCTTGAGGATTCTAATGAACTTGAATAGTCCATACGTATCCAAACACAAGTATAACTTCAAACCTACTTCATATATGGGAATTTATGAATCAAGTAGACAAACTCTTGCTCTCTTGCTTGGGATATATATAAATGTTTAATCCGGTGAATAATTAGTTTGAAAGATAAATACATAGGATCATAAGATAGAATATATGTAACATTTTTATGTGTATAACGTTATTCGGTTTTTCGGTTCGGTTTGGTTTTATTTTTTCCAAACCATAACCAAACCAAACACCAATTAAATACTTCGGTTCGATTTAGAAGCAAACCATACACCAATTAAATTTTTCGATCTGGTTTTATTCAGTTTCGGTACAGTTTACTTTTCGGTTTGTTCGGTGTCAAACCAAACACTGAACACCCCTACATGGAGCAAGAGGTTTAATAAACTCTAAACTAACAAAGGGGTATGTGTAGAGGTGCATCTTAACCATAATTTATATAGAGTGGGAAGCAATTCTATTCTTTACTTTACCATGTTAGGTTGAATTACTGTTGTAGTAGTTATGATATACAGTATAGGTTTGTTGGGGTGTCATAGTCTCATGCAATAATTCATCAATTTGTGGCGAGGATACCTGCAACGTCTTAATTGAAGAACACATGTTAGATCACCTACCAGTACGAAATAAAGTCCTATAATTGGTTAGACTAATGATAATAGTCGAAGGTTAATGCAAATTAACAAAGGTGCATCTTAACCACGAAGTGGAAGCAATTCAATATTTTTATTTGGTGATTGCGGTGGTGGGATTACGGTAGTGGGATTACGGTGGTGATGGGTGATATTTTAGTAAGATAGAATTGCAAAAATGATTTTTGTATTTGAGTGTGTCGAATTTTGAAATTATAAAAATCGTCCGTGTGACAACATTGGATTCGTTTTGGTTCTTTTGCCCTTGCGTGAGATGCAATTTGACCAAATTAAAAAAAATATATACAATTCTTTCTAAGAGGGTTAGGTATCCTAACGCTCCAACGACGTTGAGCGACGTTACGATGTCCCACTTGCTTGAAACTCAACGGCGTTGGCGCGTTGAGGTAACTTTTCGAAAAAGAGAAAAAAATTTGAACGCCCCCTTTGATTTATAAATAGACGAACATGGCCAAAACAAGAAAAATAAAACATTTGTTCAAATGAAAAAGACTATGTTCTAACAGTTTTTTTTTTATGGAATTGCAGGTTTACAATGAAGAAGACGAATTGTGGGTGGCTGCCCTAAAAAAACCTAAATAGATTCTATAGGCTATACTTTTTTGAGGCCCAATACTTTATAAATTCAAAACCTATATATAAGCCTCATTTTTTTGATTTTTTTTAATTATTTAAATTTATTTTCTAATGTTTTTTTTATTTTGTAGTTTTTTTAATTTTGTAATATGTTTTTTATTTTTAATATAGTTTAAAAGTTTAATTACAGAGCTATAGAAGGCAAGCGAGCAACAAGCTGCGTCAAAAGCCCTTTTTGAATTGTAAAGCTAATTCTATTAAAAATCACATTTATAGATTTAGGTGTTATAACGTTGCTATTCATAACGCGCTGAACTCTCTTCAGAAGCTCCACCGTTGCAGGTGCAAGAACACCGAAGGTATCAAATGCAAAAGGAATAAACAGGTGTTAATTTTCAATGCATGCTTTTTCGTGTTTTGTCACTTTGCATGAGGCGGCTTTCAAAGCAGCATGACCCGCTATAAAACCCTGGCTACTCATCCCCACAAGAGGAGAAACCCCAGTCAGATCCACACACGCATGTTTTCCTCCAACCCATCCAAAAACCAGAATGACCGCCGGTCTGAGTGTGGATCTTCCATCTACCGGGTCAGTCAAGAAGTTCACAGGTGCTTCTTTCTTGGCGGAGATACTAGCACGCTTACATATGTCAAAAAGATCGTCTCTAACCATATCGTGTCGATACTTGAAGCCCGAGAGCTCTTTACAATGAACCGCATGTTCCCCAAAAGACTCCAAACATGCCTTGCGAGAAACAGGGTGTAAAACCCGCATGCTTTTACCATGAACAGTACCCCTATGATCGTACTTACATGATTAGAACTTTCCTTATTTAGCACGTTTACGTTTCACGATAGGAATTTACAAGTATTACGTACGTATTATTACACGATAAATATTTATTACGTATTAAGACATGATAATTATTATCAACAATAATTATAATAACGAACATGAAAATCATGAACGTAAAATAATCACGAGCTAATATTACGTATGTATGTATATTTATTACGATCACGAATAAATATATTAAGTCACGAACGATAACTAATTAAATCACGTAAAACACGAACACGAGAACACATTTATTATTTAGACACGGAAAATGTTCGGGTTACCCCCATGTGGGCCCCTGCCCGCGGCTACAACAAGAAACATGGGCCAAGCCCATGCAAATTTACTAAACAAGGGAAAAGGGAAAATTAGTTTCATAATAACAAAATTTAGAAAATGTCAAGAAACCCTAAAATCTTTTTCTCCTTTCTCCTTTGCTTTTGGCCGCCGGGTATACATCACACCAAGGGGTGTTTTGGTTGATTTTTGGTGTTCGATTATTGCAAGGATTGTTAGTGTGTTCATCTCCTTTGAGTCACGTGATTGGTATAAACCCTAAACCTTTTTCTTTTATGATCTTGATTATTTAATCACATGAAATCATGAATGTTTTTAATAACAAATTAAAACAAGTATAAACATGTTATTTAATCACGGGGTAAAATTAATTAGTGGTTAAGGGGTGTTTGTTTTGTGGCCGACGCCTAAACCGAGCCCCAAGGGGGTCTCGTCTTGGTTTTACTCGCACCACCGAGACCTCAAGGTCTCGGTTTGGTGTCTTGTTGTCTCGGCAGCGGCAAGAAAGGGAGACCCCGACCGAGGTCGGGGCACGATGGTGCTCGGGTAGGCCACGGCAGCAAGGGGAACACCGGCTAGCCGGTGGGAACCTTGGCTAGCCGGCGGCTAGCTTGACCAAGGGTGCATTGGGTCTGGTTCACAGGTTAAAACACGGGTCCGGTTCACACATGTTTCGAATAAACACGGTCCAGTTCATGAGTTATTTTTACAAGGTTAAATATATTTTTACAAGTTATATTTTTCAAGACTTAAATTAAATTAATTAAAAACATGAACATGATTAATTTAATTTACATGACTTAGGTTATTAATTTTATTATTAGTGCATGAATTTTAACCTAAGTAATTATCATTTAATTAGACTATATAATTAATTAATTATTAAAATCATGACTTATAATTAATTAATTTACATGACTTAGGTTATATTATTAATAGATAATAATACATGTTTTAACCTAAGTATTTTACCTTTATTTAATTAAACCATGTTATATTTAATTAAATACTTTAACCTATAGTTTATTTAATTCACATAAAATAATTAATAAACTATACTATTAATTACATGACTTAGAATATTAATCAGTAAACACTTAAGCTTATATAATTAGCTTAATTATCCAGCTTATATCTAATTATGGAAACTTTCTATTTTTAGAAACTTATCTATTTTAAGCAGTAAATCTATTTTTGGAAACTTTTTATTGTTGGTAACTTTCTATTTTTGGAAACTTTCTATTTTAGGAAACCTGCTATTTTTAGAAAGTTACTTATTATTACACAACAAGTATAATAATACATGAACTACAAGTAATACTTAATCAGAATAGACAGAATATATGATAAACATAGTATAAAGCTTAAATCAGTAAAACATGACATGAACATATAAAACAAGCTAAGTCATGATATAAAACCAGTACGTACTCAGTAATCAGATACTTATACACATATGTATTTATGTAGCATTAGTGATACCGAAGTAGGACTCTCTTCCGTTCGTCTTCTTCTTTCACTGGACATAAGGTACGGATTCTCCATCCTTTTAGTATGGACATTCTTCTTTATTAGGATTTCCCGTATGCAGCCAACTGTTTTCCCCAGTATATGTTTTATATGTTTTTGAATTGCTTATTTTTAATTAGAATACCTAAAGCCATATACATGCATGACCAGTTTCACCTAGTTATGGAGGTACCATAACCATAACACTAGAGGCACTAGTGTTATGACTTCACTACAGCGGAGTGATAGCTCGTGGCGTCCCTTTCAACTTTTGGCCACATTATTATTATCAGGTGGGGCGTTTGGGTGCATCCTAGTTTACATGTTTTCAGCAGATTATTCAGTGTGAATGTGGTGTGTGCCTCGCATCCTTCACAAGGAGCTGATCCCTCCTACCCAAAACTAGTATATTAAAGTAGAGGTAGCCCCTCTCATTTGCATTACGAGGTCACCCCTCCAAGTATTCATGCACGTTGATATTTCATGACATATATTTGCTAATGGTAAACATGTCAAACAGATTTTATAAGATAAATATAAGGCTTTTCAAACTATAAAACCAGTTTTACTAAGTTATACCAGGTTTTCCAGGACTTATACATTTCCGCTGCTATTAGTCTATTTATGTTTCAGCTTTTCATGCTATGTCGTATATCCGTGCACTAAGCGTTATGCTCAGCCGTTACTTTCCTTTCTGTGTCCCAAAACGGCAGGTACCCAAGGAGTGACTCGAGCATTTAGAGGACGTGCATAGGATGGAAGCTGCCAGTGACTTCTTTTCCTTTTGCCTTCATATATTTATGCTTGTGTAGCCTTTGTTCATATCATTTACTTTAATTATGTCTTGGGCTTATGTTTGGGAACCAATGTTTGATTCCGGTTTCCCTAAGGTCATGTATGTTTTAATACATATTACCTTACATGCTTTGATGACACGTCATAATTACGCGTAATGGTCCACTTATCAAAGTGGGTGTTACAATTATGGTATCAGAGACAAGGCTTCGACCTGTAGGCTCTAAAACTTGACCTGTGACTAGTGGGTAGTCACCAGGAGCTTCCTAAACCAACGCTTGTTATTCCATGTATTGATGTGTTTAGCGCATTGTTGTTTTAACCATGATGATTTCAGCACCTTGATGTTTTAACCTTGATGTTTTCATCGATATTGTTTTACTAATATGGATGGACAACCGTCATTCATATTTAGTTATGTGGTCATTGTTCCGTGCATGATGTTCTTCGTGAACTATGACTTGGTGGACTGAACCCCAGTAGTCCATAATTAGTCACATAATTTTTTTTTCCAGATAAGTATTGATAGATGAGTTTCATTTATTTATGTTTCATGTATCATTGTTGCAGGAATTATGACTAAGTAATGGTTGGTACAAGACTGGCCCTATTTAGTCGCATGTGCTTTTATCAAAACTTTTAACTTTGGGACCGACCCATAGGCATCCCCTCGCCATGTCTTTTGTTTTGGGACCGACCTATAGGCGTCCCCTCGCGCATATAAAGGTTTTTATAAACTGCATCATGTATTCATGCATAAAATTTTTCTCATGATTTATAAGCATAACATTTTTTCATGTCCCCTCATAAGTTACGATGTCTTTTATGTCAAGTATGCTTTCATACTATCATGGTTAACTTCGTTTTCATGCTGATGATGTTGTATACTCCTTCATGTTAAATTGTTTCATGTTTCTTCATGATAATTCTGTCTTCATGATGATTACGTCTTACGCCTCTTCTGTTATTTATGCTTTCATGCAAGACATTGTTGGATTTCATTGAATACTGCTTTCATGATAGTCATGGTTGGTTTTCATTGATCATGTTTTCAGGCAAATCATCGTTGTATTTTGTGTAACCACACTTTAACGTTTCTCTATGCAACCAGAATGATGTCTATGCTGATATTGCTAGGCTATCATGACGATCAGCCCAGTTTGGTCTTCAAACCATTTAATCAATTATTCCATGTAAAATCATGTCAAAAGATCAGCCCATATCAATCATTTCATGTGCATTCCACGTGTACTCCACGTACAGTATTCCATGTATTACACGTACCATAATCCATGTGTATTTCACTTACAATACTTCATGTATATTCACTAGTCGATTCTAAATCATCTTATGCGTATTCCATTTGTTGATGTTCTACAAATTATTGATGCCGCTCATAGCTTGGAAATGTTACTAAGGTTGATACTGCTGATGTTTGGAGACGCTACGAGATGCTGATGTTGTTCACAACCTGGAGATCTTACAAGACGAAGACAAAGGCGTTAGATCAAAGCGATCGGACGAGAAGATGCTTCACCATCAGACGATTTTCATTAATCATTGTCCCTAATTCTTAGTTACATGTCACACGTCATTCAGTTGTCGTTTCATTCATATGAGTGAGAACCGGTACCAGCCTGCCACTCAGCTGAATAGTTACATGAATCACCGTCATGAGAATGACCGTCATGGAACATACAGACAAGACGATAGTAACCACTACGGTGACAGCAACTATCCTAGCAATCGCAACCGAAGCTCCGGCCACGGACGTGATCAGATATACAAAGGATCAGTATTCCAACCGATCCGTCAATTCTGGCATAATAACCTAATATTTGTAGTTCTATTTATTTCACACCTCGAGACACATGTCAAGACATCAGTCAAGACACATGTCTCATGTATGCTTTCAGAAGACACATGTCAAGACACCAGTCAAGACACATGTCATGCGTATATTTCCAAGACACGAGTCAAGACACATGACTCACGTCAAATTCTGGAGCATCCCTAAGAAAATCAGGGTACCCTCCAAAGGGTATATCCATTTTGTTGTGCCATGTATTAATCAGGCCACAAGAATTTCAATACCATCACCGGCGTATCAGTAAGGCCAGTCACGTTTGCTCGATGACACTTTCATTTCTTTCACCATATTTCATATATTCATGACCATGAAGGACGCTATTCGTATTCCCCAAGTATATGGAGGTTTTCCTTTAGCCTAATGATAAGATCCAAGCTGCGAACGCATTACCTCGGACAAATGAAAGTTGAATTTAATCCTAATTATGGACTACGAACAGCACACCATGCTACGATTCATGATTATGTACAGTGATGTTCAGGCTCCTGAATACATTCAGCTTGATTTTCCATCAGGAAAATTTGTACAAATTATCTATGCTTACAAGCACGTGCGTTGTTAGCTATTACTGCTAAAATATTCTAGCTGTCAGTTAAGACACGACCACTTAAGTCCTTTTACGCATAACCAGTGGATTATTCCAAAATCGTCCCATATACTCCAGAAGAACCATCAAGGAGAAGGACGGTAACATGAGATTATGTGTCGACTACCATCGATTTTAAACAAATCACCATTCATAACCGTTATTGTCCTCCACGTATTGACGACATGTGCAATCAACTGTAGGGTGTTAAGCATTTTTTTTCCAAGATCGGATTCATAATCATGCTACCAACAGTGACGAGTGAGAGAGCAGGACATTTCCATGACTGCTATTCGTACACAACTTAGTCATGCTAGATTCATGATTTTATATTAGTCTCACAAATGCCCAGCAACATTATGGACTTAATAAATTGAGTTTCCATGAACTCATAAACAAATTCATCAGTGTTTTCATCAAGGACAATCTGATTATCTTTAAGTCTAGTGAAGAGCAGGAAGATCATTTTTGCACTATGTTGCAAATTCTACAACGAGAAAAATTTCACCCTGAATTTTTCAATATAAATTCCGGTCGATTACAATGACACGCTGAATTCCATGGATTCACACGGTTAATATTACCATGACTCAGCTTATGCGCAAAGGTGAGAACCCTACACTACATTAGGTGTTCCAGAAAATCATACGCTAAGAGAAGTCTAATTTCGGAGACTCATAGTTCCGCAAGTTTCTATGTATCAAGTTTCTACGAAGCAAGATATAGTTACGTTCATATCTAAGTACCTGACATACCAACAGGCTAAGATAGAACACCAACTGATGGGGATGTTTATCCACCATCAAATTGTGATAAAAAAAATGGGACAAGATTCCCACGGATTTTGGTTACCATATTAATGCAAACTCAGAAGAAGCAAGATGCTATCTGGGTTATTGCCAACAGTTTGATCAACTCTGCAGAATCCTTACATCCGCAAGGATTTCAAAACCAACAGATTGATCGGACATGTTCCAGCCAAGGCTCATCCGATCACTTGGCAATCCCTCAGTTATCTGGTCAGACAAAGGTTCGCATTTGTGCTCCTTATTTACGTTCACGTTCTTGTTCCGGTTTTACGATTTGTTTTCACACTCACGTTCATGACACTATTCACGTTCATGATTGTATCTTGGCTTACGATTTTACATTCATTTTCGTTATGGGAAGTTTTGCAAGAACTTGAGAGACCAGACTCAAGTTTAGTATAACTCCCTATCCTCATATAGACGTTTCACGTCACATTCCACGTCTCACCTTGTAGCGTGTGGTGTACCGCAGTTGTATTCCATGTTCACGATATGTTTCACATGTTATGTTCATTCCATGTTCCTCATATCACGTTCATGATATGTTACAAGTATCATTGATCACGATATGTTTGCTTATACTACACTCACCATGTCTCCACATATCACGTTCAAAAAATTTCACGTATCACGTTCAAAATTTTTCACGTACTACGTTTCAATATATCTCGCGCATCGTTGCTAATTATCAGTTAGGTTAGATTATTTTGTATCGTAATGTTTCAGTTCCTCTTGCATGTTATTTCTGTCTATCTTACGTGGATGACAATGAACTCTTCGTGTTTTCAAGTCAAGGTTAGGAGGACCAAGATTTATCATGGTGTCAAGATCTTGAGAAGGAACCGTTCCAAGAGGGAAACCACTTGGAAACGGACAAGTTCATCCGGACTTCTTATCCGTTTTTCTATTATCGATTAGATATGTCCTTTCAGTCACGTCACGTTCCTCCTTTCAAGACATGTCACGTTCCACGTTCCTTCTACCATGTCACCTGCATGTCCTTTTATCGTACATACCTCTCAGTTTGATTCGGGTATGTTCCTCTTTCAGATTATATTATCTATAATTCGGGGACGAATTATTCTTTTTAGGGGGGAAGAGTTGTAAAACCCACATGATTTTACCATGAACAGTACCCCTATGATCGTACGTACATGATTAGAACTTTCCTTATTTAGCACGTTTACGTTTCACAATAGGAACTTACAAGTATTACGTACGTATTATTACACGATAAATAATTATTACGTATTAAGACATGATAATTATTATCAACAATAATTATAATCACGAACATGAAAATCATGAACGTAAATTAATCACGAGCTAATATTACGTATGTATGTATATTTATTACGATCACGAATAAATATATTAAGTCACGAACGATAACTAATTAAATCACGTAAAACACGAACACGAGAACACATTTATTATTTAGACACGGAAAATGTTCGGGTTACCCCTATGTGGGCTCCTACCCGCGGCTACAATAAGAAACATGGGCCAAGCCCATGCAAATTTACTAAACAAGGGAAAAGGGAAAATTAGTTTCATAATAACAAAATTTAGAAAATATCAAGAAACCCTAAAATCTTTTTCTCCTTTCTCCTTTGTTTTTGGCAGCCGGGTATACATCACACCAAGGGGTGTTTTGGTTGATTTTTGGTGTTTGATTATTGCAAGGATTGTTAGTGTGTTCATCTCCTTTGAGTCACGTGATTGGTATAAACCCTAAACCTTTTTCTTTTATGATCTTGATTATTTAATCACATAAAATCATGAATGTTTTTAATAACAAATTAAAAACAAGTATAAACATGTTATTTAATCATGGGGTAAAATTAATTAGTGGTTAAGGGGTGTTTGTTTTGTGGCTGACGCCTAAACCGAGCCCCAAGGGGGTCTCGGCTTGGTTTTACTCGCACCACCGAGACCTCAAGGTCTCGGTTTGGTGTCTTGTTGTCTCGGCAGCAGCAAGAAAGGGAGACCCCGACTGAGGTCAGGGCACGATGGTGCTCGGGTAGGCCACGACAACAAGGGAACACCGGCTAGCCGGTGGGAACCTTGGCTAGCCGACGGCTAGCTTGAACAAGGGTGCATTGGGTCTGGTTCACGGGTTAAAACACGAGCCCAGTTCACACATGTTTCGAATAAAACAAGGTCCAGTTCATGAGTTATTTTTACAAGGTTTAATATAGTTTTACAAGTTATATTTTTCAAGACTTAAATTAAATTAATTAAAAACATGAACATGATTAATTTAATTTACATGACAATTAGGTTATTAATTTTATTATTAATGCATGAATTTTAACCTAAGTAATTATCATTTAATTAGACTATATAATTAATTAGTTATTAAAATCATGACTTATAATTAATTAATTTACATGACTTAGGTTATATTATTAATAGATAATAATACATGTTTTAACCTAAGTATTTTACCTTTATTTAATTAAACCATGTTATATTTAATTAAATACTTTAACCTATAGTTTATTTAATTCACATGAAATAATTAATAAACTATACTATTAATTACATGACTTAGAATATTAATCAGTAAACACTTAAGCTTATATAATTAGCTTAATTATCCAGCTTATATCTAATTATGGAAACTTTCTATTTTTAGAAACTTATTTAACTAAGGCTGCTAATCTATTTATGGAAACTTTCTATTTTTAGAAACTTATATATTTTAAGAAATAAATCTATTTTTAGAAACTTTCTATTTTTGGAAACTTTCTATTTTTGGAAACTTTCTATTTTTGGAAATTTTCTATTTTTAGAAACTTCCTATTTTTGGTAACTTTCTATTTTTGGAAACTTTCTATTTTAGAAAACCTGTTATTTTTAGAAAGTTACTTATTATTACACAACAAGTATAATAATACATGAAATACAAGTAATACTTAATCAGAATAGACATAATATATGATAAACATAGTATAAAGCTTAAATCAGTAAAACATGACATGAACATATAAAACAAGCTAAGTCATGATATAAAACCAGTACGTACTCAGTAATCAGATACTTATACACGTATGTATTTATGTAGCATTAGTGATACCGAAGTAGGACTCTCTTCCGTTCGTCTTCTTCGTTCACTGGACATAAGGTACGGATTCTCCGCCCTTTCAGTATTGACATTCTTCCTTATTAGGATTTCCCGTATGCAGCCACCTGTTTTCCCTAGTATATGTTTTATATGTTTTTGAATTGCTTATATTTAATTAGAATACCTAAAGCCATATACATGCATGACCAGTTTCACTTAGTTATGGAGGTACCATAACCATAACACTAGAGGCACTAGTGTTATGACTTCACCACGGCAGAGTGATAGCTCGTGGCTTCCCTTTCAGCTTTTGGCCATATTATTATTATCAGGTGGGGCGTATAGGTGCATCCTAGTTTACATGTTTTCAGCAGATTATTCAGTGTGAATGTGGTGTGTGCCTTGCATCCTTCACAAGGAGCTGATCCCTCCTACCTAAAACCAGTATATTAAATTAGAGGTAGCCCCTCTAATTTGCATGACGAGGTCACCCCTCCAAGTATTCATGCACGTTGATATTTCATGACCTATATTGGCTAATGGTAAACATGTCAAACAGATTTTATAAGATAAACATAAGGCTTTTCAAACTATAAAACCAGTTTTACTAAGTTATACCAGGTTTTCCAGGACTTATACATTTCCGCTGCTATTAGTCTTATTTATGTTTCAGCTTTTCATGCTATGTCGTATATCCGTGCACTGAGCGTTATGCTCAGCCGTTACTTTCCTTTCCATGTCCCAAAACGGCAGGTACCCAAGGACTGACCCGAGCATTTGGAGGACGTGCATAGGATGGAAGTTGCCATTGACTTCTTTTCCTTTTGTCTTCATATATTTATGCTTCTGTAGCCTTTGTTCATATCATTTACTTTAATTATGTTTTGGTCTTATGTTTGGGAACCGATGTTTGATTCCGGTTTCCATAAGGTCATGTATATTTTACTATATATTACCTTGCATGCTTTGATGACACGCCATAATTACGTGTAACGGTCCACTTATCAAAGTGGGTGTTACACAGGGCACATTGTATCAGCCAGAAATAATGGGATCATGAGGCGATACTTAAGAATAGAACGGTATTCCACTAGTGACATATGTTGACCAAGCCCGTCTATAGGGATAGCTAGTAGGAAATCCTGAGCATGTGACGCGCGTAAACACTCAAAAACCACTTTCTGCCTCAAAGTCATGTCAAAGTGGACCTCCATATCCTTGACCATTTCACTAAAAAGGGTAGTCGCCGATGTTTGTTGGATTTTAGAGGGGCCGGTATTCTTATTAGTGAAACAGCTAAAATCAAAGCTTAGAATCTTATCACGTAGACAAGCTAAAGCAGAAGCATAATCATCATCCATACCACATACACCACTGTCACGTAAAATGTGATCTTGTAACACCCAAGATTGGGCCCTCGATGCCACAGAAGCATAGGAGGAGGCCTCTTTTGCCGAGTACAAACCCAAACCACCAAGACGGATCTTTAGAAAATGAATGAAATAATTGTTGAGAGGGTTTTATGAAAAAAGGACAAGTGGTCAGAGGCGGATCTACATAGACCACAGGGTATGCACGTGCATACCCTGCGGAAATTTTGAGTAGTGTAAAAAAATTGATTTTTCCTAAAGTTATTATACATTACACTAAAAATTGGAAATGCATACTGTTGGGAATCTAATTTTATTAGATTCCATGTATCATAGATTTAAACGTAAATCAAGCTGTTTGATATTAACTTGCCTGGGCTTATGAGGCAGGCAAGTATCGCAAGACTCACAGAGATCTAAGTCTCTGTGAGAAACCTCAGAGGAGTCCATGTCGGAGACATTGTCAAGGAAGTCGAAGATTACTTGAAGACATACTCAGTGGCTGTGATGGATAACAACCAAGATGTATCAGGGACTCTGAGGGGTTGAGGGTTAACAGGGGTGGCAATATCCTGTTAACACTCAGTACACTTTGGACATACCTTAGTGTGTACGAGACTATGAAGAAAAGGAAAACTGTGTCAGCTCTGTTTTCCTAAAGCATTGTGGCAGACTACCAAGAATAGAAGAGCATCTTGTGATAGATGTCTGACAAGTGTCTGTTTAGTGTAGTCACCATCAACCGGTACTTGGAGTCAACCTCGTACCACTATAAATAGGATGTGTAGCCTAGAGTTAATGCAGTTCACTTTGATACTTCATACACATTAACTTTTAGAACTTAATGAACCAAACAGCTGCGACTGTGTTCATAAGTTAGGTTTTGTTTGTCCAAAGTGTACATAACACATTGTTATCAAACGGTGTTATTCATAACACTTGTAATTCTTTATTACACAATAATAAGTATTACGTTTGAAAAGTAATTACGTGTGTTGATTGTCTTAGTTTATCATTTCACGCTTGGATTAGGGACTTTCACATACCTTCCAAGTTGCACTAAAAAATTAAGTGCATATCCACCTCTAAATCACTTTTTGAAGAAAAGAAAAACTAGTCTAACTACTTTAGCAGGGTATGCAAGTTGAAGAAGAAGGGGGCGACGTAAAACATAGTTATTATAATAGGTCAAAATGTGAAACATTTGTATTAAAACTATGCCTAAAAAAAAGGCCCAACCAACTTAAAAATACTACTAACATGCTTATTTCTTTATTATTATTGGGTTTATCTTTAGAGAATGGTTATTTTGGATACCTTGTATTCTTTGGATACAACCAATTCTCACTTTCCATCCACCATATATCAAGGGCTGAGATTAAACCCCACATTAATTAATTAAAACAACGGATGAGAAATTTGGTCTTTTCATATCCCACCCATCCCACCTCCAAAATACATCACCCCTCGTTTTTCTTTTTTCTCTTCTCAGATCGTAACAAATCAAAAAACACACACACATAAACACATTTTCAAATCCATCACTCCTGATCCAAATCACAAATTTGATCTACCTTTGATATCATCATCTCCTTCGTATTCAATCATGTCCTTCTTAAATTGATTAACATAAGGTAATATCGTAATGATCTATATCTTTTTTAACTTATTTGATTTAAATAAGCGTGTTTTAAGCTTATTTAATGTGAATTTATATACGAGTTTAGATTTGATAGGAGTAAGATGATAGCTTTTTTTAACTTATTAATTTATTCTTTTTCAGCATATTTTGATCTGATTATGAATGTGTTAGCTTATTTGATGTGTTATAATTAAGCTTATTTGATGTGTTATACTTAAGCTTAATGTAAATAAGCTTATTATGAGAGTTATATGAATAAGCATATGAATTAGAATAGAGTTATATGAATAAGCTTATCGATAAAGTTTGTTGAAGTTGTAGGATAAGCATAAGGTGAGGTATGTGAATAAGCTTATTAGAGAGTTGTGCTAAAATTGTAGGCTACAATGAATAGATGTATCAAATATGATACATCCATACATCATATATGATATATGGTGGTATCATATATGATAATATGATAATGTGCTTGAAAACAAGTCTGTGATCTCATGGTTGGTAATTAAAAGTTAGTTGTGTGTAAATTATCATATTTGATAATCTGGTTGAAATTCCACTTCTGTAATATATCACATATGATAATCTTGTTGAAATTCAACTTCTATAATATATCATATTTGATAATTTGGTTGAAACTAAAACCAAATCTTTTTATTTGTGTAGTGAAAGTTGTT
This sequence comes from Glebionis coronaria, assembly GCA_025667525.1. Lineage (NCBI taxonomy): Eukaryota > Viridiplantae > Streptophyta > Magnoliopsida > Asterales > Asteraceae > Glebionis > Glebionis coronaria. Next base: position 356,808,216 of record CM046880.1, read on the forward strand.
TTCAATGCATTTTGAAGAACTCAATCATCTCAAGGCCAAGAAGTGGAACACCGGATTCTTGACTGAAATAACAAGATCATGTGCGTGGAAATTGTAACACCCCCAAGTTGGTCAAATGCAGCAGAATAGTAATTGGGGTGTTACTTGGGTGGATCGATAGCACATAGCATATAGAGCAATGATCATAAATATCATTTTGAAACATATTACATGAATTAATCGTACACATTTAGTATCTTGTCTGAATTAAAACCACATTTATTATAAAACAGAAATAAATATTCCAGCCCGATGGTCAACATGATGCTTCCTAAAATGCTGGAATCCAATGCATGAATCTGCTTACTTTCCTGAGAAAACATAAAAGTAAAATGTGGGGGTCAACACGAGGTTGGTGAATTCACAGGTTTAATTAAATAAATAAAGTATCAATATGCAAAGCACCACGAAGGTAGCAGGACATCAAAGCCCAACACTACAGTAGTTCCTACTGCCCTGTAATAGAAGCTAGACATGATTCTCAGTAAGCCCATTTGGGTCTATCCTGATTGAGGTTTCCCTTAATCCGACAATGACATAAACCTGCTGCTCGGCCTAAGCAATACGTGACAGCTGATCACGACAGGCCGGGTGTTTTCAATACCCGAATAGATCTATCCATACATTTCGCGCTACACTATTAACTAATACAGTCCACGGGAATGGAGCAAACAGTAGGCAAATAAATTGTTGTTGTCTGTGCATGCTTGCATATAAATAGTTTTGTATGTTTTCTCCCCCAGTTATAAAACAGTAAAGATGGGGCCATGAACTCACCTTAGTGATAATGAGGTAGTGAGGATGATGTCACAGTATAGTCACGGACTGGAGAAATTACCTAAGTAATTTAAATGTCTCAGTGAATGCAACAATAATAATGCATGATGAATGGTACATATGAAAATGCATGATCACAATTTATGAGTTGTTACGTTGGTTCAAGTGTTTGTTCTTATAGTGAAATGAAAGTATATACATATTTTTGTTCTAAAAATATATATATATATAAATAGATATTAATTGTTTAAGAAAAGAGGGGTCGTAAATTAAATAATTAGCTTTTATCTTATTTAATTTATCATAAAGAAATAACTTATAATTTATTAAGTTTTAAGGTTTCAAAGGAAAATGGTTAACGGGGTTTATCAATTTCGTAGCGTTTGTAAATAACTAAAGTGATTTATTTTACAAAGGACACATTTTATTACTTCTTTTAATTAAATAAAACTATGATAAATCTTTGTAAGTATAAGTGTTTAGAAAGGTAACTTTAGGTTTTCGTCCGTTAAGTTTCTTACACCGTTAGTCCTTGTTGGTTATTTCAATTTATGAAAAACGCCCCTAGGGCTTGGAAATCTTTAGAGAAATGACCAAACACCCCCTCCAATCTCACGGAAAATATGTGACAAGAGTTAGGGCTTGATATGAGTTTCGAAAGTGGCAGAATAGGTCCTTGTAGTTTACTTTTTAACTCTCGGTTTGAATTTTACATGCCCTATAGTTTCGAAAATGACACAAACGACCCTTGGACTATATAATTGTCACGAAAATGTTTACACAAGTTTTACTAGTTTATAGTTTTGGACCAAACTTTCACCACTTGTCAATTTAGGCACGAAAAGTATATATATATTTCTAGTTTTGGGCTATACGGCCCATTAGGGTCCGGTTGGGGTAAAAAGGGGTTAATGGGCTTGGTTTGGTTTAGTAAAAACTTAAGGTAATTTAGTAACTTTTAAATAATTACTATTGGGCCTATAATATAGTTTTATTAAATGGGCTTATAACATGTTTTATTTCAAAACTAGCTTAGTGTAAGCTTATATATTTTCGGCTTATTTTTATGGCTTATATAAGCTTATTGTTTTTTACTAAAGTTTATATTTTCCTACTAGTTAATCCTAAGCTTACGTTTTGAAGGCTCACGGCTTATTCTAAGGCTTATGGTTTGAGGGCTTAAATAAGCCAACTAGGTTTCGGCTTATATTATTTTTTAAGGTTTTCAAGGATAGCTTATTTATAGTACTACTTTCGGCTTATATAAATATTTAAGCTTCAATGTCGTGGCTTATATAGGTTTGCATGCCTTGGCTTATTTAACTTGTGAGGCTAAAAAGAAACTAGCTTATAGGTTCTTCATATGTCTCGGCTTATTTAACAACATGGGCTTATAGAAGCTTAATGGCTCGGCTTATTTTACTTACATACACATTTTTAAGGTACTCACTTATAACTAGTTTAGTCCTAGGAGTTTTTAAGCAAGGTGTCCAACATGTTAGGACATGGTTAAGGATTTAGGGCACGAAATCTAATCCACCATATGAGCCGTGGGCTTATAAGTCATATGGGAGGCATTTCATGAAAGTTTTACGTATGCATAGCAACCTAGGCTTGTTTCTTAAGTTTCTATATGCATGCCATGAGATGGAAGGTAGAAATGATGGAAATAAGTCTAAGGTAGTCTATACTTACTTGTGTGATCAAGGTGGTGACGAATGGAATGGTGTTGGCGTCGGTTTGCTTTTTGACGATTCCTAGGAGTCTTGAATGCTAGTCTTCAATGCTTGGAGTACAAAGATATGGGTAGTAAATGAGATGGAGGATTTTGTTAGCTCAAGGTGCTATGTGGGAGTGTTCTTGATCCGAAAATAATGGTGTGAGGGTGAATGTGTGTAGCTAGTTCTTATAAGTATCTAAGAGTGAAATGTGAATTGTGGTTTCGGGTAGGACACGGCAAGAGAGGGGGAGTGGCATAGATTTAGCAAATTTTGGGAAGTACTAGGAAGTACATGTTTTAATGAGGACTTGATGTACATATGACCCTTGTGGTCATTCTAGCTGTCGCCCATAAGGCTTCCAAGTGCATGCATAGTGTTTGCATTTAAGGTTAGGTTGTACAAGGTGGGAATATGTGTGTGGTGGAGTGAGTATACACGGCTAGGAGTAAGAGTGGGGTAGGGTTTGTAGATTTTTTTTTTGAATCTTGTTTAAGTGTAAGTAAATTAAGTGTATAATACTTTGTAGTGTATTGGTTTTTGTTTCAATATTGGGGTCTTAGTATGATTACTAGAGTTATAAGTATAATGTAGTAGAAATAGGTTTGAGTCCTAATTTATTTGGTTAGGTTTTGGGATCCTTGGTGAAAGTATGGTCGTTTAGGTGATTTTTTATTATGTCAAAAGTATAGTTAAAGAATAAAATGATTTACTATAGTGTTCATGTATAAAAGTAATTGTCATCGTAGTTTAAAGTCAATTATAGTGTGAGAATCACATATAAAATATACAAACTTAAGAATTTATATATATATAAATAGTCATTTATTAATTGTGATCATGACGTTGGATTTTTAGAAATCAATGGGATGTATGCAAGTGATCATATGTTCAGGTGACTTAAAGTCCTTCACGATCGATTGTTTGTTGTCCAGTACGCTATTTAAATGTAGTCATACAAATGTGGTCATGCTTTTATGATTAAAATACTCATAGTCACAATAAAAGGTTGTGATATAGTTGTTTCCCTGTTCAGATGATTAAAATGATTTATGCTCATGTGATGCATATGATTGTTCAAAGGATTTCATGCAAAGGTGATAGAATAAATATATAGATATCATGAGGTGACGTACACAATATTGACATAGTCAAAACCTGAAATTTACAGGTTTTACAGCATAAACCCGTTATTTTAGCTTTGTCCTCAAAGCTTAAGATGACGTCACTGCTCAGGTGAAAAGGTGTGGGTACTTAGCTCTAAACGAGTCTTCGTGCTCCCAAGTAAACTCGGGACCTTTCCTAGAGTTCCATCGTATTTTAACTAACGGGATTTGGCTTCGCTTCAACTTCTTGACTTCTCTCTCCACGACTTCCACTGGCTCTTCTATAATTTGAAGTTTGTCATCAAAATGGACTCCCTCCAATGGCATTGCTATTGGTTCATCTGCGTAGCACTTCTTCAAGTTTGAGACGTGGAATGTAGGGTGTACCCGGCTTAACTGCTGGGGCAACTCTAAGCGATAGGCGACCTCTCCAATTCGGGCAATCACCTTGAAAGGTCCTACGTAACGTGGATTTAACTTCCCCCGTTTCCCAAACCGTACAACACCCTTCCAAGGTGATACCTTCAGCATAACACGATCACCTACAGCAAACTCCATAGGTTTACGTTTCTTGTCAGCATAACTCTTTTGTCTATCCTGGGCAGCCTAAATTCATTGCTTGATGAGAGTGATCTTCTCGGTAGTCTCTTGGATCAGTTCGGGTCCTGTCAGTTGAAATTCTCCCACCTCTGCCCAGCATACTGGTGATCGACATTTGCGGCGTAGAGGGCCTCAAATGGTGCTGCCTTAATACTGGCATGGTAGCTGTTATTGTAGGAGAATTCCACTAATGGGATGTGTTCGACCCATCCTTTTCCAAAGTCGATCACACATGCTCTCAGCATGTCTTCTAGTGTTTGGATTGTTCGTTCACTCTGACCGTCGGTCTGCGGATGGTACGCGGTACTCATATCCAGGTTTGTTCCTAAAGCTCTTTGAAAAGCTTTCCAGAAGTTTGATGTAAATCTGTCATCTCTATCGCAGATGATTGAGACTGGTATCCCGTGTCTCGTCACAACTTCCTTTAAGTACGTTTTGGCTAATTTGCTCAGAGAATCATTTTCCTTGATAGGTAAGAAGTGAGCTGATTTTGTGAGGCGGTCAACGATTACCCAAATTGTATCGTAACCGTGGGACGGTGTAGGAAGTTTGGTAATGAAATCCATGGTGCTATTGTCCCATTTCCATTTTGGTATTTCGGGTTGGACTAACAAACCTGATGGTCGTTGATGTTCTGTTTTAACTCTAGCACAAGTCAGACATTTCTTCACATAGGTGGCAATGTCTGCTTTCATGTTCGGCCACCAGTATAATTTCTTCACGTCTTGGTACTTCTTTTCGGATCCGGGATGTATGGAGTACTTGGACTTATGAGATTCGTGCATGATCACGTTCCTCAAGTCTCCGTAACATGGTAGCCAGCTTCTTCCGTGTAAACACAACGTTCCGTCTGTTCTAGCTTCTAACTTTTCCTTGCTTTGGTCCGTCCTAAGCATTCCTCTTATGTCTTCCTTTCTGATATTCCCGGGCTTCTGTGCCTGGAGTTGGGCCTCTAATATTTGTTTGGGTAGGTCCAAGTTAATGGTCATGACTAAGGCTCGAACTCTCATGGGAGGATCAGTTCCCTTTCGGCTTAGTGCATCTACGACTACATTTGCTTTTCCTGGGTAGTATCTGATGTCACAATCGTAGTCGCTGAGTAGTTCTATCCAACGACGTTGCCTCATGTTTAGTTCCTTCTGATCTAGGATATGTTGCAAGCTCTTGTGATCAGTATGAACTGTACACTTGGTCCCGTACAGGTAGTGCCTCCAGATTTTTAAGGCGAAAACTACGGATCCAAGTTCTAGATCATGGGTGGAGTAATTCTGCTCGTGCTTCTTCAGTTGCCTTGAAGCATAAGCAATCACTTTCTGTCTCTGCATCAACACAGCTCCCAAACCTTTGTGCGAGGCGTCACAGTAGACAACGAAGTCTTCGTTACCTTCTGGTAGGGCTAAAATAGGTGCACTGCACAATTTCTGTTTGATGGTCTGGAATGCAGCCTCCTCTTTTTCTCCCCACACAAACTTTATGCTCTTCTGGGTAAGCTTGGTCATTGATTTAGCAATCTTAGAAAATCCCTCGATAAATCGTCGGTAGTAACCGACAAGGCCTAGAAATTGGCGAATTTCCTTCGGCGACGTGGGAGATGCCCAATCTTTCACGGATTCGACTTTCGCGGGGTCAACTTGGATTCCTTTGTCATCAATCACATAACCGAGAAAGCGTACTTTAGGGATCCAAAAATCACACTTTGAGAATTTTGCGTACAGCTTTTCTTCCTTAAGTAGTTTTAGTACCTGGGCTAGATGTTCTCTGTGTTCTTGCTCATTTTTGGAATAGATGAGGATGTCATCAATAAACACTATCACGAACTTATCCAGATAGGGTCGACACACTCGATTCATGAGATCCATGAATATGGCTGGTGCATTGGTCAGTCCAAATGGCATGACTTGGAACTCATAATGACCGTAGCGTGTTCTGAAAGCTGTCTTTTGTATATCTTCTTCTCTGACCTTCAATTGGTGATACCCGGATCATAAGTCGATCTTGGAGTACACGCTTGATCCTTGCAGCTGATCAAATAGGTCGTCGATTCGTGGTAACGGGTAACGTTTTTTCACAGTTAACTTATTCAGTTCTCTGTAATCGATACACATTCGGAAAGAACCGTCTTTCTTTTTAACAAACAACATTGGGGCTCCCCAAGGTGAGGAACTGGGTCTGATAAAACCTTTGTCTGACAGTTCTTTGAGTTGTTACGCGAGTTCTTTCATCTCGGTTGGGGCTAAGCGGTAGGGTGCTTTAGCTACAGGTGCAGCTCCTGGCACTAAGTCGATTTGAAATTCAAATTGGCGAGTCGGAGGTAATCCTGGCAAGTCGTCTGGAAAGACTTCAGGATAATCACGGACGATGGGTACATCCTTGATCTGTTTCTTCTCGGGTTCTTCTTCTTTGTCTGTCTTAGAAATATGTGCTAAAAAGATAGGACATCCTTTTAGTAGATATTTCTGGGCTTGGGTACACGAGATCACACTTAACCTAGTGTCTGTTTTATCCGAATTTCCGTCTCCTTGGATAATTAGATCTGCGTTTCCCCATGGTATACGGACTTGTTTCTCGTCACACACAATGGTTACATGATATTTCGCTAACCAGTCCATACCAATGATGACATCAAAACTACTTAGTTTTATGGGTATTAATTGAATATCAAATGGGTGATTCTGAAGGTTTAAAGTACAGCCTCTTATGATGGTATTAGTTTCAATGATTTTTCCATCTGCTAATTCGACTCTGTAACAGTTATCTAATGGGGTAGGTAGAATGCCTAGTAAGCTACTAAACTCTGAGGATACGAAACTCCTATCGGCTCCCGTATCGAATAAAATATTTGCATAGCGATTATTCAGAAGAAACGTACCAGTAACTACATTGGAGTCGGGGTTGGTCCTGTTTTCTCCTATGACATAAACTCTGGCGGATGCTCCGCTTTGGCTTTCATTCTTACGCTTTGGGCAGTCAGGTCTGATATGTCCGATCTCTCCACAACCGAAGCAACGGATCTCTTTACGAGCCATGTTTCCACTGCCAGTGAGCTGGCGGCTTCCTTGGTATCCACTTCCACGGGAATTTTGCCTGTTGCCGTTGTGGGGCTTATAGTTGGCACTGGAGTTGTTCCTATTGGTCGGAGCATATGCACTGCCCTGCTCTGGTCTTCGGCATTCAACAGTGGGGTAGTGATGGAAGTTACACTTTGAGCATTTTGGCTTGTTTCCCACGTATGGTGGTGATCCTGAGGAAACAGCACTGCAGACTTGACCTAAACTCTGCCTCTTGGGTTGTTGAGTCTGGGGATGATGACGGTAGTTATCATCGACTTTCCTCTTGTGCTCTGCTTGTCTAATCATATGATCACGACCATGTTTGTCCACTAATTCTGTGGCAAACTCAATGGCACTCTCGATGGTAGTAGGTCGAGATGCAAGCACACTGTCATGAACAGAGTCTGGGAGTCCACTAACGTACTTCTCTATCTTATCCGACACTTTAGGGTACATACGGGTACACATCAAAGTTAGTTCTTGGAACTTCTGGTTGTAACCCGTAATATTGAAGTTGATGCATTTGAGGTTCCATAATTCAATCTCCAGCTTTTTGATTTCACTACGTGGACAGTATTTCATGGTAAGCTTTTCCTTCAATGCAGTCCATGTCATCCCATAGGCTCCATCGTGTCCGAGGGTAGCTACTTGCGAGTTCCACCACGTGAGTGCATGTTCCAAGAGTGTACAAGTGGCGAATTTCACCTTGTTCTCTTCAGTACAGTCACTAATACGGAACACGGTCTCAGTCCTCTCAAACCATTGCATGAGCTCGACTACCCCTTCCTTGCCCTTGTAATAGCTGGGCTTGCACTTTAGGAAATCAGGGTAAGTACATCCTCGAGCTTCGCGGTTCCTGTTATTAGAGTTTTCACTGTCTCCATGGGTTCCGCTGGGGCGGTTTTCCCTGGCAGCTAAGGCGTCAGTAATGCCTTGCTCAATCAGTACTCTGAGTTGTGCATCAGATATAGTCGTCGCAGGTGTTTCTGCGGGGTTTGGGCGTGCGCGTCTTGGTGGCATTTTTCTATATTAATAAGAAAAACTGAGATTTGTTAGCTGATAAAAAGATGGTTATATTAAACTGCATGGGTAATGTTTATGCATAGAATTCACAACAAATTTGGTAATCCGTTAAGAGTTCATAATAATATAAATGTAAACAAACAAGTGGACAGTAATATGCTATTTCTGGCAAACAACAATATAGTACAAGTACAACCGATCTAAGACAGGAGCATAGCAAACCTGTCTGAAATAGTGGTACATATGTTTGTAATACAACCAAAGATATCCTACCTACTAAGGTTAGGTGCTACAAATACAACTAAAAAAGGAATACAAGTACAAAAGAGATAAATCATGCGAGCTGAGATGCAACTCAGTGCTTGTCATGATGTACAAATAAAAATCTAGCCTACACTAGTATGGCTGCCTGCAGGTGCAGATGGTCCAGCTGGTGGTGCACGCTCATCCTGCATGCGGATCACGGTACTCCGGGTCTCTCTGGTGTATCTCAAAGCCTCTAGCAGCTGCTGCTGACGTGCAGTGTCGGCACTCCGTAACTGCTCCGTCTCTGTAGTGATCCCCTGGTGGCGAAGATCTGTCAACTCCACGAAGGTCCTGAAGGTGTCCTCCTGCGTGTACATGGCGGCTCGAGTCTCGTAGGAATGACTCTCTAGCGAAGCTAGGCGGTAACGGAGGTAAGCTACCTCATCCAATAGCCAGTGTATGGTCTCCCGGGTGGTGTATGACTCACCGGCTATGGCCCAGTAGAGAGAGTCAAGTCTCTCCTGGAGCACGGCGCGACCCTGCTGGTCCGCCTGTAGTAGAGAGTGGATAAGGGCGGTGTCCTGCGCCTGTCGGGCCGTAAGTGCATCGACCTGTGCCTGAAGGGCGCTAAGTCTAGCCTGCCCGGCTCCTGATCCCTCTCCAATCTCATAGGTCGAGTCAGGGATAGTGTCATGTCTCCTCTTACGAGGTGGCAAAACACTGGTGGGGTAAGTGCGAGGTACAGAAGGTGGTGGTAAGGGTCGTAAAGAAGGTACGACCTGGTCCACCTCTCTAGGAGGGGATGAAGGTACTACAAGCAGTGGTATAGTAGGAGATACGGTAGGTGGTGAAGGAGTAGGTAAATCTGTGAGTACGATGACCCCGTCCTGCTGGTCATCTCTGGACTCAGTGTCAGATGCGGGTCCAGCGAGCACTGATGTCGGTGACAAAGGTGTGATGGTAGGAACCATAAGCTCCTCGAAAGTAGTAACAATAGTGGGCGTCGTCATGATATCTGAAAGTAACATTTTAAAGTTGAGCAAGTTTTTAGCTTACACAATTAAAACGTTTTATGATGCATATGCGATGTGGTTTTAAAGCTTTTAACCATGTTTGGCAAAAGTATAGATGGATACTTATGTGATTTATTTGCCATGAGGGAATAAATCAATGTGAAGTTAGTTCACATAATATGCATGCTCTACAATGTTATATGCCTAACTTATAGGTTCCCCAAAAATTAATTTTTCTTTAGACTGATTTTTATGTTCAGTTATAGTCCAGTTTAAAATTTTTATTATTTAAAAAATTTTAAGTTTTTGATCTGGTTCTCTATAACTATGCGCTCTGATACCATTTCTGTAACACCCCCAAGTTGGTCAAATGCAGCGGAATAGTAATTGGGGTGTTACTTGGGTGGATCGATAGCACATAGCATATAGAGCAATGATCATAAATATCATTTTGAAACATATTACATGAATTAATCGTACACATTTAGTATCTTGTCTGAATTAAAACCACATTTATTATAAAACAGAAATAAATATCCCAGCCCGATGGTCAACATGATGCTTCCTAAAATGCTGGAATCCAATGCATGAATCTGCTTACTTTCCTGAGAAAACATAAAAGTAAAATGTGGGGGTCAACACGAGGTTGGTGAATTCACAGGTTTAATTAAATAAATAAAGTATCAATATGCAAAGCACCACGAAGGTAGCAGGACATCACAGCCCAACGCTACAGTAGTTCCTACTGCCCTGTAATAGAAGCTAGACATGATTCTCAGTAAGCCCATTTGGGTCCATCCTGATTGAGGTTTCCCTTAATCCGACAATGACATAAACCTGCTGCTCGGCCTAAGCAATACGTGACAGCTGATCACGACAGGCCGGGTGTTGTCAATACCCGAATAGATCTATCCATACATTTCGCGCTACACTATTAACTAATACAGTCCACGGGAATGGAGCAAACAGTAGGCAAATAAATTGTTGTTGTCTGTGCATGCTTGCATATAAATAGTTTTGTATGTTTTCTCCCCCAGTTATAAAACAGTAAAGATGGGGCCATGAACTCACCTTAGTGATAATGAGGTAGTGAGGATGATGTCACAGTATAGTCACGGACTGGAGAAATTACCTAAGTAATTTAAATGTCTCAGTGAATGCAACAATAATAATGCATGATGAATGGTACATATGAAAATGCATGATCACAATTTATGAGTTGTTACGTTGGTTCAAGTGTTTGTTCTTATAGTGAAATGAAAGTATATACATATTTTTGTTCTAAAAATATATATATATAAATAGATATTAATTGTTTAAGAAAAGAGGGTTCGTAAATTAAATAAGTAGCTTTTATCTTATTTAATTTATCATAAAGAAATAACTTATAATTTATTAAGTTTTAAGGTTTCAAAGGAAAATGGTTAACGGGGTTTGTCAATTTCGTAGCGTTTGTAAATAACTAAAGTGATTTATTTTACAAAGGACACATTTTATTACTTCTTTTAATTAAATAAAACTATGATAAATCTTTGTAAGTATAATTGTTTAGAAAGGTAACTTTAGGTTTTCGTCCGTTAAGTTTCTTACACCGTTAGTCCTTGTTGGTTATTTCAATTTATGAAAAACGCCCCTAGGGCTTGGAAATCTTTAGAGAAATGACCAAACACCCCCTCCAATCTCACGGAAATTATGTGACAAGAGTTAGGGCTTGATATGAGTTTCGAAAGTGGCAGAATAGGTCCTTGTAGTTTACTTTTAACTCTCGGTTTGAATTTTACATACCCTATAGTTTCGAAAATGACACAAACGACCCTTGGACTATATAATAGTCACGAAAATGTTTACACAAGTTTTACTAGTTTATAGTTTTGGACCAAACTTTCACCATTTGTCAATTTAGGCACGAAAAGTATATATATTTCTAGTTTTGGGCTATACGGCCCATTAGGGTCCGGTTGGGGTAAAAAGGGGTTAATGGGCTTGGTTTGGTTTAGTAAAAACTTAAGGTAATTTAGTAACTTTTAAATAATTACTATTGGGCCTATAATATAGTTTTATTAAATGGGCTTATAACATGTTTTATTTCAAAACTAGCTTAGTGTAAGATTATATATTTTCGGCTTATTTTTATGGCTTATATAAGCTTATTGTTTTTGACTAAAGTTTATATTTTCCTACTAGTTAATCCTAAGCTTACGTTTTGAAGGCTCACAGCTTATTCTAAGGCTTATGGTTTGAGGGCTTAAATAAGCCAACTAGGTTTCGGCTTATATTATTTTTTAAGGTTTTCAAGGCTAGCTTATTTATAGTACTACTTTCGGCTTATATAAATATTTAAGCTTCAATGTCGTGGCTTATATAGGTTTGCATGCCTTGGCTTATTTAACTTGTGAGGCTAAAAAGAAACTAGCTTATAGGTTCTTCCTATGTCTCGGCTTATTTAACAACATGGGCTTATAGAAGCTTAATGGCTCGGCTTATTTTACTTACATACACATTTTTAAGGTACTCACTTATAACTAGTTTAGTCCTAGGAGTTTTTAAGCAAGGTGTCCAACATGTTAGGACATGGTTAAGGATTTAGGGCACGAAATCTAATCCACCATATGAGCCGTGGGCTTATAAGTCATATGGGAGGCATTTCATGAAAGTTTTACGTATGCATGGCAACCTAGGCTTGTTTCTTAAGTTTCTATATGCATGCCATGAGATGGAAGGTAGAAATGATGGAAATAAGTCTAAGGTAGTCTATACTTACTTGTGTGATCAAGGTGGTGACGAATGGAATGGTGTTGGCGTCGGTTTGCTTTTAGACGAGTCCTAGGAGTCTTGAATGCTAGTCTTCAATGCTTGGAGTACAAAGATATGGGTAGTAAATGAGATGGAGGATTTTGTTAGCTCAAGGTGCTATGTGGGAGTGTTCTTGATCCGAAAATAATGGTGTGAGGGTGAATGTGTGTAGCTAGTTCTTATAAGTATCTAAGAGTGAAATGTGAATTGTGGTTTGGGGTAGGACACGGCAAGAGAGAGGGAGTGGCATAGATTTAGCAAATTTTGGGAAGTACTAGGAAGTACATGTTTTAATGAGGATTTGATGTACATATGACCCTTGTGGTCATTCTAGCCGTCACCCATAAGGCTTCCAAGTGCATGCATAGTGTTTGCATTTAAGGTTAGGTTGTACAAGGTGGGAATATGTGTGTGGTGGAGTGAGTATACACGGCTAGGAGTAAGAGTGGGGTAGGGTTTGTAGATTTTTTTTTTGAATCTTGTTTAAGTGTAAGTAAATTAAGTGTATAATACTTTGTAGTGTAATGGTTTTTGTTTGAATATTGGGGTATTAGTATGATTACTAGAGTTATAATTATAATGTAGTAGAAATAGGTTTGAGTCCTAATTTATTTGGTTGGGTTTGGGATCCTTGGTGAAAGTATGGTCGTTTAGGTGATTTTTTATTATGTCAAAAGTATAGTTAAAGAATAAAATGATTTACTATAGTGTTCATGTATAAAAGTAATTGTCATCGTAGTTTAAAGTCAATTATAGTGTGAGAATCACATATAAAATATACAAACTTAAGAATTTATATATATATAAATAGTCATTTATTAATTATGATCATGACGTTGGATTTTTAGAAATCAATGGGATGTATGCAAGTGATCATATGTTCAGGTGACTTAAAGTCCTTCACGATCGATTATTTGTTGTCCAGTATGCTATTGAAATGTTGTCATACAAATGTGGTCATGCTTTTATGATTAAAATACTCATAGTCACAATAAAAGGTTGTGATATAGTTGTTTCCCTGTTCAGATGATTAAAATGATGTATGCTCATGTGATGCATATGATTGTTCAAAGGATTTCATGCAAAGGTGATAGAATAAATATATAGATATCATGAGGTGACGTACACAATGTTGACATAGTCAAAACCTGAAATTTACAGGTTTTACAGAAATGACAAAGATGAGCGTCAAGTTTGGAACAAAATGTTGATTACTGAAATCAACATCCACTGTTTTAAACAATTGAATAATTTATCTCTTAAAAATTTGTGTATGTTGATGTATTAGTTTAACTTTGTAATGCTACTGAATAATTATCATTGTTGTTGAATATAAAAATGGCGAAACATCCGTAGGTGTAACTTTTGGATAATATGATTATTTTGTTAAAACTTTTATCATATTCCTGAAACATAGTTTTTACCTTTTTGAGTATCATATATGATAATACCTGTAACTCTAATTCTGCCATATATGATACTGCATTATCATATATGATACTGCATTATCATATATGATAATGCGGTATCATATATTATACTCAAAAAAGTGTGACAGATTAATCAAAGAGTCTACTGAAGTCATGATTAAAACATGGAGTCTACTAGATTCATGATTAAGAACTTGTTAAAAAAAATAAAAAGAGTACCTTTTTTAGTATCATATATGATAATAAAAAAAGTTTGCCAGAATAAACAAAAGGTCTGCTGATTTAATGACTAAAACAAAGAGTCTTCTGAATCAAGGATCAAACATATGTTCAGAAAATAAAAACGTGTGCTTTTTAAGAGCATACAATTGATGATCTTTTCAAATATAATGTAACCAATAATGATTAAAACACTTATTCATAATCAAAATATCCAAAAACAAAAAGAGTTTACTGAGTTCAAAATTAAAACCAAAACATTGTTATTATTGGAACTACTATTCTCCATATTCAATCATATCTTCTTCATTTCAACCAGATATCTGCACGTCCTCATGTTTTTCTCCAACCAAGCAATTACAGCATCCATATCTGCTTGTTGTTGTGTTCACAAAATCTACATTAAGAGAAGAGAGGAAAGAACATATTAGGTACCATTTTGTCAAAAGTTTAAAAAGTCATGTACAATATCAAAGTGTGGTTTTTTCTATGGCATTTCAGAAACATCATACATGATACATCATATATCATATATGATATACCTATCATATATCACATGTCATATAACTATCATGTATTATAAATGATGTATCATATATGATACATCAAACTTAAAATATCTTACATCAGCAACTTAATTATACAGCTTATTCACACTAACATAAGCTTATTCATAACTCACATATAAAAAAAACTGGTAAAATAAGTCACAAGCATATTTGATTACAATATTGAACCTTGCTAAACATATTTGATTCTCAACTCTAAGCCACATGCCACTTACCAAATTCATTCATATTCACTTTTGAGTTTTATGGTCAATCTATATAAAATACGATATATATATATATATATATACATATATATATATATGTGTATATATATATATATAGTATTAAATATGATGAACGCATGTTTAAAGAGCTTAATTTTGTGCAAATTAGTCATAAAGTTTGATTTTTTATGGTTTGTCAAAAACATCATATATGATACCTAATGTATCATATATGATACATCTATCATATATCATATATCTATCATATATGACAAATGAAATATCATATATCATACATCAAGCTTAATTTAGCCCACATCACCAACATAAATTTCTTAACAATACATGTAACACCCCACTTAGATAAGTGGACCGTTACGCGTATTTATGGCGTGTCATCAAAGCATACAAGGTAATATGTACTAAAACATACATGACCAAAGGGAAAACCAGAATCAAACATCGGTTCCCAAACATAAGCCCAAAACATAAATAAAGTAAATGAACTAGGAGGACAAGACAAGTGTCCAAACAAGCATAAGTATATGAAGGAAAAAAAGAGAAGAAGTCTAAGGCAGCTTCCATCCTATGCACGTCCTCCAAATGCTCGAGTCTGTCCTTGGGTACCTGTCGTTTTGGGACATGGAAAGGAAAGTAACGGTTGAGCAAATACGCTCAGTGAACGGATATATGACATAGTATGAATGACTGAACATAATAAAGACTTAATAGCAGCAGAAATGTATAAGTCCTGGAAAACCTGGAACATGTTTATAAAACTGGTTTTATAGTTTGAAAAGACTTATGTTTCTATATGAAAGCTGTAATACTTAGCCAATAGCCCATATAGGTCATGAGGTTCCACCGTGCATGAATACTTGGAGGGGAGACCCCGTCATGCAATTAGAGGGGTTGCCTCTAATTAAATAGTCTGGGTAGGAGGGATCAACTACTTGTGAAGGATGCAACGCACACATCGCATTCACCATGAAAATCCTGTAAAATATGTAACTAGGATGCACCCATGCGCCCCACATGATAATAAATATAGGTCAAAACTGAAAAGGGACGCCACGAGCAATCACTCCATCGTGGGGAAGTCATAACACTGGTGCCTCCAGTGTTATGGTTATGGTACCTCCATAACTAGGTGACACTGGTCATGCATGTATATGGCTTAGGCATTAAAATAACATAATTAATCGAACATATAAAACAATACTAGGAAAACAGTTGGCTGCAAACGGGGAATCCTAATAAGGAAAGAATGTCAGTACTGAAGGACGGGAAATTCGTACCTTGTGTCTAGTGAACGAGGAAAGACGAAAGGATGAAAGTCCTACTCCGACCTCACTAATGCTACATAATAAGGGACATGTATAAGTATTCTGATTACTAAGTACGTAACTGATTATAACATGTCTTAGCTTGTTTTAGATGTTCTTGTCTTATTTTGCTGATGTAAATGTTATACTGTGTTTATCATGTATTTCATGTATTCTGATTAAGTATTAACTTGTATTCTTGTATTATTATACTTGTTGTGTAATAATAAGTATCTTTTTAAAAATAGCAGGTTTCCTAAAAAATAGAAAGATTACAAAAATAGAAAGTTTCGAAAAATCGATCAGTTTCTAAAAAATAGAAAGTTTCAAAAAATAGTAAGTTTCCTAAAATAGAAAGTTTCCATATTTAGAAATAAGCTGGATTAATAAGCTAATAATATAAGCTTAAGTTTAGTGGTTAAATATCATAAGTCATGTAATTATTGGTATAGTTTATTAATTAAATATCATGGTAATTAAATAAATAATAGGTTATACGATTTAATTAAATATAGGCATGATTTAATTAAATTAAGACATATAAAATACTTAGGTTAAACATGTATTAATAATTTATTAATTATAACCTAGGTCATGATTTATTAATTAAAGTCCATGTTTTAATAATTAATTAATACTATAGT
This sequence comes from Glebionis coronaria, assembly GCA_025667525.1. NCBI lineage: Eukaryota > Viridiplantae > Streptophyta > Magnoliopsida > Asterales > Asteraceae > Glebionis > Glebionis coronaria. Next base: position 356,824,974 of record CM046880.1, read on the forward strand.
CTAAATTAAATGGTAAAATACTTAGGTTAAAAACATGTATTATTTGTTAGAAATAATATAACCTAAGTCATGATCAAATTAAATTAATTACTAGTCCATGTTTTAATTAATTTAATTTTTCTTGAAAAATAATATAACTTATAAAAATATATAACTTGTAAAAATTAATCCCGTGACCGAACCCGTGTTTTAATTTAGACCAAACCATGAACCGTACCGAACCGTGAACCGAACCAAACCGTGAACCGGACCGTACCGGCCCGGGAGCTTCTAAACCGATCTAGCCGATAGCCACTGTCGTGGCTTGGCTAGCCACTGCTGGACCAAAACAGCCACCGGCTGCTAGCCGGTGGTTCCCCCTGTTTCTCGCTGCGTTCCCACTGTTAGAATAAAGCAGCAACCGGATTGAGCCGGTGGTGCTGTTGTGCTGCACCGAGACCAAAACAGACCACAAGTACATCCCGAAGTGAGTCAGGGTCCTTGTCTCTTTGCTGCCGAACCAACACAACCACGCCGAGACCCTTTGGTCTCGGTTGTTGGTGCAAATCGAGCCAAACCGAGAGCCTAGGGATCTCGGTTCGTGTGTCGGCCGAACAAACCCCCACCAAAACCAAGTTAATTAGTTGTTTTCTTGATTATTTAACATGTTTTATTTGTTTTTATTTTCAAGAACACATGAACCTTAAATAAAGAAAATAAAATAACTAGATGAAAGGTTTTGGTGATATCGTACACTTGATTTGAAAAGGACAAAGAACACGAACACCGATCTCCCGATTTCCAAGATCAAAAATCAAAGAACACCCTTGTGGTGTCTCCTGTAGCCGGCGACAAAGGGAAGCAAAAGAGAGGCTAGGGTTTTTATTCTTTTAAGAAAAATCTGTGAATGAAACTCTGTATTTTCCCTTTTCTTAATTTAGTTAAAAATCAAGTTAGGCTGGGCCCCGTCTTTTCCTTGTGTCCGCAGATACATAAGCCCATAGGGGGTTTCCCGGGCTTTGTTCATGTTTAAGAAATTACGTGTTCGTTTACTAAAATATTCGTGTTAGTTCGTGATTAAATGTTCGTGTTATAATAATACTTGTACGTAATTAATATTTATCGTGTAATAATAAATATATACATAGTTCACATGTTCGTGTTTTAATGTTCGTGATTACATGATCGTGATTATAATTATTATGATTAATAATTATCGTGTATTACCACGCACTTAATAATTATCGTGCACTAACACGTACGCAGTTTTTGAATTTAATATTCGTGACACGTGTTCATGACATAAAAGGAAAGTTTTAATAGGCTCGAATGATTACGTAGTGTACTGTTCGTGGCATTTAGATGCGGGTTTTACAACTCTTCCCCCTAAAAAGAATAATTCGTCTTTGAATTATAGATAACGTAACAGAAAGAACGTGGACGCGACATGAATGACAAGTGCATGGAACGTGACGTGCCTGAAAAGAACATAACTGAATTATAGAAGGATGAGAGGATAAAATCCGGATGGACTCCTTAGTTTCCAAGTGGTTTCCCCCTCGGAACGGTTCCTCCACAAATTCTCGACACAAATGATAAATCTTGGTCTTCATGACCTTGACTTGAAAATACGTAAAAGTTCATGGTTATCAACGTAAGCTAGATCCTCCTGAATTTGATCGAGTGGATAAGAATTTACATGCAAGGGTAAATGAAACATTATGATGCAAAATAACCTAGACTAACTAACATTAGTAACGTCTTAGCAATGATGCGCGAGACATACTGAAACGTAGTACGTGAACAATTGTGAACGTGATACGTGGAGATTGGTGAGTGTAATATGAGAAACATATGGTGAACAATGATACGTGTAACATATCGTGAACGTGATATGAAAAACGTGGAATGAACATGACATGTGAAACATATCGTGAACATAGAATAACTGAGGAGGTAACGCCAACGATACGAGGTGATGGAAAGTTTATTTAACTTAAGTATGGTCTCTCAAGCTTCTGCAAAACTTTCTAGAATGAAAAAGAAACGTAAATCGTATGTAATAAGTGTGAAAACACTTATCCTTTTATCACTTATTTCCAATAATAACAAGACCAAAACGTGTATTTTATGTCGTAAAAGTCGGAATTATGCGTGGTTTGTGTTTTTATTGTGTTTTAGGACCAAAATATGAAAAAGGAAGAAAACACGGGTTTCACGGGCTTTTATCGAAGAAAACGGGAAAAGACGAAGTCAAAAGATCAAGAGTGCAAAAAGAATGGAAGTCCAAGACCTATTCTGAAGATTTATCGAAGAAAAAGTCTAAAGACGGAAGTTTAATGAAGTCGAAGAACTTTTATCTAATAGAAGAAGAAAATTAAAATACAAGTTCAAATCCCGAGACGACATCGATAAAAGACAAAGAATTAAAGTCGAGTCGAGAAGACGTGAAGAAAGCAAGAAAGAAGATGCAACACATACACTCCTTCCACCTTCCCTATAAATACCCTCCTAATACACATTAGGAGGGAGTTAGTCTTTAACTTTTAGTTTTTCATCTTTCACTTTTCTTTCTAGTTTTAGAGAGAGAAAGTCTTAAACTTTCTCTCACTAAGTTTCATCTTTTCTTTTAATCTTTCAAGATTAAACATTTGTGTATTGCTTATTTTATTAATCAAGTTCTATTTAAGCTTTTAATCCTTAATCTCATTCTACATTTCTTGATTTACTTTACCTTTGATCCGATTTGCATACTTCATGCGTATGATTTAATGATTTTATGATTGAAGGATTAATCTTCTTTGGTTATACTTAAGCTCTTACACGTATAAGTTATAAGCTCATAATGCTTATTGACTTATTACAAGTCTTAGCTTATTGATTTTCGGATTTCATAAGGTTTTAGTCATTTCTAAAGCCATTTCATAAAGTTTGTAATCTTTCACGTTTTAGAAGTTATCAAATTTAAGCTTTTCGAGTTGTTTAAGTTTTGGATAAAACAGATTATTGATTGTGCTTATTGAGTTTTATCCTTGCCACGCATTTCGGATTAAGAGTGCATCCCATCGTAATCTTGGGGCTTCATACATTCCGACGGGTTTCTACACATTCCGATAGATTTCAGTGTTTTGATCGCAATAACCCATTAGGGTTCTACTTTGCGATCGTTTGGTAATTCCCCTTTATTCCGATCTGGGTTGCGATCGCACATTCCGACGGGACTAAGGTCTTGTTAAGACGAAGTGCTGCCCAATTTTACTTTACATCATTCCGATCTGAACCACTTTGCGACAGAAGTGTTGGATTATTCCGATCTAGATATTGCGACCACCCTACATTCCGATAGAATGGACCTTGATTATTCCGATGGTTATTAACTTGAATTATTCCGATGACTTGTTATGTATTCCGATGGTTGTAATTTTGGTGTATTCCGATGGACATGATTTGCATTATTTCGATTGACTAAGTTTTTAAGTGTTAAAGTTTTACAAAGTTTTAAGTTTCAAGTATTTTCCTAATTAACTTTAAGTTTAATTTTGTCAAAGCTTCTACTTTACTCATCGACAATTTTCATACTTGCTCTTAAAATTAGATAACCAAACCAAATCATTTTGCTCACCAAAAGACAATTGAGTCGCACTTTAGACCAATAATCAATTCGAAAAGACTTGGGACTACGAATTTTGATACGAGGGGTAAAAGCCTTGTATTAAATGGCGCCGCTGCCGGATCTTTTCGTTAAGATTAAAGGTTTTTAGTGAGAGACGCATTGAATTTTGGGATCCGTTCTTTGAACGTTATTTTCCTCGCTTCAAAAATTTTCAAAAAATCCTAAAAAAATATAAAACTCTTCAAAAATACAAAAACATTAAAAAAATCATAAAAAGAAATTCTTTTCCAAAAGGTTTTGCACCAAAAAGATTATATAGATATTCTCTCTGTGTATATTTTTCTTCTGCAGGTGTATGCGTACTAGATCTTCGAACTATTCTGAGCCTGAGACTCGTGAAGATTTAGATATGGCTGGTGTTAATAATAACAATAACAACCCACCTCTACCCAATTGAATAACAACAACAACAACAATGTTCTCCTACCTGATTTACGAACAATGGAGGAATTGTGTCAACCCACCATGAACGGACACGGAGGCCTGATTGCGCCGATGCACGTCACGGCTCAGGAGTTTTCGTTGAAGCATCACATGATCCAACAAGTGCAAACTAACCCATTTCGCGGAATTCCGGATGATGATGCCAACAAACACCTCGACAAATTCATTACCATCACCCAAAGCATGAAGTGCCCCGGTGTTTCTATGGATGACCTTCGCCTTCAACTTTTTCCCCACTCGCTTTCTCACCATGCCGAAAAATGGTTTGACCGTCTTCCTAAGAATTCTATTCATACGTGGAATGACATGACTCAACGCTTTTTGTCGCGCTACTTCCCTCCATCCATGGTCACAAGCCTTCGTAACCAAATCAGTGGATTCATGCAAGACAATGATGAATCGCTCTTCGATGCTTGGGAACGATACAATTATTTGCTCGACCGTTGTCCAAATCACAATATGCTCCCCGTCACTCTCATTGATACCTTCTACAATGGTCTCACTTTTCGTGATCGTGACACGATCAATGCCGCCGCCGGTGGTACTTTTATGAAAAGGAGACCGGAGGAGTGTAGAGAGTTGATTGAAAACATGACTACTCACCACAAGAATTGGGATTCATCCGCATCTTCAAGATCTAACTCGAGAGTCAATGTTTCTTCTACTACCTCCAATCCTGAAATGACTGAAATTTCTCGACAACTCGCTGAGATGAACAAGAATTTCATGGCCATGGCCACAAACCACTTTCAACAAGCTTAAGTTGTTTCTATTTCTTGTGACACATGTGGTGGCCCTCATTCTTATAATGATTGTCCTTCTACCCAAGGCAATTTTTCTGAAAACGTTAACGCAGCATACGGTACTTATCCCACGGGAGGCTATCAAGCTCGCCCTCAAGGAGACCGTAGTTTGCTAAGTTATCGTTCCAACAATTATCTTGCTCCACCTGGTTTCCCTCCTCAGAACCAAAACCAACAACAAAGCTATAACCGAAACAACCAATCCCAACCTCGTGCTAACAATCAATATCAATCCCAAAGAAACCCATACCCACCTCAAGGAAATTCTCAAGCTTACCAAGCTCCACCTCTCAATCAACCGATGGCAGTGAATCCAGATGTCGAAACGTTCATGAAGAATAATCGGGAGCTGGTGACGAATCTTCAGAGTCAAGTCATCAACTTGAAGGGCGAAATGGCGAAACAAGGGAGCGATATTCGAGCCGAGCTAAGGAATGACATGGCAAAACAAAGCAATGAAATTCGTGCCGACATCAGAGATTCTTTCAGCACTCAAGCGCTTAACATTCGTGATATGATTGGTTCGCTCATCCAAGGTACTCAACCCTCTTCTTCGGGTACTCTTCCGAGTAACACCGGTGCGAACCCAAGAGGGGAGATGAAAGCAATCACCACTCGTAGTGGAAAAGGTTATACGGAACCCGATCTTCCTACACCTCCACCCGTGATTGTGAACAAGGAAACAGAGCAACTTTCCCCACCTCCTTTGCCGTCTACCCCCATTTCCCCACCACCCGTGGTTGTGAGTGATCCTATTCCCCTAAAGCCTTCATCTTCATCCAATATACCTTATCCTTCAAGGTTGAGGAAAGAGAAGCAAAAGAGCAAGGATGATATTCAAGTTTCAAACTTTCTAAAAATGTTTAAACAATTGAATTTTAACATCTCCTTTGCCGAGGCTCTCGCTCACATGCCCAAATACGCTAAGATGTTTAAAGATCTTCTAAGTGACAAGGAGAAGCTTCTTGACATTGCTCAGACCCAACTTAATGAGAACTGCTCCGCAATGCTCTTAAGGAAATTGCCCACCAAACTTGGTGATCCGGGTCGCTTCTTGATTCCTTGCAACTTCCCGGGAGTAGAGAATTGCATGGCTCTAGCCGATCTAGGTGCCAGTATAAACTTAATGCCTTTAAGTGTTTGGAAGCAATTATCTCTCCCCGAGCTAGTCCCCACCAAAATGACTTTGGAATTAGCTAACCGTACGGTTGCTTATCCAGTGGGGATAGCCGAAGATGTCTTTGTTGGCGTTGACAAATTCACCTTCCCGGCGGATTTTGTTGTCGTTGATTACGATATGGACCCCCGTGTTCCATTAATCGTTGGACGTCCATTCCTGAGGACCGGTCGCACTCTCATTGATGTAGCCGCGGGCGAATTAATCATGAGAGTTGGTGACGATCAAATTGTCTTCAACATGGGTAAGATTTCTAAGCAACCTTATTCATATGAGAGTGTTAATGCTATTGATGTTCTCGATGAGGCTTGTGAAGAACATTTTCATGATGCTTGCAAAAGTACTCTTTCTTCTCTACCCAATGTTGAGATCGTTGCCTCAATTGCTCCGGCATTGACTCCTTTTGGAGAAAGTGACTTGGATGATTTCGAAGCTAGCTTGGGTCCTCTCGATATTAAGTATGATAATTCGTCCACCGATTGGGATGAAGACATTCGTACTATTGAGAGACTTCTCAATGAGGACCCGTTTTCTCCTCCTTCTCCTAAAGAGGTGACTAATGATGATCCATCGTTAGTTTCACCATCTATTGAGGATCCTCCCACTCTTGATCTTAAGGACCTACCTCCTCATCTTGAGTACGTTTTCTTTGAAGACAACGAGAAGTTACCGGTCATCATCGTGAAGGACCTGAAACAAGAAGAAAAAGCCCGACTCATCGCCGTGTTGAAGAAGCATAAAAGAGCTATCGCTTGGAAATCTTCGACATTCGTGGAATTGATCCTCACTTTTGCACACATAAAATTCTCATGGAGGACGACTTTAAGCCCACAATTCAAAGCCAACGAAGGGTGAATCCTAAAATCTATGAAGTTATCAAAAAAGAGGTTATCAAATTTCTTGATGCGGGTATGATTTACCCTATTTCGGATTCACCATGGGTTAGTCCAGTCCATTGTGTGCCTAAGAAAGGCGGCATCACCGTTGTGCCCAATGCAAACAACGATTTGATTCCTACCCGTCTCGTTACTGGGTGTAGAGTGTGTATAGACTACCGCAAACTCAATGATGCCACGAGAAAGGATCTTTTCCCTCTACCTTTTATGGACCAAATGCTTGAACGTTTAGCGGGTAATGAATATTACTGCTTTCTTGATGGTTTCTCGGGTTATTTCCAAATACCCATCGATCCCCAAGATCAAGAGAAGACAACATTCACTTGTCCCTATGGCACATTTGCTTACAAACGAATGCCTTTTGGCTTATGCAATGCCCCCGGGACTTTCTAAAGGTGCATGTTGGCTATCTTCCATGACATGGTTGAGCAAACCATGGAAGTCTTCATGGATGATTTCTCGGTCTTTGGGGATTCCTTCTCTTCTTGCCTTACCAATTTGGAACGTATGCTTAAGTGGTGCGAAGACACTCGCCTTGTTCTGAATTGGGAAAAATGCCATTTTATGGTAAAAGAAGGCATTGTGCTAGGACACAAAATCTCTAAAGCCGGTCTTGAAGTCGACCGTGCTAAAATAGATGTCATAGCCAAATTACCCCGACCTTCAACCGTGAAGGGTGTGAGAAGTTTTCTAGGTCATGCGGGCTTCTATCGTCGATTCATTCAGGATTTCTCTAAAATCGCTCGCCCGATGACCCACCTCTTGGAAAAAGATACTCCTTTTATCTTTTCTAAAGAGTGCCTCGAAGCCTTCAACCTTCTTAAGGATAAGCTTACTAAGGCACCCGTCTTGGTTACCCCTAATTGGGAGCTACCCTTTGAGTTGATGTGCGATGCTAGCGATTTTGCTATTGGAGCGGTTCTTGGACAAAGAGTGAACAAACACTTCCAACCAATCCATTACGCTAGCAAGACAATGACTGGGGCACAATTGCATTATACGACAACTGAAAAAGAGCTTTTAGCTGTTGTCTATGCTTTTGAAAAATTTCGCCCCTATCTTGTTTTATCCCCCACCATGGTATACACGGACCATTCCGCGCTGAAGTACTTGATGACTAAGCATGATTCTAAGCCAAGACTTCTTCGTTGGGTTTTACTCCTTCAAGAATTCAACATTGAAATTCGTGACAAGAAGGGTGCTGAGAACCTGGCCGCGGATCATTTGAGTCTACTTGAGGATCCATATCAAGGGGATCATCCGAACAAAGAGATCAATGACTCTTTCCCCCTTGAGACCTTAATGTCTATAAATCTCAATCTTGATGACACCCCGTGGTTTGGGGACATTGCAAACTACTTAGCGGGTGGTATTCTCATCAAAGGGTTAACATCCCAACAAAAGAAGAAGTTCTTGAATGATGTTAAGACTTACTTTTGGGATGACCCTTATCTATTCAAACAATGTGCTGATTTGATCATTCGTCGATGTGTTAATGGACCGGCAGCTTTTGACATTCTCCAGGCTTGCCACAAAGGACCCACCGGTGGCCACTTTGGTCCCAACTACACCGCCAAAAAAGTGTTTGATTCGGGATTCTATTCGCCCACCATTTACCATGATGCTCACGAAATGGTTAAGCATTGTGATGCTTGCCAACGCCAAGGCAAGATCACACATAAGGATGAGATGCCTCAAAATTTCATACAGGAATGTGAAATCTTTGACGTATGGGGCATCGACTTTATGGGGCCATTTCCATCTTCCAAAGGGAACAAGTACATCCTCGTCGCCGTTGACTACGTTTCCAAATGGGTTGAAGCTAAGGCTCTCCCTACCAACGATGCGAGGGTGGTTGTGAACTTTTTGAAGCAGCTTTTTGCTCGATTCGGCGTTCCTCGTGCTATCATCAGTGACCGCGGGACTCATTTTTGCAACGATCAATTTGCAAGAGTCATGGCTAAGTATGGTGTTAATCATCGTCTTTCCACCGCCTATCATCCCCAAACCAATGGGCAAGCCGAGATTTCCAACCGTGGATTGAAGCGAATTTTGGAGCGTACTGTGGGAGAGCATCGCGCCGCGTGGGCCGATAAGTTATATGATGCTCTGTGGGCTTTCCGTACTGCTTACAAGACCCCGATCGGTTGTACACCTTATCGTCTTGTGTACGGGAAAGCATGCCACCTTCCCATCAAACTGGAACATAAGGCGCACTGGGCCTTGAAGTGGGCTAACTTCGACATCAACAAAGCCGGTGATCATCGCAAGATTCAACTCAACGAGCTCAACGAACTAAGGAATGAAGCTTATGAGAACTCGCTGATCTACAAGGAGAAGACGAAGATCATTCATGACGCAAAAATCAAGAACCGAGAGTTCCACGTTGGTGATCAAGTCTTACTTTTTAACTCTCGGTTGAAGATATTCTCTGGCAAGTTGAAGAGCCGCTGGTCTGGTCCATTCACCGTCGCCAAAGTCTTTCCATATGGGACCATTGAGCTTTCTCAGCCGAATGGGCCCAATTTCAAGGTGAATGGCCAGTGTCTGAAGCTATACTTTGGTGAGGACATCTCCCACGAGATGATTCCATCCCTCACCACGTTCCCCATGAACTAAATTGGGTCGAGTCAGGCTCGTGACTCGGTGAACAAAAACAAGCGCTTCTCGGGAGGCAACCCGTGATCTATCCTTTACTGCTTTCATAATAAGTGTAGGGGGAGCCCCGTATGTGTTTGTTGTCTTGTTTCTTGTGCTGTGCAGGGATTAAAGCTTCAAAGATCCACCTTGATGACTTTTGACGAACCGTGATACCGTGTTCCCATCTTCCAGGTTCTATCCTAAAACTCTTGTGATTCAATATTTCATATTTTATATGTTCACATTGAATTCACTTTAGTTGTCCTTTCCTTAGCAAGATTTAAACAAAGTGCACAATGTCCTAAGTGTAGGGGAGTTTACTCCCACATGCTTAAACAATGAGGACAATGTTTATATCAAGTGTAGGGGGGACTTCTATCGAAGTAAGTGGTCTTTTCCATGAATATGCCCTCATTTTAACCGGAAAATTTGATTTTTCGACATTTTTCAAAAATTTTAATCTATTTTGGCCTAGTTGTATAGTGGTATTTCTCTTCATTATGGTTATTTTCTTTCCTTGCTTAAATAAAGTGGTTTTAAATTTTTCTTAGTCGTGAACATTTTGACTCAACCCGAGTTTACTTATCTAAGTTTACTCTAGCTAGTATCCTTAACGTGTTTAAGTCAAGTTTTGCTAGGCTTTTATATAGGGAGCTATAAAACGCGAAAGTCTTAACTCTCACGGGTTAAGAACAAGAACTTTTTGCAAGTTCCTATAATTGATCCTAGAGAGTTGTTTATCAAGGGAACTTTAAAATGCGATCTCTAAACTTGAAAAAGTCTAAGAATTTGCAATATCCTATAGATGACTCGAAAACCCAAAACTTTGATTTAATAGGCTAAGCATCCACGAGTCTCATTCCTTGAGATTTTAAACTGTGGAGAACGAGAGATGATAGAGTCACTTATAAGTTCGGTATTCTTTCGTGAATTTATGTGAGTTATATATAAGCCTATTCTCCCTTCGCTTGTTAATAAATTTATCTGTAATAAATAAGGTTGTACGATTTAAAAGGTTACTTAGCTTCTAGCCCCAGATCGTTTAAAAGTTGCTCGGTACGGATTAGAGTTCATAGCCAAGGCATAACTTATTGAAGCGGGATGCGAAGATTGGCGAGTCCTAAAAGGCCCTAACAAGGCATGAGGGCTACAGTTTGTTGCTAAAGATCCAAAAGTGATGTGAAGAATCATTTATCAAAAATCAATATGAAGGATCGAGACACACGACGAAAAGCAAATACTCCCCAAAAGATTATGGAGAAGTCTATCCAAAAAGACCCTAACAATGTATGAGGATAAATAGATCCAAGTCCTAAAAGGAGGCGGATCGTTGTATATCAAAGTCCAAAATAAAGATTGGAGAAAAATGAAGAAGTCGTGGTCCAAAGATGAAGAATCTCTCAAAACTTCAAGTGAAGAAATTCCTATTATGAAGAGAAGGCCATTATTTCATCAACGTCTCTCAAGATTCGAAGTATGAAGTCGCTGCCAAATATCGGTCCGAGAAAGGTCTCAAATCGTGAAGCGAGTTATGCCAAGATATGAACTTTATGAGGTCCCGAGAAGCAGTTTTAAAAGATTTGGTCCTTTAGCTAACTATTGATTATATCGTGCACTTTATTTTCGGCCTAAATAACTATCGAAATAAGTCAAACAATGCATCCTCGTGATCATTCAAGACAAAAATAAAATATAAGAGATACACTTAGAAATAAGGGAGTCTAAGTGAATAATTGGCCCACATGAGTTCGTGTTAGTTTGCTAACTTATAATAACAATGATCTCGTTTGTAAGCTTGGTATGGGGAACGTGAAACTTGAGGATAATAAACGTTCATGGCTGCCAAAACCAATGTAAGTGTTTGATTTCTTTACTTGTTTCTATCTTTTTATGTTTAGAATTTAATAAAGGCCAAGGTGGGTTATTTATGATAGAAAATGTAAACCGTGCTTTAAAATTAATGCATTGCATGAGGGCATTGCAATGGTCAAGTGTAGGGGATTTAATAAGTGTGAAAACACTTATCCTTTTATCACTTATTTCCAATAATAACAAGACCAAAACGTGTATTTTATGTCGTAAAAGTTGGAATTATGCGTGGTTTGTGTTTTTATTGTATTTTAGGACCAAAATATGAAAAAGGAAGAAAACACGGGCTTTTATCGAAGAAAACGGGAAAAGACGAAGTCAAAAGATCAAGAGTGCAAAAAGAATGGAAGTCCAAGACCTATTCTGAAGATTTATCGAAGAAAAAGTCTAAAGACGGAAGTTTAATGAAGTCGAAGAACTTTTATCTAATAGAAGAAGAAAATTAAAAGACAAGTTCAAATCCCGAGACGACATCGATAAAAGACAAAGAATTAAAGTCGAGTCGAGAAGACGTGAAGAAAGCAAGAAAAAAGATGCAACACATACACTCCTTCCACCTTCCCTATAAATACCCTCCTAATACACATTAGGAGGGAGTTAGTCTTTAATTTTTAGTTTTTCATCTTTCACTTTTCTTTCTAGTTTTAGAGAGAGAAAGTCTTAAACTTTCTCTCACTAAGTTTCATCTTTTCTTTTAATCTTTCAAGATTAAACATTTGTGTATTGCTTATTTTATTAATCAAGTTCTATTTAAGCTTTTAATCCTTAATCTCATTCTACATTTCTTGATTTACTTTACCTTTGATCCGATTTGCATACTTCATGCGTATGATTTAATGATTTCGTGATTGAAGGATTAATCTTCTTTGGTTATACTTAAGCTCTTACACGTATAAGTTATAAGCTCATAATGCTTATTGACTTATTACAAGTCTTAGCTTATTGATTTTCGGATTTCACAAGGTTTTAGTCATTTCAAAAGCCATTTCATAAAGTTTGTAATCTTTCACGTTTTAGAAGTTATCAAATTTAAGCTTTTCGAGTTGTTTAAGTTTTGGATAAAATAGATTATTGATTGTGCTTATTGAGTTTTATCCTTGCCACGCATTTCAGATTAAGAGTGCATCCCATCGTAATCTTGGGGCTTCATACATTCCGACGGGTTTCTACACATTCCGATAGATTTCAGTGTTTTGATCGCAATAACCCATTAGGGTTCTACTTTGCGATCGTTTGGTAATTCCCCTTTATTCCGATCTGGGTTGCGATCGCACATTCCGACGGGACTAAGGTCTTGTTAAGACGAAGTGCTGCCCAATTTTACTTTACATCATTCCGATCTGAACCACTTTGCGACAGAAGTGTTGGATTATTCCGATCTAGATATTGCGACCACCCTACATTCCGATAGAATGGACCTTGATTATTCTGATGGTTATTAACTTGAATTATTCCGATGACTTGTTATGTATTCCGATGGTTGTAATTTTGGTGTATTCCGATGGACATGATTTGCATTATTTCGATTGACTAAGTTTTTAAGTGTTAAAGTTTTACAAAGTTTTAAGTTTCAAGTATTTTCCTAATTAACTTTAAGTTTAATTTTATCAAAGCTTCTACTTTACTCATCGACAATTTTCATACTTGCTCTTAAAATTAGATAACCAAACCAAATCATTTTGCTCACCAAAAGACAATTAAGTCGCACTTTAGACCAATAATCAATTCGAAAAGACTTGGGACTACGAATTTTGATACGAGGGGTAAAAGCCTTGTATTAGTATGCCAGGATACGATCATGAACGTGAACAGTGTTATGAACGTGAGTGCGAAAGCAAGTCGTAAAATTGGACAAGGACATGAACGTGACAATTTGTCTGGTCCAATAGCTGAAGGAGTGACAAGTGATCGGTCGATCCTTGGCTGGGAAATGTCTGATAATCTGCTGACTGTGAAATCCTTGCGGATGTAAGGATTCTGCAGACTTGGTCAAACTGTTGACAATAACCCATATACCATCATGCTTCTTCTGAGCTTGTGGTAATCTGGCAACCAAAATCTATGGAGATCTTGTCTCATTTATGTTCACAATTTCTTATGGTGTTCTATCTTAGCCTGTTGGTATGTCAGGTACTTAGATATGAACGTAACTAAATCTTGCTTCATAAAAACTGGATACATAGGAGTTTGCAAAACTATGAGTCTCCGAAATTAGACTTCTCTTAGCGTAGGATTTTCTGGAACACCTAATGTAGTGTAAGGTTCTCACCTTTACGCATAAGCTGACTCATGGTAAGATTAACCGTAAGAATCCATGTGATTCAGCGTGTCACTGTAATCAACCGAAATTTATATTGGAAAATTTCAGGGTGAAATTTCTTCTTTTGTAACATAGAGTGAAGATGGTTTTCATGCTCTTCTCTAGACTTAAAGCAGATTAGATTGTCATAGAAGGAAAATGATAACGAATTTTTTTAAGAGTTCCTAGGAACTCGATTTATTAAGTCTATAATACTGATGGAGCATCCATAAGACTAAAACAAAATCATGAATTTAGCATGACCAAATCGTGTACGAATAGCGGTCACGGAATGTCCTGCTATTACCCTCGTCACTATTGGCAGCATGATCATGAATCCGATCTTGGAAAAGTGCTTAACACCCTAAAGTCAATTGGACACGTCGTCAATACGTGGAGGAGGATAACGGTTATGAATGGTAATTTGTTTAGATCGACGGTAGTCGACACATAATCTCATGTTACCTTCCTCCTCCTTGAAGGTTCTTCTGGAATTTATATCGGAAAATTCTGAAATAATCGGCCGGTTATGAATAAAAGGAACTTCAAAAGTTGTATCATCAATAATAGCTGAAAATCTTCGCAGCCATGGAATAACAAACATATGCTTGTAAAGCATGAATAATTTGTACAGTTTCTCATGATGGAAAACCATGTTGAATGTATTCAGGAGCCTGAACATCATTGTACATAATCTGACATAAATGGAGACCAGTCGTAGCATGGTGTGCTGTTTCATAGTCCAAAATTAGAATCATATTTAACTCGCATCTGTCCTAGGGAAATACTTTAGCAGATTGGTTCTTATTATTGGACTGAAGGAAAACCTTCGTATAAATGGGCTATATGAATGGCGTCCTTTATGGTCATGAATATATGAAATATGAAGTCAAGAAATGAAAGTGTCATGAAGTAAGCGTGACAGATCTTACTGGATGTGTTTTGCCTGTCCCACGCAGAACGAGTCCTACGTGTCCAAACGCGTATAATACGCCTATGATGGTACTAAAATTCTTGTGGCCTGATTAATACTTGGCACCACAAAATGGATATACCCCTTGGAGGGTACCCTGAATTTCTTAGGGATAATCCATAAATGAATGTGAGTCATGTGTCTTGACTCGTGTATTGGGAAATATACATATGACATGTGTCTTGACTGGTGTCTTGACATGTGTCTTCAGAAAATATACGTGAGACATGTGTCTTGACTGATGTCTTGACAAGTGTCTCGAGGTGTGAAACAAATAAAACTGCAAATCTTAGGTTGTCATGCCAGAATTGGCGGATCGGTTGGACTGCTGACCCTTCTATTTCTGATCACGTCCGTGTTTGGAGCTTCTATTGCGATTGCTAGGATAGTTGTTGTCACAGTAGTGATTACTATCGCCTTGTCTGTCAGTTCCATGACGGTCATTTTCATGACTGTGATTCATGTAACCATCCAGCTGAGTGGTCGGCTGGTACCGGTTCTCACTCATATGACTAAAAAGATAACTGAATGACGTTTGACATGTAACTAAGAATTAGGGACATTGATTGTGATGGAAATCATCTGGTGGTGAAGCATCTTCTCTTCCGATCGCTTCGATCTAACGCCTTTGTCTTTGTCTTGTAAGATCTACAGGTTGTGAACAGCATCAGCATCTCGTAGCGTCTCTAAAAATCAGCAGCATCAACCTTTAGTAACATCTCCAAGTTATGAGCGGCATCAACATCTTAAAGGAATATCAACAAGTGGAAAATGCCTGAGATGATTTAAAATCGACTATCGAATACTCGTGGAGTATTGTAAGTGAAATACCCTGAATTGCGGTGCGTGTAATACACATGAGATACGGTACATGGAGTACACATGAAATGATCGGTATGGGGTCGATCATTTGACATCATTTAAAAGATGTAATTGGTTAAGCGGTTAAAAATCCAAACTTAAATTAGCATCATGATAGCTTGGCAATTCCAGCATGGACATCATTCTTGCATAGGGAAAACACTGAAAGTGTGGTTAAACGAAACTCAACGATGATTTACCTGAAAGCATGATTAAGGAAAACCAACCATGACTATCATGAAAGCATGATTATATGAAATCCATCAATGTCTTGCATGAAAGCATAAACAACATAAGAGACGTAAGACATAATGAGCATGAAGACAAAATCAACATGAAGAAACACGGGACAATATTAACATGAAGGAGCATAACACATAATCAGCATGAAAACGAAGTTAACCATGATAGTATGAAAACATAATTGACATAAAGACATAAAAATTTATGAGGGGACATTAATTTTTTAATATGACTGTAATAACATGAAATCCGAAAAATCGTTGGTGTGAACAACCAATGGTCTGTTCACAAAATAAATTTGACATGATTAAACTGATTGGAACATAAGATGAACATAAGAAGATAATGTATGGAATAGTTTATAAAGCATGGTCTATTAAAAGTTTTTGTATGGGCGAAGGTGAACGCCTATGGGTCGGTTCACCTAAATTGACATAACGAGGGTAGACGCCTATGGGTCGGTCTACCAAAACAAAATAGTTCGAAAAGGCACATGCGACTAAATATGGCAAGTCTTGTACCAACCATTACTTAATCAAAATACCTGCAACAATAATACATGGAATAAATGAGTGAAAATTAGCTATCAAAACTTAACAGAAAATTTTTTTATGTGACTAATTATGAACTACTAGGGTTCAGTCCACATTAGCCACAGTTCACGAGGAACATCATGCATGAAACAATGACACATAACAGAGTATGGATGACGGTTGTTCATCCATATTAGTTAAACAATACCGATGAAAACAAAATGGTTAAAACAACAAGGTGCTGAAAACAACAATACATGGAATAACAAGCGTTGACTTAGGAAGCTTCTAGTGACTACCCACTAGTCACAGGTCGAGTTTTAGAGCCTACAGGTCGAAACCAGACTCTGATACCATAATTGTAACACCCCACTTATATATGTAGACCGTTACGCGTATTTATTACGTGTCATCAAAGCATGCAAGGTAATATGTACTAAACCATACATGACCAAAAGGAAAACCGAAATCAAACATCGGTTCCCAAACATAAGCCCAAAATATAAATAAAGTAAACGAACTAGGAGGACAAGACAAGTTTCCAAACAAGCATAAGTATATGAAGGAAAAAAGGAGAAGAAGTCTAAGGCAGCTTTCATCCTATGCACGTCCTCCAAATGCTCGAGTCTGTCATTGGGTACCTGCTAATAAGTGTGAAAATACTTATCCTTTTACCACTTAATTATGATAAAGACGAGACCAAAACGTGTATTTTATGTCGTAAAAGTCAGAATTATGCGTGGTTTGTGTTTTTGTTGAGTTTTAGGACCAAAATGTGAAAACGGAAGAAAACACGGGCTTTCACGGGCTTTTATCGAAGAAAAAGATAAAAGACGAAGTCAAAAGATCAAAAGTACAAAAAGAACGGAAGTCAAAGGCCTATTATGAAGATTTATCGAAAAAAAAGTCTAAAGACGGAAGTCTAACGAAGTCGAAGAACCAAGTCTAATTAATGAAGAAATTAGAAGACGAGTTCATTTTATTTATCGACAAATCCCGAGACAAAGTCGAGAATGACGAGTTTATTGTCAAAGACGAAAGACGAGAAGACAAAAGAAAAGAAAGAAAGAAGGAAGCAACCAACAACTCCCCTTCTAATGACACATTAGGAGGTGTTAGCTAATTGACAACTAGCTCTCCACTTTATTTTTCTAGCACTTTTTCATATTGTCATTTACTTTAATTGTCTTTCTTTTTCAAGAATTCATGTAAGTCCTTTAATCTTGTTTTAAATATTTGATCTTTAATCTTTTAAATTCAAGCTTTTTAATCATTCTCGTTCTACTCTTCTTGTTTTAAAACATCTATTGTCTTGTTTGGTTAATCTTAAAGTTTTATCTTTATGCTTATTTTGATTAAAGTTCTTATTTTTCTATTTTTTCTTATCACTTTTTTATGTGATTAATTGTTATTAGCTTATTGTGCTTTTCGATTATTTTGTGTTTAGCTTATTTTCATTTAAGTGTTTTTAAAGGTTTAATCTTTTTAAAGTTTATCTTATAAAATTTTGCTTATTTAGTATTTTGAAAGTTTTTCATACGCGGCTTATTTAGTTCTTTTTTATAATTGATTTGGTTAAGTTTTTGGTAAGTGCTTATTAGAAAATTGCTTATTTGGTCTTTGCTACTTTGCATTTTACCATCGGAAAAGGGTTTTCCTTTCCGACAGTTCCGATAACTTCTATCAGAAAAGGGTTTTGTATTCCGATCGGCATTCCGATAGTAGGAGTGATCAGACATTCCTGTTTTCATCTGAATAGGGTTTGTGTTTTCCGATCATTATTCCTATACTGTTATTCCGATAATTTTTGTTATTAAACATTCCGATAGTTTTTTTTACTATAATATTCCGATGGAATTGACATGCATGCCTGCATGCTTAACTCCTTTTGGCGCCAAATTTTATGTCTCCCCATGGGCGACATGTTCCTTATGTCCCAGCACTTGTTCTGTTAGTTGTCTAGTTTTATCCGAAAGTCATTTTTATTCTGAAAGTAAGTTATTTTTAGTTATATTTTTGGTCAAATTTTAGTATTAGTATTTTTTCGAAAAGTTTAAGTTTTAACTTTTATTTAGTGCCCGCTTTAATATTTGTTTCGTTTCTTTTTAAAATAGTTTTATAGTCCAATTTCTTTCATTTTGATTTAGTGAGTTTTATTTTTAAATCGAAAGTTTATTTTTATTTTTACTTTTATTTTTTGTTTCTTTTTAATATTTTTTTTAATATTGGTTTTAATAATTGTTTTAATATAAGTTTGTTTTAACTTTTGTTTTACTTTCCTTTATTATTTGTCCTTGTCTTTAGTTTATTTTTAACACTTTTCGCTTTTACTTTTTAAGTAGTTATAGATAACCAATCTTTATTTTTATTAACCAAGAACGACAGAGTCACACTTAAAACCGGAGACAATTCGATTAGACACCGAGAACAACGAACTTTTCAACCTAGCAAAACCCCACTTTCAAATGGCGCCGCTGCCGAAATTAACAGTTAAAACAATTCAAAAATCAAATGGCGCCATTTGACTCTTCAAAATAAATGACACATTAGGAGGTGTTAGCTAATTGACAACTAGCTCTCCACTTTATTTTTCTAGCACTTTTTCATATTGTCATTTACTTTAATTGTCTTTCTTTTCAAGAATTCATGTAAGTCCTTTAATCTTGTTTTAAATCTTTGATCTTTGATACTTTAAATTCAAGCTTTTTAATCATTCTCATTCTTCTCTTCTTGTTTTAAAACATCTATTGTCTTGTTTGGTTAATCTTAAAGATTTTATCTTTATGCTTATTTTGAAAGTGGGGTTAAACAGAATAGAGGATGAAAGTTTTTGTCTCGCCGAAATTAACGGTTAAACATCTATGGTCTCCCACTTTCAAATGGCGCACAGTTCTTTTCGTGAAGATTACTGTGTTTTGTGAGAGACGCGTTGGATTTTGGGATCCGTTCATTTTTTAACGTTATTTTTCTTGACAAAACTTTCACAATTTTTCAAAAAAAATCCTAAAATTAAAAAATTTCAAAAATCCAAAAACATTTAAAATATCATAAAAAGCATTTCTTTTTCCAAGAGTTTTGCACAAAAAATATTCCTCTTCATCCTCTATTTTATTTAATTCTTTTTCTCAACCCCTCTAATTTTTTATTCTTCATGGATTCGTATGTTTATTGCGTAGGGTGTGGGAGACCATTGTATGGTTTTCAAACATGTCAATGGTGTACATGTGAGAGGTGCGGAAATGATATCGACAATACACAATTTGGATTTTGTCCCTTGTGCAATTCGATTAACTCATCCTTTGCTTCTAATGCACTTACTCCCCCCTCTTGCATATATTGTGAAAGCAATTCTCATTCGCATGTTTCGTGTCCGATTCGATACCCGTCTCATGACGAGCAAGAACCGGGTTACAATTATGACAATGGTAATAGCTATCCACAAGACGCACCGGGTTTTTCTCAACACCCGTGTTGTAATAGTTGTGGGGGCCCTCACGATACTTCTTATTGTCAACCGATGAATTATTATGAGCCAACTCCGTGCTATAATTCCGGTTTTTATAATTTTGAACCCCCACAATACTCCGTCGTTCATCAACCTTCTTTTGGAATGAGTGAGGAACTACTCACTAGTTTGGCTGGAATTATAGAACAATTAAATCGCCTCCCAGCTATCTTGGAGAAGGTAAGCCGACAAGAGCAAATATCAAATATCGAGGCTTATACTCCTCCTCCTGTGCATCCATACTATTATGATGATGATGACGATGAGAATACTATTTCTTGGAATGATCTTGTTGCTCAACATCCTAGTGCAATTGTAATTCCTTTTCTAGATCTCCCAAATGCGTCAAAGGATTGTGATACATCGAGTGAGATTAGTGAATTTGGTCTCGACAAATTATTTGATGAGGTTTGTGATGAACCAACTTTTGAAGAGCTTACGGACGAGGTCGCTTTTAATGATGATTTTCCTCCATGCTATGAGAATTTCACCTTTGAAATTTCTAAATCTCCTCCGGGAGATGAGTGCGATGTCGATTTATTCTCTCCGACTTACGAGAAGTTCACCCCTGCACTTGGTCTTTTAGATGAGGTGGAAGACGATATTCTTCGCGCCAAATTATTAAAAGTTCATCTTCTTATTGCTAAAATTGAAGCGTTGAATTCTGCTCCTAATACCGAGTCTTTACCTCCATCTATTACTCCAGTTGAGAATAATGACACATTTATGGAAGAAATAGACATTCTCTCAATACCTCCGGGTATTGATGATGATGACCCGAAGGGGGATATGGTTTTTGATACTTGGATGCATGAAGATATTGTCCCAAGTCTTCCTCCCGAGCACCTTTTATCCCATACTTTGGAGACCATTACTGAGGATGAGTGCTTTGACCCGGGAGGTGACATTGACCATTCTATGATTGACACTTTTACGGCTTTGCCGCTTAGTGATAATCATATGTCTTTTGGGGATGACATTTTGATTCCTTTACCCACCCCACCTCCCGTGGATCACAATTTCACATACTTTTCGTATGTTGAGAGGACTTTTCTACCCTTCAAGACTTATCCTCCTGCCTCTCATTTATTATGTTCCTCCGGGACCGAGGACAAGATCTTTGATCCCGGCTTTACATTAGAGGCTTCCCCATGGACCATTTCATTCGGGGACGAGTCAGGCTCGTGACTCGGTGAACAAAAACAAGCGCTTGTTGGGAGGCAACCCGATTATCTATCCTTTTATTCCGTTTTTCTAATAAGTGTAGGGCGAGACCCTAGTATGTGTTCGTTGTTTTATTTCTTATGATGTGTGGGGATTGGAGCTTCAAAGATTCACTTTTGATGACTTTTGACGACCCGTGATTCCGTGTACCCGTCTTCCTGGTTCTATCCTAAACTCTTCGGATTCACTATTTTCTATTCTTCAATATTAAAATAGGAATCACTTTAGTTGTATCTTCCTTAGCAAGATTTAAACAAAGTTCACAATGTCCTAAGTGTAGGGGAGTTTACTCCCACATGCTTAAACATTGAGGACAATGTTTATATCAAGTGTAGGGGGACTTCTATCGAAGTTAAGTGGGCTTTCCTTGTATTTGTCCTCATTTTAACCAGAAAATTGATTTTTCGACATTTTTCAAAAAATTTCATCTATTTTGGCCTACTAGTTTTTCCTTTGTTATCGTTAATTTTCTTTCAGTAGAATAAATTTTAATAAATGGTTTTCATAAGTTTAGATGTCTTTGATATATTAGGCCCGTCGTGAATCTTTTGACTCAACCCGAGTTTACTTATCCAATTTTACTATAGCTAGTATCCTTAACGTGTTTAAATTAAGTTTTGCTAGGCTTTTATATAGGGAACTTTAAAACGCGAAAGTCTTAACTCTTACGGGTTAAGAACAAGAACTTTTCGCAAGTTCCTATAATTGATCCTAGAAAGTCGTTTATCAAGGGAACTTTAAAACGCGAATTCTAAACTTGAGAGAGTCTAAGAAGTTGCAAGATCCTATAGATGACTTGAAAACCCAAAACTTTGATTTAATAGGCTAAGCATCCACGAGTCTCATTCCTTGAGATTTTAAATTTTGGAGAACGAGAGATGATAGAGTCAATTAAAGTTTGGTCTTCTTTCATGAATTTATGTGAGTTAATTATGAGCTTTTTCTCCCATCACTTGTTAATAAATTTAATTGCAATAAGTAAGGTTGTACGATTTGAAAAGTTACTTAGCTTCTAGCCCAAGATCGTTTAAAAGTTGCTCGGTATTAATTAGAGTTCATAGCCAAGGCATAACTTATTGAAGCGGGATGCGAAGATTGGCGAGTCCGAAAAGGCCCTAACAATGCATGAGGGCTACATTTTGTTGCTAAAGATCCCAAGTGATGTGAAGAATCATTTTATCAAAAATCAATATGAAGGATCGAGACACACGACGAAAAGCAAATACTCCCCTAAAGATCATGAAGAAGTCTATCCGAAAAGACCCTAGCAAGGTATGAGGATAAATAGATCCAAGTCTGAAAAGGAGGCGGATCGTTGTATATCAAAATCCAAAATAAAGATTGGAGAAAAATAAAGAAATCGTGGTCCAAGTATGAATAATCTCTCAAAAACTTCAAGTGAATAAATTCCTATTATGAAGAGAAGACCATTATTTCAAGAACGTCTCTCAAGATTCGAAGTATGAAGTCGCTGCCAAATAAAGGTCCGAGAATGGTCTCAAATCGTGAAGCAAGTTATGCCAAGATATGAACTTTAAGAGGTCCCGAGAAGCAGTTTTAAAAGATTTTGTCCTTTAGCTAACTATTGATTAAATCGTCCTACTTTATTTTCAGCCTAATAAATTAGCGAAATAAGTCAACAATGCATCCTCGTGATCATTCAAGACAATAATAAAATATAAGAGATACACCTAGGAATAAGGGAGTCTAAGTGAATAATTGGGCCACATGAGTGAGTGTTAGCTTACTAACTTATAATAACAATGATCTTGTTTTTAAGCTTAGTTTGGGGAACGTGAAACTTGAGGGTGATAAACATTCATGACGACCAAAGCCCTAATGTAAGTCTTCGATCTCATTACTTGTTCTTCCTTCTTGCATTTTGTAGTTTTCTAATCTTTTTGGTTTCCTTAGTGTTTAGTATTTAATAAAGGCCAAGGTGGGTTCATTATGATGGTAAATATAAATCGTTCTTTGAAATTAATGCATTGCATGAGGGCATTGCAAGGTCAAGTGTAGGGGATTTAATAAGTGTGAAAACAATTATCCTTTTACCACTTAATTATAATACAGACGAGACCAAAACGTGTATTTTATGTCGTAAAAGTCGGAATTATGCGTGGTTTGTGTTTTTGTTGAGTTTTAGGACCAAAATGTGAAAAATGAAGAAAACACAGGATTTCACGGGCTTTTATCGAAGAAAAAGACAAAAGACGAAGTCAAAAGATCAAAAGTGGAAAAAGAACGGAAGTCAAAGGTCTATTCTGAAGATTTATCGAAGAAAAAGTCTAAAGACGAAAGTTTAACGAAGTCGAAGAACCAAGTCTAATTAATGAAGAAATTAGAAGACGAGTTCATTTTATTTATCGACAAATCCCGAGATAAAGTCGAGAATGACGAGTTTATTGTCAAAGACGAAAGACGAGAAGACAAAAGAAAAGAAAGAAAGAAGGAAGCAACCAAGAACTTCCCTCCTATAAATACCCTCCTAATGACATATTAGGAGGTGTTAGCTAATTGAAAACTAGCTCTCCACTTTATTTTTCTAGCACTTTTTCATATTGTCATTTACTTTAATTGTCTTTCTTTTCAAGAATTCATATAAGTCCTTTAATCTTGTTTTAAATCTTTGATCTTTAATCTTTTAAATTCAAGCTTTTTAATCATTCTCATTCTTCTCTTCTTGTTTTAAAACATCTATTGTCTTTTTTGGTTAATCTTAAAGTTTTTATCTTTATGCTTATTTTGATTAAAGTTCTTATTTTTCTATTTTTTCTTATCATTTTTATACGATTAATTGTTATTAGCTTATTTTCATTTAAGTGTTTTTAAAGGTTGAATCTTTTTAAAGTTTATCTTATAAAATTTTGCTTATTTAGTATTTTGAAATTTTTTCATACGCGGCTTATTTAGTTCTTTTTTATAATTGATTTGGTTAAGTTTTTGGTAAGTGCTTATTAGAAAATTGCTTATTTGGTCTTTGCTTATTTGCATTTTACCATCGGAAAAGGGTTTACCTTTCCGACAGTTATTCCGATAACTTCTATCAGAAAAGGGTTTTGTATTCCGATCGGTATAACCGATCGGTATTCCGATAGTAGGAGTAATCAGACATTCCTGTTTTCATCGGAATAGGGTTTGTGTTTTCCGATCATTATTCGTATAGTGTTATTCCGATAGTTTTTGTTATTAAACATTCCGATAGTTTTTTTTACTATAATATTCCGATGGAATTGACATGCATGCCTGCATGCTTAACTTCTTTTGGCGCCAAATTTAATGTCTCCCCATGGGAGACATGTTCCTTATGTCCCAACACTTGTTCCGTTAGTTGTCTAGTTTTATCCGAAAGTCGTTTTAATTTTTATTCTGAAAGTAAGTTATTTTTCGTTATATTTTTCGTCAAATTTTAGTATTAGTATTTTTCGAAAAGTTTAAGTTTTAACTTTTATTTAGTGCCCGCTTTAATATTTGTTTCGTTTCTTTTAAAATAGTTTTATAGTCCAGTTTCTTTCATTTTGATTTAGTGAGTTTTATTTTTAAATCGAAAGTTTATTTTTATTTTTACTTTTATTTTTTGTTTCTTTTTAATATTTTTTTAATATTGGTTTTAGTAATTGTTTTAATATAAGTTTGTTTTAACTTTTGTTTTACTTTCCTTTATTATTTGTCCTTGTCTTTAGTTTATTTTTAAAACTTTTCGCTTTTACTTTTTAAGTAGATATAGATAACCAATCTTTATTTTTATTAACCAAGAACGACAGAGTCACACTTAAAATCGGAGATCAATTCGATTAGACACCGAGAACAACGAACTTTTCAACCTAGCAAAACCCCACTTTCACCTACCATTTTGGGACATGGAAAGGAAAGTAACTGTAGATTTGCTAAAAGCTAATCCGGTGGTCTAGTAGGGTGATAGATGGTGGAAGCCATGGATGAAGTTGAGAGAGAAAGGTTGAATGTGTGAAAGATGTAAATGTATTAAAATGATCAATGAAAAACACAAGCAACACCCCTCCTTGGAAGCTAAGGAGGGGTATATATAGTCACACACACAACATAAACTATACAACGAACCTAGTCTAGTCTAAACGTGTGTGACTATGATAACTAATGGGAATTCTTAAATGTCGTCACATAAAGTGAGTTTCCAACAATCTTCCCCCATGGGACGACGTGTAGAATTCCTTACAATATTTTTCCTAACAAGTACATAATGATAGGAACAAGAGCTTTCATGAAGCGTCCAATGCTGATGATGTCTTCTGAGGCCTTTGACTTCAAAACGACTCATCTTTAAAGTAACTTGTAGAAGAAATATTGTAACGGCACGAGCTAAGTAACCCATACACTTCTGGTTAAGGAGAAGCTTCTGAATTAGCTTCCCCCTAATTCATGCCACATAAACTTGATGTAGAAGCTTTTAAATAGCTTCCCCCTAAATCGACAATCCTCGTAAGCAACTTCAAAGCTTTCAATAAAGCTTAGAATAATTAAGCGCACAGCGGAATCTAACAAGCAAATCCCATCATATAACATGATAACGTTGCTAAGAGGGATTGAAAGTAAGGGGTACACCAAGTAGATCAACAACTTCTCTTCTCACGCTTGAATAATTCTTCTGAATTTTTCTTCCCCCTGAGAGTTCAAGTTATGCATACCAGAAAGAATCAAGACATTTCTTCCCCCACATAGTTGAAGAAAGTAAATCAATCCCAAATATGAAGCTCAAATACTGAAGTGGACACTTTATCCCATTCATGAAGTTGACATCGTAACACCAGAGTCAATTAAGTCCCGAAAATGCACATGTCTTCTTCCGGGGATGCACCAGAGTCAATTAAGTCCCGGGAGTGCATATAGGATAATGATGATGTTTAATTGCAACAATCAAACAATTAAACCTCGAATCAGTAGTGTACCGATTAGAGATTGATAACGACACGAGTTAAAACACTGATTTTCTCTACGGTTATGACAAATGTCATCCCGGAATGTCTTCAAATCAAAAGAAGGTATGAAGTTCATCACGTGTACTCGTTGTGCGTTCAGTGTGTCTTCTTCTTCCCCTTGATGGTTTCGAAACTCGGAACCATCAATAAATTGTACGCACATGAACCTGAAATCTCGTGAGAATAATAAATAAGTTGAATTATATATTTTGTGAGAATCAGCTGTTGATCGAAAATCTCTTCTCATAAACTCTCCATGGCCACCTTTACCAACCCACGTGAAAGCAATTTGAAGTGACCACTGAAAGAATGAACCGGATACATCAAACGTGAAGCTGAATAAAAATCCTTCGATCTTGTGACTTAAGCTTGCACAATTGTTGAATGAGGAACGGTGGAGAAATCTCTAAGTACTCAATGCATCACTGAAGAAGTCTATAAGCACAACACCTCTTGAAATTATCCACGTCGACTAAGCGCGTGACACTGAGTACAACAATGTAACCCCTTTAAGTGATAGTTATCCGAGTCATCAACCAACCACCCCGAACCCGGAAACCAGATAAACAAGTCTTCATTCGAAGATTAAACACGAGCAAGTTATCTTAGAAAGATAAAATAAGTGCACGTCTTCCAAAAATCCGTCTCCAACTTCACATAATTTATACCCGATCAAACGAAATCTGTAGTCACTAAAAATATACCCAAATTTTTATTTGTCTCGTCGAATAAATTTTTTCACTTTATCTCGTCACTTTGTCATGTCCCTTAATATCAAATTAAAATTTAGTCCAAAACAAAAATTTTGAAATAAAGTTTAAAATAATATTATAGTTAAACTATATAAATAGTTAAACCAATTTCCTTCCCACATTTGAGAAATACACGGCTGGCCCATTTTTTATCATTTCACATGAATAAGAATCCTGGGCCACAACTTGTTATTACCCGGTGTTATGTTGAAGTCCAAAAGTACCAACCCTAATCACCCGGGTATAAGTACCCTCTAACCCTAAAATACTCCTCACAATTGCCCTAATCCTCATCTTATTTCATCCGCCCCCACTTCTCATTATCTTCCCAGCCTCCAAAAGCTCTCTACCCTCAAAATCCTATAACCTCCATCTTATACATGGGAATCCCAAATCTGGTATCATCTCAATCAACCCCTCATCCATCTTAAAGTAGTACTAACCCAAATCAAATCAATCACCATCTTACTTTTCGTCATATCAGCACATAAAACTGATTTATCCCCTTATCTCTACAGCAAGTGATCCCATCTCTTTGCTATCAAACCCCAACGGCCAACCCCAACGGCAACAATAAATCTGGCTTCAAGATCATTTAAAATGGTCTCGGGTAAGGTTAATTGATTGCATGTCACATTTGATTAATTAAAACGAATCAAAGATCGAATCTAACAAACTTGTTATGATTCGTTCTTAATATTCGTAAATTAATAAAGGTGTGAGCCTTGATAGTTGTAATTCGGATTGCATGTTGATTTTTAGTTTAAAGAATCGAAACAAGAAAAAAGATTTAACATAATTGTTACAATCTCTTTCTTTTACTTCGAATATAAAACAAAAGAATCTATGATGATAATTATTTTCGTGAACATGATCTTAATTGATCATGGCTTCATGTTCGAGCACGAAAAAAAATTTTAATCTGAGAATTTTAAGTTTCTGTTTTTATTTTGAGTTTTGAGAGTATGTAGATGGGATAGGTGACGAAGGGAATTAGGTTAGTTATGGTGTTGATTGGGAGTTAAAAGGTGGGAGGGTTTAGTGTTTGCAAGACTCAGTGAGTTAACTGAGTCAGCTCGGTAATTACCGAGTTGACTCGGTTGTGATGGATTCAGTTTTGGTCACATTTTTGGTACAATGATTAAAAAAAAAACAGTCCATCGGAATGTTTTAGAAAAACCCATCGGAATGTTTTTGTATGGTGTTAATTCTCCATCGGAATGTTTTTTAAGTCGTCATCGGAATCAAACAAACACCCCATCGGAATAAGCTTAATCTGAATCCCCATCTGAATCCCAATCGGAATCCCCATCTGAATCCCCATCGGAAACCCCATCTGAATCCCCATCGGAAAAGCTGTCGGAAACCCAATCGGAAAAGGGTTTTGAAGAACCGAAAATGGTGGATCTGTAAACTTTTGTCCTTATCTATCTGCATAAACAAGAATAAAGAGACCCAGAAACAGTGGAAATACCAGATTTGAATTAACTTTGACCATGATATGATGAAACCGAGAAAGAGTATTAATTAATAAATTGTTACCACAAAACATCATGACTGTTTGGACAAAGAATAAGACGACGTGACAAAAAGTTGTGACAAATTGGACCAAAAAAAAATTGATAGAACGAGACACGAAAAAAAATTAGACCACCAAATCGAAACAAAAACATGATCCAAGGAATGAACCAAGGCTCTGATGCCAAATGTAGATTTGCTAAAAGTTAATCCGGTGGTCTAGTAGGGTGATAGATGGTGGAAGCCATTGATGAAGTTGAGAGAGAAAGGTTGAATGTGTGAAAGATGTAAATGTATTAAAATGATCAATGAAAAACACAAGCAACACCCCTCCTTGGAAGCTAAGGAGGGGTATATATAGTCACACACACAACATAAACTATACAACGAACCTAGTCTAGTCTAAACGTGTGTGACTATGATAACTAATGGGAATTCTTAAATGTCGTCACATAAAGTGAGTTTCCAACAGTAACGGCTGAGCAAATACACTCAGTGAACGGATATATGACATAGTATGAATGACTGAACATAATAAATACTTAATAGCAGCGGAAATGTATAAGTCCTGGACAACCTGGAACATGTTTATAAAACTGGTTTTATAGTTTGAAAAGACTTATGTTTCTATATGAAAGCTATAATACATAGCCAACAGCCTATATAGGTCATGAGGTTCCATCGTGCATGAATACTTGGAGGGGAGACCTCGTCATGTAATTAAAGGGGTTACCTCTAATTAAATAGCCTGGGTAGGAGGGATCAACTCCTTGTGAAGGATGCAAGGCACACATCGCATTTACCATGAAAATCCTGTAAAACATGTAACTAGGATGCACCCATACGTCCCACATGGTAATAAATATAGGCCAAAACTGAAAAGAGACGCCACGAGCAATCACTCCTCCGTGGGGAAGTCATAACACTGGTGCCTCAAGTGTTATGGTTATGGTACCTCCATAACTAGGTGACACTGGTCATGCATGTATATGGCTTAGGCATTAAACTAACATAATCAATCAAAAATATAAAACAATACTAGGAAAACAGTTGGTTGCAAACGAGGAATCCTAATAAGGAAAGAATGTTCATACTGAAGGACGGGACATCTGTACCTTGTGTCCAGTGACCGAGGAAAGACAAAAGGATGAAACTCCTACTCCGACCTCACTAATGCTACATAATAAGGGACACGTATAAGTATTCTGATTACTGAGTACGTAACTAATTATAACATGTCTTAGCTTGTTTTATATGTTCTTGTCTTGTTTTACTGATTTAAATGTTATACTGTGTTTATCATGTATTTCATGTATTCTGATTAAGTATTAACTTGTATTCTTGTATTATTATACTTGTTGTGTAATAATAAGTAACTTTCTAAAAATAGCAGGTTTCCTAAAATAGAAAGTTTCTAAAAATAGAAAGTTTCCCAAAATAGAAAGTTTGCAAAAATAGACCAGTTTTTAAAAATAGAAAGTTTCCAAAAATAGTAAGTTTCCTAAAATAGAAAGTTTCTATATTTAGAAATAAGCTGGATTAATAAGCTAATAATATAAGCTTAATTTTACTGATTAAATATCATAAGTCATGTAATTATTGATATAGTTTATTAATTAAATGTCATGGTAATTAAATAAATATAGGTTATACGATTTAATTAAATATAGGCATGATTTAATTAAATTAAGACATGTAAAATACTTAGGTTAAACATGTATTAATAATTTATTAGTTATAACCTAAGTCATGATTTATTAATTAATTAAAGTTCATGTTTTAATAATTAATTAATACTATAGTCTAAATTAAATGGTAAAATACTTAGGTTAAAAACATGTATTATTTGTTAAAAACAATATAACCTAAGTCATGATCAAATTAAATTAATTACTAGTCCATGTTTTAAATAATTTAATTTTTCTTGAAAAAATAATATAACTTGTAAAAATATATAACTTGTAAAAATTAATCCCGTGACCGAACCCGTGTTTTAATTTATACCGAACCATGAACCGGACCGAACCGTGGATGGGACCGAACCGTGAACCGGACCGAACAGTAACCCGGACCGATCAGGCCCGACAGCGGCTAAACTAGTTTAGCCGGTAGCTACTGTCCTGGCCTGGCTAGCCACTACTGGACCAAAACAGCCACCGACTGCTAGCCGGTGGTTCCCCTTATTTTCTGCTGCGTTCCCACTGGTAGAACAAAGCAGCCACCGGCTTGAGCCGGTGGTGCTGCTGTGCTGCGCCAAGACCCAAACAGACCACAAGGCCACCCCGACGTGAGTCGGGGTCCTTGTTTCCCTACTGCCGAACCAACACAACCACGCCGAGACCCCTTGGTCTCGGCTATTGGTGCAAATCGAGCCAAGCCGAGAGCCTAGGGCTCTCGGTTCGTGTGTCGGCCGAACAAACCCCCTCCAAAACCAATTTAATTACTTGTTTTCTTGATTAGTTAACATGTTTTTTTTTCAAGAACACCTGAGTCTTAAATAAAGAAAATAAAAATAACTAGATGAAAGGTTTTGGTGATACCGTATACTTGATTTGAAAAGGACAAAGAACACGAACACGATCTCCCGAATTCCAAGATCAAAAATCAAAGAACACCCTTGTGGTGTCTCTTGTAGCCGGCGGCAAAGGGAAGCAAAATAGAGGCTAGGGTTTTTATTTTTTTAAGAAAACTATGTGAATGAAACTCTATATTTTCCCTTTTATTAATTTAGTTAAAATCAAGTTGGGCTGAGCCCCCTCTTTTCCTTGTGTTCGCGGCTACATATGTCCATAGGGGGTTTCCTGGGCTTTGTTCATGTTTAATAAATTATGTGTTCGTTTACTAAAATATTCGTGTTAGTTCGTGATTAAATGTTCGTGTTATAATAATACTTGTACGTAATTAATATTTATCGTGTAATAATAAATATATACATAGTTCACATGTTCGTGTTTTAATGTTCGTGATTACATGCTGGTGATTATAATTATTATGATTAATAATTATCGTGTATTACCACGTACTTAATAATTATGGTGCACTAACACGTACGCAGTTTCTGAATTTAATATTCGTGACACATGTTCATGACATAAAAGGAAAGTTTTAATTGGTTTGATGGTTTACGTAGTGTACTGTTCATTGCATTTAGATGCGGGTTTTACAATATAGCTTATTCACATGAACATAAGCTTATTCATAACTCTCTTATTCAAAAATATGATAATTCGTTAAAAAAGCTAATAAACTAGCTTATAATTCAACATAATAAATTCAAATCATCTAATTCACAAGTTTATTCATAACTCTTATCTAATTCAAAATCTTATTCATAAGCTTATTCAAACAAATCAGCTTATTCATAAGCTTATTTAAACAAATCAGCTTATTCATATAAATCACCTAATAAGTTAGCTTATAATTAAGAACAAATCAATCAAAATAATTCATTTAAGATAAGCTAATTAAAAGCTTATAATTAGAATGATGATAAATTAATAAGCTTATTTCAATCAAATAAGTTAACAATAAGAATAGTTCTTAATCAAACCTGATGATGGATCAATTCGTGATTATAGATCTTAATCAATGAAATCTATCTAACCCCTATTTACCAATTTAATGTTAGAAATAGAACAAACATGATGATGGATCTAATAGTGATTATAGATCATGAAGCTCCGATGGATTAGTTATATAGAGAGAAACTAGATCGGAGGTAGAGAGAGAAACAAAGAAGTAAAAAAAGGTTTATATAGTGGTCGGGTGAAATGACAAAAATATCTCTCTATTGTAAAATAGAGACTTAATCTCAGCCAGTGAATGTTAGAGAGATGAAAGGTGGAGATGAATCCCTTCATATCTTCAATAAGTTTGGTATCCAAATAAACTTAAATTTTTTCTTTAACATTGAAAGTTATAGATCTAAAGAATATTGCAAATAAATTTTCACTCGAGTTTATTTATGATTTTATGCCTTTTATAAAAATCTGTTGCATTTTTCATAGATTGGCATATATATATATATATATATATATATATATATATATATATATATATATATATATATATATATATATATATATATATATATATATATATATATATATATATATATATATATATATATATATATATATATATATATATATATATATATATATATATATATATATATATATATATATATACTAGCTTTTAGACCCGTCCGGTGGACGGGCTAACTTTAAGTATATATTTTTAATGAAATTTGAAGTTATGTGTGTTTGTATTAAAAGTTTAGTATATGTAGTGTTAGTTATGACATTATGTATTTTTGAATTTTATGAGGTAATAAATCTTGTATATGTTAATGTTATGAATAATTTTTTACATTAATTTTTTTTTGAAATTAATATTATTTTTAAGTTTTTTTTGTTAGCATAAACATTATAGTTAAATATTTTTTAGAAATTATTTTGTTTAGTAAGTTTTGTGGTAAAGTGTATTCTAGCAAAAGTAAGCCTAATAAGCTCATTCATGGTATTATTTTTTGTCATGTGTATAATATAGCAACAGTATATAGCCCAGTACAAAGCTTGACAGTCCGAATATCTAAAAATATTTTCATTTTAGAAAGTCAAACTATTGTGAATCATTTGTAATTTATATTTTCTTGTTGAAGCATTTTATGGAAACCCTTTAATAAATTACATGTGTCATTTTTATAAAATTTTATATTTAAGGCATTATTTCACCATTATTCCTTATATATTTTTATAGAATTTTGTATTTACGGTAT
Source organism: Glebionis coronaria (assembly GCA_025667525.1). Lineage (NCBI taxonomy): Eukaryota > Viridiplantae > Streptophyta > Magnoliopsida > Asterales > Asteraceae > Glebionis > Glebionis coronaria. The sequence continues at coordinate 356,858,098 of CM046880.1, forward strand.
CTTTTGTAATTTCTATTTTCTATTTGAAGCATTTTATGGAAACCCTTTAATGAATTACATGTGTCATTTATAATATTTTGTATTTAAGGCATCATTTGTAATTCCTATTTTCTTTTTAAGGCATTTTATAGAAACCATTTAATGAATTACATGTGTCATTTTTATAGAATTTTATACTTAAGGCATTGTTTCACTATCCTTCCTATATAAGGGTTTTTTATTTGATTTGATATATATATATATATATATATATATATATATATATATATATATATATATATATATATATATATATATATATATATATATATATATATATATATATATATATATATATATATATATATATATAGAGAGAGAGAGAGAGAGAGAGAGAGAGAGAGTTAGGTTAATGTAGTGTAGTGTGTTATAGTTGTTAAAATAAGAAGTATTCTAGACCATTGGATGGAGTTTTTGTCTAAGATCAACCTGATAATTTGTTTAATGGCATATTTGTAATTACTTTTTATAAAAAGGGTATTATGTACCATTCTTAAAAAAGAAAAAATTAATATAAAACATACACGGAGTTTTTATTAACTCTTCTTCAACCACCACTTTGACCATGATCCAATTATTGACTAAACCACCAAAACATTATCTAGAAATTCAATGTTGGAGATTTTTCCGATGTGTATCATATAATCAATTATACACCGATCTAAATCAAATCCCTTCATTCTTGCTACACACCGATGTAAAACAAATCCCTTCATTCTTGCTACACACCAAAATAAATCAAATCAACAAAAGAAATTTATGCGGCTATCATTGGGGGATTTGGTGATTAATTACACTTATTGATATAAATAATGAAGAAAAGGAAGATGGAACAATGATTGGTGTCTCTTTTCCAATTTTATACGGTATGTGATTACATCGAACGAGTGTTTTATTATTATTATTATTTTTTTTTAATAATCAATAATATACTAATCATTGGTTTTGATGAGCAGTAAGAAGAAGTAGGAGGCTGTTGAATATGGGGAAGAAATGCGTTGGAAGTTCTAAGGATATAGTTGACCTAACCAATGGTCAAAAATGTGATTCTCGTGTGTATCAAGATAGTGATTCTTGTATGTAATAATCCACCTAATAAAATCCGTTATGCTTCAAAAAAAATTAATGATTTAGTGTGTAGTATTAGATAGTTGGATAATTATTCTTTTTTGGTTTTCAAAGTAGATAACATAGAATGTATCAATGTGAAAACAAAAAAGGCATGACTATAAGAAAGTTGTTTAACAACATGTGGTTTTCAAAGAGAGTGTATCAGTAACATGGGTAGATGAGCACATGGGTTAGAATTGGTAACATGGGTAGATGAGCACATGGGTTAGAATTGGTATCAGTTAATGTATCAGTAAGATGTGTAGATTAGCAACTGGGTTAGAATTGTTGAAAAGTAAGACAAGGTACCATTTTGATAAATTTATATGTATTGGTAGGCGTGATAAATTTATATGTACCGGTATGCGTGATAAATTTAACTGTATACGTTGTTGTGTATCAATGAAGGTGTTTCTGTGTATCGTTAATTTTTAGTACATATCCATAGTTTGAAGATGTCCAACATTATAAAGGTGTTTTTGTGTATCGTTAATTTTTTAGTACAATGAAGGCGTTTCTGTGTATCGTTAATTTTTAGTACATATCCATAGTTTGAAGATGTCCAACATTATTAAGGTGTATCACAACATTATAAAGATGTCCAAGTTAGGTGTATCATAATCTAGTGATATACTTAGATGGATTTATGTCTCGATTGTGTATTAGTGAATTATGAAATGGACGTATCGGTAGTCATTGTAATAACGATTAAGTAAGTGTATCGGGTGTTTTAGTTATGGCTAGTAAGTATATTAGCGAGGGACTGTTTGATTATATGGCTTAATTATTATAGATACACGAGTATAAGCATCAATTGGTTAATTTTTGTTTAAAAGATTGTGTACCATGTATCCTATAGGTTCTGTTTGTGTTTGTGTGTGGAATGTGGATGATACATAGAAATATGATGTATAAATCTGTCTAGTATAGGCATTGTGAATCAGTTATTGTGTGGTGTTCTTGTATTTTGTAATCTGCTAAATGTATCATATATATTTTTCGACTAACAGTGTTTAGGAATATATATCAGTCATCGAGTTCTAAAAGGTTTATATGTTTTTCATGGAAATTGTATTAAGTATGCTTATGAATTGTGTATGTGAATGATGTGTTTGTATTTTATTTTTTTTAGATTTTGTTGATGCTGAACAAGAAGATGTTATACGTGAGTGTGATGGTAAGCGTAAGAAAAGGAAGATACCGGATATAGGATGCAGTACGGGTAGGGCATCTTTGCGAAAGGTTCACAAACAATCTGTAGTGAAGGTGAAAAACGTCAAACGCAAGCGTCAACCAAAAACAGTTGCCAATCCGGGTATAGACAAATACTTTCCGGTTACTGTTAAAGAATGCGGTGTTGATGCGACAGAAAAGAACAGCAGTGGTAAACCTAGGTTAGTTTTGGCTGAAAAGAAAGACAAACGAAATGGTTTGGTTGATGAGAACCTTGTGACTGATATAAAAAAAACATTGGTGGTACACAAAGGGAAGGGAAAAAAGGCAACAGCTGAGAATAAGGAGTCTTTGAATGGTGATGTTGTGGTTGACAAAAAAAGGGTTGTGGGACGCAAAAAAAAGGGAAACAAGGATGAGGTTGACACTGATAAGGGTCCGGCTGATACAGGATATGATGTGGCGGTTCCAAACAAGCAACAGACAGGATACATCTCCGTGTATCGTGGAGGTCGCTTCATCAGTTGCTACAAATTTTGACTCCAAAGCAAAAGGAAGATGTTACTGCTATGGGGTTTGGGGTGGTGTTAGATTTTAAAATGAACGAAGTGCCTACTCGTTTAAGTTAACGACTGTTGGATAACTTTGATGAGGAAACACGGGTGTTAAAAGTTAATGGTAAGGGCATTAGGATTACTAGAGAGACCGTTAAAGACATACTTGGGTTACCCATGGGGGTTGTAAATTTGGAAACACCGGATGAAGCCGATTATAGAGACCATCGTTTGATTGGGTGGAAGGCTCAATTTGGGAGGAAACCACGGTACTTGCATGGTCCACTTGAAAACATAATGTACACATAACCCGATGGTAGGTGGATGTTTAAGAAGAATTTTTTGGTCCATTATGTCACTACACTTGTGGAATCAAACATGAATGCGACCTGCAACATGAGAATTCTTCAATGTATCGAAGACGAGAATGGTATTCAATAGTTTGATTGGTGTTCATATGTAGTTGACTGCCTAGTCAAAACAAAGAAAAAATGGGTCAGAAGTAGCCACTATCCAGGACCGATAATTATTTTTTTGGTATGTGGATTACTTTCGTTAATGTTTGTTTTACCATTTTGATTACATGTATATACTATAAAAATCCCAATCATTGTTAATGCCACAGATTGTGTATGCGCACCATGCTAAACCGATGTCGGAGGATGAAGGATCTGATGGTCTGTTGGTCAATAAGTGGACTACTGATATGTTGAACCAACTTGAGGAAAATGTTATTCGACTTGAGGTAATAAACGTCCGCCTACGTATAATGTATCACACATAACTAATGAAGAGTGTAATGGGCGTTGGGAATGTAGTTTTATTTGGCGACTAATGGGTGTGTGTTATTGTGTTGGTGTAGAATGTATCACAACTTCTTTGTTTGACTAAAAAGACGCACTATTTATATTTGTTTTGTTTAATACATGAGCTCAAGGGCACTCTGAAAGCAAAGTACAAAATGGCGGCCGAGAGTGTTGAGGGAGGCGACAGGATGTTGGATGTTGCATTAGCCGATAACCCGTGTGATGCAGATCTGTTGGACATCAGAGATTTTAGAGATTGTTTGTTTACGCCAATAATGAGGAACGAGAAAGGGAAATCTGATGATGAAAATATAGATGAATTTAATGATGCAGGGTTTGAAGAACCAAAAACCGGTCAAGACAAAGAAAAGGTGGCTGGTGTAGGATCAATAACCCCAAAAGCTGGTCCTAACATGGACGACAGTTTGAAGACACAAAAGACCAGTCCAGAAGAATAAAAAGCGGCTGGTGGAGGATCAATAACCCCAAAAGCTGGTCCTAACATGGACGACAGTTTGAAGACACCAAAACAACCATTTCGTTATACGCCGGTGTATGGTACACCATCAGCTTATGCTGCTTATGCGGACCAGGTTGAGCTACAAATAAGCAAACAAAAGATCCGGTTAACCGAAAACTTAGATGATATACCATCATTTGATTTGAAGATCACACAATTATTTGAAGAGTCTAGGATCGCTAGTGAGCTGCCAAATGTCGATGTCCATATAGGTGAAACACAACAATTGTTGTAATCACTATCATTTTATGATTCCTAAGAAGAAGCTGTTGTGGATGTTTTACACAAACCTGTTAGCGAGACATATGCGATTCCAGTGTCATATGTACCGGTCAATGGAAATGGTGTTGCTGAACAAAGTTCCAGGTTGGGTAATAGAGATATTAGTGCCTATAGGATGTGTGACGCAACTCTGCTCCAGACCATCCTTCCATAGGTTGTTGAGGCTAGGCCAAAGCGCAACACCAAACCAGGACTAGGAATGTGTTCACCTTATACAAGGAGGGTTGTGATTTTGTGGCCCCCTCCAACAAGTAGTGAACAAAGAGCTGCTGACTGTTTGTTCAGTGCCCAGTTTGCGGAAACGTAAGTTTTTCATGTTTTAATGTTTCTAAACAATTATGTTTTGATAGTTTAAGCATTTCGTGATTTATTTGTCTTGTTTGGTGACATAGTGACATGGTGTTCAAGACGCCGTAGTACTACTGTCTGAGGGGTGTGTTGGAGAGCCTGTACCCTCATATACTAATAGCAAGCGGGGTGATTAATACATTCACCAAGTTATTGAACAATGCTGAGCAATTTCGTGATCTGATGAAATTGATGCAAAAGGTTTTTTGTGATATGACCATGGTGGTATGTGATATATTTAATAAAAATGTGGTACGTGTATCATTATTCCATTTTGTATGATTCGGTATTTGACATTTGTACATATGAAAATTATAACAGAATGACTGGGATATGGATGTAATTAATGGGAAAAAGAAGGATGTTGCCGAAGCAAGCAATCGGTTCATCCAGAACATGGATGCTATATTGAGAACAACGATTTACAAAAATCTGTATGGCGTTGATTTGGTAAGAGTATAAAGGGCTCCCATGATTTATAATTGTCTTGATACATCGATGTAATAAATTTTTAATAATTTATGTCCCTTTGTGTGTGCAGGTGTTTTTTCCACTGATACAGGAACGACATTTTTATGTCGTATGTTTTCATATGAAGCGGAAGGAAGTTCATATCTTGGATAATGTGTATTCAATAAGCAACAATGTGCGTGAGAGATATGGTGATGCTGTAGATTATCTGGTAAATTATGTTTGTTTTAGTGGTACATGTATGTATATTGTTTATGTGTATTTGGAAATGTTAATTGGTATTGTTTTTTATTGAATGACGTAGGTAGCAAGATTTGAGGATTTTCTCGCCCACACGAATCACCCAGTTCAGGGTCAACTAAGAAATGCGCCACGCATGATTTTAAGTCTTGGATGTAGGACAAAGCACACTGCAGTTGACTGTGGTATGTTTACTATGCGACACATGGAAACGTATCGCGGGGGAGGAGAGTCTGATGATCTGTGCGATCTAAGAAAAGAGATATCGGATCAAAAAGTCAACTAAATGACCTCAGGTTCAAGTATGCCGCCAAGATCTTGCTATCACCCGTCAACGAGTCTAAAGCAGCTTTTGAAGAGGAAGCTAATGCTTACAAGCGCCTGACACCAGAACAACAACAACGTTTGAAAGATGAGGCATATGGGAAAATATTAGACCGGGTAACACGGATGCTTTAGGTCTAAAATATGTTAGGCTTGTCGGGTTTGTAAGACAATAATAATCCAACTTTTGTTTTGGCATCTAGTTTTCTACTTTTATCGTGTTAAGACTTGTTTGGGATATTTTTATTTAAGTATATGTTTTCATAACACCTTTTCAAGTGTGTAATGTTAATTATGGTTATGTATGTTTGGTATTGTTACTTGTCGTTTTTAGTTAATTGTTTAGTTTGTTTATGATACTGTTTATGTTATTTGTTACATACAACCAGTATGAGACGGGATGTATAGGTTAATAAACTTAGGTAAATTGATACTGTTGGGGATGTATCATACGGGATGTATAGGTTAATAAACTTAGGTAAATTGATTGTGTGGTTTGGCTAATAAGTCTTATAGATTGTCACGATTACCAACAACACTTAGAGTTAGGTTAATGTTATTTGTTTGGGACATGTGTCTGCGATGCTGGTGGGAATGTATCAGACGGGGAAAGTAAGGTTAATATACTTAGTTACTTTGTTTGTGGCATAAACAATAAACTATTTAAATTGTTACATACAATATGTGATGCTGGTGTGGATGTATCAGACGGGATGTATAGGTTAATAAACTTAAGTAAATTGTTTGTGTGGTTTGGCTAAGTATTATAAAAGTTGTTGTGATTACCAACTAAACTTAGAGTTAAGAGAATGTTATTTGATTTGGACATGTGTATGCGATGCAGGTGGGAATGTATCAGACGGTGAAGGTAAGGTTAATGAACTTTGTTACTTTTTTTTACATGCTTTGGCTAACAAGGGTTAGAGAATTTGTCATGATTACCAACCAAGTATCTGGTTAGTAATCTTACTTGTCGTCTTTACTTATTTGTTCAGGTTGTGTTACTTGATGGGTAAGAACACAAAATGGTTTTTGGTTGGTGCGAAAATGTATCAGATGGGTACACCATCTCACACAATGCGAATAGTCTATTAGAGTGGGAAAAATACTACTTTTTAGGATGTGGTGTTTGTAGACTAGTTAATCCAACATTCCAGTAGTTACAAAGTTAAATATGAGTATGAAAATATAGTCCGATGCAAATTCGGTAAATATACTATTCTGTCATGCAAACTGTTTTCTTAATGCAATATAATGTATAAGATAAACGTGAATGCAATATAATGCAATAAAGTGAGATGTTTTCTTGATCAAATGAGGTGTGAAACAATGTAACAAACAAACACCAGGACTGATACAATATAATATAAGTTCAATGTAAGTTGAACAAAGTTACAGATGTAAAACAAAGACATAGTATAAAAATGAAAACTGAGTTCAATTAAATGACAAATAAATCCAAACACACCAGTAACATGAACGCCGCATAAAAACTCGTTAGCAGTCTTATTACACACAAACAAAAAATTAGACAAACATCATTTAAAAAAAGCAAACGGTAACGATTATGGAGTGTAATCGGAGTCATCCATCGGTTCATCGGATGACGGGTCATTTTCTGCTGGGATGTTGGGCGTAGTATCATTCTTGGTTGGGCAATTCCGGGAATCATGATACGCATAAGTCTTACATGTCCTGCAAAACCTTGGAATTTTGTTTGTTTTGATCATAGCTATCTCGGCCTGCGATTGTAGGCGTTTTGAAGACCGCTCACCTTTAGTGCGTGCGACAGAACAAGTCTTTATGATAACATTTGTTGGTTCAGTGACGCCAAGCGCAGCTGCATAAGCTTCATTTTTGTTCATTTCTGGGATGTCTGGTACATCGAGTTTTATCTTCTCCAACAAAGCCGCAATATCATCATTATAAAGGGCGAGCTTTTGAATGTCAGTAACTAGACGACTGACCGATTCTTCAACATGTCCATAAATTCTCCTAACAACACCATCTACGCCAAACATTGGGTTTGACGAGTGGGCAATATCAACAGGATTGCCAACATTGTTGATAGGTACAACATTTTTAGACCATCTTCTTAGCTATTTCCGAGGGAACTTGTACACCTTAGACATTCTTAGAACATAGAAAATATGACGGCACAGTAACCCGAAGCACTCGTACTTTAAGCAACTGCATTTGATTGTACAATCTGCTGGTACATAGTTAACCTACGTATAGTGAAAAAATTAATGAATGATTATAGGCAGCGTTGGTTAGTGGTCATGCATACTTTTTAAAAAAGGTAAGCATGTTTTTTTACATAACCTTAATAACATAAATAATATAGTCGAAATGATGTTACCTCAAACGTAACCTCAAATGTGACGCCTTTGTTTTCGTAATCTGCTTTAGTATCTCGTACAATAAAAATGGAGCATGTACCATCAGATGTAATGCTAACTGAACCGCAGTTCATCAGCGACGAATATATTTCGTCTTGAACATCATAAAACACAGTCTGCGTGTAAAGTTCAGCAGCCTCCTTTTCAATTTCAAGGTGAGTTTTGAAATCGGGTGTAGTATTAGTTGGAATCATGCGTATTCTTCCCGTACTTGAATCTTTGGGAATCCATGGCCGTGTCAAAATGACTTAAGAACTCTATAAGGCTCAAATGTCGGTTAGTATTTTGGCCCAAAAAATGGTTCTCACTTTCAGACCTGGAAGTTGTCCGCATAAGGCCAGACATAGGTTCATGACGGAAAAAAGCAGGTATCCACTTTGAGCGCGTTTCAAACATATCCTGCAACCATTTGTTTTCAACAAGGCCAAAATCTTGCATCACTAATTTCCACTTTTCGTCAAACTTATCTGCGTTAATCTGGTCCGTCCAAACAATGCTGCACAACCGCCTCTTGAAATCCGTGTCACTGCATATTGTAGCTCCTACCTGTACGAGGCTTGAAAAACGTTAATATCCAATTATATGAACGTTACAAAAACTGATTATGAAATAACCGGTTGGCCTGCTGATTTGTTCATTTATACAATGAAGAAAAGTTATAAATGGGTGTTTGGGACAGTGATATGTATATGGTTTATTTTCGTTGTACAACTTAAATGATGAAAAATTAAGTATACTAAAACACACACAGACCGAAACACCTATCAGTGATTATTGATACATTACAGGTACAAGAAGAAATAAATAAAACCCAAATTGTCGGGAAAAAATCTACAATTATATCAAAAAATGTAAATTCATAACAAGTTAATAATGCCAACTATATTATAACACATCATACTGACCTTCGTAGTTAGCTTTTGCATGATGTGCCACATACACAAACGATGCCTCGCTTCAGGAAGAATTTGTTCTATAGCAATCTTCATGGCAGGATCCTGGTCGGTAACGACAACCTTTGGTACTTTCACGAATACCTTTCTGAACCTTTTAAGAAGCCACCTATATCTTTTGGTAGATTCAGTCGACAACAAAGCAGCGGCAAAAATGACACATCTATTGTGGTTGTCAATTCCAGTAAACGGCACCAAAACCATATTATACCTACAACAAATCGTACAAAAGTGTATCAGTACATGGTAAACATGACCAAAAGCTTCATAGTTGAGCGAAATATGGCGTCAAAAACTAACCTGGAAAACTTTTGCTAAATCACAAAATAAAAAATTGCTAAAATCATATGTAAATGTAAAAAACTAAATTGTTTGAGCGAAATGTGGCGTCAAATGACACAACATCACCAAAAGCTTCATAGTTGCGTTATTGTTCATCAGCACAAAATAATCCAACAAGTTCATTGTCGGATTTCGTAAGCTTGTATTCAACTGAATAATTACTAAAAAACTTTTGCCTGCTCAACAGTTTATCAACCACCATTTGAGCATCACGCTCACCGATAAACTCGTTAAGCCCGAGCTTGTAGTTTTTATAGTCAACTTCTGTTGCCCCAATGTTCTCGAACCCACCATACATTTCTTTCATGGCTTTCCACGATCTAACGGGCCCCATATTGATATTGGAAAGCTGACTCAACAACATCTGCTTCGAGAAAGTAAGCCTACGGGATGTCCTTAGATACTTAATGTCGTCTTGATTAACCAAACTATGGTTGTGATTTTCCATAAACTTGTATACCTGGTACTTATTGTCTTCGGTTTTCCGGATTCTTAATCCAGATGTACATCCACAACGACATGACGCACGCTTCCTTTTTCTTATAACCTTAGAAACAGCAGAAACACTACTAAGTGGTTCTTTGTCATTTGTTTTCAGTTTAGCAGCTGGCTTAAAACCTTGTCTCACAGAGAAAATGCTTAGTATTTGGATTTGGATTCTTGGTGGAAGTCTTCCAACTTCCACCTTTCCTAACCTCGAATCCAGCTTCACGTGCATATGCTTTGTAAGCCTTTAGGGCCAACTCCACTGTATCAAAGATTGTTCCTTCCACCGGTTTGTTACTAGCTTCTGGTACCCAATAATTGGTACCTTGAGGAGAAGGCTGGACAAAACCAACTTGGATAGGAGACGAATGATTAACTTCAACAACGACATTTTGATCAATTATCACTGATTGAGGAGTTGATGGTTCACCTAAAACAAAGAAAATTGAATTTGTTACAACACAATACTAAGAAATTAATTACTACTAATGCTAAAACACCTTCTTTATAAAAAAATAACCAGTTATTAGACTAAACCACCAAAGAATTAGCCTGAAATACGAATTTTAGGGATTTTTCGATGTGTATCATATAATCAGTTATTGGACAAAATCCCTTCAATCTTGATACACCCCGATGTAAACCAAATCAACAAAAGAAGTTTATGCGGCTATCATTGGGAAAGGTTAACAAAATACTTCTTTTGTAACTCTATATATCAAATACTTGATTATATGAACGACTGTTTTTTTTTTTGTCATCTTTTCCAGATGGTACACGTATATCAGAAATAAACATAGAATGGAGAGAGTTATAGCAGTATAGAAAGGATTTATAAATGGGTTACCTTCGACATTAGCAGAATTCATGAACTCAGAATGGCTAGATGAAATCATAGTGATAATAAATACAATCAGATGACTTGTTTTGTGGTTGAATAAAACAGACCATTATATAGGAATTATATGAATAATAACTGAAGATCAAATCAAGGATGATTAAATTACGAATTTGAAAGGATTGTAAGTTATTGAGGTAATGGATATGAAGAAGCTCAAATCATGGGTTGATTAAAAATGACGAATCTGAAAAGGATATTATTAATTGTGGAGGTAATGAAGATGGTATAGTGTAACAGACAATAAGATAAATGAAAAAAAGATTGCCGGATATGCCCTTTTTATTATTTTTAATACATAATAAAAATTAATTTTATTTTTTAATTTTTCTAATTTTCATTTAATATGATAGTTAATATCTTGATCAAAACATTGAATCCAATGGCTTAAAACACCTTTTTATTTTAACAATTTTAAGACACTAAACCATTATAACCAAAATCTCTCTCTCTCTCTCTCTCTCTATATATATATATATATATATATATATATATATATATATATATATATATATATATATATATATATATATATATATATATATATATATATATATATATATATATATATATATATATATATATATATATATATATATATATATATATATATATATATATATATATATATATATATATATATATATATATATATATATATATATATGTATATATATATGTATATATATATATATAGTGTATCTTTATTTACAAAACCCATCTTAGTGACAGAACTTGCAGAACTCTTGTTTTTGAAGGAAAACATGTATGTCTGAAGGAGTACATGTATATATTTAAAGAATATTTGTATTCGCGAAGCATATTTAAAGTTCTTTTTGTCAAAATTAAATAAAATTAAAAAAAATCAAAAAACATACATGTTTATATATATATATATATATATATATATATATATATATATATATATATATATATATATATATATATATATATATATATATATATATATATATATATATATATATTGTTTCTACATATGTTAAAGTTTACTATTTAAGAATATTTAAATATAGAATGATAAGCATAAAATTGTGAATTTGTTTCGGTACCAGCTAGCCATTTCATGTCGAATATCTTAGACTTTGACAAAATTGATCAACATTGTATATACGATTCATAAAACAAAACCACAACGTACAACCAACTTTTCCAAAAATCCCGACCCAAAAGAACTGTATACGTAAAATAACCTTTTTGAAGAATTCTAGCTAAAAAGTATGCATACCTTATCTTGAAATCTTAGATATGTCACTACAAGTGGTGTTCGTTGGTGTTATGATTAAAGGGATTGGTGTTATTTAGGTGTTATGCTTATGTGACGCTGATGTGATTATACTTTTTGGCTGATGTGATGTGTTTGAGTATTACTACACCTAGCACTCTAAGCTAAAAGGATCAAAACAAATCACATAACTTGTCACACGTACAGTTTTTACAATTTCAAAATTCAACTAATTAAATTATAATAAACCAATTTTTTTTTTTGCAATTTCTCATATAATAAATAGCTTTAATGTTCCTGCACGTACGCTGTTTGAATATAAAAGATACTACTTCTGTCCTAAAATTATTGTCCATTAAAAACTGTTTTTATTTCTACGAAATGACTAAAAAGACAATTTTACCCTTTAATAATTAATTCTTGTTTTTTTTATTTTTGTAAATACCAATTCGAACTAAGGGTAATACAGTAATATTAAACAAAACCAACTTTTATTTTTAGAAATAAATTGGGACAGACAGAAAAGGAAAGGTGGGCAATAATTTTGGGACGGAGGTAGTAAATGAAGTGATAATTTTGTTATTGCGACTTTATGTATATTATATATGTTTTTAAAAATATCTAATGTTTATATGTTTGATTATGTTGTTGTTTCACTGTGCACCGTGTAAATTAATATAAACTCAACTAAATTCTTATTTTTCCAATTTTAAATTCTTTTTACTTTCAATATTTTTATTCTAAATAGTTATGTCTTAATTATTAGGCTTAAATATACTAAATACCAACGTGATTTCTAATTTTTTCCGTCTTTACTAATATGGTGACTAAAATACCAATATCATCATAATGAAACTTGATATAATATGACCTACTATTACTGGTTAAGGACTTGCAATTTCACCATTTAATGATAAAAATCATTTGCAAAGTTAGTATATTAATAAATAATTACAAAGTTAGTCCAAATGCAAAAAATTTATAAAAAATCATAAAAGATATGAAAATTTGAAAAACTACTTTTTCTCAGAAAAATAACTTTTCGAAAAAAAATTAAAAAAACATAAAAAAAATATTTTTAAAAAAAGATAAAAAAAACTAAAAAATATTTTTTCTAAAAAATATACTTTTTCAATTTTTTCTTCACATTTTTAAAAAATTTAAGAAAACTAAATGTTTTTTTCCTGAATTTCTTTTTTCAATTTTTCATAAAAGTTTTCTTAATTTTTTTATTTTTTTCTTTGAATCTTTTAAAAAAGTAAAAAAAAAAAGTAATAGTTTTTATGAAAAAGAATAATTTTTCTATTTTTAATAAAAATATCTGTGTTTTTTTAATTTTTTTCTGAAAAGTAATATTTTTTTTAAAGAAGAGAAAATATAGATGAAAAGATGAAATCCTCTTGTACGAGCAGGTGATTTTGGTAATATTAGTCGGCAAGTATCAAGTTTTATTGGTGATATTGGTATTTTAGTCAACATATTGGTGAAGTGAGAAAAAAATTGGAAACCACGTTGGTATTTAATAGTTTTACGCCGAATTATTAATCAACAAACTATTTGCATCAATTTTACACGTACACGATTTATAAATTCAAGATTTTGTAATGCTTAATTTTATTTTATAAAACAATATTGAATTTTAAATACTTAAATAGTTACAATATGCTTATGAACCCACGAGTTTTACATGATTTTTCATTATGTGATAATATTAATTGATATTTTGTATAAATATTTGTTGCATAAAAGATTTGATTTGATTTAACTGAAATGTTAGATATCATGTTCTAAAAATTATGTGTTTAGTAACACATAACGAACTTGAATATATATATATATATATATATATATATATATATATATATATATATATATATATATATATATATATATATATATATATATATATATATATATATATATATATATATATATATATATAGAGGGTGGTTATTGTAAGAGCTAACTTAAAGTTATAAAAGAAAGAACTAATCATAATCGTTGGATCTAATAAATAATCTTTGATGAGATTGAAAATTAATTAGTGGTGGTATGGTAAATAAGTAGATTTTGAAGGGTATTTTTGAGAATTACTGTTAAAATCTAATATGTCTTCTTTCAAAAGCGTAAAATATTTTTAAATAATTCCATGGTACACTCTTACATCTGGCAATAGTTTTTTATTACTTTCTAACTGATTCATTGGTACATTTATGAATGATTCACCGGTACATAATTACTAATTTTTCTTTCTATCAAACTTTTAAACCAGACAATTGATTCTGGCAAAAAAAGAATAATCTAACTAATAATAATAGATTATCTTTGCGCAATATTACTATAGACAACAATATTGACACACATTTTTTATAAGTTGATACAACTATGATATACTACGTACTAACAAACTACAACCAACGCATACATTGGCACACATATATTCGGATTCTTTAAGCAAAAGTTGATACAAATCTGGTACATACACATATCCTAAAAAACGAATCCAAAATAATAACTATTGGTCCTTGAAATCAAATCTGGTACATACACATCGAAATCGGTTTGCGGCAATTGAATACAAAGTTGTTCATATCGAAACTAACTGTAAATGAATACAAATATGGTATATAAACCTATCTTTGTACCCTGAACATATCAGAACCATAACAACATCAACACATTCTGGAACACTGTACATATCGAGGTTTTGTGCATCACCAGATATATCGTGACATCAACTAATTCTGTTATCGAGACAAAGATCAAAAACCCATTAACCCATTGATACACCGAATTAAAAAGCCTAAAACAAAATAACACAAATCATTTGTGATGGTCTTCGATGGTAGTTCTAAACCCAACACGAGTGATACACTCGTACATCACCCACCTCCATCACTATGATAAACCGGTACATCAGCCTATTATAATCATCCTACCAACATCACACTCCGATACATCAACGGCACCATCCAGTGCACCACGAAGTAGCTGCACCACGAAGGTGTGGCAAACTCCGACGAAAATAGTGGTACATCAGCGGATCTAAAACATAGCCATGGTTTCTAACGACATGGCAAATTGGTCGTGACACTCGTGCAATTATTATGCACTTTTTTATAGATTGTTGTATTTGTTTTTATAGAAATGGAGATGGAAGATTTGTGATGTGTGGTTGGTGGCTTCTTATTCAAGATGGGGGCTCCGGTAGTTTTTTTTGGGATATTATCATTATGATTGGTAGAAGAAAACATGTAGGGTTAATAAAAGTTGAGAATGTGTAAGATACCAATAATATCCTTTTGAGTGTACATTTAATTTTCAGCTTTTTAAATTATTAAATTCCACTTGTCAAGTATTAATTGGGTTCTCATTTTTATTATTTTAAAAAGTTCTCATATGATCTAGAATCTATATATATATATATATATATATATATATATATATATATATATATATATATATATATATATATATATATATATATATATATATATATATGTTGCTGTAATATGTAGAATCCCGTCTATTTATTTTCATCTCACATTCATGTCTAAGGTCTTGCATTCATTTTGATATTTATATCCATGTTAATAATAATTTACGTATATTGCATTATTTGACTTTGTTAAGTGTCAAAATAAAAATAGATGATAAGTTGCGTTTTTATTTGAATATTAATAATCATGTGATTTGTTGATTTTTATTATTGCATATATATATCGTATTTTTAAAATATAAAGTTTAGATGGTATAAAGTTTAAGAGGGTATTTTGTTTATTTTCAAAAGTTACTATAGAATATGAAAATTTATAAGTTTACAATTAAGTTCGAGAGAAGTGCAAAAATCATCCCTGTGGTATGTCGAAAAATCGAATTACATCCTTCGTTAACTTTTTGGACAACAGCCATCCCTCCGTTAGTGCGCGGGGCACAATACATCCCTCATGGACTAACGGTGCAAATGTTTTCTCGTTAAAAATTAACAAAATCTAAAAGAGAGGGTATTCTTGTCTTTTTCCTTTCCCAGGAATGTATTGTGAACCTTATCATAAATAGTTTCAAAAAAAAAAATATTTTTGAAAAAAAAAATTTATTTTAAGAAAAAATAAGTTTTACTTTCTCGAAAAAAAAATTATTTTCGAAAAAAAAAATTATTTTCGGAAAAAAAAGTTTTATTTTCTAAAAAAAAATTATTTTCGAAAAAAAAAATTATTTTCGAAAAAAAAATTTATTTTCGGAAAAAAAAGTTTTATTTTCGAAAAAAAAAATTATTTTCGAAAAAAAAAATTATTTTCGAAAAAAAATTATTTTCGAAAAAAAAATTTATTTTCGAATTTTTTTTTTTCCAAAATAAAACTTATTTTTTAGAAAATAAAACTTTTTTTTCCGAAAATAATTTTTTTCGAGAAAATAAAACTTATTTTTTTTGAAAATAATTATTTTTTTTCAAAAATAAATTTTTTTTTAAACTATTTATGATAAGGTTCACAATACATCCCTGGGAAAGGAAAATGACAAGAATACCCTCTCTTTTAGATTTTGTTAATTTTTAACGAGAAAACATTTGCACCGTTAGTCCATGAGGGATGTATTGTGCCCCGCGCACTAACGGAGGGATGACTGTTGTCCAAAAAATTAACGAAGGATGTAATTCGATTTTTCGACATACCACAAAGTTCATTTAATTTATTTAAAATTCAACCATTAAGGTTTAAATTAATCTCCTCTTCTTCTTTTAAAGTTTCTATTTTCACAAATTTGACACATATTTTTATGTGTTTTCATCAAACTCTTCCACCAAAATTTTAAATTTTGACTAAATCAAATTCAATTTTAACTTTTTTCAATCAATCACATCGCTCAATCTTACTTATGTGTCAAAATCAAATCACTTAATTGATACAATTGTTTTTATACAACATCCACTTTTTACTAAAATTTTCAATTAATCTACTGGGAGTAATTTTTTTACCAACTATTTTGTTTTTTCTTGTTGTCTTACTATGCCTTTATTGAAGGGCTAAGTACAAAACAAGACAAAAAAGTACATGTGTTATCCCAAGTAGGACAACTTTTTTTTTCTTCCAAAATAAGACATGTACTTTTGATAATCTGATCAACTGGGTTTATTGTGTGACAGTGTCCATCTGATCAACCAACCTTTTTATATTTTATTAATATCTTCTACCAAGGTTTGACCTATACATGTCCCCACCTATTGATCAACCGACGGCTGATCAACCATTTTTGATCAACCACAATACTTTTTTATTAATATTTTTTCCCGAGGTTTGACCTACACATGTCCTCACCTATTGATCAACCGACGGCTGATCAACCACTTTTGATCAACCACAATACTTTTTTTTTCTAAGAAATTGAAAAAGTAACAAATAAAAAAATATTTTTTTTACTATTATTTTGTACTATTAAATTTTTAAAGAAAAGAACAAAATAATTAAAAAATTAAAAAAACTTAAACAACCACTACACACACTAAAACACACACAGTAACACACACTAAAACACACACACTGCACACACTAACACACAATCTAATCAATCCCACATTCCAGTAACACACACTATTCCAATCAACCTAATCAATCGCATTGTTTTACTGATCACACACACTACACTCAATCTTCCAAGCTGATCAATCGCACTGTTTTAATCTATGGATTCCCTAATTAGAGTAAGCTTGTTAATTTATATAATTTAATTTTAATAATTTTTTTGCTTATCATATGAATGAGATTAATTGATTATTGATTAATTGATTATTGATTAATTGACCTTAAACTAGTAACAGTACCTTAGTTGTAATTTTATTTGGAAAGATTAATTGATTATTGGTTAATTATTTTAATAGTTGGCCTTAAAATAAAGCCAGCTAAAGTGTGACTGCTAAATGGATTGTTGTTGAGGGGAGATATGAAATTGCCCCAATAAGTAAAAACCCTTCAATAGTGAGAGGGTATGAAAAGTTTGTTGGCCCAAGTCATTATCAACCAAGGATAATATTGGTTTTTTAAAGTTAAGATGTTACAGTAGTATTTTTCTTGTGAAGTCTATGACCGTTTCTGGTATATATTTCATCGACATTTATAACTCTTCTTGTACCACCATTTCAGGGAGGCAGTGTTGGCCATTTGCATAAACTACTGAATATTGATACAAGTTCACAGGTGATGTATTTATCTATTGCCCTTGTTATCATTTTTGAGCCAAAATCAAGGTTTTGCTATTCTTATCTATATGATCATGAATTGAATCGAGTTGCAGATGTGCTATAAACCTACTCACGAGATTTATCCAACCAGCATAAATATAACATAAGAAAACAAGCATTCAGTTAAAATGCAGGAAAAACTAAAATTTTATAAGAATGCTGTTTTGGTTCACTGAGGTTACGGATTTGATAGTTACCAGTAGAAAGAACTTCCTATTTTTGTATGCTTAAACACAGTGTTTGGATCAATACACTCCATTCACAAGTCCACGATTATATTTGGGTGTTTGGGATTTGCTTATTTTTCTGCCTATATTTAAGCAAAAAATCAGTTTTGATGTCCAAACACTTTTTCTTATCTTCTTACTTTTAAGCAGAAAAACTTTTTTTTCATAAGCAGATAAGGAGCTTCCTTATTTCATGTTACTTATCAAATTTAGTTTATAATCTAAATTTTATAATCAATCCCAAACACCCGCTAACATAGTAAACTAAGATAATTAGAAACTATGGATTCCTGTGCGCTAATATGATTAACATATTATGTATCATGAACTGTCGTGAGTTTTAATCGTGCATTGTAGGATGTTGACAACTATGTTTACTGCTACGTGTATTATCCATCACTTATTAGTTAGAAGTTTGAGAAGCTTTTTGATCTTCTTGTTCACACGGTGGCAGCATCTGAACTTGAATCTCCTGAAATTTGTTGGACAATAACCAGGTAATTCTTTGTGGATTCCTTTTTTTATTAAGAAGCTTCTAAAAATATTCACCGGAGTCCGGACACATATATATGCAATCTAAAGAGTATCTCTTATCATGCATTGTTATTGGCCCTATTCTGATTGACATTTGTGTTTAATCTGGTGACATTAGCCTTGCTCTTATGAGGATTTTAAATTTATTTGGTTGCATTAAGTTATCTGATTTTAGTTCTTGCTGGAAAAATCTTTAACACATACTGTTAATCTTGTTGGGTTCTTTATGTTGGAGATCATATATATGGGGACATACTGCGAAGTAAAAAAGTCCTAGGTATAATATCACTACCGCTTTCTTAAATCTAAATTGGTTTTTGCTATGATGCTCTACCTACGATAAGCTAGTGTGGGTTTTAGACTATCGATCTAGTATTGTACTGCTATGAGTCAACACGAGCAACATTGCTAAAGTATTACGCAGTCGAGTTTTTTATATGTTCGTTTTCCGCCTTTAATCAAATTACATTGAGCAGGTTGGAGGACGATGCTTGTTGTTCCAGAACTTGAAAAGGAAGTTGAACTTCTCTGGTACCTACGTGACACCCCTGCCTTGCCGTCTAGGCCTACGTCTAAGGCGAGGTTGCCTAAAAGGCTGATTCAGGCCAGGTTGAATATGGAGAATGTTGTGTCTAAGGTTATTAGTAATAATAATAATGTAAAAAAGCGGGATGGGGATGGGGATGTTGGTGGAGGTGTTCATGTTCGTGGTGGTGATTGTTGTACTTTTGGGAGGAGAAAGGTGGCGCGTGTTTGTAACGAAGCTGAGTGGGATGATAGTATTGGTTATTTTGTAAAGAAGGTAAAACAAGTTTACGTTTTCACTATGTTTTGAAAGTGATTTTGTGATTACTGCGTTTTTAAGTAGTACTACGGATAATAGGTTTTCTGTGACGTGTTTTAGTTGACAAATTGAAAGCGTTTATCTACTTATAGCGTGTTTCAGTAAAATAAGCTATTTTCTATAAGCAACTCGAACCTGCTTATTGAAATGGCTTATTTGGAAAAGCAACAAATTGTTTGTATCGTAATCAGCCGTTTAAGGAATAGCTGCAATATAGCTCGTTATGATAATCTGATTTGTATAGGTCTTTTATTTATAAATTACCAAGTAGTCAGAATTTTCCAAATGCAGCTAAAGAACATCAAAATAATATTCTCCGTAACATGTTATGTTATAGCTATTCGTCTAATTTTGATTATCTCACATCACATAATCACTTGTCGAGATGCGATGTAGTGATCAATGGGATTTTTGTTTTGTTTCAGCAACTTCGAGTATGGTGTAGACCCCGGAATGATCAATGGGAGTTAGCTAAGGTCAAATCAGCCGTAGGTGAAGAAGCCTCTATAACGCTTTTGAACGGAAATGTGAGTCTATTAGCAATGCCAAAGCTACTTACAGTCAACACTAGTTTGATGCTAATTTACTTCCATTACTATTTCTGTAGGTCATCATAGTATCTACACAAGACCTCTTACCCGCAAATACAGAAATTCTTGATGGAATAGATGATCTTGTTGAACTTAGTTATCTAAATGAGCCGTCAGTTCTTCGGAATCTTCAGCATAGATACGACCGTGATGTAATTTATGTATGTATATGATCCAAATTTTACTATATGTTATATGACCGCAATATGATCCAAGTTTTACTACTATATGTTATATGCCCGTAATATTTTCCTGAGATTTGGGTTTGCTTCTGCAGAGTAAGGCTGGGCCTGTTTTATTGGCAATAAATCCCTTTAAAGATGTCCCTATTTATGGCAATGATTTTGTTACGGCCTATAGAGAAAAGATATTGGACAAACCCCATGTATATGCTACGGCTGATGCTGCATACGATGAGATGATGAGAGGTGAGTTGCAGAAAAAACTAAAGAATATTAGAGTTATTCAATCAAATATTAATAATTATTTTCTTGATGATTGTTGCAGATGGTGGAAATCAATCTATTATTATCAGATTCGTTCAATTTTACATTGGTGTTTGGATGTGAGATATTGAATTACCAGAATGAGAGAGCGCACTTTGACCCTTATTATGTCTTAAACTTCACTTTGTATGGAATAAACTGATTTTTTAATTCCTGTATGTGGTATGGTATAGTGGCGAAAGTGGATCCGGGAAGACTGAAACAGCAAAATTTGCAATGCAGTATCTAGCCTCTATTAGAGGCGGTAATTCTGAGATAACAACAAAAATCACTCAGACTAGTTGTATACTTGGAGCTTTTGGGAATGCAAAAACATCTACGCATTGCAATTCAAGCCGATTTGTGAGTTTTTTTTAACATATTCTTTTTAATTGCAATGTATTCCCTGAACTTATCTGACTTCCATTTTAATGTGGTGTAGGGGAAGTTAATTGATATGCATTATAGTTCAGACGGGAAAATAAGTGGTGCTTGTATCCAAACACGTAGGTGTATTTTTTCTGTAAATATTGTTGATTAAATAGTTTATTTGACGTACTGACTTGGCTACTGATTTGACTATGTTCATATGTACATCAACAACCTGATATAACAAACAGTTCCTTTGGAAAAGGTATTTACTTTTGTTATTTGATTTTTATTTATGAACTCGATGTCTACTTGAGGCTCATTCGTGTAATCTACTCTCTATTATGCAGTCAAGAGTATCTCAGATATGTCGTGGTGAATCGGTCATACCATATCTTCTACCAGATATGTGCAATGAGTTCCCACAGATAATGCAGCAGGGATTTGCGTGTCTCCAAGGGGGGATTTGTGTATCAAGTATGGGGAGGCCGATTTCTTATGATAGGGTTGTGGCATGGAAAGTGCTGAATGATGAAGAAAACGCTCATTGCATCTGCTTTATGTTTATCAACTGGTCGTTCGTTTGAGTCTGAACGGATCAGTAGATGATGGTAGTATTAGGTGTTTGTTGCGTTGGGTAGTAAAATGACAGTTACTTATTTAGACCTTGTATGAATTCTTCGGGTCTCGTAACATTTTAAATGACACCACACTTTGAGAGCACATGATTATTTATTTAGCTATTCAGAACTTGTGTTTTATCAGTTTGATAGCAGTAAAATACTAAACTCAAAGGTGGTCATGACGGTCTCTTTATTTGCAATTCGTTTATTCGACTACAGTTTATCAACAATATCGAACATAGAATGTACCTGTAACGGAACAAGTAAATTATTTGTTTCGTTTGTTTCGTCGGATGTTTCAACCATAAGAACAAGTTAAGAACAACAAAACATAAGTATCTGCAATATATTAGAATGAAACAACAAAGAACCTCGCAATCAATCAAATGACAAGAAATGAAAATGAACCTTACAGTCAAATAAAGAGGCAATTACAGTAAAACTTGTAAAATAGAACCAAAATGAAAAAGAAGAAAGCTTGATGACCAACCGAAATAGTCTTGATCTCCTCCATGGCTGAGAGTTCTAGACGGCGGGTTATACATAAAGGCCATTGAAATGTGATAATCTCCTCCATCTTTCGAGACTGGCCTCCCCATTACATGCTTAAATTTCCCGTCACTTCGTTTCTGCAGTATATAACATTTGATTACTACAGAGTAAACAGCAAAAACCGTCCACTCGTCCATGTGGTCTACACAGATCCACGCACAATTCCTACAATCTAGAAAGTACAGACACAATCCACACGGAGAACTTTTTATTTGCAATTATCGTCCATGTCAGGGACTACTAATTGTACACCAAAGTTTCTTACATAGACTGCGCCTGCAATCTGGCAGACCACAAGGACGATATTTTCAATTTACTCCATCTGTTTCTCAGACTGCGCCTGCAATGTTGTAGATTTTTGTTTGAAGAAAAAGTGACTGAATTTAATATTTTTTACCTGCAATTGATCACCAATGGTGATAACCAATGCATCTTTCTCAGGGCAAAATGACACCCTATCTTTCTTCGAGTAAACATGAAAGTCTGATAATCCATCGCATATATGAAGGCATAGCGTATGAGAATGCTCGGACCCTCTAATCAGCATCCGGATCATGTCATATCTCAACGAGCTTGTATACTCACTATCTTTTGGATTAGCATTCAGATCCTTATGATGCCTATATAAGTAGCAAACTGATCCAGCAATGTGTTTCACATTCCCTTCATCATCGTCTAATCCTGATTTTATACTAGCGTTCTTAAGCAGAAATTTCAGGATCGTTCCACAAATACTTTCAACTTTGGACGAAAGGATGTCAAGGCTTTCACCGCAGGAAGTTGTGTTTAAGCAAATATTCAATATCTGAATCAGAATACAAATATAGCCCTTTCCTCAAGTACTAACAGATTTGTGCTACTCGGCAATAGTATGCAGTTTGGTAAGCATACTATTACTAACTAGCACAAAATCTGTTACCTATAACCGAGTGAAATGGTTGCAAGAAAAGATTATCACCTGAAATTTGAATATTGAAGAGGCATAAATGCCTCCATTTTCGCCCTCAACTCATCGTCTCTACACCAAACAAACTCTTCACTAGTTTCCTTTTCGATACCTACATATGTACAACTAGCCATATCCAGGTCACTTGCAGTTGGTCAATTTCCCCCCAAATTTTCTCAATACTGCTTGGCTCTCTAAAAAGGGGAGGAATGAATTTTGATCCATGTTTCAGACTTCCTATCCCGCTACCCTTCTTTTTCTTTGAACTCACTTTGCCGCCTTCTTGTAAACATCATTTGTAACACCCCCACATTTGGTATGCGCAGCGGAACTACAACAATGGGTGCTACACAGTATTCATTGCACACAAGATATATCAAACGACGCTAAAAAGACGTCGACTTAAAACTTGAAATTTAAAATTGTTAGATAATACATGTCCACAGTTTTTCCAACCCCAAATAGTGCACAGAGTTTAGCGTTTTCGGTCCCCATGAATCTCAACCCAAAAACTTCAGTTTACAACCACATGCCATTAAACATAAAAAGTGTTTAAGTAGAAAAGGAGGGAAAAACAAGCGGACACCAAGCCGAACACACAACATCCATCCCATGCATGCTCCATCCTACTGCTCAGCGGTTACCTGAAACACATGCCAAAAATTTGGTCAACGAAAACGTTGAGTGGAATTCATAGGTTTTTCAATCCATTTGAACGTATATATAATAAAAACCATTCGTGATCATTTATAGTCTTGTCGATCAAACAAACTATAATCAGGATACTGACAATTGTGTTTAAGCTCATGACACTAATCCGTTAACTCAATCACCCGCGTAAATATACCGGCATGATTCAGATGAAACCAGTGCCCCTTCTAAAGGCATCAGTTGCAATTATACCTTATTTCTCATACAAAATAATCTACCGCAGAACTTACTATAAGTACAGCTTCTCGGCTAGCATTGGGTCGTTAACCCCGTAGTACTACAAATTGCATAAGCGGCTATTTCCCCCTACTCGAGGGCAAGACAATAGTTAATAGTTCATGAATTTAGGGACTTTTGCAACTTTGGTACTCAACACAATTTCTAAGGCAACTTTCGGGTCTAACAATCATTCATGATATACGTTCCTTTTTAAAAACTAGCATGCATTTCCCTCGCGGGTAAAACAATTTGAAATAATATAAGCGAGGCTATAAATTCACACCTTAGATATTAAGTAGTCGGTAGTTCGAGGAGTGATCACTGACGATGTTACGGATGCCCGGGTAAATCAACACCTATCACAAATAACGCGTAATGAGTAATCTCATTTAAATACTTACGGTACTGTATAAAATACATATATACAAGTCACTTAAGACAAATATAACTCACGCCAAAAACAAAAACAACAAGTATCATTCATTTTATACCATTCATTCTTATAACCTACGTTGTCCATTTTTACACGTTCTCGCCGGTACTTGACTAAAGTACGGGCTGTTTTACCTTATTAAACCATGCTTAGAAAATTTGACAAAATTTCCAAAAATCCTATATGACCTGTAGATAACATGTTTTTAAGCCCAACAAAAGTTTTCACTTTTACGACCCGTTACGCAACTCATTTCCACGACTACATTTTACGGGCTGAAATTGCGCTTCGACCAATTTTGACCACTTTGACCTATATGAAAAATACCTTTGACTTCCTTGACTCATAAGTCAACATATAGACCCATTTGTACAGGTTAGGGACCAAATTTTGACCCTTGACCATTTACCAAATTATACTTGTGACCCTCGGGATTTGACTAAAACTTTGCACAAATCCGGATTGTGAAAGTCCTCGTCTCCCGGTACCCGATCTTTAAAATGTCATAACTTTTAGCTCGTTTTGAGTCACGGGCTCTACCTTATACCAAATTAAAGCTAGAAAAACCCTCTATCACTACATTTAGCTTTCAAGACCTGGAACAAAAATCATTTTTCTAAAATAGACCAAATGTTTCTGCCTAAAAATGACTATACCAAAATCATGCTTAGACTCGATTCCAAGACTTCTAACCAACACTAAACATCATCCTAAGCCTTCCCAAACATATTCTAACATCAAACTTCCATCCTACCCCTATTGATCAACCAATCTCAATATCAAGAATCAAAGAAAATGAACATGCAAGTAATAAGACCTACATGAATCATCCTAAAACAACAAACCAAACACAAATATAACATGCAAAATCAACAACCACCATGGCTCCCCAAACACCCCCTTTGCCGTGGGGTTTGGGTGACCCAATCACCACAACCAAATTAATTTTGGTGGGTTTTCATGGTGTTTATACTTCCATAACACTAAATTATCAACATGCACTAGCTCTTTAAGCCTCAAAAACGAATTTGGATCATATGGAAAAATCTTGAAAAATTTTTATCAATGCATGTTGGATTTGAGCACATGAATATGTGGGGAATGACCAAACTAAGCGTGGTCTAACCTTAGATTTTTGAAAAATCAAGTGGAAAAGATTTTAGGTGGATTTTTGATGTTCTTAGGGGTGACCGTGGGTTTGAGAGAGAGAGGAGAGTGATGGTTTGATTTTTTTCTTGTAAATTTTGTATGTGTTTGTGTGTTTAGTCATTTTGGCCCTTTTGATGGGTTAGGAGGGACCTAAATGCAATTTTTGGCTTCTTTTGTCCTTAAATAGAAAACGACCTCAAAACTTTGCGGGTTTGACTCATTTGTCAATTTTGAAAATTTTACGGGAGTCGGAAATCTTCCCGAATGCTCCAAAATATTTTTGGGATACTTTAAATGTACTTGGAAGGCTATAAAACTCACCCGACTCAACTTAACACGAACCGTAAATAAAATTCTCGAAAAATTACATTATCGATAAATCGTCAAAAATTATATGAAATTGGGCATCCCTCGGGATCGTAATCGTCATCGTCCTTCTTAAAACGTCAAACGTAAAAATTATAACCTCGAACATCGGCTCTAACCAAAATACTTATAATTATAGAAATTAAAATTTATCAAAAATTTCAAAAATTAGCGTAATTTAGGGTATCGTTAATGACCTCGATTCTAGGGTGTCACATCCACCCCTCCTTAAAGAGAGCGACGTCCCGGCGCTCGCCTCTTCTTGGACTCACATTTCGTCTATTGGAACAGATGAGGATACCTTTCCTTGAAAAAGTCCTCACGTTCCCAGGTGTATTCCGGTCCACGCTTAGAATTCCATCGGACCTTCACAATGGGAATCCTACTATGCTTCAACCGCTTGACCTCCCGGTCCATAATTTCCACAGGTTCTTCCACAAAGTGCATTTTGTCGTCTAGTCGAATCTCGTCCAAAGGAATCACCAATTCCTTGTCCGCCAAACTCTTCTTCAGGTTCGATACGTGAAACGTGTCATGAATAGCACTAAGCTCGGTCGGCAATTCTAACTTGTACGCTACTGGTCCAATTCGTTCAACGATCTTAAACGGTCCAATATACCTCGGACTCAACTTTCCTTTCTTTCCAAAACGAATTACACCCTTCCATGGTGATACCTTGAGCATAACCATATCTCCAACTTCAAACTCCAACGGTTTCCTTCGGTTATCGGCATAACTTTTCTGTCGGCTTCTCGCAGCAAGTAGTCGGTTCTTGATCTGCACGATCTTCTCTGTCGTTTCTAAAACCATTTCGGGTCCAGTCAATTGACTCTCCCCTACTTCACTCCAACACACGGGCGATCTACACTTCCTTCCATACAATGCTTCGAACGGTGCTGCTTTGATACTCGCATGATAACTATTATTGTACGAAAATTCCACTAGAGGCAAGTGGCGTTCCCAACTTCCTCCAAAATCAATCACACACGCTCGGAGCATGTCCTCCATCGTTTGAATCGTTCGTTCACTCTGGCCGTCAGTTTCCGGGTGATAAGCCGTGCTTAAACTCAGTTCAGTGCCCATAGCACGTTGAAGCGATTTCCAAAATTCCGACGTAAATCTACTGTCGCGATCCGAAATGATCGATAACGGCACTCCATGTCTACAGACGATCTCTTTTACGTACACGCTGGCGAGTTTTTCCATGCTGTCCGTCTTCTTCATAGGTAAGAAATGAGCAGATTTCGTCAACCTGTCCACAATTACCCATATCATATCGCATCCACTAGGAGTCCTAGGTAAACCTGTCACAAAATCCATTGCGATTTTCTCCCATTTCCATTCTGGGATTTCCGGTTGTACCAACAATCCAGATGGTTTCTTATGTTCTGCCTGAACCTTTGCGCAAGTCAAACACTTACTGACGTAACGAGCAATATCCGCCTTCATATTCGGCCACCAATAAACTTTCTTCAGGTCGTGGTACATCTTATCCGATCCAGGATGTATCGAATACTTCGACTTATGCGACTCATTCATAACCAATTCTCGAACTCCAGGCTTTCCTTCCTCAGATGAACACAATGGTAACCAAATCCGATTCTCAAAATATCTTAGTCCGTCAGACCTAATCACGAAAATAGGTTTCAACATTCGTCCCAAGTTCTCGGCTTCAACATTCCCTTTCATCAATCCTCTCTCCTGAGCCTTCAGTATGGTTTCGGTTAAGTCAACGCTCTCACTCATCACTAAAGCTCTAACCCTCAAAGGTTTCTCCCGTTCCTTCCTACTCAATGCATCCGCTACAACATTCGCCTTCCCAGGGTGATAGCGAATTTCACAATCATAATCACTCAATAGTTCAACCCATCGTCTTTGTCGCATATTCAACTCCTTTTGATCTAAAATGTGCTGCAAACTCTTGTGATCAGTGAATACAACACACTTTGTCCCATACAGATAGTGTCTCCACAGCTTCAACGCAAAAACTACCGCTCCTAATTCCAAATCGTGCGTCGTGTAGTTCTCCTCGTTCTTCCTTAATTGCCTCGACGCGTAAGCTATCACCTTTTCACGTTGCATTAATACCGCTCCATAACCTTTACGAGACGCATCACAATACACTACGAAATCTTCGGTTCCCTCAGGCAATGATAAAATCGGCGCCGAACATAACTTATCCTTGAGCGTTTCGAAAGCAAGCTCTTCCTCAATTCCCCATTCATACACCCTATTCTTCTCGGTAAGCCGCGTCAATGGTTTCGCAATCAACGAAAATCCTTCAATAAACCTTCTATAGTACCCAGCTAAACCCAAAAATTGTCGAACTTCAGTCGGCGTCGTCGGTGCTGACCATTCCCTGATCGCTTCGATCTTAGCAGGATCTACACGAACTCCTTCCTTATCAATCACATGACCTAGAAACTGCACTGATTCCAACCAAAACTCACACTTAGAGAATTTTGCATACAGCTTCTCCTTCCTTAACAACTCCAAAATCCTTCTCAGGTGCTTCTCGTGCTCCTCCTTACTCTTAGAGTAAATAAGTATGTCGTCGATGAAAACAATAACAAACTTATCTAGATACGGCTTGCACACGCGATTCATAAGATCCATGAATACAGCAGGCGCGTTTGTCAACCCAAACGGCATCACTCGAAATTCAAAGTGTCCATACCGCGTACGAAAGGCAGTTACAGGAATATCCTCCTCTCTTACACGCAGTTGATGATACCCTGATCTTAAATTGATCTTAGAGTATACACTGGAACCTTGTAATTGATCGAACAAATCATCAATCCTCGGTAATGGGTACCGATTCTTAACCGTCAGCTTATTGAGTTCTCTATAGTCGATACACATCCTAAACGAACCATCCTTCTTCTTTACGAACAACACTGGCGCTCCCCAAGGTGATGAGCTCGGCCTAATAAATCCTTTGTCCAACAACTCCTTCAATTGATCCGCTAACTCCTTTAACTCAGATGGTGCTAAACGATAAGGTGCACGTGCAACCGGTGCAGCTCCTGGCACTAAATCAATTCGAAACTCGACCTCACGATTAGGCGGTAAACCTGGCAACTCGTCTGGAAAAACGTCCGGATACTCGCGAATAATTGGTACCTCTTCAATTCTCGCCTCTACATCACCATCGCTCGAAACTTGTGCCAAAAACACATCGCATCCGCTCTCTACGTACTTCATCATCTTCAAACACGAAATCACCTTCAAACGAGAAGTGCATTCGTCTCCCTTAACCGTCAAAACCCTATTCCTCAGCGGAATCTGCACCAATCTCTCACCACAGACGATCGTAGCACTATGCGCCATTAGCCAATCCATTCCCACAATCACGTCAAACGATCCTAGCTCTATAGGCATCAAGTCGATTTTAAAAGCGTAGTTTCCTAACTTCAAGGTACACCCTTTCAGTATAGTATTCGTACTAACAATTTTTCCATCGGCTAATTCAACATTATAACTAGTCGTTAACAACACCGGTTCTCTATCGATATGACGACTAAATCTAACGTCTACAAAACTCTTGTCGGAGCCAGAATCAAATAAAATACTAGCATAACAAGCGTCTAGCAAAAACGTACCGGTAACCACATTGGGACCTTGTGGTTTATCAGCAGTTCCCACTTGATACACAGCTGCCGCATTATTTCCTCCCCGTCTGTTCCCTGCCTTCGGGCAATTTGCTTGCACATGCCCTCTTTCTCCACAGCTATAACATCCCCTCATCCTGATAGCATTAGCCCCAGTGGCTACTCCTCCCGTTCGACAACTAGCAGTCCTATGGCCTGCCTTTCCACACTTGCCGCATGCCGGCGGGCAATTTCCAACATGATACAAGTTGCACTTGCCACAATGGGGGTTCACTTTCACACCTCTAGGGTTCGTCACGGCCCTCATCCCTTCGTTCCTTCTCTGATTAAACTGCTGATTACGGTTCGGCCCTTGGTTGTTTCGATTTCCTCCTCGGTTCTGGCCTTGGGATTGATTGCCTTGAGCTGCCTCCCATTTTCTTTTGTTGCCCTCAGCAATGTAGTTCTGCTTGTCCTGAAGCTTAACGTCCATCAAAGCGTGAGCCATTTGAACCGCTTCATCAAACGTTCCAGGTTTCGACGAAGTTGTTTCACCTTTGATGTTGCTAGATAAACCCTTAATATACTGCTTCATTTTCTTGGCATCATTGGCAAATATGTCCGGACACAAAAGACTTAACTCATTGAATCTCCTGGTGTAAGCAGCTATATCGTTGTTCTTTAAGGTCAAGTGTCTCAGTTCGTCCTCCAATTGCCCCAATTCCTCCTCTGGGCAAAACTTCTTGGTCAACAAAGCTTTGGTTGCATTCCACGTTCTCGCATTCGCCACAGCCAATCCCACCGTAGCTACCTGGGTATTCCACCAGCTTAACGCATCATCTAGAAATGTAGCTGCTGCAAACTTTACTTTATCCGCCTCTGCACAACCACTGATTTCAAACGTACTCTCAACTTTTTCCAACCATCGCCTAAGTTCTAGGGCTCCACCCGATCCACGGAACTGCGTGGGACCGCACTTCATAAAGCTAGAATAGGTACACACTCTCGGGGCTGGTTGTCTCCCCGCGTTCCTTCCTGGATCCTGATTTCTCCCAGCTCGGTCCGCTTGCAACGCATTAGCTATTGCTTCCTGAATCATGTTGTTAACACGATCGGCAGTCAACTTTGGAGGCATTGTTTTATCGAATATCTCTTTCTGCAAGACAAGAAAAATAGAAAAACAATGTAAGTATTCATATCAAGTTTCCCAGACATAAAATACATACAACGACACATCACTACGGAGTTACTAATATTCATCAATTCACACCACAAAAGATCAAATTTAAGACATATCACAGATCATGAAAGGTAACATAGATTGTATTGATAGTTAACCAAAATCGTGACAAGTAATGCCACTACAATCATTCACCACAAAACATCAAGTACTTGAGTTTCTCGTCATAATACCATCATACAAAGGTCTAAAATAGTTCTATTACAATGATCAAAGAAAATACAAAACAAGTAACTAGGCATGTGGTGATCCACACTGCCTCTTGGATGGCGGCTCGTCGTCGTCTTCCTCGGTTTCCTCATCACTCACGTCCTCGTCCACATCATCCACTTTTCCCTTTCCTTTCTCATCTGGCCCACATTCTGTTTCCTTTCTCGTCCCTGATGTGGATCCATACTCCATCGCTACCTGATTTCCCACCGAAATACAAGCACCTCCAGTAGGCGGCTGAACCATGAAGTCATTCGCCTCCATCTCCACATCGTCCACGAATCTCCAATCCGGGGGCAATGAATCCCTCACACGATGCTCCCAACTCTGCATCCTCGACAACCTCATCTGATCTTCCCTCACACGGTCAAGACTAGCACTTAAATTCGCAACCATTGATTTTAAACTGTTGATGGCACTTGTGTTCATCATCCCATCATACGCAATCCTTGAAGTCCTTTCCAACAGTCTTTGATGTTCCCTTTCAGTCTTATCAAACTTCTTAATCACCCTAGTCTCAACTACAAACCGCTCATACATTAACCTTTCCATCCTCCCCAAACGACCTGCGGGATCCCAGTAGTGACTCGGTCTCGGAAAATAGACCCTTGCAATATTCTCATGAATCGATGGCGACTTGGATGACTCTCCACTGTTCCCATTACTATTGTCCATCGGGCGATCAAAAGGTTGCTGCTCATAACGACCGGTCGGTGGTACCTCATAACCCTTCGGCGAACTCGGGGATTGAAACAAATCGGGTTCGGTCTGGCCTACGGCATCTTCGGGAATGCCATCATCCAATAGCTCCTCGGGCTCTTCTTCGGAATCCTCATTGTCGTCACTACTCATGCTGAAATTATCCACCTCACTTTCGCCATTGTCGTTTTCCGGCCCTATTTCGTCTTCTGGAGCGATCCATCCATTATTATTGTCCGGCGGGTTCGGAGGAAACGGTCCCCCTTCGTGACCTACAACGTAATCGTTGGGCGGTACCTCGGCCATTCCTGCAATAACAGCGAATTTCGGAGGGTACATAAGTAATTATACAATAATTATAAATACATGCATGCAAATGCAATGCAAAGGTGGTACATATGCCCGAAATGTAATAATATGATGCTCATGCATGATTAATATGAAAATTACGATGTCGGATATTTCACGTAAAATTTAGCGTCTACATATAGTAATTCCATACTTATATAATAATTACCCACATATATACTTTACTCAAAAGTATACGTCAAATGCCATAAATACAACAATAAATCTTACCGGAGCCATGCAGGATAGTTGTGTGTGCTTGGACCCTTTCTTACGACACCAAAAGTTATAGTTTAGGATTTTCAAAAATGACCTAGTTCTCTATAACTCGTGGCTCTGATTACCAATCTGTAACACCCCCACATTTGGTATGCGCAGCGGAACTACAACAATGGGTGCTACACAGTATTCATTGCACACAAGATATATCAAACGACGCTAAAAAGACGTCGACTTAAAACTTGAAATTTAAAATTGTTAGATAATACATGTCCACAGTTTTTCCAACCCCAAATAGTGCACAGAGTTTAGCGTTTTCGGTCCCCATGAATCTCAACCCAAAAACTTCAGTTTACAACCACATGCCATTAAACATAAAAAGTGTTTAAGTAGAAAAGGAGGGAAAAACAAGCGGACACCAAGCCGAACACACAACATCCATCCCATGCATGCTCCATCCTACTGCTCAGCGGTTACCTGAAACACATGCCAAAAATTTGGTCAACGAAAACGTTGAGTGGAATTCATAGGTTTTTCAATCCATTTGAACGTATATATAATAAAAACCATTCGTGATCATTTATAGTCTTGTCGATCAAACAAACTATAATCAGGATACTGACAATTGTGTTTAAGCTCATGACACTAATCCGTTAACTCAATCACCCGCGTAAATATACCGGCATGATTCAGATGAAACCAGTGCCCCTTCTAAAGGCATCAGTTGCAATTATACCTTATTTCTCATACAAAATAATCTACCGCAGAACTTACTATAAGTACAGCTTCTCGGCTAGCATTGGGTCGTTAACCCCGTAGTACTACAAATTGCATAAGCGGCTATTTCCCCCTACTCGAGGGCAAGACAATAGTTAATAGTTCATGAATTTAGGGACTTTTGCAACTTTGGTACTCAACACAATTTCTAAGGCAACTTTCGGGTCTAACAATCATTCATGATATACGTTCCTTTTTAAAAACTAGCATGCATTTCCCTCGCGGGTAAAACAATTTGAAATAATATAAGCGAGGCTATAAATTCACACCTTAGATATTAAGTAGTCGGTAGTTCGAGGAGTGATCACTGACGATGTTACGGATGCCCGGGTAAATCAACACCTATCACAAATAACGCGTAATGAGTAATCTCATTTAAATACTTACGGTACTGTATAAAATACATATATACAAGTCACTTAAGACAAATATAACTCACGCCAAAAACAAAAACAACAAGTATCATTCATTTTATACCATTCATTCTTATAACCTACGTTGTCCATTTTTACACGTTCTCGCCGGTACTTGACTAAAGTACGGGCTGTTTTACCTTATTAAACCATGCTTAGAAAATTTGACAAAATTTCCAAAAATCCTATATGACCTGTAGATAACATGTTTTTAAGCCCAACAAAAGTTTTCACTTTTACGACCCGTTACGCAACTCATTTCCACGACTACATTTTACGGGCTGAAATTGCGCTTCGACCAATTTTGACCACTTTGACCTATATGAAAAATACCTTTGACTTCCTTGACTCATAAGTCAACATATAGACCCATTTGTACAGGTTAGGGACCAAATTTTGACCCTTGACCATTTACCAAATTATACTTGTGACCCTCGGGATTTGACTAAAACTTTGCACAAATCCGGATTGTGAAAGTCCTCGTCTCCCGGTACCCGATCTTTAAAATGTCATAACTTTTAGCTCGTTTTGAGTCACGGGCTCTACCTTATACCAAATTAAAGCTAGAAAAACCCTCTATCACTACATTTAGCTTTCAAGACCTGGAACAAAAATCATTTTTCTAAAATAGACCAAATGTTTCTGCCTAAAAATGACTATACCAAAATCATGCTTAGACTCGATTCCAAGACTTCTAACCAACACTAAACATCATCCTAAGCCTTCCCAAACATATCCTAACATCAAACTTCCATCCTACCCCTATTGATCAACCAATCTCAATATCAAGAATCAAAGAAAATGAACATGCAAGTAATAAGACCTACATGAATCATCCTAAAACAACAAACCAAACACAAATATAACATGCAAAATCAACAACCACCATGGCTCCCCAAACACCCCCTTTGCCGTGGGGTTTGGGTGACCCAATCACCACAACCAAATTAATTTTGGTGGGTTTTCATGGTGTTTATACTTCCATAACACTAAATTATCAACATGCACTAGCTCTTTAAGCCTCAAAAACGAATTTGGATCATATGGAAAAATCTTGAAAATTTTTTATCAATGCATGTTGGATTTGAGCACATGAATATGTGGGGAATGACCAAACTAAGCGTGGCCTAACCTTAGATTTTTGAAAAATCAAGTGGAAAAGATTTTAGGTGGATTTTTGATGTTCTTAGGGGTGACCGTGGGTTTGAGAGAGAGAGGAGAGTGATGGTTTGATTTTTTTCTTGTAAATTTTGTATGTGTTTGTGTGTTTAGTCATTTTGGCCCTTTTGATGGGTTAGGAGGGACCTAAATGCAATTTTTGGCTTCTTTTGTCCTTAAATAGAAAACGACCTCAAAACTTTGCGGGTTTGACTCATTTGTCAATTTTGAAAATTTTACGGGAGTCGGAAATCTTCCCGAATGCTCCAAAATATTTTTGGGATACTTTAAATGTACTTGGAAGGCTATAAAACTCACCCGACTCAACTTAACACGAACCGTAAATAAAATTCTCGAAAAATTACATTATCGATAAATCGTCAAAAATTATATGAAATTGGGCATCCCTCGGGATCGTAATCGTCATCGTCCTTCTTAAAACGTCAAACGTAAAAATTATAACCTCGAACATCGGCTCTAACCAAAATACTTATAATTATAGAAATTAAAATTTATCAAAAATTTCAAAAATTAGCGTAATTTAGGGTATCGTTAATGACCTCGATTCTAGGGTGTCACATCATTTGACTTTACTAATCCATCCATCACAGTGCAATTCAAACTAAGAAACTTTTCAAACCATTAGCAGCTTACTTTCACTAATACACAAAAGTCTATAAACACCCTCAAATAAAGACTCTGGTTATATAAAACCCTATTTCTATGATAGAAACTAGTAAGAATAGAGCAAATTGAGATTAGTTTTATCGGAAAATCTGGTTTTCGTAATACAAAACGCATAAAAATTGGTTTTGTAGGTTTCGACTAGTCTTTTTACCCAATGAAAAACGCTAGTATTTCACTATTTTGTAAGACTTGGCGCTACTCCAAATAAATATAAAAAACATAAAACTTTTTGGGCGCTTTATTTCCCTCTTACTTTTCAATTTTTCATTACTTTCGGATAACCCTAAACTTTTTGCCCCTCTTCATTTTCAAAACCCCAAAAGCTTCCACCATATCCTCTGTAACTTAACACCATCGATTAACCAACATCAAACACCACTTCGGAATCATCTTAATGTTACTTCAATGTAAAATATATTACTTGGAATATTTGTTTAATAGACAAAGTTGCACAGGGTAAGGTCTGATTCGATCTAGTCTTTTTCAACATCTGCAAAGTTTTTAGGTGTATTATTGACCATTTACTCAACCGTCTCACCTCCCCATTTTATTTACTATGTTGAAAACATAGCTTTGTGATGCCAATTTCAGTGTCATGGCCCAAGTTGTAGTGTTAGCTTGTTATGATGCTTTTCTATGATTGAAAGGGTTTGTCTTGTAGTTAATATGTTTCATAAGCAATCTATCATTTATATATAGTAACAAACTTATTATTTAATATGTTTTAGGGGAATGATTATTGCTACAAGAAGCAGAATGGAAGCACCACACAAAACGGACGTGAACCTGTCCAAGAACTAGGAGCACAATGCATAAATCATGGCTCTCATTTGCCGAGATCTGTAAGATGCGAACATCTCTTTAATCCTATTTCACTCATTGGAAGATCTGAAGAAACTTTGTGGTGATAACTATTCTGAATGGATACCGTTTCCTGTGTATGAGCAGGTTAGAGCTTTTTGGATTTGTGATATAACTTTACTTTTATCTCATTTATTAGGTTTCTTTGCATTCTGTTAACAGGTCAAATTGCTGAATAAACAACTAAGCAAATGTGGCCTTATGTTTTTCTTAAAGGCCTTTATTACTTTGTGTTACATAATCAGTTTCAAAATGCACATCCCAACACCCACTTAACATATGCAGGTATACGCGTCCAGATCACAATGCCAAGTCACTTGATAGATAAAACTATCGCGTGTAGTTTGAGCAGAATAAATTAGGGATGAGCAGGGTGCAGGGTTGGGTTGGTTATCAACCAAGCCGAACGGGGAAAGTTTGGTGCCGTGATCTAAATATCGCGAATTGAGCTAAAATTAAGCATTACAAAATGCGAATGTGCATACTGAAACTAAATATTGGTGAAGTACATCGATTATAATCAAAGAGAGTGTGAGTTGAATACGAATGTGGGAATATATAATAATCTAAACAGGTCCGAGTGGCTAAAGTTATATTGATAGCCTGTGTTGCTGGGAACTTTTATTGCTATTTTATATCAGGTTGTGTTTGTATTTGCCTAACTTATCATTTTCAATGAAAATAAAATGTTTGCTTTTTATAAATTTTAATTAAACATTAGCCACTAGATGGGCTAGTATATAAAGATACCAAAGTAAACTTATATTTTTCATTAATACTTTGCGGTCGCTCTAAGGTCCTTAGTTACATTATCAAACTAAAGTTAGCTGATTGGCTTGCATTAGGTGATAAAAGGTATAGCAAAACCGACAATAGATTGACCAATGTTCAAGTACTACTAGAGTAGAATTACCGCATACCTTGAGTAAAACTTGCTTGATGGGATTGAAGGTACACATTTTTACAGATTTCAATGACTATTAGATTACTATAATACATTAACCTTACTCTTTGACAGAGTTACTAATGTTGCAGGTGTTCTTATACAAAGGCTTACAAATCTTCCATTAGCAAGTATGGTCATTATTTCTTTTGTTTTATTTGACATTTTTGATATATTATATCTTAAACCAAATGTAATTTTATCCACTGGATGTCCCTAGGAAATTGCAACAGTTGACTTAACATATACCAAAATGCTTTCACTGTGCTTCAATGATAGTTGATAAAGTGCATGATATCTCTTAACAAATTTTGACTTACATTTTTAGTAGTGAATCATATGGTTTAGAGTTGGCATTTTGACCCAGCAACAATGTCAACCCTCAATTTCCTGTTACTCGACCATCTGCATGCCACTCTAAGTTTTTCTAACTAACTTTATTCATATTGATTTTCAGAATGTTACTGATGGAACCTATCAAGTGAGCGATGTAAGCAAGTCCTTTGAAGGATAAAATGACTATATTTACCTATTTCAAAGCAGAATCATACAGCTCAAGATGCATGTAGAAAGCACAGATATCCGTGGGAATCTGTATTTGACTGAGGTTCTTAAATAATGTTTTGGTTTCTTTCATATTCCATTTGGTTTATTTAACATAATTTTCATAAGCAAATTCAAAATCTGTATTTGACTGCAATATGCAGGTAGTATAATGTGTGTTCGGTGCTAGAATGTTGTGTTATGTTTAATACGTCCACTACATAGACCCTATTTTTTTTGGATTTAGTAAGGTTTTTAATCAGGTTTAATAGGTCTCTTACAGTTATGGTTAAAATGGTTACGTAATGGACCGGACGGTTGGTACTTGGTTTGAGTGGTTTTAACATTTAATGTGAGTTGGATGTTGAAAGATTTACAGTTTGGTGTTAGTTGGTGTGTTTAGCTGCAATGTATGTCTATTGTTAGGCTTAGGTTTAGTATGTGGATGGGTATTGGCATGCCAGGTAAACAAATAAGGGGTGATAGACTGATAGTCTTATTGACTGTCGCCCAGGTTCGTGAGCTATACACTTATATCCACAGGTAATTTGTGGTTTTGTTCTTAGTCGCTATTGTTAATTAAGAGCAGCTTGAAACGCTACAAGTCAGCTTTTCGTTCGGATAAACTAATTTTGATGTTCTTAGTTTCAGACTCAGTTTTTTTAGGGAAATAAGTCTTATATAACATTTCTTATGTGTCTTGCAGATGGTGCACAACCAAAGCTTATCAGGCTACTAAAGCTAGGTGGAGTTCTCACTAATGTCTTTAGAAAATTTTCCCACGTTTCACTTTACAAAGTCCTTCTGCACTATGCTCATTAGATTAACAAAACCATGCCTACATTTGATACGGTATGTATCAGTTAGACAAGAACTGTGCCTGATAGGGAACAAAGAGTTGAACGCGATTTGGTGTATGGTGCTTTAGTCTGAATTTTGTATGTGATTTATGTTAATCTGAATTGAAGTATCTTGATTCAATTTAATTTACAAACGAAATAAGCGCCGTTGAAAAACTAGAAAGTGGAGAGTATAACTATGACCAGCGGGATTTAACACCACAATGAAAGTAAATAAACAAAGTACTCAAGACAAGCAAAAATTAAGCCAGCCAAAGTTGTGTACACGAAGGATTATATGTTATCCTTTTTTACTATACCAAACTTAGAGTGATGATAGCCCTTAATTCAACACCACCATCAACAATTTTACCTACTGAAAACTGAATATAGTTGACTATCAAAGTCAAATCCTACACTAATTCAGCAAAGAATTAATCATAAATCAATTCAATAAATTAAATTAAAAAAAACAATAAGGAAATTAGTCAATTAAATCCTTAATCATGAATCAATTAAATCAATCAAATCCTTTACTGATTTAGCAAATAATTAATCATGAATGAATTAATCATTAATCAATTAATTTGTACACACGATTAGTAATGAAACAATTACTTAAGAAACAACGAGATAGATGAGATTAAGGGAATCATGAGATTGATCGGCGACGGAAAATTGAAATAGAGAAGAAACCCCTTTAGATTGATTGGAAAAGTGTAGTGTGTGTAGTGTGTTAGTTTTTAAAAGTTAATATATTTTTATTTAGTTCTTTTTTATGAAAAATTTAGTAAATCTAAAAAAATGTTTTTTTATTTGTTACTTTTTCAATTTCCTAGAAAAAAAGTACTGTGGTCGATTAAAAGTGGTTGATCAGCCGTCGGTTGATCAGTAGGTGAGGACATGTATAGGTCAAACATCGGGAAAAAATATTAATAAAAAAGTATCGTGGTTGATCAAAAGTGGTTGATCAGCCGTCGGTTGATCAGTAGGTGGGGACATATATAGGTCAAACCTTGGAAGAAGATATTAATAAAATATAAAAAAATTAGTTGATCAGATGGACATGTGTCACACAATAAACCTAGTTGATCAGATTATCAAAAGTACATGTCTCATTTTGGAAGAAAAAAAAAGTTGTCCTACTTGGGATAACACATGTACTTTTTTGTCTTATTTTGTACTTGAATATAATGTGTTCTAAAGTTATACACGTGGTACTTTATACGCCGAATTAATAACTTACAATTACATATAATAAAATTTAAGAGTGAGCATGGGACGATTTTATGCTAAACCCAAAAATCAAATTGCAAATTTTGTTTTTTTATAGCGCGAACCATTTACTTTCGGTCTTTTCAGTTTTGGTTATTCGGTTCTTTCACTGTAGCGGTTCGCTTCGTTTTATTTCGGTTTTTCTCTTTTCATTTTACGCATTGAGTTTCCTATTCACAAAAAACCGCACCAATAGTCAATCACGTTCGACACAAATTAAACTTATAATAATTACAAGTTGTAACCAACAATAATAGTTTTAATCAGTTATATATGCTACAATAATAACAACATTAGCTACCATTGAATTATATAAAACTAAATATGATAATAAAAATTCTTATATAGCAATTACAAATCTAACAAAGTTTAAGTGAAAAAAGTTATAATTAAATATTTTAATATCTTTTACAAATATGTATACTTTAACAAAAAACAACTAAATATATTAGAAATATCACATATATAATTATTTAAAGATATATAAATATATTTATTTTGTAGACCTAAGTGGGACGGAGTTGTTTTTTGGGTTTTTATACGTGCAACCAAAACTCGCCCCAAACATTCGATTTTTAAGAATGTGCAAACCATCCTTTCAGTTTTTCAATTAAGGACGGTTTTATTGGTTCGGTCTTTTTTGATTTTTAGGTTGATTTTTCGGTTTTACACTCACCCTTAATAAAATTTATGTTCATTCAGATGGAAAATTTTGTGTAAATACTAAAGACTAAAATTTTGTTTAAATATTAAAGACTAATTTTTATTTTATTATCTTACTCTATTATAAAGTATTTGAGACTTTTGTAACAAACTTTTTGGATGATTGAATTTTCAGTTTTTATTCCTTAATATATAAAACAAGTTAATAGATATCTTCCTAACATTATATACCATGACTTTTGTAACAAACTATTATAACAACATATTAAAATAAAATTTTCCAATTTTAAATTGAAATATCTTTTTATCTATCTATTATTGTTATAATTTAAATTCATCATATTTTCTAAAATTTTGTGCTATTTAATTCAGTATCTATTTCGGTAAATTTTATTAACTTTTTTTTTTCTTTTTTAGCGAGTTTATATTGGTTTAACTTTTTTACCACTTCAAATTAACGTGAATATATATCTGATAGGTAAGATAATGTGACATTCGTCAAATTTCCATCTTAATTTATTCATGTAGTACGAGTATTTTAACTGTTTACCGACGAGTTGTCGACAGGAACGTGTTAATTATTTTGCTTTGCGGACAAAGCCCTTTTTAGGGAGAGCATATGTAACATCTCGAGTTTTCGCGATTATTAAGTTGAATGCAATACACAAGTTGGTGGGCGTTTTATGTTTTGCCGTACGTTTATTTGATATATTTACTAGATTACGTGAGTCTCGCACGATTGCTTTGTTTTGGGATCGTATGTCAAACGGTTTTAGTGTCGTGTTTATTCAGTCGCGTCTAAACTTAACCATTGTGAACCCGAGTCGAGTTGTATAAGTTGTCAGCATGTATACATATAATTGAGTATAAACCTTCATTTATATTTATTACCAAACTTGCCTTACAAGTGTCCCAAAATTCTGTCACATGTCTAACTACAAATAAACCATATAGTTTATTTCCCCACTAAAGGACAGCACACATGCCTAGTTTACCCCATTTGGGTATATCACAAGTTACCATTTTCAGCTTGACACTAACCCTAGACTAACAATACTTGTTTATATACAAACCCAAAGTTTATCCAATGTCCAAATACAAGTTTATCACTGTCCAAATTACAAACACAAAAATCTGCACAAGTCATTCAAATACAACTCCTGGGTAGAGTGAAGATTAGGTCCAAAATGCACATCCTAACACCCACTTAACATATGCAGGTATACGCGTCCAGATCACAATGCCAAGTCACTTGATAGATAAAACTATCGCGTGTAGTTTGAGCAGAATAAATTAGGGATGAGCAGGGTGCAGGGTTGGGTTGGTTATCAACCAAGCCGAACGGGGAAAGTTTGGTGCCGTGATCTAAATATCGCGAATTGAGCTAAAATTAAGCATTACAAAATGCGAATGTGCATACTGAAACTAAATATTGGTGAAGTACATCGATTATAATCAAAGAGAGTGTGAGTTGAATACGAATGTGGGAATATATAATAATCTAAACAGGTCCGAGTGGCTAAAGTTATATTGATAGCCTGTGTTGCTGGGAACTTTTATTGCTATTTTATATCAGGTTGTGTTTGTATTTGCCTAACTTATCATTTTCAATGAAAATAAAATGTTTGCTTTTTATAAATTTTAATTAAACATTAGCCACTAGATGGGCTAGTATATAAAGATACCAAAGTAAACTTATATTTTTCATTAATACTTTGCGGTCGCTCTAAGGTCCTTAGTTACATTATCAAACTAAAGTTAGCTGATTGGCTTGCATTAGGTGATAAAAGGTATAGCAAAACCGACAATAGATTGACCAATGTTCAAGTACTACTAGAGTAGAATTACCGCATACCTTGAGTAAAACTTGCTTGATGGGATTGAAGGTACACATTTTTACAGATTTCAATGACTATTAGATTACTATAATACATTAACCTTACTCTTTGACAGAGTTACTAATGTTGCAGGTGTTCTTATACAAAGGCTTACAAATCTTCCATTAGCAAGTATGGTCATTATTTCTTTTGTTTTATTTGACATTTTTGATATATTATATCTTAAACCAAATGTAATTTTATCCACTGGATGTCCCTAGGAAATTGCAACAGTTGACTTAACATATACCAAAATGCTTTCACTGTGCTTCAATGATAGTTGATAAAGTGCATGATATCTCTTAACAAATTTTGACTTACATTTTTAGTAGTGAATCATATGGTTTAGAGTTGGCATTTTGACCCAGCAACAATGTCAACCCTCAATTTCCTGTTACTCGACCATCTGCATGCCACTCTAAGTTTTTCTAACTAACTTTATTCATATTGATTTTCAGAATGTTACTGATGGAACCTATCAAGTGAGCGATGTAAGCAAGTCCTTTGAAGGATAAAATGACTATATTTACCTATTTCAAAGCAGAATCATACAGCTCAAGATGCATGTAGAAAGCACAGATATCCGTGGGAATCTGTATTTGACTGAGGTTCTTAAATAATGTTTTGGTTTCTTTCATATTCCATTTGGTTTATTTAACATAATTTTCATAAGCAAATTCAAAATCTGTATTTGACTGCAATATGCAGGTAGTATAATGTGTGTTCGGTGCTAGAATGTTGTGTTATGTTTAATACGTCCACTACATAGACCCTATTTTTTTTGGATTTAGTAAGGTTTTTAATCAGGTTTAATAGGTCTCTTACAGTTATGGTTAAAATGGTTACGTAATGGACCGGACGGTTGGTACTTGGTTTGAGTGGTTTTAACATTTAATGTGAGTTGGATGTTGAAAGATTTACAGTTTGGTGTTAGTTGGTGTGTTTAGCTGCAATGTATGTCTATTGTTAGGCTTAGGTTTAGTATGTGGATGGGTATTGGCATGCCAGGTAAACAAATAAGGGGTGATAGACTGATAGTCTTATTGACTGTCGCCCAGGTTCGTGAGCTATACACTTATATCCACAGGTAATTTGTGGTTTTGTTCTTAGTCGCTATTGTTAATTAAGAGCAGCTTGAAACGCTACAAGTCAGCTTTTCGTTCGGATAAACTAATTTTGATGTTCTTAGTTTCAGACTCAGTTTTTTTAGGGAAATAAGTCTTATATAACATTTCTTATGTGTCTTGCAGATGGTGCACAACCAAAGCTTATCAGGCTACTAAAGCTAGGTGGAGTTCTCACTAATGTCTTTAGAAAATTTTCCCACGTTTCACTTTACAAAGTCCTTCTGCACTATGCTCATTAGATTAACAAAACCATGCCTACATTTGATACGGTATGTATCAGTTAGACAAGAACTGTGCCTGATAGGGAACAAAGAGTTGAACGCGATTTGGTGTATGGTGCTTTAGTCTGAATTTTGTATGTGATTTATGTTAATCTGAATTGAAGTATCTTGATTCAATTTAATTTACAAACGAAATAAGCGCCGTTGAAAAACTAGAAAGTGGAGAGTATAACTATGACCAGCGGGATTTAACACCACAATGAAAGTAAAT
Organism: Glebionis coronaria; assembly: GCA_025667525.1. Lineage (NCBI taxonomy): Eukaryota > Viridiplantae > Streptophyta > Magnoliopsida > Asterales > Asteraceae > Glebionis > Glebionis coronaria. Next base: position 356,902,533 of record CM046880.1, read on the forward strand.
AAACAAAGTACTCAAGACAAGCAAAAATTAAGCCAGCCAAAGTTGTGTACACGAAGGATTATATGTTATCCTTTTTTACTATACCAAACTTAGAGTGATGATAGCCCTTAATTCAACACCACCATCAACAATTTTACCTACTGAAAACTGAATATAGTTGACTATCAAAGTCAAATCCTACACTAATTCAGCAAAGAATTAATCATAAATCAATTCAATAAATTAAATTAAAAAAAACAATAAGGAAATTAGTCAATTAAATCCTTAATCATGAATCAATTAAATCAATCAAATCCTTTACTGATTTAGCAAATAATTAATCATGAATGAATTAATCATTAATCAATTAATTTGTACACACGATTAGTAATGAAACAATTACTTAAGAAACAACGAGATAGATGAGATTAAGGGAATCATGAGATTGATCGGCGACGGAAAATTGAAATAGAGAAGAAACCCCTTTAGATTGATTGGAAAAGTGTAGTGTGTGTAGTGTGTTAGTTTTTAAAAGTTAATATTTTTTTATTTAGTTCTTTTTTATGAAAAATTTAGTAAATCTAAAAAAATGTTTTTTTATTTGTTACTTTTTCAATTTCCTAGAAAAAAAGTACTGTGGTCGATTAAAAGTGGTTGATCAGCCGTCGGTTGATCAGTAGGTGAGGACATGTATAGGTCAAACATCGGGAAAAAATATTAATAAAAAAGTATCGTGGTTGATCAAAAGTGGTTGATCAGCCGTCGGTTGATCAGTAGGTGGGGACATATATAGGTCAAACCTTGGAAGAAGATATTAATAAAATATAAAAAAATTAGTTGATCAGATGGACATGTGTCACACAATAAACCTAGTTGATCAGATTATCAAAAGTACATGTCTCATTTTGGAAGAAAAAAAAAGTTGTCCTACTTGGGATAACACATGTACTTTTTTGTCTTATTTTGTACTTGAATATAATGTGTTCTAAAGTTATACACGTGGTACTTTATACGCCGAATTAATAACTTACAATTACATATAATAAAATTTAAGAGTGAGCATGGGACGATTTTATGCTAAACCCAAAAATCAAATTGCAAATTTTGGTTTTTTATAGCGCGAACCATTTACTTTCGGTCTTTTCAGTTTTGGTTATTCGGTTCTTTCACTGTAGCGGTTCGCTTCGTTTTATTTCGGTTTTTCTCTTTTCATTTTACGCATTGAGTTTCCTATTCACAAAAAACCGCACCAATAGTCAATCACGTTCGACACAAATTAAACTTATAATAATTACAAGTTGTAACCAACAATAATAGTTTTAATCAGTTATATATGCTACAATAATAACAACATTAGCTACCATTGAATTATATAAAACTAAATATGATAATAAAAATTCTTATATAGCAATTACAAATCTAACAAAGTTTAAGTGAAAAAAGTTATAATTAAATATTTTAATATCTTTTACAAATATGTATACTTTAACAAAAAACAACTAAATATATTAGAAATATCACATATATAATTATTTAAAGATATATAAATATATTTATTTTGTAGACCTAAGTGGGACGGAGTTGTTTTTTGGGTTTTTATACGTGCAACCAAAACTCGCCCCAAACATTCGATTTTTAAGAATGTGCAAACCATCCTTTCAGTTTTTCAATTAAGGACGGTTTTATTGGTTCGGTCTTTTTTGATTTTTAGGTTGATTTTTCGGTTTTACACTCACCCTTAATAAAATTTATGTTCATTCAGATGGAAAATTTTGTGTAAATACTAAAGACTAAAATTTTGTTTAAATATTAAAGACTAATTTTTATTTTATTATCTTACTCTATTATAAAGTATTTGAGACTTTTGTAACAAACTTTTTGGATGATTGAATTTTCAGTTTTTATTCCTTAATATATAAAACAAGTTAATAGATATCTTCCTAACATTATATACCATGACTTTTGTAACAAACTATTATAACAACATATTAAAATAAAATTTTCCAATTTTAAATTGAAATATCTTTTTATCTATCTATTATTGTTATAATTTAAATTCATCATATTTTCTAAAATTTTGTGCTATTTAATTCAGTATCTATTTCGGTAAATTTTATTAACTTTTTTTTTTCTTTTTTAGCGAGTTTATATTGGTTTAACTTTTTTACCACTTCAAATTAACGTGAATATATATCTGATAGGTAAGATAATGTGACATTCGTCAAATTTCCATCTTAATTTATTCATGTAGTACGAGTATTTTAACTGTTTACCGACGAGTTGTCGACAGGAACGTGTTAATTATTTTGCTTTGCGGACAAAGCCCTTTTTAGGGAGAGCATATGTAACATCTCGAGTTTTCGCGATTATTAAGTTGAATGCAATACACAAGTTGGTGGGCGTTTTATGTTTTGCCGTACGTTTATTTGATATATTTACTAGATTACGTGAGTCTCGCACGATTGCTTTGTTTTGGGATCGTATGTCAAACGGTTTTAGTGTCGTGTTTATTCAGTCGCGTCTAAACTTAACCATTGTGAACCCGAGTCGAGTTGTATAAGTTGTCAGCATGTATACATATAATTGAGTATAAACCTTCATTTATATTTATTACCAAACTTGCCTTACAAGTGTCCCAAAATTCTGTCACATGTCTAACTACAAATAAACCATATAGTTTATTTCCCCACTAAAGGACAGCACACATGCCTAGTTTACCCCATTTGGGTATATCACAAGTTACCATTTTCAGCTTGACACTAACCCTAGACTAACAATACTTGTTTATATACAAACCCAAAGTTTATCCAATGTCCAAATACAAGTTTATCACTGTCCAAATTACAAACACAAAAATCTGCACAAGTCATTCAAATACAACTCCTGGGTAGAGTGAAGATTAGGTCCAAAATGCACATCCTAACACCCACTTAACATATGCAGGTATACGCGTCCAGATCACAATGCCAAGTCACTTGATAGATAAAACTATCGCGTGTAGTTTGAGCAGAATAAATTAGGGATGAGCAGGGTGCAGGGTTGGGTTGGTTATCAACCAAGCCGAACGGGGAAAGTTTGGTGCCGTGATCTAAATATCGCGAATTGAGCTAAAATTAAGCATTACAAAATGCGAATGTGCATACTGAAACTAAATATTGGTGAAGTACATCGATTATAATCAAAGAGAGTGTGAGTTGAATACGAATGTGGGAATATATAATAATCTAAACAGGTCCGAGTGGCTAAAGTTATATTGATAGCCTGTGTTGCTGGGAACTTTTATTGCTATTTTATATCAGGTTGTGTTTGTATTTGCCTAACTTATCATTTTCAATGAAAATAAAATGTTTGCTTTTTATAAATTTTAATTAAACATTAGCCACTAGATGGGCTAGTATATAAAGATACCAAAGTAAACTTATATTTTTCATTAATACTTTGCGGTCGCTCTAAGGTCCTTAGTTACATTATCAAACTAAAGTTAGCTGATTGGCTTGCATTAGGTGATAAAAGGTATAGCAAAACCGACAATAGATTGACCAATGTTCAAGTACTACTAGAGTAGAATTACCGCATACCTTGAGTAAAACTTGCTTGATGGGATTGAAGGTACACATTTTTACAGATTTCAATGACTATTAGATTACTATAATACATTAACCTTACTCTTTGACAGAGTTACTAATGTTGCAGGTGTTCTTATACAAAGGCTTACAAATCTTCCATTAGCAAGTATGGTCATTATTTCTTTTGTTTTATTTGACATTTTTGATATATTATATCTTAAACCAAATGTAATTTTATCCACTGGATGTCCCTAGGAAATTGCAACAGTTGACTTAACATATACCAAAATGCTTTCACTGTGCTTCAATGATAGTTGATAAAGTGCATGATATCTCTTAACAAATTTTGACTTACATTTTTAGTAGTGAATCATATGGTTTAGAGTTGGCATTTTGACCCAGCAACAATGTCAACCCTCAATTTCCTGTTACTCGACCATCTGCATGCCACTCTAAGTTTTTCTAACTAACTTTATTCATATTGATTTTCAGAATGTTACTGATGGAACCTATCAAGTGAGCGATGTAAGCAAGTCCTTTGAAGGATAAAATGACTATATTTACCTATTTCAAAGCAGAATCATACAGCTCAAGATGCATGTAGAAAGCACAGATATCCGTGGGAATCTGTATTTGACTGAGGTTCTTAAATAATGTTTTGGTTTCTTTCATATTCCATTTGGTTTATTTAACATAATTTTCATAAGCAAATTCAAAATCTGTATTTGACTGCAATATGCAGGTAGTATAATGTGTGTTCGGTGCTAGAATGTTGTGTTATGTTTAATACGTCCACTACATAGACCCTATTTTTTTTGGATTTAGTAAGGTTTTTAATCAGGTTTAATAGGTCTCTTACAGTTATGGTTAAAATGGTTACGTAATGGACCGGACGGTTGGTACTTGGTTTGAGTGGTTTTAACATTTAATGTGAGTTGGATGTTGAAAGATTTACAGTTTGGTGTTAGTTGGTGTGTTTAGCTGCAATGTATGTCTATTGTTAGGCTTAGGTTTAGTATGTGGATGGGTATTGGCATGCCAGGTAAACAAATAAGGGGTGATAGACTGATAGTCTTATTGACTGTCGCCCAGGTTCGTGAGCTATACACTTATATCCACAGGTAATTTGTGGTTTTGTTCTTAGTCGCTATTGTTAATTAAGAGCAGCTTGAAACGCTACAAGTCAGCTTTTCGTTCGGATAAACTAATTTTGATGTTCTTAGTTTCAGACTCAGTTTTTTTAGGGAAATAAGTCTTATATAACATTTCTTATGTGTCTTGCAGATGGTGCACAACCAAAGCTTATCAGGCTACTAAAGCTAGGTGGAGTTCTCACTAATGTCTTTAGAAAATTTTCCCACGTTTCACTTTACAAAGTCCTTCTGCACTATGCTCATTAGATTAACAAAACCATGCCTACATTTGATACGGTATGTATCAGTTAGACAAGAACTGTGCCTGATAGGGAACAAAGAGTTGAACGCGATTTGGTGTATGGTGCTTTAGTCTGAATTTTGTATGTGATTTATGTTAATCTGAATTGAAGTATCTTGATTCAATTTAATTTACAAACGAAATAAGCGCCGTTGAAAAACTAGAAAGTGGAGAGTATAACTATGACCAGCGGGATTTAACACCACAATGAAAGTAAATAAACAAAGTACTCAAGACAAGCAAAAATTAAGCCAGCCAAAGTTGTGTACACGAAGGATTATATGTTATCCTTTTTTACTATACCAAACTTAGAGTGATGATAGCCCTTAATTCAACACCACCATCAACAATTTTACCTACTGAAAACTGAATATAGTTGACTATCAAAGTCAAATCCTACACTAATTCAGCAAAGAATTAATCATGAATCAATTCAATAAATTAAATTAAAAAAAACAATAAGGAAATTAGTCAATTAAATCCTTAATCATGAATCAATTAAATCAATCAAATCCTTTACTGATTTAGCAAATAATTAATCATGAATGAATTAATCATTAATCAATTAATTTGTACACACGATTAGTAATGAAACAATTACTTAAGAAACAACGAGATAGATGAGATTAAGGGAATCATGAGATTGATCGGCGACGGAAAATTGAAATAGAGAAGAAACCCCTTTAGATTGATTGGAAAAGTGTAGTGTGTGTAGTGTGTTAGTTTTTAAAAGTTAATATTTTTTTATTTAGTTCTTTTTTATGAAAAATTTAGTAAATCTAAAAAAATGTTTTTTTATTTGTTACTTTTTCAATTTCCTAGAAAAAAAGTACTGTGGTCGATTAAAAGTGGTTGATCAGCCGTCGGTTGATCAGTAGGTGAGGACATGTATAGGTCAAACATCGGAAAAAAATATTAATAAAAAAGTATCGTGGTTGATCAAAAGTGGTTGATCAGCCGTCGGTTGATCAGTAGGTGGGGACATATATAGGTCAAACCTTGGAAGAAGATATTAATAAAATATAAAAAAATTAGTTGATCAGATGGACATATGTCACACAATAAACCTAGTTGATCAGATTATCAAAAGTACATGTCTCATTTTGGAAGAAAAAAAAAGTTGTCCTACTTGGGATAACACATGTACTTTTTTGTCTTATTTTGTACTTGAATATAATGTGTTCTAAAGTTATACACGTGGTACTTTATACGCCGAATTAATAACTTACAATTACATATAATAAAATTTAAGAGTGAGCATGGGACGATTTTATGCTAAACCCAAAAATCAAATTGCAAATTTTGGTTTTTTATAGCGCGAACCATTTACTTTCGGTCTTTTCAGTTTTGGTTATTCGGTTCTTTCACTGTAGCGGTTCGCTTCGTTTTATTTCGGTTTTTCTCTTTTCATTTTACGCATTGAGTTTCCTATTCACAAAAAACCGCACCAATAGTCAATCACGTTCGACACAAATTAAACTTATAATAATTACAAGTTGTAACCAACAATAATAGTTTTAATCAGTTATATATGCTACAATAATAACAACATTAGCTACCATTGAATTATATAAAACTAAATATGATAATAAAAATTCTTATATAGCAATTACAAATCTAACAAAGTTTAAGTGAAAAAAGTTATAATTAAATATTTTAATATCTTTTACAAATATGTATACTTTAACAAAAAACAACTAAATATATTAGAAATATCACATATATAATTATTTAAAGATATATAAATATATTTATTTTGTAGACCTAAGTGGGACGGAGTTGTTTTTTGGGTTTTTATACGTGCAACCAAAACTCGCCCCAAACATTCGATTTTTAAGAATGTGCAAACCATCCTTTCAGTTTTTCAATTAAGGACGGTTTTATTGGTTCGGTCTTTTTTGATTTTTAGGTTGATTTTTCGGTTTTACACTCACCCTTAATAAAATTTATGTTCATTCAGATGGAAAATTTTGTGTAAATACTAAAGACTAAAATTTTGTTTAAATATTAAAGACTAATTTTTATTTTATTATCTTACTCTATTATAAAGTATTTGAGACTTTTGTAACAAACTTTTTGGATGATTGAATTTTCAGTTTTTATTCCTTAATATATAAAACAAGTTAATAGATATCTTCCTAACATTATATACCATGACTTTTGTAACAAACTATTATAACAACATATTAAAATAAAATTTTCCAATTTTAAATTGAAATATCTTTTTATCTATCTATTATTGTTATAATTTAAATTCATCATATTTTCTAAAATTTTGTGCTATTTAATTCAGTATCTATTTCGGTAAATTTTATTAACTTTTTTTTTTCTTTTTTAGCGAGTTTATATTGGTTTAACTTTTTTACCACTTCAAATTAACGTGAATATATATCTGATAGGTAAGATAATGTGACATTCGTCAAATTTCCATCTTAATTTATTCATGTAGTACGAGTATTTTAACTGTTTACCGACGAGTTGTCGACAGGAACGTGTTAATTATTTTGCTTTGCGGACAAAGCCCTTTTTAGGGAGAGCATATGTAACATCTCGAGTTTTCGCGATTATTAAGTTGAATGCAATACACAAGTTGGTGGGCGTTTTATGTTTTGCCGTACGTTTATTTGATATATTTACTAGATTACGTGAGTCTCGCACGATTGCTTTGTTTTGGGATCGTATGTCAAACGGTTTTAGTGTCGTGTTTATTCAGTCGCGTCTAAACTTAACCATTGTGAACCCGAGTCGAGTTGTATAAGTTGTCAGCATGTATACATATAATTGAGTATAAACCTTCATTTATATTTATTACCAAACTTGCCTTACAAGTGTCCCAAAATTCTGTCACATGTCTAACTACAAATAAACCATATAGTTTATTTCCCCACTAAAGGACAGCACACATGCCTAGTTTACCCCATTTGGGTATATCACAAGTTACCATTTTCAGCTTGACACTAACCCTAGACTAACAATACTTGTTTATATACAAACCCAAAGTTTATCCAATGTCCAAATACAAGTTTATCACTGTCCAAATTACAAACACAAAAATCTGCACAAGTCATTCAAATACAACTCCTGGGTAGAGTGAAGATTAGGTCCAGCCGACCCACACGTCGCGTCCAACCTGCAAAACCGAAAGTCTTCCATCCCGTCCGAACCTGCAAAACCGAAAGAGTCTTCCATCCCGTCCGAACCTGCAAACCGAACACAACATCCCTTTGTGAGTCTTTCGTCTTTTCGTCTTTCCTTTATGAAGTCCTAGTTGTGCTCGTTTTGTACAAACCTGCGAATAAACAAATCAATGTGTTAGTCATTGTAAAGGTCTTATTCTTTTTACTAAAAACTGAAATTGGTTAAACTTTATAACTAATACAAACATGTCTATGATTTTACTTTCTGTCAACCAAACCGAGACCCGACTTAGACCGAACCGAGACCCGACTTAGAACCAAACCGAGACCCATGTCCAACCAAATCAAGACCACAATCAAGAACCAAACCGAGACCCATGTCCAACCAAACCGAGACCCAATCAAACCGAGAACCAAACCAAACCGACCAAGTTCTTACTTTCTGCCAAAACTATCAACAATCATTACCAACCAATCTAAATGTCTAAACCAATTTTTATTTTACAGAAACATTCTTAAACCCTTAATCTTGCCGCGGGTATAAAACCCCCAACTCAAATCGAAACCCTAGAAATTTAAAAACCTTTTTAAACATTAAAATTAGCACTTTTCACATTTCAGAAACATCACATGAACATGAGAAACAGTCGAACATAAAAACCCCCAATTTTTATGAAAACCCTAGATCGAATTTTTATTAATTAAAACGTTAATTAAACCTAATCTAAACCCAAACCCCATGGTTAATTTAATTGAAAATGAGTTATGCAAAAACCCCCAATTGACCGAAACCCTAATTTTTATAAACCAATTTTATATTGAAATTAGTTTGATTTTATAATAGAAAACATCAATTAATTGTGTTTAAACCCGAGTTTGATAAAAACCCCCAAATATTTCAAAACCCTAAATTCATTTATTTTAAAACCGAGAACTATATGATTCACAACAAGTTTATACAAATCAATCAAACCCACTGATCTTTATTAAATCGAAAATCAAATAAACTTTTAAAAGAAATGAAGGAGAACAAACTTATCTTTGATTTTGACTGGAGATTTGCGTGACCACGAGGATGAACACATCAGAAAACCAAATCGGTTTGATGTGGGGATGAAACCCCACATCTCACGCGATCTAAACACCTCAGACCATCCACACATGATTGTTGTACCCCAACTGATTAGATATTAGCCATGAACCGATCTAGATTTAAGAGAGAGAGAGATTGGGGCGGTGGAGTTGTTATCGAGGGAAGAGAGAGAGTTTCACTCTCTGTTATGGAGTTGTGTGTGTAAACACGCGTGTATTTACTCCATCCGTTCCTTGTTTATTCCGCCAATGGGCCGGGCCGGGTCTAATGACCCTTGGGCCGGGTTGTGTGTAAGGGTATTGGACCCAATTTTGGGCCTTGTGTATTTATTTGTTTGGTTAAAGCCCATAAACGAATTTTATAAATTTAGGTTATAATTTAACCCGTGAAAACCGACCATTTAATAAACCGACTTTTATTTATCGTACTTTTCCGCAAGTCGTACTTTTTCGTAAACGTATGGTTTCGTCAAGCACAACTAGGGTGTCGTGTCATTTAATAATATAATTTTTCGTATCGTAACTCGATCCTCATAATTAATTAGGTCGCGGCTAGCGTAACCGTACTCTTGAGCTATTTTATCTTCGTTCTCTTTGCTGAATTAACGAGGTGAGTTTATAGCCCCATACTTTACTATTTTCACTGCTTTTTGGGGTGAGACATTGCTTGATTTTAACGTGTGAACACAAGTGCATTTACTGATTATATATTAGTCTAAGTCCCACTAAAAACCCAGTTGCTTTGGCCCGTGAATCGTGAACCGTTAATTACTTTGTGTAAGCGCGAATGTAATGGATAGATCTATCGGGATTGACGTCCCTGTCTGTCTTGTCTAACAAGGGGACAAGCAGGCACAGTTTCATTTGAGTCTGAGATAGGATGTCGTGGGTTTAGGCATCTAGTTTGGGCTACATTTATATGATTATACTGCCGGTGTTGTTAACGCTTCGGTGTCACGAGCTTAGACTGTAATAAATACTTTTGGGATGACTTTGTATCTGTTATATTGTCATCACATTTGGGAAAATCTTGTGGTTCATTAAACATTTCCACTTAACTAAACCTATGAACTCACCAACTTTATGTTGACACTTTAGCAATGTTTTTCTCAGGTATTAAGAAGGAAGATGCTAAATGAGGTCTCATGCATTGCCGTCATTTCTTTGAAACAACGATCATTTGTACCATTTGAGAAAACTATGTTTTGTAACCGTATTCAGTTTATGCTTCCGCACTTTGTTAAAACTATTTATTTTATTAATTACAAGTGATCTATTTTCCGAACGTCTCATTTAGAGGTCGTTCTTTGTGACTATGTGCGTATGATAATCATGACGTCACCACTCCCTTGTCGCCATTATACTCTGATATTTTGGGAGTGTGACAGATTGGTATCAGAGACATAGTTATAGAGAACTAGGTTGCATTTAGTAACTCTAGACTATAACTGCTCTATGTTTAATCGATTATCATACAGATTGTAAGTATTAAGTATATGTAGATACATAAGTAATAAATGGGATACATGTGAATTAACAATTACGAGGTATATTTACATGGGGTACATGTGCAACAACGAAATCTGAATTATGTTATATGGGATACATGTGGATTCAACAATAATTGCTATGTTATGCTAATGTCCTTTTTACGGACTAATTTTATAAGATATTTACACACATTTATTTTGTTTATGATTACAGCGATGTCTTCATCTGATGATTCCACGTCTACAGGAGCGTACTACAACCGTAGTTCACAGTCGACCATCAGTTCATCAGTAGGACTACCTAGAGGATCGCCGTCAGGATATCCGTGGTACCGGATGGTTTCAGATGACGATACAGAGAGAGAGACTGAGGAGGTTCGTCATTCACCGATCCGTATTCCTGATGCATCAGCTGACGATGTACTTAGCCTAGAAGGCGGAGGAGAGGATGACTTAGACACTGACGTGGTGCAGTCACCAGGTCAGACATCAGTGACTGGAGATGAGACGGTAGAGGAGACAGAGGATGATGAGATGGAGTTTACAGATGGGGAAGGAGAGCCTATGGAGGTCACAGACACTGAGGACCCTCCTACTGCATATGCCGCTACTCCTGAGGTTTCCCTAGCACACATCTCCTCATCTTCATCTGAAGACGAAGGAGAAAGGACTGCTATTCCTGCTCCAGCACCTGGTACTCTACCTTTCTACTATGTGAGACGACGTCTTCGGGGGAGAGCTGCTCGACCACCACTTTCACCTTACCGACCTCTCATACCTTTCACTGCCACTGACAGGCATGCAGCCCGCACACCTGCCAGTTCTGTCCCAGAGACACCATTACTACTACCACCACCAGAGAACGTACCTGCAGTGTACCAGGAGATGCTTACTGATGCTGGTATCTCTACAGGGCCGAGAGCTACGACTCCTCTTCCTAGGAGAGCTACGTCAACGGTGGTGATGCTTGGGGCGGCAGATGGATGTGTGACGACGCGATTGAACAGGTTGGAGGATGCTGTAGAAGCTTTAGGTGAAGAGTATAATGAAGTGCAGGATAAGTTGGAGGCACTGGCGAAGAAGAGTCCAGTTAGGGATGAGACAGTGTTGACAGTATGTGTGACCCGTCTACGAGGACAGCTTCTTACTGTTCTTGATCAGATGGAATCCATGCCGAACGCTCGTCTTGAGGAGATTGGGAGCCTGATGACCCGTTGGGAAGTAGAACCATTGGTGGAGACAGGCGGACTAGAGTCACCAGTGGATGACCCTGTTGCAGACTTGGATAAGAGGTTTAGAGCCGCTTGTCATGACACCGATGTTAGATTGAGAGATTCCCAGGCTCGTGAGCTCGTGGTTGAGAGGAGGTTAGCAGAGTTGGAGAAGGAGCTTCATCAGCGCCGTGAGGGCACTAGTTAGATTTATCTTGTACCATCGACCTATCCCTGTATGACCACTAAGCTTTGAAGTTATCTTAGCTAGTTGGTATTTTATTTTCTTTTATTATGTTATGACAAACTATGATGTACTATCAAACGATTCTATGAATGATATTATGAGTTGCAAAAATTGTGAGATCATTATATATTGTGTATTATATCCTGGAGCATTTCATAATTGTATTGTGTGTGCCATGCATGTTATGTCTGGCAAAACTCATTATCCTATTACCTTGTTAGATTATGGCGCCAGTTAGAAGATCCGAAACGCAGAATCCGCCAGCCGCTACCGGTGGAATTGACACCGTCATGCTAAGCCAAATGATAGCCGAACGAGTGGCCGAGGCACTCGCGACCGCTGAAGCAAATCGTACAGCTAGCACACAGGAGGAGACCAACCAAGGAGCTACTAATGCTATTGCACGGACTTGTACCTACAAGGAATTTCGTGCAGTTACGCAAGTAAGTTTCCGCGGTACTGAAGGAGCAGTAGGATTAACCAGATGGTTTGAGAAGCTAGAATCCCAATTTGGGATTAGCAATGTCGCTGAAGCCGACAAGGTGAAGTTTGCGTCAAGCACGTTAGTGGATGGTGCTTTGACTTGGTGGAACGTCTATGCTCGTGCAGTGACCATTGACGTTGCCCAAGCGACGCCCTGGAGTGAATTTAAAGCTATGTTTGTGAGAAAATACTGCCCACGAAATGAAGTCAAGCAGATGGAAGTTGAGCTGTGGAACCTGAAGGTCAAGGGTACTGCTCTTACTGCTTACAATCAGCGCTTTCAAGAGCTGATCTTGTTATGTCCTGAAATGGTGCCCAACGATGACCGATTGTTGGAGCGATACATTGAAGGACTACCTTTGAGCATCAAAGGGAATGTGACTTCATCCAAGCCGACTGATTTGCACGAGGCAATCGACATGGCTCAGAGTCTGATGTACCAAGTGGTACAGGAGTTGGGAGAAAATACTGGGGATAAAAGAAAGTGGTCTGGCAACCACTACAACAACAATACCAACAACAGCAACAACCCAAACAACTACAACCAGAACAAGCGACAAGAAGTAGCAAGAGTATTCACTGCTGGACAAGGAAATACTGGGAACTACGCTGGAAGACTACCTTTCTGCGGAAAATGTGGCCGACACCACGAAGGAGCATGTCCCCCTACGTGCTACAATTGTGGGAAGGCGGGACATAAGGCAAAGGAATGTCGAGCACCACCTCGTTCTACTAATCAAAGAGGACCTGGAACGCAAGGTGGCCAAGGAGCAAATGTCACTTGCTTTGGATGTGGAGAGAAAGGTCACTACAAGAACAAATGTCCAAGCAGTGGGAACCAAGGTCGTAGTAACCAGATTCGAGGGAATCAAAATCAGAACCAAGGGAACCAGAAGCAGAATCAAGGGGACCGAGGAGGGAATAACCGAGCCATAACTAGTACTCCTGGAGGATTCACGGCACCTAGCAAAGTGTATCATCTCTGTGCTGAAGCTGCTGTACAAGACAACAATGTTGTGACTGGTACGTTTCTAGTCAATAACAACTATGCTTCAGTACTATTTGATTCTGGTGCGGATAGGAGTTTTGTGTCATCTATATTTAGTGAACGCCTAAATGTTACCCCTACTGCGTTAGACGTTAAGTATAATGTAGAATTAGCCGATGGGAAGTCAATAACCACCGACGTTATTCTGAAAGGATGTAGTGTAAGGCTACAAGGTCGTTCGTTTAGTATCGACCTACTCCCTATAGAATTGGAAAGTTTTGACGTCATCATTGGAATGGATTGGATGTCGAAGCATCGCGCGGAGATTGTATGTCATGAGAAGTGTGTCCGTGTTCCTTATGGAAACGACGTACTCATCATACAAAGAGAAAGAAGTGGAGTGAAGAATGGATCAAGATTGGAAGTCATCTCATGTATCAGGACCCAAAGATACATTGAGAAGGGATGTCCGGTATTCTTGGTTCAAGTAACACAAAAGGAAGGAGAAGAAGATCACGAGAAGAAAGTGGAAGATGTACCGATCGTTAGAGACTTTCCGGACGTATTCCCAGAGGATTTACCCGGACTACCACCAACACGGCAAGTGGAGTTTCACATCGAGCTTACACCAGGAGCCGCGCCTGTTGCTAGAGCCCCATACCGTCTAGCACCGGCCGAGATGACAGAGTTAGCTGAACAGATAAAGGAACTTTCTGACAAAGGTTTCATTAGACCAAGTTCCTCACCTTGGGGAGCGCCGGTCTTATTTGTCAAAAAGAAAGATGGATCCTTTAGAATGTGTATCGATTACCGAGAATTGAATAAACTGACGATAAAGAACCGCTACCCATTGCCGAGGATTGACGATCTTTTCGACCAATTGCAAGGATCTAGCATATACTCGAAGATCGATTTAAGGTCAGGATATCATCAACTAAGGGTTAGAGAGGAAGACGTTCATAAAACGGCTTTTAGAACCCGGTACGGACACTACGAGTTCCAAGTTATGCCTTTCGGTTTGACAAACGCGCCTGCGGTATTCATGGATCTCATGAACCGAGTTTGCAAACCATACTTGGACAAGTTTGTGATTGTATTTATCGATGACATTCTCATCTATTCTCGTAATGAAGAAGAGCACAAGGAACATTTGAAGACCATATTAGAGCTGCTAAGGAAGGAGAAGTTATATGCAAAGTTTTCCAAATGTGAGTTTTGGATAAACACAGTGCAATTCCTTGGGCATGTGATCGACAACAGTGGTATTCACGTTGATCCTGCTAAGATCGAGGCTGTAAAGGATTGGGCGACTCCAACAACACCCACGGAGATCCGTCAATTTTTAGGTCTTGCTGGTTACTATAGGAGATTCATTGAAGGTTTCTCCAAGATAGCTAAACCAATGACGGAATTGACTCAAAAGGATAAGAAGTTTGAGTGGAAGGAGGATCAAGATTTGGCATTCCAGACGTTGAAGCAGATGTTGTGTGAAGCACCTATACTAGCCCTACCTGAAGGTAATGAAGACTTTGTGGTGTATTGTGATGCGTCCATAAAAGGGTTAGGTGCAGTATTGATGCAAAGGACTAAGGTCATAGCTTACGCATCAAGACAACTAAAAGTGCATGAGAAGAACTACACAACTCATGACCTAGAGTTGGGAGCAGTGGTGTTTGCCTTGAAGATTTGGAGACACTACCTTTATGGTACTAAATGTGTTGTATTCACTGATCATAAGAGTCTACAACATATTTTGAATCAAAAGGAACTCAACATGAGACAACGACGTTGGCTAGAGTTGCTCAGTGATTACGATTGCGAGATCCGTTATCACCCGGGCAAGGCAAATGTCGTGGCCGACGCTTTGAGTCGAAAGGAGAGAGTTCTTAGGGTGAAGGCTTTAATGATGACCATTGACTTAGACCTTCCATCCTTAATTCTCAAGGCTCAGAAAGAAGCAGTCGAGGAAGAAATTCTCAAGACTGAAGATGTTGGAGGAATGATAAAGAAGTTGGAAGCACGTTCGGATGGAACGTTATGCCTTGATAATAGGAGTTGGTTACCATGCCATGGTGACCTACGATCCTTGATTATGCATGAGTCGCATAAGTCAAAGTACTCCATACATCCGGGATCTGATAAAATGTATCATGATCTGAAGATGTTGTATTGGTGGCCGAACATGAAGGCGGATATTGCTACATACGTTAGCAAGTGTTTGACTTGTGCCAAAGTCAAAGCCGAACATATGAAACCATCAGGATTATTGGTCCAACCCGAACTGCCAGAAGGGAAGTGGGAAAGGATCACTATGGATTTCATTACCAAACTACCAAAGACCGCAGCCGGATTCGACACGATTTGGGTAATCGTCGACCGACTCACCAAATCGGCTCATTTCCTACCCATCAAGGAGACTGATGGAATGGATAAGTTAGCAAGGACGTACTTGGAGGAAGTAGTCACGAAGCACGGTGTGCCTGTGTCTATAATCTCCGACCGAGACAGCCGATTTACTTCGCAGTTTTGGAAGTCACTGCAGAAGGCATTGGGAACGCAGTTGGATATGAGCACTGCGTACCATCCCCAAACTGACGGTTAAAGTGAACGGACCATTCAAACCCTAGAAGATATGCTGAGAGCTTGTGTGATTGACTTTGGAAATAAATGGGATAGACACCTACCTCTGGTGGAATTCTCATACAACAATAGTTATCACACTAGCATTAAGGCAGCGCCGTTCGAAGCACTGTATGGTAGGAAGTGTCGTTCACCCGTGTGTTGGGCAGAGGTCGGTGAAGCACAACTCACTGGACCCGAGATCATACACGAGACTACTGAGAAGATCTTTAAGATTAAGAGCCGTATGCAAGCCGCAAGAGATCGACAGAAGAGTTATACTGATATGAGACGCAAACCCCTTGAGTTTGAAGTTGGTGATAAAGTCATGTTAAAGGTCTCACCTTGGAAGGGTGTGATACGCTTTGGAAAGCGTGGAAAGTTAAATCCTCGTTACATTGGACCCTTCAAGATTATAGAGAGGATTGGTCCCGTAGCCTATCGTTTGGAATTACCCCAAGAACTTAGCCGAGTGCATAATGTGTTCCACATTTGCAATCTGAAGAAATGCTTAGCCGACGAGACACTCGTTATCCCTTTGGAGGAGATTCAACTCGACGACAAACTCAACTTTGTAGAAGAACCAGTAGAAATTATGGACCGTCAAGTTAAACAACTCAAGCAAAGTCGTATACCTATTGTGAAGATCCGATGGAACGCGCGTAGAGGTCCAGAATACACGTGGGAACGTGAAGATCAATTCAAGAGCAAGTATCCTCATCTTTTCGCTAACCATCCTACTACAACAACGTCTTGATTTCGTGACGAAATCTCTAAAACATGGGAATACTGTGACATTCGTCAAATTTCCATCTTAATTTATTCATGTAGTACGAGTATTTTAACTGTTTACCGACGAGTTGTCGACAGGAACGTGTTAATTATTTTGCTTTGCGGACAAAGCCCTTTTTAGGGAGAGCATATGTAACATCTCGAGATTTTGCGATTATTAAGTTGAATGCAATACACAAGTTGGTGGGCGTTTTATGTTTTGCCGTACGTTTATTTGATATATTTACTAGATTACGTGAGTCTCGCACGATTGCTTTGTTTTGGGATCGTATGTCAAACGGTTTTAGTGTCGTGTTTATTCAGTCGCGTCTAAACTTAACCATTGTGAACCCGAGTCGAGTTGTATAAGTTGCCAGCATGTATACATATAATTGAGTATAAACCTTCATTTATATTTATTACCAAACTTGCCTTACAAGTGTCCCAAAATTCTGTCACATGTCTAACTACAAATAAACCATATAGTTTATTTCCCCACTAAAGGACAGCACACATGCCTAGTTTACCCCATTTGGGTATATCACAAGTTACCATTTTCAGCTTGACACTAACCCTAGACTAACAATACTTGTTTATATACAAACCCAAAGTTTATCCAATGTCCAAATACAAGTTTATCACTGTCCAAATTACAAACACAAAAATCTGCACAAGTCATTCAAATACAACTCCTAGGTAGAGTGAAGATTAGGTCCAGCCGACCCACACGTCGCGTCCAACCTGCAAAACCGAAAGTCTTCCATCCCGTCCGAACCTGCAAAACCGAAAGAGTCTTCCATCCCGTCCGAACCTGCAAACCGAACACAGCATCCCTTTGTGAGTCTTTCGTCTTTTCGTCTTTCCTTTATGAAGTCCTAGTTGTGCTCGTTTTGTACAAACCTGCGAATAAACAAATCAATGTGTTAGTCATTCTAAAGGTCTTATTCTTTTTACTAAAAACTGAAATTGGTTAAACTTTATAACTAATACAAACATGTCTATGATTTTACTTTCTGTCAACCAAACCGAGACCCGACTTAGACCGAACCGAGACCCGACTTAGAACCAAACCGAGACCCATGTCCAACCAAATCAAGACCACAATCAAGAACTAAACCGAGACCCATGTCCAACCAAACCGAGACCCAATCAAACCGAGAACCAAACCAAACCGACCAAGTTCTTACTTTCTGCCAAAACTATCAACAATCATTACCAACCAATCTAAATGTCTAAACCAATTTTTATTTTACAGAAACATTCTTAAACCCTTAATCTTGCCGCGGGTATAAAACCCCCAACTCAAATCGAAACCCTAGAAATTTAAAAACCTTTTTAAACATTAAAATTAGCACTTTTCACATTTCAGAAACATCACATGAACATGAGAAACAGTCGAACATAAAAACCCCCAATTTTTATGAAAACCCTAGATCGAATTTTTATTAATTAAAACGTTAATTAAACCTAATCTAAACCCAAACCCCATGGTTAATTTAATTGAAAATGAGTTATGCAAAACCCCCAATTGACCGAAACCCTAATTTTTATAAACCAATTTTATATTGAAATTAGTTTGATTTTATAATAGAAAACATCAATTAATTGTGTTTAAACCCGAGTTTGATAAAAACCCCCAAATATTTCAAAACCCTAAATTCATTTATTTTAAAACCGAGAACTATATGATTCACAACAAGTTTATACAAATCAATCAAACCCACTGATCTTTATTAAATCGAAAATCAAATAAACTTTTAAAAGAAATGAAGGAGAACAAACTTATCTTTGATTTTGACTGGAGATTTGCGTGACCACGAGGATGAACACATCAGAAAACCAAATCGGTTTGATGTGGGGATGAAACCCCACATCTCACGCGATCTAAACACCTCAGACCATCCACACATGATTGTTGTACCCCAACTGATTAGATATTAGCCATGAACCGATCTAGATTTAAGAGAGAGAGAGATTGGGGCGGTGGAGTTGTTATCGAGGGAAGAGAGAGAGTTTCACTCTCTGTTATGGAGTTGTGTGTGTAAACACGCGTGTATTTACTCCATCCGTTCCTTGTTTATTCCGCCAATGGGCCGGGCCGGGTCTAATGACCCTTGGGCCGGGTTGTGTGTAAGGGTATTGGACCCAGTTTTGGGCCTTGTGTATTTATTTGTTTGGTTAAAGCCCATAAACGAATTTTATAAATTTAGGTTATAATTTAACCCGTGAAAACCGACCATTTAATAAACCGACTTTTATTTATCGTACTTTTCCGCAAGTCATACTTTTTCGTAAACGTATGGTTTCGTCAAGCACAACTAGGGTGTCGTGTCATTTAATAATATAATTTTTCGTATCGTAACTCGATCCTCATAATTAATTAGGTCGCGGCTAGCGTAACCGTACTCTTGAGCTATTTTATCTTCGTTCTCTTTGCTGAATTAACGAGGTGAGTTTATAGCCCCATACTTTACTATTTTCACTGCTTTTTGGGGTGAGACATTGCTTGATTTTAACGTGTGAACACAAGTGCATTTACTGATTATATATTAGTCTAAGTCCCACTAAAAACCCAGTTGCTTTGGCCCGTGAATCGTGAACCGTTAATTACTTTGTGTAAGCGCGAATGTAATGGATAGATCTATCGGGATTGACGTCCCTGTCTGTCTTGTCCAACAAGGGGACAAGTGGGCACAGTTTCATTTGAGTCTGAGATAGGATGTCGTGGGTTTAGGCATCTAGTTTGGGCTACATTTATATGATTATACTGCCGGTGTTGTTAACGCTTCGGTGTCACGAGCTTAGACTGTAATAAATACTTTTGGGATGACTTTGTATCTGTTATATTGTCATCACATTTGGGAAAATCTTGTGGTTCATTAAACATTTCCACTTAACTAAACCTATGAACTCACCAACTTTATGTTGACACTTTAGCAATGTTTTTCTCAGGTATTAAGAAGGAAGATGCTAAATGAGGTCTCATGCATTGCCGTCATTTCTTTGAAACAACGATCATTTGTACCATTTGAGAAAACTATGTTTTGTAACCGTATTCAGTTTATGCTTCCGCACTTTGTTAAAACTATTTATTTTATTAATTACAAGTGATCTATTTTCCAAACGTCTCATTTAGAGGTCGTTCTTTGTGACTATGTGCGTATGATAATCATGACGTCACCACTCCCTTGTCGCCATTATACTCTGATATTTTGGGAGTGTGACAGATTGGTATCAGAGACATAGTTATAGAGAACTAGGTTGCATTTAGTAACTCTAGACTATAACTGCTCTATGTTTAATCGATTATCATACAGATTGTAAGTATTAAGTATATGTAGATACATAAGTAATAAATGGGATACATGTGAATTAACAATTACGAGGTATATTTACATGGGGTACATGTGCAACAACGAAATCTAAATTATGTTATATGGGATACATGTGGATTCAACAATAATTGCTATGTTATGCTAATGTGCTTTTTACGGACTAATTTTATAAGATATTTACACACATTTATTTTGTTTATGATTACAGCGATGTCTTCATCTGATGATTCCACGTCTACAGGAGCGTACTACAACCGTAGTTCACAGTCGACCATCAGTTCATCAGTAGGACTACCTAGAGGATCGCCGTCAGGATATCCGTGGTACCGGATGGTTTCAGATGACGATACAGAGAGAGAGACTGAGGAGGTTCGTCATTCACCGATCCGTATTCCTGATGCATCAGCTGACGATGTACTTAGCCTAGAAGGCGGAGGAGAGGATGACTTAGACACTGACGTGGTGCAGTCACCAGGTCAGACATCAGTGACTGGAGATGAGACGGTAGAGGAGACAGAGGATGATGAGATGGAGTTTACAGATGGGGAAGGAGAGCCTATGGAGGTCACAGACACTGAGGACCCTCCTACTGCATATGCCGCTACTCCTGAGGTTTCCCTAGCACACATCTCCTCATCTTCATCTGAAGACGAAGGAGAAAGGACTGCTATTCCTGCTCCAGCACCTGGTACTCTACCTTTCTACTATGTGAGACGACGTCTTCGGGGGAGAGCTGCTCGACCACCACTTTCACCTTACCGACCTCTCATACCTTTCACTGCCACTGACAGGCATGCAGCCCGCACACCTGCCAGTTCTGTCCCAGAGACACCATTACTACTACCACCACCAGAGAATGTACCTGCAGTGTACCAGGAGATGCTTACTGATGCTGGTATCTCTACAGGGCCGAGAGCTACGACTCCTCTTCCTAGGAGAGCTACGTCAACGGTGGTGATGCTTGGGGCGGCAGATGGATGTGTGACGACGCGATTGAACAGGTTGGAGGATGCTGTAGAAGCTTTAGGTGAAGAGTATAATGAAGTGCAGGATAAGTTGGAGGCACTGGCGAAGAAGAGTCCAGTTAGGGATGAGACAGTGTTGACAGTATGTGTGACCCGTCTACGAGGACAGCTTCTTACTGTTCTTGATCAGATGGAATCCATGCCGAACGCTCGTCTTGAGGAGATTGGGAGCCTGATGACCCGTTGGGAAGTAGAACCATTGGTGGAGACAGGCGGACTAGAGTCACCAGTGGATGACCCTGTTGCAGACTTGGATAAGAGGTTTAGAGCCGCTTGTCATGACACCGATGTTAGACTGAGAGATTCCCAGGCTCGTGAGCTCGTGGTTGAGAGGAGGTTAGCAGAGTTGGAGAAGGAGCTTCATCAGCGCCGTGAGGGCACTAGTTAGATTTATCTTGTACCATCGACCTATCCCTGTATGACCACTAAGCTTTGAAGTTATCTTAGCTAGTTGGTATTTTATTTTCTTTTATTATGTTATGACAAACTATGATGTACTATCAAACGATTCTATGAATGATATTATGAGTTGCAAAAATTGTGAGATCATTATATATTGTGTATTATATCCTGGAGCATTTCATAATTGTATTGTGTGTGCCATGCATGTTATGTCTGGCAAAACTCATTATCCTATTACCTTGTTAGATTATGGCGCCAGTTAGAAGATCCGAAACGCAGAATCCGCCAGCCGCTACCGGTGGAATTGACACCGTCATGCTAAGCCAAATGATAGCCGAACGAGTGGCCGAGGCACTCGCGACCGCTGAAGCAAATCGTACAGCTAGCACACAGGAGGAGACCAACCAAGGAGCTACTAATGCTATTGCACGGACTTGTACCTACAAGGAATTTCGTGCAGTTACGCAAGTAAGTTTCCGCGGTACTGAAGGAGCAGTAGGATTAACCAGATGGTTTGAGAAGCTAGAATCCCAATTTGGGATTAGCAATGTCGCTGAAGCCGACAAGGTGAAGTTTGCGTCAAGCACGTTAGTGGATGGTGCTTTGACTTGGTGGAACGTCTATGCTCGTGCAGTGACCATTGACGTTGCCCAAGCGACGCCCTGGAGTGAATTTAAAGCTATGTTTGTGAGAAAATACTGCCCACGAAATGAAGTCAAGCAGATGGAAGTTGAGCTGTGGAACCTGAAGGTCAAGGGTACTGCTCTTACTGCTTACAATCAGCGCTTTCAAGAGCTGATCTTGTTATGTCCTGAAATGGTGCCCAACGATGACCGATTGTTGGAGCGATACATTGAAGGACTACCTTTGAGCATCAAAGGGAATGTGACTTCATCCAAGCCGACTGATTTGCACGAGGCAATCGACATGGCTCAGAGTCTGATGTACCAAGTGGTACAGGAGTTGGGAGAAAATACTGGGGATAAAAGAAAGTGGTCTGGCAACCACTACAACAACAATACCAACAACAGCAACAACCCAAACAACTACAACCAGAACAAGCGACAAGAAGTAGCAAGAGTATTCACTGCTGGACAAGGAAATACTGGGAACTACGCTGGAAGACTACCTTTCTGCGGAAAATGTGGCCGACACCACGAAGGAGCATGTCCCCCTACGTGCTACAATTGTGGGAAGGCGGGACATAAGGCAAAGGAATGTCGAGCACCACCTCGTTCTACTAATCAAAGAGGACCTGGAACGCAAGGTGGCCAAGGAGCAAATGTCACTTGCTTTGGATGTGGAGAGAAAGGTCACTACAAGAACAAATGTCCAAGCAGTGGGAACCAAGGTCGTAGTAACCAGATTCGAGGGAATCAAAATCAGAACCAAGGGAACCAGAAGCAGAATCAAGGGGACCGAGGAGGGAATAACCGAGCCACAACTAGTACTCCTGGAGGATTCACGGCACCTAGCAAAGTGTATCATCTCTGTGCTGAAGCTGCTGTACAAGACAACAATGTTGTGACTGGTACGTTTCTAGTCAATAACAACTATGCTTCAGTACTATTTGATTCTGGTGCGGATAGGAGTTTTGTGTCATCTATATTTAGTGAACGCCTAAATGTTACCCCTACTGCGTTAGACGTTAAGTATAATGTAGAATTAGCCGATGGGAAGTCAGTAACCACCGACGTTATTCTGAAAGGATGTAGTGTAAGGCTACAAGGTCGTTCGTTTAGTATCGACCTACTCCCTATAGAATTGGGAAGTTTTGACGTCATCATTGGAATGGATTGGATGTCGAAGCATCACGCGGAGATTGTATGTCATGAGAAGTGTGTCCGTGTTCCTTATGGAAACGACGTACTCATCATACAAGGCGAAAGAAGTGGAGTGAAGAAGGGATCAAGATTGGAAGTCATCTCATGTATCAGGACCCAAAGATACATTGAGAAGGGATGTCCGGTATTCTTGGTTCAAGTAACACAAAAGGAAGGAGAAGAAGATCACGAGAAGAAAGTGGAAGATGTACCGATCGTTAGAGACTTTCCGGACGTATTCCCAGAGGATTTACCCGGACTACCACCAACACGGCAAGTGGAGTTTCACATCGAGCTTACACCAGGAGCCGCGCCTGTTGCTAGAGCCCCATACCGGCTAGCACCAGCCGAGATGACAGAGTTAGCTGAACAGATAAAGGAACTTTCTGACAAAGGTTTCATTAGACCAAGTTCCTCACCTTGGGGAGCGCCGGTCTTATTTGTCAAAAAGAAAGATGGATCCTTTAGAATGTGTATCGATTACCGAGAATTGAATAAACTGACGATAAAGAACCGCTACCCATTGCCGAGGATTGACGATCTTTTCGACCAATTGCAAGGATCTAGCATATACTCGAAGATCGATTTAAGGTCAGGATATCATCAACTAAGGGTTAGAGAGGAAGACGTTCATAAAACGGCTTTTAGAACCCGGTACGGACACTACGAGTTCCAAGTTATGCCTTTCGGTTTGACAAACGCGCCTGCGGTATTCATGGATCTCATGAACCGAGTTTGCAAACCATACTTGGACAAGTTTGTGATTGTATTTATCGATGACATTCTCATCTATTCTCGTAATGAAGAAGAGCACAAGGAACATTTGAAGACCATATTAGAGCTGCTAAGGAAGGAGAAGTTATATGCAAAGTTTTCCAAATGTGAGTTTTGGATAAACACAGTGCAATTCCTTGGGCATGTGATCGACAACAGTGGTATTCACGTTGATCCTGCTAAAATCGAGGCTGTAAAGGATTGGGCGACTCCAACAACACCCACGGAGATCCGTCAATTTTTAGGTCTTGCTGGTTACTATAGGAGATTCATTGAAGGTTTCTCCAAGATAGCTAAACCAATGACGGAATTGACTCAAAAGGATAATAAGTTTGAGTGGAAGGAGGATCAAGATTTGGCATTCCAGACGTTGAAGCAGATGTTGTGTGAAGCACCTATACTAGCCCTACCTGAAGGTAATGAAGACTTTGTGGTGTATTGTGATGCGTCCATAAAAGGGTTAGGTGCAGTATTGATGCAAAGGACTAAGGTCATAGCTTACGCATCAAGACAACTAAAAGTGCACGAGAAGAACTACACAACTCATGACCTAGAGTTGGGAGCAGTGGTGTTTACCTTGAAGATTTGGAGACACTACCTTTATGGTACTAAATGTGTTGTATTCACTGATCATAAGAGTCTACAACATATTTTGAATCAAAAGGAACTCAACATGAGACAACGACGTTGGCTAGAGTTGCTCAGTGATTACGATTGCGAGATCCGTTATCACCCGGGCAAGGCAAATGTCGTGGCCGACGCTTTGAGTCGAAAGGAGAGAGTTCTTAGGGTGAAGGCTTTAATGATGACCATTGACTTAGACCTTCCATCCTTAATTCTCAAGGCTCAGAAAGAAGCAGTCGAGGAAGAAATTCTCAAGACTGAAGATGTTGGAGGAATGATAAAGAAGTTGGAAGCACGTTCGGATGGAACGTTATGCCTTGATAATAGGAGTTGGTTACCATGCCATGGTGACCTACGATCCTTGATTATGCTTGAGTCGCATAAGTCAAAGTACTCCATACATCCGGGATCTGATAAAATGTATCATGATCTGAAGATGTTGTATTGGTGGCCGAACATGAAGGCGGATATTGCTACATACGTTAGCAAGTGTTTGACTTGTGCCAAAGTCAAAGCCGAACATATGAAACCATCAGGATTATTGGTCCAACCCGAACTGCCAGAATGGAAGTGGGAAAGGATCACTATGGATTTCATTACCAAACTACCAAAGACCGCAGCCGGATTCGACACGATTTGGGTAATCGTCGACCGACTCACCAAATCGGCTCATTTCCTACCCATCAAGGAGACTGATGGAATGGATAAGTTAGCAAGGACGTACTTGGAGGAAGTAGTCACGAAGCACGGTGTGCATGTGTCTATAATCTCCGACCGAGACAGCCGATTTACTTCGCAGTTTTGGAAGTCACTGCAGAAGGCATTGGGAACGCAGTTGGATATGAGCACTGCGTACCATCCCCAAACTGACGGTCAAAGCGAACGGACCATTCAAACCCTAGAAGATATGCTGAGAGCTTGTGTGATTGACTTTGGAAATAAATGGGATAGACACCTACCTCTGGTGGAATTCTCATACAACAATAGTTATCACACTAGCATTAAGGCAGCGCCGTTCGAAGCACTGTATGGTAGGAAGTGTCGTTCACCCGTGTGTTGGGCAGAGGTCGGTGAAGCACAACTCACTGGACCCGAGATCATACACGAGACTACTGAGAAGATCTTTAAGATTAAGAGCCGTATGCAAGCCGCAAGAGATCGACAGAAGAGTTATACTGATATGAGACGCAAACCCCTTGAGTTTGAAGTTGGTGATAAAGTCATGTTAAAGGTCTCACCTTGGAAGGGTGTGATACGCTTTGGAAAGCGTGGAAAGTTAAATCCTCGTTACATTGGACCCTTCAAGATTATAGAGAGGATTGGTCCCGTAGCCTATCGTTTGGAATTACCCCAAGAACTTAGCCGAGTGCATAATGTGTTCCACATTTGCAATCTGAAGAAATGCTTAGCCGACGAGACACTCGTTATCCCTTTGGAGGAGATTCAACTCGAAGACAAACTCAACTTTGTAGAAGAACCAGTAGAAATTATGGACCGTCAAGTTAAACAACTCAAGCAAAGCCGTATACCTATTGTGAAGATCCGATGGAACGCGCGTAGAGGTCCAGAATACACGTGGGAACGTGAAGATCAATTCAAGAGCAAGTATCCTCATCTTTTCGCTAACCATCCTACTACAACAACGTCTTGATTTCGTGACGAAATCTCTAAAACATGGGAATACTGTGACATTCGTCAAATTTCCATCTTAATTTATTCATGTAGTACGAGTATTTTAACTGTTTACCGACGAGTTGTCGACAGGAACGTGTTAATTATTTTGCTTTGCGGACAAAGCCCTTTTTAGGGAGAGCATATGTAACATCTCGAGTTTTTGCGATTATTAAGTTGAATGTAATACACAAGTTGGTGGGCGTTTTATGTTTTGCCGTACGTTTATTTGATATATTTACTAGATTACGTGAGTCTCGCACGATTGCTTTGTTTTGGGATCGTATGTCAAACGGTTTTAGTGTCGTGTTTATTCAGTCGCGTCTAAACTTAACCATTGTGAACCCGAGTCGAGTTGTATAAGTTGTCAGCATGTATACATATAATTGAGTATAAACCTTCATTTATATTTATTACCAAACTTGCCTTACAAGTGTCCCAAAATTCTGTCACATGTCTAACTACAAATAAACCATATAGTTTATTTCCCCACTAAAGGACAGCACACATGCCTAGTTTACCCCATTTGGGTATATCACAAGTTACCATTTTCAGCTTGACACTAACCCTAGACTAACAATACTTGTTTATATACAAACCCAAAGTTTATCCAATGTCCAAATACAAGTTTATCACTGTCCAAATTACAAACACAAAAATCTGCACAAGTCATTCAAATACAACTCCTAGGTAGAGTGAAGATTAGGTCCAGCCGACCCACACGTCGCGTCCAACCTGCAAAACCGAAAGTCTTCCATCCCGTCCGAACCTGCAAAACCGAAAGAGTCTTCCATCCCGTCCGAACCTGCAAACCGAACACAGCATCCCTTTGTGAGTCTTTCGTCTTTTCGTCTTTCCTTTATGAAGTCCTAGTTGTGCTCGTTTTGTACAAACCTGCGAATAAACAAATCAATGTGTTAGTCATTGTAAAGGTCTTATTCTTTTTACTAAAAACTGAAATTGGTTAAACTTTATAACTAATACAAACATGTCTATGATTTTACTTTCTGTCAACCAAACCGAGACCCGACTTAGACCGAACCGAGACCCGACTTAGAACCAAACCGAGACCCATGTCCAACCAAATCAAGACCACAATCAAGAACCAAACCGAGACCCATGTCCAACCAAACCGAGACCCAATCAAACCGAGAACCAAACCAAACCGACCAAGTTCTTACTTTCTGCCAAAACTATCAACAATCATTACCAACCAATCTAAATGTCTAAACCAATTTTTATTTTACAGAAACATTCTTAAACCCTTAATCTTGCCGCGGGTATAAAACCCCCAACTCAAATCGAAACCCTAGAAATTTAAAAACCTTTTTAAACATTAAAATTAGCACTTTTCACATTTCAGAAACATCACATGAACATGAGAAACAGTCGAACATAAAAACCCCCAATTTTTATGAAAACCCTAGATCGAATTTTTATTAATTAAAACGTTAATTAAACCTAATCTAAACCCAAACCCCATGGTTAATTTAATTGAAAATGAGTTATGCAAAAACCCCCAATTGACCGAAACCCTAATTTTTATAAACCAATTTTATATTGAAATTAGTTTGATTTTATAATAGAAAACATCAATTAATTGTGTTTAAACCCGAGTTTGATAAAAACCCCCAAATATTTCAAAACCCTAAATTCATTTATTTTAAAACCGAGAACTATATGATTCACAACAAGTTTATACAAATCAATCAAACCCACTGATCTTTATTAAATCGAAAATCAAATAAACTTTTAAAAGAAATGAAGGAGAACAAACTTATCTTTGATTTTGACTGGAGATTTGCGTGACCACGAGGATGAACACATCAGAAAACCAAATCGGTTTGATGTGGGGATGAAACCCCACATCTCACGCGATCTAAACACCTCAGACCATCCACACATGATTGTTGTACCCCAACTGATTAGATATTAGCCATGAACCGATCTAGATTTAAGAGAGAGAGAGATTGGGGCGGTGGAGTTGTTATCGAGGGAAGAGAGAGAGTTTCACTCTCTGTTATGGAGTTGTGTGTGTAAACACGCGTGTATTTACTCCATCCGTTCCTTGTTTATTCCGCCAATGGGCCGGGCCGGGTCTAATGACCCTTGGGCCGGGTTGTGTGTAAGGGTATTGGACCCAATTTTGGGCCTTGTGTATTTATTTGTTTGGTTAAAGCCCATAAACGAATTTTATAAATTTAGGTTATAATTTAACCCGTGAAAACCGACCATTAATAAACCGACTTTTATTTATCGTAGTTTTCCGCAAGTCGTACTTTTTCGTAAACGTATGGTTTCGTCAAGCACAACTAGGGTGTCGTGTCATTTAATAATATAATTTTTCGTATCGTAACTCGATCCTCATAATTAATTAGGTCGCGGCTAGCGTAACCGTACTCTTGAGCTATTTTATCTTCGTTCTCTTTGCTGAATTAACGAGGTGAGTTTATAGCCCCATACTTTACTATTTTCACTGCTTTTTGGGGTGAGACATTGCTTGATTTTAACGTGTGAACACAAGTGCATTTACTGATTATATATTAGTCTAAGTCCCACTAAAAACCCAGTTGCTTTGGCCCGTGAATCGTGAACCGTTAATTACTTTGTGTAAGCGCGAATGTAATGGATAGATCTATCGGGATTGACGTCCCTGTTTGTCTTGTCCAACAAGGGGACAAGCGGGCACAGTTTCATTTGAGTCTGAGATAGGATGTCGTGGGTTTAGGCATCTAGTTTGGGCTACATTTATATGATTATACTGCCGGTGTTGTTAACGCTTCGGTGTCACGAGCTTAGACTGTAATAAATACTTTTGGGATGACTTTGTATCTGTTATATTGTCATCACATTTGGGAAAATCTTGTGGTTCATTAAACATTTCCACTTAACTAAACCTATGAACTCACCAACTTTATGTTGACACTTTAGCAATGTTTTTCTCAGGTATTAAGAAGGAAGATGCTAAATGAGGTCTCATGCATTGCCGTCATTTCTTTGAAACAACGATCATTTGTACCATTTGAGAAAACTATGTTTTGTAACCGTATTCAGTTTATGCTTCCGCACTTTGTTAAAACTATTTATTTTATTAATTACAAGTGATCTATTTTCCGAACGTCTCATTTAGAGGTCGTTCTTTGTGACTATGTGCGTATGATAATCATGACGTCACCACTCCCTTGTCGCCATTATACTCTGATATTTTGGGAGTGTGACAGATTGGTATCAGAGACATAGTTATAGAGAACTAGGTTGCATTTAGTAACTCTAGACTATAACTGCTCTATGTTTAATCGATTATCATACAGATTGTAAGTATTAAGTATATGTAGATACATAAGTAATAAATGGGATACATGTGAATTAACAATTACGAGGTATATTTACATGGGGTACATGTGCAACAACGAAATCTGAATTATGTTATATGGGATACATGTGGATTCAACAATAATTGCTATGTTATGCTAATGTCCTTTTACGGACTAATTTTATAAGATATTTACACACATTTATTTTGTTTATGATTACAGCGATGTCTTCATCTGATGATTCCACGTCTACAGGAGCGTACTACAACCGTAGTTCACAGTCGACCATCAGTTCATCAGTAGGACTACCTAGAGGATCGCCGTCAGGATATCCGTGGTACCGGATGGTTTCAGATGACGATACAGAGAGAGAGACTGAGGAGGTTCGTCATTCACCGATCCGTATTCCTGATGCATCAGCTGACGATGTACTTAGCCTAGAAGGCGGAGGAGAGGATGACTTAGACACTGACGTGGTGCAGTCACCAGGTCAGACATCAGTGACTGGAGATGAGACGGTAGAGGAGACAGAGGATGATGAGATGGAGTTTACAGATGGGGAAGGAGAGCCTATGGAGGTCACAGACACTAAGGACCCTCCTACTGCATATGCCGCTACTCCTGAGGTTTCCCTAGCACACATCTCCTCATCTTCATCTGAAGACGAAGGAGAAAGGACTGCTATTCCTGCTCCAGCACCTGGTACTCTACCTTTCTACTATGTGAGACGACGTCTTCGGGGGAGAGCTGCTCGACCACCACTTTCACCTTACCGACCTCTCATACCTTTCACTACCACTGACAGGCATGCAGCCCGCACACCTGCCAGTTCTGTCCCAGAGACACCATTACTACTACCACCACCAGAGAATGTACCTGCAGTGTACGAGGAGATGCTTACTGATGCTGGTATCTCTACAGGGCCGAGAGCTACGACTCCTCTTCCTAGGAGAGCTACGTCAACGGTGGTGATGCTTGGGGCGGCAGATGGATGTGTGACGACGCGATTGAACAGGTTGGAGGATGCTGTAGAAGCTTTAGGTGAAGAGTATAATGAAGTGCAGGATAAGTTGGAGGCACTGGCGAAGAAGAGTCCAGTTAGGGATGAGACAGTGTTGACAGTATGTGTGACCCGTCTACGAGGACAGCTTCTTACTGTTCTTGATCAGATGGAATCCATGCCGAACGCTCGTCTTGAGGAGATTAGGAGCCTGATGACCCGTTGGGAAGTAGAACCATTGGTGGAGACAGGCGGACTAGAGTCACCAGTGGATGACCCTGTTGCAGACTTGGATAAGAGGTTTAGAGCCGCTTTTCATGACACCGATGTTAGACTGAGAGATTCCCAGGCTCGTGAGCTCGTGGTTGAGAGGAGGTTAGCAGAGTTGGAGAAGGAGCTTCATCAGCGCCGTGAGGGCACTAGTTAGATTTATCTTGTACCATCGACCTATCCCTGTATGACCACTAAGCTTTGAAGTTATCTTAGCTAGTTGGTATTTTATTTTCTTTTATTATGTTATGACAAACTATGATGTACTATCAAACGATTCTATGAATGATATTATGAGTTGCAAAAATTGTGAGATCATTATATATTGTGTATTATATCCTGGAGCATTTCATAATTGTATTGTGTGTGCCATGCATGTTATGTCTGGCAAAACTCATTATCCTATTACCTTGTTAGATTATGGCGCCAGTTAGAAGATCCGAAACGCAGAATCCGCCAGCCGCTACCGGTGGAATTGACACCGTCATGCTAAGCCAAATGATAGCCGAACGAGTGGCCGAGGCACTCGCGACCGCTGAAGCAAATCGTACAGCTAGCACACAGGAGGAGACCAACCAAGGAGCTACTAATGCTATTGCACGGACTTGTACCTACAAGGAATTTCGTGCAGTTACGCAAGTAAGTTTCCGCGGTACTGAAGGAGCAGTAGGATTAACCAGATGGTTTGAGAAGCTAGAATCCCAATTTGGGATTAGCAATGTCGCTGAAGCCGACAAGGTGAAGTTTGCGTCAAGCACGTTAGTGGATGGTGCTTTGACTTGGTGGAACGTCTATGCTCGTGCAGTGACCATTGACGTTGCCCAAGCGACGCCCTGGAGTGAATTTAAAGCTATGTTTGTGAGAAAATACTGCCCACGAAATGAAGTCAAGCAGATGGAAGTTGAGCTGTGGAACCTGAAGGTCAAGGGTACTGCTCTTACTGCTTACAATCAGCGCTTTCAAGAGCTGATCTTGTTATGTCCTGAAATGGTGCCCAACGATGACCGATTGTTGGAGCGATACATTGAAGGACTACCTTTGAGCATCAAAGGGAATGTGACTTCATCCAAGCCGACTGATTTGCACGAGGCAATCGACATGGCTCAGAGTCTGATGTACCAAGTGGTACAGGAGTTGGGAGAAAATACTGGGGATAAAAGAAAGTGGTCTGGCAACCACTACAACAACAATACCAACAACAGCAACAACCCAAACAACTACAACCAGAACAAGCGACAAGAAGTAGCAAGAGTATTCACTGCTGGACAAGGAAATACTGGGAACTACGCTGGAAGACTACCTTTCTGCGGAAAATGTGGCCGACACCACGAAGGAGCATGTCCCCCTACGTGCTACAATTGTGGGAAGGCGGGACATAAGGCAAAGGAATGTCGAGCACCACCTCGTTCTACTAATCAAAGAGGACCTGGAACGCAAGGTGGCCAAGGAGCAAATGTCACTTGCTTTGGATGTGGAGAGAAAGGTCACTACAAGAACAAATGTCCAAGCAGTGGGAACCAAGGTCGTAGTAACCAGATTCGAGGGAATCAAAATCAGAACCAAGGGAACCAGAAGCAGAATCAAGGGAACCGAGGAGGGAATAACCGAGCCACAACTAGTACTCCTGGAGGATTCACGGCACCTAGCAAAGTGTATCATCTCTGTGCTGAAGCTGCTGTACAAGACAACAATGTTGTGACTGGTACGTTTCTAGTCAATAACAACTATGCTTCAGTACTATTTGATTCTGGTGCGGATAGGAGTTTTGTGTCATCTATATTTAGTGAACGCCTAAATGTTACCCCTACTGTGTTAGACGTTAAGTATAATGTAGAATTAGCCGATGGGAAGTCAGTAACCACCGACGTTATTCTGAAAGGATGTAGTGTAAGGCTACAAGGTCGTTCGTTTAGTATCGACCTACTCCCTATAGAATTGGGAAGTTTTTACGTCATCATTGGAATGGATTGGATGTCGAAGCATCACGCGGAGATTGTATGTCATGAGAAGTGTGTCCGTGTTCCTTATGGAAACGACGTACTCATCATACAAGGAGAAAGAAGTGGAGTGAAGAATGGATCAAGATTGGAAGTCATCTCATGTATCAGGACCCAAAGATACATTGAGAAGGGATGTCCGGTATTCTTGGTTCAAGTAACACAAAAGGAAGGAGAAGAAGATCACGAGAAGAAAGTGGAAGATGTACCGATCGTTAGAGACTTTCCGGACGTATTCCCAGAGGATTTACCCGGACTACCACCAACACGGCAAGTGGAGTTTCACATCGAGCTTACACCAGGAGTCGCGCCTGTTGCTAGAGCCCCATACCGTCTAGCACCGGCCGAGATGACAGAGTTAGCTGAACAGATAAAGGAACTTTCTGACAAAGGTTTCATTAGACCAAGTTCCTCACCTTGGGGAGCGCCGGTCTTATTTGTCAAAAAGAAAGATGGATCCTTTAGAATGTGTATCGATTACCGAGAATTGAATAAACTGACGATAAAGAACCGCTACCCATTGCCGAGGATTGACGATCTTTTCGACCAATTGCAAGGATCTAGCATATACTCGAAGATCGATTTAAGGTCAGGATATCATCAACTAAGGGTTAGAGAGGAAGACGTTCATAAAACGGCTTTTAGAACCCGGTACGGACACTACGAGTTCCAAGTTATGCCTTTCGGTTTGACAAACGCGCCTGCGGTATTCATGGATCTCATGAACCGAGTTTGCAAACCATACTTGGACAAGTTTGTGATTGTATTTATCGATGACATTCTCATCTATTCTCGTAATGAAGAAGAGCACAAGGAACATTTGAAGACCATATTAGAGCTGCTAAGGAAGGAGAAGTTATATGCAAAGTTTTCCAAATGTGAGTTTTGGATAAACACAGTGCAATTCCTTGGGCATGTGATCGACAACAGTGGTATTCACGTTGATCCTGCTAAGATCGAGGCTGTAAAGGATTGGGCGACTCCAACAACACCCACGGAGATCCGTCAATTTTTAGGTCTTGCTGGTTACTATAGGAGATTCATTGAAGGTTTCTCCAAGATAGCTAAACCAATGACGGAATTGACTCAAAAGGATAATAAGTTTGAGTGGAAGGAGGATCAAGATTTGGCATTCCAGACGTTGAAGCAGATGTTGTGTGAAGCACCTATACTAGCCCTACCTGAAGGTAATGAAGACTTTGTGGTGTATTGTGATGCGTCCATAAAAGGGTTAGGTGCAGTATTGATGCAAAGGACTAAGGTCATAGCTTACGCATCAAGACAACTAAAAGTGCACGAGAAGAACTACACAACTCATGACCTAGAGTTGGGAGCAGTGGTGTTTGCCTTGAAGATTTGGAGACACTACCTTTATGGTACTAAATGTGTTGTATTCACTGATCATAAGAGTCTACAACATATTTTGAATCAAAAGGAACTCAACATGAGACAACGACGTTGGCTAGAGTTGCTCAGTGATTACGATTGCGAGATCCGTTATCACCCGGGCAAGGCAAATGTCGTGGCCGACGCTTTGAGTCGAAAGGAGAGAGTTCTTAGGGTGAAGGCTTTAATGATGACCATTGACTTAGACCTTCCATCCTTA
Organism: Glebionis coronaria; assembly: GCA_025667525.1. NCBI lineage: Eukaryota > Viridiplantae > Streptophyta > Magnoliopsida > Asterales > Asteraceae > Glebionis > Glebionis coronaria. The sequence continues at coordinate 356,937,391 of CM046880.1, forward strand.
ATTCTCAAGGCTCAGAAAGAAGCAGTCGAGGAAGAAATTCTCAAGACTGAATATGTTGGAGGAATGATAAAGAAGTTGGAAGCACGTTCAGATGGAACGTTATGCCTTGATAATAGGAGTTGGTTACCATGCCATGGTGACCTACGATCCTTGATTATGCATGAGTCGCATAAGTCAAAGTACTCCATACATCCGGGATCTGATAAAATGTATCATGATCTGAAGATGTTGTATTGGTGGCCGAACATGAAGGCGGATATTGCTACATACGTTAGCAAGTGTTTGACTTGTGCCAAAGTCAAAGCCGAACATATGAAACCATCAGGATTATTGGTCCAACCCGAACTGCCAGAATGGAAGTGGGAAAGGATCACTATGGATTTCATTACCAAACTACCAAAGACCGCAGCCGGATTCGACACGATTTGGGTAATCGTCGACCGACTCACCAAATCGGCTCATTTCCTACCCATCAAGGAGACTGATGGAATGGATAAGTTAGCAAGGACGTACTTGGAGGAAGTAGTCACGAAGCACGGTGTGCCTGTGTCTATAATCTCCGACCGAGACAGCCGATTTACTTCGCAGTTTTGGAAGTCACTGCAGAAGGCATTGGGAACGCAGTTGGATATGAGCACTGCGTACCATCCCCAAACTGACGGTCAAAGCGAACGGACCATTCAAACCCTAGAAGATATGCTGAGAGCTTGTGTGATTGACTTTGGAAATAAATGGGATAGACACCTACCTCTGGTGGAATTCTCATACAACAATAGTTATCACACTAGCATTAAGGCAGCGCCGTTCGAAGCACTGTATGGTAGGAAGTGTCGTTCACCCGTGTGTTGGGCAGAGGTCGGTGAAGCACAACTCACTGGACCCGAGATCATACACGAGACTACTGAGAAGATCTTTAAGATTAAGAGCCGTATGCAAGCCGCAAGAGATCGACAGAAGAGTTATACTGATATGAGACGCAAACCCCTTGAGTTTGAAGTTGGTGATAAAGTCATGTTAAAGGTCTCACCTTGGAAGGGTGTGATACGCTTTGGAAAGCGTGGAAAGTTAAATCCTCGTTACATTGGACCCTTCAAGATTATAGAGAGGATTGGTCCCGTAGCCTATCGTTTGGAATTACCCCAAGAACTTAGCCGAGTGCATAATGTGTTCCACATTTGCAATCTGAAGAAATGCTTAGCCGACGAGACACTCGTTATCCCTTTGGAGGAGATTCAACTCGACGACAAACTCAACTTTGTAGAAGAACCAGTAGAAATTATGGACCGTCAAGTTAAACAACTCAAGCAAAGCCGTATACCTATTGTGAAGATCCGATGGAACGCGCGTAGAGGTCCAGAATACACGTGGGAACGTGAAGATCAATTCAAGAGCAAGTATCCTCATCTTTTCGCTAACCATCCTACTACAACAACGTCTTGATTTCGTGACGAAATCTCTAAAACATGGGAATACTGTGACATTCGTCAAATTTCCATCTTAATTTATTCATGTAGTACGAGTATTTTAACTGTTTACCGACGAGTTGTCGACAGGAACGTGTTAATTATTTTGCTTTGCGGACAAAGCCCTTTTTAGGGAGAGCATATGTAACATCTCGAGTTTTCGCGATTATTAAGTTGAATGCAATACACAAGTTGGTGGGCGTTTTATGTTTTGCCGTATGTTTATTTGATATATTTACTAGATTACGTGAGTCTCGCACGATTGCTTTGTTTTGGGATCGTATGTCAAACGGTTTTAGTGTCATGTTTATTCAGTCGCGTCTAAACTTAACCATTGTGAACCCGAGTCGAGTTGTATAAGTTGTCAGCATGTATACATATAATTGAGTATAAACCTTCATTTATATTTATTACCAAACTTGCCTTACAAGTGTCCCAAAATTCTGTCACATGTCTAACTACAAATAAACCATATAGTTTATTTCCCCACTAAAGGACAACACACATGCCTAGTTTACCCCATTTGGGTATATCACAAGTTACCATTTTCAGCTTGACACTAACCCTAGACTAACAATACTTGTTTATATACAAACCCAAAGTTTATCCAATGTCCAAATACAAGTTTATCACTGTCCAAATTACAAACACAAAAATCTGCACAAGTCATTCAAATACAACTCCTAGGTAGAGTGAAGATTAGGTCCAGCCGACCCACACGTCGCGTCCAACCTGCAAAACCGAAAGTCTTCCATCCCGTCCGAACCTGCAAAACCGAAAGAGTCTTCCATCCCGTCCGAACCTGCAAACCGAACACAGCATCCCTTTGTGAGTCTTTCGTCTTTTCGTCTTTCCTTTATGAAGTCCTAGTTGTGCTCGTTTTGTACAAACCTGCGAATAAACAAATCAATGTGTTAGTCATTGTAAAGGTCTTATTCTTTTTACTAAAAACTGAAATTGGTTAAACTTTATAACTAATACAAACATGTCTATGATTTTACTTTCTGTCAACCAAACCGAGACCCGACTTAGACCGAACCGAGACCCGACTTAGAACCAAACCGAGACCCATGTCCAACCAAATCAAGACCACAATCAAGAACCAAACCGAGACCCATGTCCAACCAAACCGAGACCCAATCAAACCGAGAACCAAACCAAACCGACCAAGTTCTTACTTTCTGCCAAAACTATCAACAATCATTACCAACCAATCTAAATGTCTAAACCAATTTTTATTTTACAGAAACATTCTTAAACCCTTAATCTTGCCGCGGGTATAAAACCCCCAACTCAAATCGAAACCCTAGAAATTTAAAAACCTTTTTAAACATTAAAATTAGCACTTTTCACATTTCAGAAACATCACATGAACATGAGAAACAGTCGAACATAAAAACCCCCAATTTTTATGAAAACCCTAGATCGAATTTTTATTAATTAAAATGTTAATTAAACCTAATCTAAACCCAAACCCCATGGTTAATTTAATTGAAAATGAGTTATGCAAAGACCCCCAATTGACCGAAACCCTAATTTTTATAAACCAATTTTATATTGAAATTAGTTTGATTTTATAATAGAAAACATCAATTAATTGTGTTTAAACCCGAGTTTGATAAAAACCCCCAAATATTTCAAAACCCTAAATTCATTTATTTTAAAACCGAGAACTATATGATTCACAACAAGTTTATACAAATCAATCAAACCCACTGATCTTTATTAAATCGAAAATCAAATAAACTTTTAAAAGAAATGAAGGAGAACAAACTTATCTTTGATTTTGACTGGAGATTTGCGTGACCACGAGGATGAACACATCAGAAAACCAAATCGGTTTGATGTGGGGATGAAACCCCACATCTCACGCGATCTAAACACCTCAGACCATCCACACATGATTGTTGTACCCCAACTGATTAGATATTAGCCATGAACCGATCTAGATTTAAGAGAGAGAGAGATTGGGGCGGTGGAGTTGTTATCGAGGGAAGAGAGAGAGTTTCACTCTCTGTTATGGAGTTGTGTGTGTAAACACGCGTGTATTTACTCCATCCGTTCCTTGTTTATTCCGCCAATGGGCCGGGCCGGGTCTAATGACCCTTGGGCCGGGTTGTGTGTAAGGGTATTGGACCCAATTTTGGGCCTTGTGTATTTATTTGTTTGGTTAAAGCCCATAAACGAATTTTATAAATTTAGGTTATAATTTAACCCGTGAAAACCGACCATTTAATAAACCGACTTTTATTTATCGTACTTTTCCGCAAGTCGTACTTTTTCGTAAACGTATGGTTTCGTCAAGCACAACTAGGGTGTCGTGTCATTTAATAATATAATTTTTCGTATCGTAACTCGATCCTCATAATTAATTAGGTCGCGGCTAGCGTAACCGTACTCTTGAGCTATTTTATCTTCGTTCTCTTTGCTGAATTAACGAGGTGAGTTTATAGCCCCATACTTTACTATTTTCACTGCTTTTTGGGGTGAGACATTGCTTGATTTTAACGTGTGAACACAAGTGCATTTACTGATTATATATTAGTCTAAGTCCCACTAAAAACCCAATTGCTTTGGCCCGTGAATCGTGAACCGTTAATTACTTTGTGTAAGCGCGAATGTAATGGATAGATCTATCGGGATTGACGTCCCTGTCTGTCTTGTCCAACAAGGGGACAAGCGGGCACAGTTTCATTTGAGTCTGAGATAGGATGTCGTGGGTTTAGGCATCTAGTTTGGGCTACATTTATATGATTATACTGCCGGTGTTGTTAACGCTTCGGTGTCACGAGCTTAGACTGTAATAAATACTTTTGGGATGACTTTGTATCTGTTATATTGTCATCACATTTGGGAAAATCTTGTGGTTCATTAAACATTTCCACTTAACTAAACCTATGAACTCACCAACTTTATGTTGACACTTTAGCAATGTTTTTCTCAGGTATTAAGAAGGAAGATGCTAAATGAGGTCTCATGCATTGCCGTCATTTCTTTGAAACAACGATCATTTGTACCATTTGAGAAAACTATGTTTTGTAACCGTATTCAGTTTATGCTTCCGCACTTTGTTAAAACTATTTATTTTATTAATTACAAGTGATCTATTTTCCGAACGTCTCATTTAGAGGTCGTTCTTTGTGACTATGTGCGTATGATAATCATGACGTCACCACTCCCTTGTCGCCATTATACTCTGATATTTTGGGAGTGTGACAGATAATAACATTTATTCGCTTAAAAATCTATACCAAATACTCACCGCCGCATTGCGTGGACGCCATGCTAATCTTAATATATATATGTATTTAAATATACTTTCGACGAACATTTTTTACGTTTTTTTTATTTTTTTTCTTTGTTAGAACTTACATAAAAAATCACTAATATTAAATAATAAAATCACTATAGTGTTAAATTAAATATAATATGTAATTTTAATAAATCGTATGTAATTCGATATTATGTTAAACCACATATGGTATTAATGTTAAATAACATATGATATGACTGAGTTAAGATATATGTAACTTCTTAAAATAACATACACCCAATCAACCAATTACAATCATCCAATTTTTTAAAAACTCACTTCCCACCACTTTTTTAAAAATTAAATATCTCACAAACAGTAAATCGTCTAACGAAAAAAAAACACATTTGCGACGAGAATTAAATCATCTTTCTATCGAGGGGCACATGTACTTTCGACGAATTTTTTTTTCGATTTTTTTTTCTTAAGTCACGTCTGAGAGAATTATATGATTCGTTCACGAATCATATATGATTTTCAGAAATCATATATGATTTTCAGAAATCATATATGACTCGTGATATGAATCATATATAATTTCAGAAAATCATATATGATTCGTGAACGAATTATATATGATTCTCTCAGATGTGACTTAAGAAAAAAATCGAAAAAAAAAATCGTTAAAAGTATATACATGTGCCCTTCGATAGAAAGATGATTTAATTCTCGTTTCAATATGAAACTGAGGATAAGGGGGGATGGAAACATAAATACCGGACTTTAGCCCCAACTTCGATATTTTTAATGTGTATGTATATACGTTATGTTCATACTTGATTATACTTGTATATGTGTATATGTTTACGAGTATTGACATATATATCTTTATGTTTATGTGATGTCGATAGGAACAAACACCTTTGAAAATAATAGTATAAAAACCAACAATATGTTACTTAATTATTTTGTCCGAACACATATGACAAATATCGTTTTTAATTTTTATACTATATGTAATGTTACGGTGCTTACGACGCTTTAAATTTGTATTGAAATTGTAATTAATCTAACTTTGTGTGATGTAAGTTCGAAGAGATGACACATTATTAGTAGTAAAAATTCTTTATATTTTCAACAAGTTGTTAATTTTTATGCTTAATTATTCATAAGGGTGAAAATCCCGAATCCTTGCAGGATGGGATCTAAAGCAATTCCGCGATGAGTATGAGGATGAGGATTGGGATGAAAGAACACAAAACGGGAACGGGAATGGTAAATAATCCCCGTCATTTTCAGCCTCGTTACTATCTCTATTCGCGATAGTATATTTTAATGATTAATAGTTTATGAAATATTTTGAGAAAAATAATAAAATAATAAAAAGAGATGTATTAGCTACAATTTCTTTGTACCCAACTTACTATATTAATTAATTATATATGAAATATATAATTATGAAATATATTAATTAATTACTATATTAATTAATTATGAAATATCTTGAGTTATTTCTGTGGCTTTTGTATGTCACTGAATCATTTCTTATGTATTTTTAGTAAAAAAACTGTATTAATTAATTACTAGTATAATAATTGTAGCAGAATCATTTCTATTAGCATGCTTTTAATTTTAATCATTAGACAGTGAAGATATATGCTATAATGTCTAGAAAAGCAGTGTTATCCAAAATACCATCTCCTTAAAAAATGAATAACAAGCATTGATCTTTTCGAATGCAAAGACAAGTTGAGTATGTAAGTAAGCAGAATCACAACATTATAAATTTTGAGCCTTGGTGTGAGACGTATATGCAAACTTAGTTGTACTAAACATCAATAAATCATTGAGAATCATACATGTATAACTAGTGAATGTGAAACAACTGAAGGTACTCAAGACTGAGATTGAATGGCTTTTATTTTTTCAACAACTTCTTCAAAAGCTTTAACGGTTAAGTCCTTCTCAATATACTCGATGTTCGAAGGATCAAACGGGCCTTTGACTCGATCAATGCATTTTATAACTGCTCGTGCCGGAAGAATACTCCGTGTTGGGTCGGGAGGAGTCCCCGAGCTCAAGCTTGACGAAAAGCCCTACACCATATATCAAAGACATTAATAAAAAGATAACCATAGTTCAAAAAACAAATTTTAGACATAAAACATGAATGGCATTGTATATCTCCTAAAGTAATAACCTTAAAGATGAGAACTTCAACTTCTTGGTCATCCACAAGTGCTTTAACCAAAAGTGCTTCTTGTGCAATTTGACTATAGAATTCCAACATTGCTATCTCTTCATTGTGTCCATATTCCTGGTCGTTTTCTTCGTCATCTTCATCATATCTAATTTGTCGCCTGGCCCGAAGCCGGGTGCTAGAAACTCGCGCGCATTGGTTGGCGATTTTTGGTATTTTGCTAGAGTAAAAATTAGTATGGTCAAGGGTGATCAAGCTCGGAGTTGTGATGACATTTTGTGAAAGGATAGGAAAACGAGAAGGGAAGGATAATGTAGCATACATGGGTGGTGGTCACTCAAGAAATCTATAACACAAGGCTAGAGATAATTTGATAAGAGAGGTTCACATGTAAATTGGCTTTATTTGGCCAAAATTACTTCTCATGTTCTATGATAAAAGTAACACTCAATACCGTGGTGGTCCAATACCATCCAAAATAGTGTTCGGAAGAAGTTGAGACGTAGACAGTCATGCCCCTACCAAAGATAGAGAGACTGGTTTGGTTCTATCAAAGATATAAAAAGACGTCCGGCCTTGCAAGGAGCGAGGATAATTAACAAAAGAAGTGATACAATTCATACAAGCCATTAATACGTCATACAAGCCATTAATACGTCATACAAGCCAAGAGAGTGAGATTAAGATGAGCTAATAACTAACACCAAACACTCTAGTTATCAACATACAAAATGATCTTTGTACACGGTGAAGTACGTGATCGTTTAACTCTTGAGCTCCCGAATGATGGGTACTTGTAGAAGCATCGTCCTATTTATCAGGATACAATATTTCCTGGCAAAAATCCAGCTCCGTCATATTTAGAAAGATGGCTTTTTCATACCGGGGCAGTGCAGACTCTTTTGTAGAACTCACAATAATGAGAGGATTCTCTATCTCTTCAAAGGCAAAGGCAACACCATCAACTAAACAGTCTTCATTTAGGCCCTTGATTACTGCCTCGCGGAATGCAGATGGCAGTGACGAAACAGAATCGTGTCCCAGCACGTCAAACAGAAGATCATAGTATTCTCCTGAGTTTGCGCAGATTAAGCAAAGAAGCATAGTTAATCTCATTACTAAAATAGGGTACAACGATTCCATTTCGTTTGACATTTTGAGCCATTCCATTAGATTCTCCTTGGAGCTCAACATCTTGCTAACCATTGAAGCTATAGATTGATGGATGTTCTTCATTGTGTCGAAGCATGTAATACAGCCTCCATCCAACCCCAAATCCCATGCCTCATAAGCAAGCCATTCAACACAAGAAGATCTAGTTGTTAAAACATAACCACGATAGCAAAATGACAAGATCATAAGTCGCTCCATAAGAAAGAGGAATGAAGCTGGTGATATACAGTCATTGACTTTCAGAAAACCTGCAGGAAACGCCTCTTCTATTACATTATGTAGACTTAAAGCAAGATCCTCATTTCTTGAAATTAATCCATCACCGTTGAGTTTAGCAAACAAATCTCTCCAGTTCTCGGAAGAACCTATAACTTTTTTCTCCATATCATCATTAAAGCCAATCATTTTGGATCCTAGAAAGATCATAGCTACTCGTCCCAGCTGCCCATATGTAAGATCATTATGCGAGTTAGTGTTTACACTGATTGCTTCATTTAGTATGTTCAGAAATGTTTCACTTCCCCTGAAATATCTCATTTGCTTTGACTGTGCATCTTTCCAGCTGATATGGAAAACGTTCCTCAAGAATTGATCCACGCACGGTTGGAGATATTTATCTATAATCAGATCAGTATGATGCTGACTATAAGGAAGCTTGCATTTCTGCAGAGATTTGACAACTTCAAACAGACTAGTAAGAACTTTTGTTTCTTGGTACGTGGAGAAGTTTTCCCGATCAGTTGAGCAGGCATGAAGAAATCGAAGCTTTTTCAACACTTTCTCAACAACAAAAAGTAGTTTTGAGCACCAATATCGTGAAGCCACAGCTGAAAATTCATGAGCATGGATTATATACATATATCCTTCCCTAACCATAACTGGATTCATCTTTTTTACCCACTGGGCTTTATTATCCAGCACAACATAGCTGCCATTCTTATCACCATTATAAGCCCTTATCCCAAAATAATTGAAAATGAAATCTTCATATATTTTACAGCCAGTCTGTGTGTGGCTCCAGTTTATGAGTTCCGAAATTAGCTCTTTCCAGTAACTCCAAAAATAAACTAAGCCTTCAACATAGACAAAGTTCTCAGATATCACACCTTCTAAGTACTTTATCGAATGAAGGTGAACATCCAGAATTCTTCGGGAAATCAGAAAATGTATTCTAAGGTTTCTTTCTCTTGGTATTTCCCTCAAATACCTACACATGTCAGGTAAGCTGATTTTTACGCCTGATAACACACGTATTTCTGTGAGCAACAATTCCGAATCCTGTGAATCAGGATGATCCTTTAAATACGAGTTCACATCATTCAGGAGCTCGTCTTTTTGCTTAAAGTTCTTCAGAGGCAAAGCCCTTTTCCCGTGAGCCCAAAGAGATCCAAAGAAGATGTACCAGAGTCTCCTCAACGTCGCTTCCCTTGATTGATCTTCTTCGTTACCATGCTCTGCTGCTTCTACGAACTTTCCACGTGTTTCTAGCAACAACAGAATCTCTTCAGTACGGTCTACAGACTTGAAATAGGAAAGGATCAGGTGAAACACTTCTTCTTCAATTTTCTCTATCTCATGTTTTGTCTTCACCCTTTCCAAATTCATAGCTACAGCCTTTTCTTTGTAGCAATGTAAGAACTCAGCGCCATTTTTTAGCCACTCTTCTTCAGTTTTCCCTTTGGACAAAATTTCCTTTTCTAATGAAACAAACCGACTGAAGACTTCAGAGTCGCTTTTTGCGATTGCAACAGCCTTGCTTAGTAATTTGTTCCTTTGTTTAAAAGGTTTACCACTTTTTTGAAATGTTCGAGAGTTTAAAAATACATGCCACAAGATTGTCAGCGATGACTCTTTGTGAAGTCCACCCAGGTGAAGAAGGTCAGCTTCAAGCACCGGATCCGGTTTGAGCCTTGCAGCATTTGCAGCTTTTTCATAGTTTCCCCATTCTTTTTCAAGCATTATAATTTCATCAAGGCACCTCTTTTCATGTAAGAATTTCCGCATCTCATCTTTGGAAGAAAAAGAACGAACAAATTTCATCATAAATTTGAAATTCTCGACCGAAAAATAGTGAAGTGCAGCTTTTTGTTTCAACTTTGCAGCTTCTTCAAAGTTGCCCCATTCTTCTTCCAGCAATATCAATTCATCGAAGCACCTCCATTCATGTAAGAATCTCCGTATCTCATCTTTGGAGGAAAAGGAACGAACAAATTTCATCATAAATTTGAAATTCTCGACAGAAAAATAGTGAAGTGCGGCTTCTTGTTTCAACTTTGCAGCTTCTTCAAAGTCGCCCCATTCTTCTTCCAGCAATATCAATTCATCGAAGCACCTCCGTTCATGTAGGAAACTCCGCATCTCATCTTTGGAGGAAAAAGAACGAACAAATTTCATCATAAATTTGAAATTCTCGACAGAAAAATAGTGAAGTGCGGCTTCTTGTATCAGCTTTGCAGCTTCTTCAAAGTTACCCCATTCTTCTTCCAGAGATACAAGTTCATGATAGCACCTCCTTCGATATAGAAAATCATGCATTTCATCGTTCGTTTGAAATGAACAAACATATCTCATCATAATCTCGAAATTCTTGACAGAATAATAGTGAAGAGCAGCTTTGCGCGTCACATTTGCAACTTCTTCCAAGTTTCCCCATTCTTTTTCCAACAATATATGTTCATCAAAACACCTCTTGTTAGTTAGGAAGTTCCGCATTTCATCCTTGGATCGAAAAGAGCGAACAAATTTCAACATACTATTAGAATCCTTGAGAGAAAGATAGTGACGAGCGCCTTTGTGATAAAATTCTAGCTCAGCCTCCGCGCTGCCACAGTCTCCCCAGCCGCCAATTAACTCAAAACCAAGTTCGAACAATTTCCCTTCCGAGCAAGCAGAAAGACACTCGGAAAAAGCTCTGGCCTTCATATATACTTTAACTGCGAGCTTATAACATTTTGCTAGAAAATAACAGTTCCCTGCTTTCATCCACAGAGATTCACTGAAGTATATATCACCTGTATGAATTAAAGAAAAATTAGGTACTAACCGCATTTTCAAGATAAGGTACCGTTTAACTGTTAAACTCAAAGATGTAATGCTTTATTGATAATTTTAGATAACATGAAAAGCTCATAATATGCAGTAGGCTACAAAGTTTCCGAGACAAGACAGATGCAGCAATCACCAATTTTGGCACAAAATTATCATTATCAGTATACAGAACTTGATGATGTCTAAAGTTACAATATGGCTCCTCACATTAGAAAAAGAAGGCAGTTAGTTTTCATGAATTCACCAAAAATCAAGACTCTCACAACTCAAATTTCAAAATGTAACCCATAACAAATGAAACTTCTCCCCCAACATAGAACATAAAAATAAGAAATAAAAAAAAAAAACAAAAAAACATAGAACATGGATTTTGCATTATCTATTCGAGTTCGGTCAGTGTTTACACATCATCCAACTTCCCGCTGATCCATGTGTGAGCCACTCGATTAGGTTAGCAGAAACATCAGTAGAGTTAGTGGTCCATCCTCATTCATTGGGAACTCAAGGGCGAGTTCTATTTAACTAAAGAATCACGATAAGTGAAAAGGGTAAAATACGTGTGAGAGAGCGATAACATTAAAGTGCATACACATAGATCATTAACTATTTAAGCTTCAACACTACAAATTTTAGTGGATGGTTCCTTTGCTTAAATATCAAACTCAATACCTCATATACTAGATCTAAGCTTTCCGTTTTCGTTGTCCTATATTAGAAACTAGTTTAATATAAACAGAAAGTATATGTTATTCCGACCTGTCTACATCCAACCTCCCCCATACCCCGCTCCTGAGAGATTGGGTATAATTGTGTTATTATTAGCACCTTAACATTTACCAACTCAGCACACTGTAGCAAAGCACTTATAATAAAGCTTCTCTGGATTGGGTTAGCAGTCCCCTCATCAGTGCATACGCACTAAAGCATCCAAGTAAATCTATTCCATAAGTCAAATAATGAATTATACAACAGATGAAACTTAACAAGAAGAAAAGGCTACCTGCTGTTTTATAATCCTCTGTCTCGTAAAAGCACTCAGCAGCAAGTACTTTCTTGCCAATAGAATTAAATAGCTTGGCAGCATCCTCAAAAAGCTTCCTCCTTTCAGGATATGAAGACCCGGCATTGAGAGCAATTTCACGGAGGTGATGGGCCTCAGCCAATCTTTCAGAGTATTTGTCTTCAGCCTTCAGGAAGCACAACTGCGACATCCTAAAGTTGTTCTCATGAAAGAGCTGCAAGAATAAAATCATATAGCATTACAGATCTATCTAAAACCAACATGAAGATATATTCCATGAGATTGTAATGAATCAAACCTTAATGCCTCGTGATCTCCACTCATTCTTGCTGCTTGGAACTTTCATTTCGTTAGCAAATGAATCAGTCAGATGTTTGATCTCGACCAGAATCAACTTCTTCCAGAAATCATAAACTGGATGAGAGAAACCAGTAGTTTCACAAATCCACAACCTCTGTCGTGTTCGAGTGATAGCGACATACAACAGCTTCAATTCACTGCATAAACCAACGTGTTTTTCCATCTCGAAAGATGGACATGGTGTAGTACACAGTGTACTGAGAGTGTCTTTTTCTTTCATACATTCAAATATAATTCGCCACTCGTTTACAAAAGGTGATGTAGCAAAAAAGTCATACAGCAACACGTCCTACAAAAAACATGCAATAGATATGCACTTAAATACAAGGTAGAACAAGTAAGATATCTCAATGAATGAAACAATGGCTAATTGCATAAAAAGGAACTGTAATGTGGTTTCCTCAAATTTCTATTTTCAGTAGTGTACATTTTCAGTATTAAAATCATTGAACTTCCAAAAGAAAAAAAAACATTTAATATATCTACTTTCAAATTTTTAATTCAACACGATCTAACGCTGACCCCGTTCCCTGTCAAAATGAAGATATGCTATGCAGGTTCCTTGTCGATAACTTTGAAAGTGTTGAATTGTTGCTGGTAAGATTGCCATAAATCAAAATCTTTTGAAAGCTCAAATCATGTTGCAAGTGAAAACAAAGTTCATTCACTAAAGTGGAAATTTGCGTAAGCTACCTTTTTATAAAACTTTCTATTTAAAACAAGTTCACGATTAGTGTTATACCTGAAACTCTAGGCCTTTTGATTCCATGATTGTTAAAACAAGAGCATTCTTGCCAACTATGTTGACTACCTTCTCTTTATATTTTTCATCACGAACTAAAACAACTTGCTCAGCTCCAAAGCAAGTAATCTTATGTGAATTATCACTTTCCATTTTGAATATAACCTTTATGGCATTTTTTTGGTTCTCGGTTTCAAGCAAAACTGGTAGTTCCCCACCAATTCTACTAGTCTCCGGACTCAAAGCATCAACAAACAATGGAAAAAAGTGATATAGAACGTCCATAACACTTTGTGCCAAATTTAGAACTCCAGCATGTGTGCGAAAGTTCTCGCTTAACTGAAACATCTTGGACATTTTCCCCTTTTCAGAAGCCAAAAGAAACTTTCTGAAGAACAGACACCGTATATCTTCAAATCTGAATCCAATGCCCTTTGCTATAGCCTGGGCTGTATCACCAGCAAAAGAAAAGCCTTCGTGAACATTTGGGCACACATATTTAAAAAGCATAATCTGCTGCAATGAAAGATCTTGGACCTCGTCAATGAATACATAATCCATCTTATCGCCCTTGTACCCTTCAACTTGAAGCCTTTGATGTAGATCATTCACTAAATCCGCCAAATCAAAATTTCCATTTTGTACTTTTTTCTTCTCATACTGAAGAAAGATGGCATAGACAAGTTCTCTCTTCTGAGAATCAAAAATGGAAATTCTACCATCACAAAGTGCAACATAATCAGCTCTTGAAAGGATTCCATGGGAAGCAGTATCTGCTGTAAAACCACCCTTAATAACAGACATTATTTCAGTATAAATAGCCGACGGATCAAGATTTTTTGTCAGCTTATTGTTAAAGTGAGGCCAATAAGATGAACGGAACTTTTCATAAGTAACATTGAACTTCATGTATTCCTCCCAGTCAACAAATCTTGAGTTGCTAGTTTGATTCCCACGAACTAGTTGCCTAGCACAAGGAAGCGTCTCAAAAAAAGATGTGCCAACTGTTCCATCGAGCATAAACAAAAACCTGTTGAATGTTATAATAAGTGGATATGCATCATTCGGAAGATGCATAAATTGATCAGGGCTATCTTCAGACATCATTTTATCAATATCATCAATATGCACCGAGCTGTTCCTGGTAGATGAACTCCCAACACACATTGACCTGGATAATGTATGAAGTCATAATCAGATATACAAAAACTATCAAGATTTATTGTGGAAGAATAAGCTGCAACGTATACCCTTAATTCTTAAACTAACTTTAAAACAAAAGTATATTATGTGTGGGTTAGTTTGGTTATTTTTGAACATTTTATCCAATAACCGTCCTAAAAGGGTATAAAAATAGACTCTTCTGTAGTACTGATGTTTCTTAATGTTTATGGTCAAATTATTTTATTCTATTAGATTTCGAAGCATTAATTATGCAAAAAAAAAAAAAAATTGACATGAACATAGGAAAAAAAAAATTAATTGCTGCCATTTGTTTACTAACCTTTTCCATTCATCAACCTGTTGTTTCACCGCATAGCATAGTTTCGAACTGAAAGTGACAAAAAGTTGACGCAAGATATCCTGCTCCGCATCCTCATTTCTCTCCATCCCCTCATGAAATCCTTCAGTAGCCAAGCGGTGAAGCTGTTCATTTTGGAATAACTTCGTCGTTAACACAGTTGTTTTTCCTGTGCCGGACCTTCCAAGAATGAAGCTACTTTTGCCAAAAGAAACAACATTTTTCTCCTGTTCGGTCAACTCAAATGGAAGTGCAAGCTCCCCACCATTACATCCAGAAATCATATTATTCACAACAGTGGCTGATAATGAATAGAATTTCATTAGTAACAAACTCTCGCGAACCTTCACGTTTTCAACACAGCCGTTTCCACTAGCACTATCCATAAACATATAATCACAAGAAAAATTGTCATGTGTTTTAAATTGTTTAATTTCGGATGTCAAAGGCCATTTCATAGGAAACTGCTCGGAACCCCTGCATCTTGTCTTGCAACGCTCAATGTACTCCAGAGTGTATGTCCCATTGATTCTTTCCAGACGTTTCACTAATTCTGGAATCTCGTGAAAGGGGAGTATATCCCAAACCTTTAAGACTTGGGTAAACTGTTTTTCCTTCACTATATCTACTGTACAAATGAGGTGCATTCCTTTAACCTTAAATTCTTTCAAGAGGTCACAATACGGGCTTTCACTAACAACCCTTGAGGTATAACTCCTTTTTGGCCGCCAACCAGACGCAATCTTCAAAAGCATGAGAAGTACAAGCTTCTTGGTCTCTGGATGCTCGATTTTTGAAAATGATTTTATAAACATGTGCGAAAATAGAATCTGTTGAAAGGAAGTTAAATACTCATAAAAAACATTAACTTAACTCCGAGTACTAAAGGAAAACGCACAAAGATACATATGAAGAAAACACATACGACAGAATTGACATAACATCCAAAATTGACTTTTTCACAGCATATATGAAAACAATAAACCATAGATGAACATGAACATCAAAGCTTAGCAGTTGAAGTTACAAGTAAGCTTATACCTTCCATGTGGTACTTCTAAAGAGCGTTGTCTCTCCACTAAGCAACTCATCAAGCTGATCAAGATCTTTCTTTACTTCAACTATAACCTTTGCCAAGTCCTTGTGTTCATCAGCATGAAAGAAACATTTTTTAGCCTTAGCGTCACGAATCAATGATTTCCACATAGACCCTCCTTCCATATGCACTCTTTCATCTCCTATGATCCATAAACAGTGTCTGTAAAAGTATCAACAAAGCAATATTAGCAATAACATTGCATGTTAATGTTATCAGGACACTAATCAAATCTAATAAATGGTTATAACCAAAATGAACTTTAACGGATAATATACAACTCATTAGATTAGATCCACACACCTTGACCAAGTAAAAAGGGCACTACTGTTGTTTAGATTTCTGTTGACTTCATCTCTATTGGCTCCAACGGTTGATATTATCACAATATCCACCTCTTCACCTTCATATTCATCCACAACTCCAGCTTTTACTTTGAAAAATTTATTGTTTTGGTACTTATTATTTTCAAGTTGTGTTTGCATGCATTGAACTTGTGCAGGATATGGAGATACAAGAGCAATACTGATCATCTTATGCTTTGATGATGCACATTCTGTAAAATGATATATAGAACAATTGCAATTAGTACTTGCTACTTGCATGCAAAATTATGAATAAGAAATCAATAAATATGTATTTATGGTTAACTGGTTAAGCACCTTTATGAAGTAACTGCACAATTCTCATAGCAACTGCTACTTCCACCATGTTTTGCATGCCATTTTCAGCATCCAGAACTTCTTTTCCAGAAAAGACATTGATGAAAGAAAATGGGCCAAACGTTTCACCAGGAATATTATGATGCCATTTTCTTCTAGTATGATCTTTGGAAACCATTGATGAGTTCATATTCCTAATGCATGTGTAGCTATTACTATGCTTTAAGTTTTAGATAAGTGTGTGTAGAAGAACTGAAGAAGAAGATCAGATTGGAAAAAAGAAGTTAATCGGTTGCTAAAATGATTTTGTACTTTTTAAATGGGTACGAAACTCAACCTTCCATCAATTTAAAAACAAAAAATGAACCGTTTCTTGGGTTGTCAGAAGTAATAAGGCTATAACGTATTGTCACTTTATAGGTAACTATAATTGCATGTTGGAAATGACAAATATAATTTAAGTTGGTACTGTACTTTAAAGTCGTACGTAGGATATTCATTTTGGTGCTGTACTAGTTGATTTAAAAGTAAGGGTGCGTTTGGTTCGTTGTAATTCATTGTAATTGGATGTAATTGTAATCTAGATTACATTACATAGGTTGTTTGGTTCACAAATGGAGGGAATTGTAATTCGAATTACATTACGTAGCTTGTTTGGTTTGCATTGGAATTGTAATTCAAACATTACAATTACATCCAATGAGGGATTTGAGATTACATAAGAAGTTGGATGGAAAGTTTTAAATTACGTCGTAATTCAGTATTTTTATATTAAAATATGACTATTTATAAATAATAATAGTAATAAATAATAATAATAATAATATTTCTATTAACATAAATAAAAAAATAATAATATTTAATTTTAACATTAGTATTAATATTTATATTACTTATTAATATTAATATTAATATTAATAATAATATTATATTATTTTTTTTAATTCTTTAATTTATTTTATTTTTATTAGTTTTAGTTAATATTAATATATAATATTTATTATTTTATTATTCTTTATATTAATATTTTTATAAAAAATAAATATTTTTCATTTTTTATTTAATAATAAAAAATAAAAATATATATATATAATAATATTATTTTTATTATTATTATTATTATTATTATTATTATAAGAAACAAAAAGGGATTTACAATAATATTATTATTTTTATTATTATTATTATTATTATTTATTTTTATAAAAATAATTTTTTTTTATTTTTTAGTTAAAATAAAAATAATAAAAATAATTTATTTTTTTGTAAAAATATTAATATTAAAAAAAATTATTATTAAAATAAAATATAAAAATATTTTAATTACTTTCATTATTATTATTTTTTATTTTTTATTTTTTATATTAATAATAAAAAATATAAAAAAAATTATTATATTATTTTTTATTATAGTAATTTTTATTATTACTTATTTATTATTTATAATAATATTATATTTTAATTATTACTTTTTTAAAAAAAAATTTAAAAAATATGAATTACATTACATTGCAAGTTAACCAAACACATTAACATATTTAATCAATTACAATTACAACAAATTACTAACTTTTAAATTATAATTACATCAAATTACAATTCCTTCCTAAAATTACAATTCCTTAAAAAACATTCTGCGAACCAAACGGACCCTAAAAGGCTATTGATTTCCGTATTTGATTGGAATATTTAAAATTATGCATTAAATGATTATATTTTAAACTAGCTTAAGACCCGTACACGGCGGTCTAATATGTATCTTATATCAAACATTTCTTTTTTTAATCTTTGAATATAAAACCATATTATAATACTTATGATAAGCTTGTGCAACTCTAGCTTTTAATATTGATGTATAGTTTTCAGCCAAGAATAAACTCAAATACTCTCCATTCTTCCCATTAATAAAAGCATACAAATCTTTGAGATATTTTCAGCTCATTTGCAGGCTTTGTCATACTCATTTTCATGAATAAGACTTATAATTTCATTACCTAAAGTGAATAAATGATGAGAATATAATTACTTGGTTTAGAAAAAAATAAATATAACTTTCACTTCATAATCTAATATGGAATCATGTTGCAAAAATTGCCTTTGCATCAACCTGACAAGACATCTTTAATTTTACCATCTAAACTTATACATTAACATCTTCAAGTCTATCATTTAAACTGTTTGAGCAAAACTTAGAAGAGACACATCTTTCCCTATATACAACTTCCTTTAAGGGCTTATGTTTGCATAGGTTGGTCGTGTAAAAACTACAAAGCAACACGACCATGTCACGGGGAATAACCCAATTGCAAACAAGCACAATCAGTTAGCATCAAAGCTTTCGGAGGTAAACAAATTTTCTGAAGCCTTGAGTCCTTTATGAAGTGAAGCCTGATGACAAAAAGTGAACAACAAAGCATAAATAATAACTCATCTCATTAAAGTAGATTCAAAATTTATCTATGGATGCATTGGGAACACATTTGAAATGAAGACAAAACACTACAGTAAATATATGTAGCTACATTTTAACTTTGGCTATTGTGAGGTCGAGTCTTGTATTAGGTCATCTAGTTTCGTATGAACTATATCAAAATGAAAGCCAATTTTTTAGTTCTTTCTAAAACTGAGATAAAAGTCTTCTATTTTCAGAAACCATATAACCAAAAGGAGGATTATTAGCCTAAAAAAATAAAGATAAACAAAAACAAAGACAATATTGTCTCATTTTCCTGAAATGGGCAGATTAAGCTGTAATTCATCTCCAACGGGTCAAATGCATAGTAAAAGTGTAAACTTTGGGTGAAATGTAGACGTCTGAAATAAGTAACGGGTCAAAAATCATAATTTATATAAAATTATTACAAATCAATCTTAATGACGTGCTAAATAGCCAACTATTCTGACCAACTAAATAGCCAACTATTCTGACCAACCTGTCTAACTCACTCATTTCGTAAACTGCCTGACTCAACCGCGCATTGATAAATGGGCTGAAATGCCACCTCTAACTATGATCCGTTTAACTATGGTTGTCGCACGCATTTCGAAATCACCTTATGGACATTAACCCCAATAGAATCACGGTTGCTATAAGAACACAAATAGCCATTGCCTTTCTTATTACAAAATATGAAAATCTCATGTTTCAAAGAGGTGTCCTTATCCTTACATAAAGAACCTACCTCCTTATCAAGCTAAAAATGCACTCTAGTGAATAACTATGTGAAGCCAACAATATAATCTTGTGATAACGGATCAAACACTTCTGCAAAGAAGAGATTATCACTACTTTGTGCTTAGGCCGTAGTGCTTACACACATTTACTAAAGGAAAACATATATTGTTTCAAATAGATTTAACCCATTAATAGAACAACTATCAACTAAGAAAACAGCCTAAGATTTATGAGTATCTAAATACCACCTTTTTTCTTTCTTTCCAGAGTATAATAGCTTTATTCATGTTTCAATGTCAACAAAATGAAAGTATATAAACGTACAAAGTGTTCTACTCAACTTATAGTCAGATTAATAAACATGTACCATAGAGTGTGAATGCTAAATAATAGACTCAGTAAACGAAAATACTATAAATTATTCTTCCTCCATGTCAAAGCAATGGCCATGCTTAGAACTAAGTTAGAATTACTAAATAGTAATACTTACAATGTTCCTGCCATTCAGAAGACTTTTATCTATTTTTAAAAAGTCATATGACTAATAGCTTACATCAATACGAATTAGTCGCCACTCGCCAGTAACCACATCATGTACAACGGAAAAGGTGCCACAATATAAATATCTCATTTTAGTTACATAATGGAATTCATTCTAATGAGAACATCAAGATCAGCCTAATACATTTGAAGCTCCAAAAATTCTTGCATATAGCTAATTTACTTAATTAATTTTAAACCCAAAAGGAAAACGTGAAGAACTTATATGTGAACCAATACTATCTATTTTTCAACAAAATCACATACTTATAATCAAGCATACACTTTAAAAATCCATATGTTTAAAAGTCATACCTTGACTTCTGAATATTAATTAGGTAGCGATAAGTGACTAAGCTATGATATTAATCAAGTAGTACAACCACACTTGTTGCAACATAGAGTAAGACCTTGACCAAATAATCATGGAAACTTTAAACATCCTTAAATAAATTATAATTGACATAATATTACCTTCTGAATCATAATTCTAGAAACTATATAATAAAATTATATGTAATCTACATCGGGCTTAAAGTTTAAAATAGACTGCTTATCTCAAATGCTAATTTAGGAGTGTGTGGAATCGCTTACTATAAACCGCTTAATTTCATCGAAACGGTCAAGTATGGACATGCTTATTTTTTAGAACTAATTTTCAAAATACTGATGCGTAGCCTAAGTTTCGGTTTTCGTTAGCCCAACCCACAAGCAAACCAATTACATCGCTTTTTCTAGATCCCGTCACAAAAAAAACCAATCACATAGCTGCCATAACCCAGGTTCTGACATTTTTGACCAAATACTTTATTGGCCAAAGCCACTAAGCCAACCGAAGTTATGCAAACCCATGAAATCATTAACCATTTCATAGAAAATATTAAACAAAATATAAAATCAAGTATCAAGGTTTACACAAGTCCTAAAAGTCAAGAGTCAGAAATAACTCATTTTATTCATCATTTTAAGTTGTTTTCTAAATTGTTTGTCGAAAGCTACTAAACTTAACATGAACTGAATAACGTAAGTAAAAAAAATCATTTGAAGCATAGAAAGAGCATACCTCGCTCATCGAAAACTATACCATCAAACACATGGTTCAAACAAAACTTGATTGGTCTTCACCTGCAAAAGATGAACATAACTGCTTATAAACCAATTGCATAACTTAACCAATGTCCGACTTTTAAAGAACTAATATTAAGATCAAATAAGCACCATCATAAATGAAAACTTATTTTATAAACAACTTTAGGAAGTGATCTTTATTGATGTATGATGATTACCACACTTGAGAAACCCTATGTAATGAACAGTGGATACCTAAAAAAGATGCATAATTTAAGTCATTCTCACCTGATCCACACTGGTTCACCATGCATAGTCTCACCAGTTGGTCGTGGAGCTAGTTCAGCATTATTGTGATAAAAACGATTACTAACTGTATAAATCCATTGGAGAAAAAAGAAAATGACATTAAACAAAAACTGGATATACAAAACAGTAGAAAGTTACTGCCACCAAAATTATGATACAACCAAAAGATAATTAACTTGAGATTACCTTATTGTCAGCGCCCAAACATACCTTTTAAATGACCTCATCAGAAACCTTGTTTTAGTCAAATTTATAGAATCATCGCACCATTTATTTTAAATGTAAACAAAATTTATTTCGGGTCAATCCCATAAAAGAGTTAGTATAAACTTCCAATACACCTTAGTTGCAAGATGGTTTTTCGGACATTTTCCTTGATTTGATCGATATATATGAATAAGGACACTTTACATCTTTCGGTGGTGATTCAATGATAGAACTAAGCTTTACTCACTCCAATCTTTAACACCTCTTTTTAAATAGTAAGTACCCTGAATAAGTTGCGCGAACATGATGTAAGCAACCAAATGATAGGTAAAATATTTAAAACTTTGCAAAATGAAACAGTATACCTACTACCTTTGCTATTGCCAGTCACACAATCAACAACTTTTGATTTTTCCATTTGCGGTAAATACATTCCAACATAATTACAATCGCCATTTCTCACCAAATGACAATTGGCAGATATCTCGTTCATGCCTCCCTAAAAAATTCAAATTAAAATCGGGAAAATATTAGTTATACAGTTAAATTCTGGAAAAGATTAGTTAAAATAATAGTTATACATTTAATTAACACAACATAGTACAAAAGAGGGGTAAAAATCACTTTACCAATTGATCTAGCTACTTCTACTTTAAACAACAACAAAATGATGAAGCACGTCTCATATAGCACTTTATACAACACAAAACAACTACTATATATCAGGCTTCACGTCTTTACTTATTTTGCAACACCTCCAATTTACAAATTTGTAAAGTTGAAAGGTTATTTTTGTTTTTTGACATCTATATTAACAAAGGCTGCGTATACCAATGTAACCAAACAAACACAAATGTGCAAATTCAATAGAATAAATAGATAGATATCGGGCCTACAAATACGTAAAATCGGTATGTATATGTTTGCTCTCAAAAGTAAATCATAATAAAAAATCGTAATTCTTATTAAATAATACTCCTTATATATAAACAATTGGTACCTTTTCTGACTGAAATTGTATCGAAATTGTTCGATGTTGTAGCGTCACAAATTAATAACTCATATCTGATGCAGAAGCAGAAACACATATTTGTTAGAATTATTAATTGATTTTTTTATTTGCATTGCTTATAAGAATACGCTTATAACTGTTTGCTAATAACTAAAGAAATTTGAAAAAAGAATCGATCTTGTTTGGGAAAAGTGAGGGAATATCTTTACTATTTAAGAAAATTTTTATGCCAGATGTATGTTCTGATAAACCAATTAAAATAATCAGCAGTTGAATGGAACGATTAGCATTTTAATGGTTCCAGTTATAAAACAAATGATGCATGTATTGGTTGGAATCAGTAGCCAAATTCAACAATTAACATCTATTGTGCAAGGGTATCCATATTCATCCAATAGCCTCATGACTTCTTTAATATATACTTATATAGGATCGTGTGAATGGTTATAATACAAGATAATGAAAACTTAATAAGTTAGACACTCAAAATCTAATAAATATCAAGTAGATAATAAGCTTGCGCATTTTATGAGACATTTAATGTGCGTGTAAAACTATTGTCATTGTCATGACCTTAAACGTATCTCATTTTTCATATGACCAAGAAAATTATGCTTTTAACTGTAAAGTTCATTCTCTTTATATGTACCTTTCCAGGTACTCATAAAATAACTTGTCAAGAGCTTAGGTACTCATAAAAAATCTTGTCAAGAGCTTTCAGCCTAAAATCTAACGCCTGATTGAAATAGGTTCAGTTCCATCTATTATACACAATTTTAAAAAGACGTAAAAAATTATAATTAGTGGACACAATTGACTCAAATGTAATAGAAGGGTGTTTATGTATATTACTTCATTAGAAGCACCATTAAACATTTAACCAAATATAAAAAGGGAAACCTGTTATGCCAATAAATCTCTTAAAGCCGTACATTGTTATTACTGTATAAGATATGCATCAGATACTATCACTGCTCCACCCCATATAAGTATGTATAATGTAAAAGTATCAATCAAAGTACAGAGGAAAATGCGGGGGAAACTTGAGTTCAAACCTTATGAGTTGTCTTCTTCAGCACAACTCCCATCGGTTTTTTACTTTACCATAATCACGTTAATCAACCAGTCTTGTTTCAACCCCTACCAAAAGTCGCATGTTTTATAAGATGCCTTTTGTTAGTTGCTACTGTATCAAAAAATATCACATTTTTTCGTTTAGGCATTTGAACAAACACTGTGTTCATAAAGAAACATAGCATCATTCATCTCGGTTTCAATTCATTTTAAATAGCCAAAGTTTTTGTTAAATAAATAACTAAGAGAAGAAAGATAGAAAGGACTAACATAAAGAAAAATCAAAAAATATAAATTGAAAATCAAGGACGTACCTTCAAAAGTTCAAATCATCTCTTTGGAAGCATTCTTTGCCCTTTCAAGAAGCAGATGAAACACCGAGAGGGAAAATGATAAACGACCTAATTATCAACAAAAATAAAACCTAATCCAAAATAAAGAAGGACTGCCGGATTTTTAAATTCAAAGATGGTTAAGAAATAAAGTTTAAATGGAGAAGATGAGATGAAGAATCAATTTTAAACTTCAAATGTATCATTTTGGTTATGTATAAAAAATTCTGACAAGAAACTTTAACTTTTGATTTCTTCAATAAAAAGCAGAGATATTGTGATGTTTTCCATGAAGCTTTGTATAAACAAGTTGGTAACACCTGCATTTCGCTGCGATGATGTTCGTTGTCTAACATAATGGTTTTTTTCATAGATAAAAATAGAATTTACTTCATACATAGGAACAAACATGTTTCGGACGTGGCCGCTATACAAAAGATTTTAGGTCGCGTATGAAGCCTGATTGTTTTTTGTGCATACAAACATACATGTGTGGAACTGGTCACTTATATTGCCAACTATACAAAAGGTGTTGTGTTGTTCCAGGTATGCATTCTAGGACTTCTTGGACCGGATGGCTTGGAGTTTGTAGGTGTACAAAAGGGTAGCATTTTTTGCAGCCAGAGTCTTGGCACGTCACATGCTGGTGTTCATGTCGCACAGAATGAGTTTAGGTTAAAAAAATAAAGGATGATGCATCATGGTATTGGAAATCATGTGAGTTGGGTAGGCGGACCTATTTTTATTTTTTTGCAACTTCAGTCGTGCTAATCTGTTTTCATTTTCTTTTCTTGCTGCGGTTCTTCGGGGAAAATGTTTCTTTTGACGCCTTTCGTCGGATGCTGAGTTTTTGCCTGTGCTTTTGTTGGGTCTTTGTGTTCTGCTACTGCTAGTGTTGTTGGAACTGGTGTTGCTGTATGCGAGGTAATATTAGAAGGAGGTATGTATGGTTTAAAGTCATAGTAGGTATCTAGTGTTGTTGTGTACCTGGTTGTTCTGCTGACGCTTCTACTGATGCTTCTGCTGTTGGTTGCGCCTTTGTTGGTGTTGCAGTTATTTGTAGACCTGTTTAAGTGTAGTTTATGGTCAGTTGTAAAGGTTTCAGGGTGCAGGCATAGGTAGATATAAATGTATCAGATTGCCATATTGTCACAATTAGAGTATTGTAAAGTCATTGTTAACTTTTTTATGTTAGAGACGTATCTGCTGATCAAAGAGTCCATGTTCTAACATTAATACTGAAGTAAAAAGATGAGACAGACAATGTGTGGATCTTGATGACAAAAAAAGGTGTGGTGTGGATACGTTTTTAGTTGTACACATAAGGTTTTAGAAACAAAGACATTAGGACTCGATTTTGTACCTGTTGTGGATACTGCGTGTGCGGGAGTCACTTTGTCTAGATGTTGGAATGTCTCTGTAGGTGTCACTGCAATTTCTGTTTCAGGTGGCCTGTCTATTTGTTTAAGCTTTCCGGACACGTCTCCAGGTGCACTCTCAGATGTGGAGGACTGACCAATGTCCTCTTTTGTGTCTAGGATGGTGTCGAAGTAGAAATCGATTCTTCCTGCTATACATGTGGGGTTATAGTGAAATTGGAACGTGCGTTTTCTTCCTACCAGGGTAAGAATTTCATTTGGAAAGTTGCGTGGTCCAGGGTTTCCGTGTTTGGTGACTAAGTCAGTGCAATCGCTTCCGGTGAGTATGTTGGCGTTAGGAGTAAAGAACGTGAAGGGTCCTGTTGTAGTTCCATCTGTGATAGATCCTTTAAAGTTGAACTTGTGTTTGCATACATTAAGAGGGTATAGTAGTTTGATAAGCAAGGTGTAACAGTGGGCGTTAAGGGTTACCTGTAGGTTGGTATGTCTTGTGGGCCATGTCTTCCGCAGTATGGAGTGTCATTTGGGTTGCTTACCTTCTAGGGACATTGACTACACGATTGGTAGTACCCGTCTCTAGCAGTGTTGATGCTTCTTATGGTACCTTCGCATACAAACCTCATTCACTGCATGACAAATTAGAGGGTTCACTTTCTGAACACAATTGGGTAATGGTTGTAGGTGTTGATGTATACGAAAAGGGAAAGAGGTTGTATTAACCTTGTAGGTGGCGGGATTTTGCTGCAGCAAGGTCAAAAGCGGGAATCGGTTCCTGTTTTTTTCGTCCATTGGGTTTGAGCACCTTTCTTTGGAGATTTGTAAGGGGTCATTTATGTTCTGCCTTTGTGTAAACCTGTTATAGTTGGTCGTTAGTTGGTTGTTTTTTCCCCTTGATTGGGGTATTAATTTTGTGTCCAGTTAAAATATAATATACTTTTTTTTGCTTACTTAGTTTTTAGCTGCTCCAATTCTGGTATATCTGGATCGAAGTAGTACCGAGTTGCAGGGGTTCCTGACAATTGAAGGCCTGTGTTGTTATAAGACATTTGTGAGGTTATGTATTGTAAAACATGAGTGCATAAACAGGAGATGTTGGTTGTGTTAGAAATGTACCTCCATAGTTGGTGACTTTGCAGGAGCTTACAGCAAATACAACAGGCTTTTCCATTAGTTCAAATGCGGTTTTGTCAAACTCTATTGCCATGTTCTCCCAAAGAGTCAGGTCAATAACGTTCCCACTGTTGAAGAATGCAATACATAGTATCAGGTAGGCTGTGTGTATGTTATTCTAGGGTGGAAAAGGAAGGCACATACCTTAGGTTCTCTACGTCAAGCTTTCTTATAATTGCCTGAGCCCCATTTTAAATGCGAACGGGTTAGGTATTGCCTACTCTTGTTAAAGAACCGATGTAGTCTGCGATTGTCAAATGAGAAGTGGTAAGATTAGGTAAAGCCATTTATGGTTAACATTTTATAAGTCTACGCGCTTTTGAAAGTGAACAAAGGGCTTAACAGAAATGTAAACAGAATGAATAAAATGGTATGTGTATTTATTTGTAACACGTTGTGTGAATGGATATTTAAGGGAAAGCAACTATCTTAGGTGAAATGCGATACCTGTTAATGTTGGTTGTTTATGCTGTCCTCGTATGTGCATTTTTGACCCAAGCAGACTGTATGGAACAAATTTGAAATAGTGGGTTGGGAAGTCTGTGGTTGGAATGTGTTCGAAATTTGTGTATGTTTTCCCGAATTGCAAAGTGGTTCTGTTTTCCAAAGTTTGCTGATAATTGGGTGTCGGTATGCAGTTAAAGCCTGATATTCTGTATGCATATCCTTCCTTCAGTATGCCATTAAAGTATGGGATGTCATGCATTCCCATATTAGCTTGGATGGCAGATCCCTGTCGGTTGTAATTTGGTTTGTGTAAATGGGTAAATAATTGGTTTTAAGTTAAAAGTAAATTTGGTTAGAGTATACCTCTCTGTCAATCAGGATGCATCAAAAGTCTGTCGTCGATGGGTCCGGTGGACTCCGATTGATCCACATACGATACACTTTGGCTTCTAAAATTTTATTCTTCACTCCTGGTCGCAAATCCGAGATGCATTTGTCGCCCATAGTATCTGCAATAAAGGTAGTATGTGTTAAAAGTCTGTGAAGAGAGGTAGTAAAAAAATGAACTTTCAATTTTTGGGAAACCATGTGTCTGAATAACCATGCGGTTGATATGAATACTTACAAACAGGTAAATCAAATAGGAATAAGTATTTAGACACGGGGAAAACATTTTTTTTATTAATCATATACGGATTACATATGATAAGCACGTTGCCTATTTAGATATGGGGAAAACTATCCTAGCTAGTGTCAAATAGGTAGTATCATATTTGGGGGGGGGGGGGGGGGGGGTTCGTTAAGGTTTGCTAGGAAATCACGGTATACAATGTTTTTGGTGCTATTCGGATGATGGTTGTCTTGTTCAGCAATTAAGACTTTTAACCCGTGTGGAGATGTAGCCCTTGAAAGAGCAACGTAGAGCTGCCCATGGGCGAAAACAGGTTCGGGTAGGTATACTCCAATCTTGTTCAACGATTGTCCTTGACTTTTGTTAATCGTCATCGCATAGCAGACTTTAATCGGGAACTGTTTTCTTTTGAAGACAAAGGCCATATGGGGTTCTCTTGTTGTTAATATAATTCTTGGAATGTAGACTCGCTCTCCGACTCTATTCCCGGTGATTACTTGCGCTTCAATCAAGTGTGACCATAGTTTTTCACAATCATTCTAGTTCCATTGCACATGATCCCATGAAGATTCATGTTTCTTAATAACATAATAGGAGCCCCTACTTTCAATTCTAGTCGGTGAGCTGGGAAACCGGGGGAAATGGAAGGTGTTTATATATTCTGGTGGATAAAGCAATTCTACGGCGCCTCCATTATTTCCAAGTGGTATAACCTTATCTGAGCTAGTGTACACCATAGTCTGTCCGTTGACCCTTTCCAGAATGATACCGTTAATGGTATCGGCCGTATCGTTTCTTGGACATACGATTGCTTTATGCTGTAAATCGTGTGCATTAGGGCTGTCCAATGTTGTAGGATCATAAATGAAGTCTATTAAGTTTTGTAAGCTGTTCTCGCTGTTTGGGACACAATATTCGTCAGGGATAGTTATCCATGAAGAATCTCCGGCTTCAGTATCTTCAGGTTGGCCAATGTCACCGTCCCCAACATGCAAGAGCCACTCAGCAAATGTCTGTGCAACCAACTTTTCACTATCACTAAGCCCGGGTTGCATCAGCCGCATGTTCTGTGTCGACCTACAAACTTTGAAGTTCGGCCACAATGATGATTGGCAAATTGAAGCTGCAATGATTTCTGCCTTTGTAGCTCCCTTTTTTACAGGCAAAGTCTGGCAAAAACCCCACCCAACACGACAGATTTGCCACCAAATACCACAGTCGGGGCATCTAGTAGGTCCCTAAGAGTTCTGTCTAGCGCTTCGAAACACCTGCGGTTGTTCATAGGTGATTCATCCCAAATGATGAGGTTTGTTTCTGCTAACAACGTCGCCACATGGCTGCCCTTATTTATATTGCATAGAGATTCATCTGTGAGTTCTAATGGAATCTTAAATCTTGTATGAGCTGTTTGGCCAGCGGGAATCAGTAAGGATGCTATTCCGGAAGATGCAACAGCGAGCACGATCTTCCCCTGAGTACGTAAAGAACCTACAAGGGTCTTCCACAGGAATGTTTTGCCTGTGCTTCTGTGGCCATAGACAAAGACCAAAGTTTGTTGGTCCGTTAAGGCGGCATTCATAATGATATCATATATAAACCTCTGACCTGAATTAAGCTTAGGAACAAAAATGGCAGTTTCCATTGCTAACTCCGCCTGGTTATACCCTCTTTCTTCCATTAGCTCTCTGTTTCTTAATGCAATGACCATCTCCCTAGACAAAGTTGGCAAGCCGAAGTCTTTCAATGGTTTTGAATATGTATTCAAAATAATTTCTAACTCGTACAAAACCCCAGCTTGTAACTCGTTGTCATTCATGTGAAGATTTGGTATATTAAGAGAAATTGACTTGTTATAAGGAATATCTTCTGACATCTTTCTCCAATATGTTTGCCACAGTTTAACCGGGTCGGACACGTCACAATACATGAGGAGTTGGGTAAACAACATGGTCAATTCATGACCCGTTGATGAAAAAGCCGCTTCTTGTAAAGCTATATGCCACTCATTATCATTGCCTAAGAGCCCCATAGCTTCGCAAGCAGCCCTAAAGGTTGGGTACAACTTGTGATCTGTTGTACGTATGTCCTCAAATGTTGTACAGCCCGTGCGATGACATAGAAGAATGCGCAGGTAAAATAATTCGCCGGAGCTGGGGTGAACATACGCAAGTCGCCCGATAGAACCTGAACCCTTCCGTTGTCGTGGCCTCCAACTTTTGGAGTCTGGATACCAAACAAATTCCTTTGGGAAATCAATGTATGTCAGATGTATGCCGTCTGTGAAGACTTCCTTATACGCCAACCACTCAGTCAACGTGGTTTTTTTTTTTACCTTCAAGCGATACAACATATTGCAATGGCTGGCTGTCTCTAAAAGTAATGGTTTGCATATTCTACAAATGGACTGCAAGGATGATGACAACTGGTTGCCGACTGTGAATATCAAACTTGAAAATAAGCCAGAATGCTTCGTACGGGCAAATGTAGCGGCCGTCAATGTAATTCTGAATTTCATCTTTTGAAATGGGAATGTTATTGGCTGTAGCTGGATCATCACCTGTAGACCTTACAACACGGGCATCAACTTTGTTTGTGCCCTTGGAAATATATTTGAATAGGTACTTGATAAGCATACTCCAACCACAATACCCCACATTGATATGCGCGTGAAATGTGAGACAAAGTTCTCTGTTATACGGCACAACATATGTGTTGTCTAAATCTATGCCACGTCTCGTTGTAGAGACGTTTGTATCACGTCTCCAGTAATGAACATAACCGTTGTTGTCGAAGAATGTGTTGTCGTTGTATCTTTTTGGGATTTTTTTTTTCACTTGCCATCCTTCATACAAACGGCTTGTACATCAGCTAAACCGCACGGTCCATGAAACATCATTTTTGACACAATTCTGTAGCCATCCGGATCTGTTTCCGGATCCGGCAGCTCTGCTGAAATGTATTGGTCGACATCTTCAGGGCGGTGTATTTTATCCTTTGGGTCAACCCAAAGAAGGGTGTGACAGTGCGGGAGACCCCGCTTTTGGAACTCTATAGTGTATAAGACTGCCACATAAAGATGGAGAAAATGACAATGAGTTTGAGATAGAGGGAGTAAATAACATAAGAAGGGAGCAGGTAGAAAGGGAAAAGCATAAGATAAAAGTGTGTAGTTACGGCCTGTGACTGCACCAAAAAGGCGGCGTTCTTTTAGGAATCTGCAAAATGAATGGACTTTTTGCTCAAAAACGTGAACCACAACATCAGCCCGATCTGCTGGAGTAAGCGTAGGCCGGGCGGCCATGTGTCTGACAATCTCCGGCCAATTGACATTGCAAGTAAAAGTGATGAAATACTGTGGACTACCAAGAACCCTGCAAATGGCCAAGGCATCTAGGTAATGACTATACATGTACCTAGGACCACCAGTAAAAGAGCGTGGCAGAATAAGACGGCCACCCACATCAGACCCATCACGATCACCCCGATATAATGCGTAGTATATTCCTAATAAGTACTCCTTTCTGATATCATTTTGATGCGTGCGGTAGAAGTCCAGGCGGTTTTGTTCTATGCAGCAAAAAACGCCAACCACATATTGCTGAAAAAGGCGACCTCCCCTAAACAGCAATCCATAAGAACCCGGCCGCTCGTGCAGCTGGTACATGTAGTACATATTCATGGAGATTCTCTTTTGGTCGTTTTTACGCTGTTTCAGTTCCAGAAAGTAGCCTGTTTCCCCATAGACGAACAACAGTGGAAACTGAAGCGACATGTATGATTTTTGCAACTTATTTATTCGTTGTGGTTCCCCATCCCGCACTTCAATGATAACATCATAATCATTTTCATTATCTGTCCCGTTTTCAAACACAATCGCACCAATAACAGAAGAAGTAGGGAGGTCGTATTCTCGAGCGCCAGTTACACTAAATAGCCTAATTTTAAACTCCGGAACGTCATGCGCGGCTAATTTATCCCTAGCTGTGCGAAACAGCCTAACCAATTCATTGTGTTCATCTAGCGTGGTGATCAACAAACCCACCACATGTGGATCTAATGAGGTTGTGCTACTTCCACCAAAAGGACGGAGCCTGTTCTCGACTTCATGGATAGTATCATATATATAAAGTTGTAGAAACCGGGGGGCTCCAGGTGGAGGAGATAGAGATCCCATCGTATGATACACCTGGCCTGAGATCTTGAACACGTACGGCCCACGGCCAGTGTTAACTGAGTTGTCAACATGTGCGCCGAATGAAGTCATTGCAAACATTTTATTGTAGGCACGAACATTCTCCATAAATCCTTTATCGTCAAATAAATTCTGTATGGATTCGGGAGGATCCCTGGCGACTGGCAGAACTATTTTCCCGCCCGAACAACATTTATTGTATTCTGGAACGCGAGTTGTGGCCGAACGGACTCGTTCCCCGTACCAAAAGGTAGCCCCACAGTGACGACACACACAGTTACAGTCACCCAAATCCATGTATGTTGCAGTAACAGTTGGATTTTGGAAAAAAGAGAAACTCTGTCAGTCTAAGTCGTGAAGCAACAAATACGTACATAAATATAGGAAAAGCTGAAGCGAGATAATTTGGTACCATTTTGAGGCTGGACCAAGTTGCTGCCCGAAATACTTGAAGCACTGGGAAAAGTGGATCGTCGATATGACAAACGTCGTCTTCTGGCCACGGGAAGGGGACCTTCAGAGCGACGGCGGTGGTCTGTATTATAGAAAAAAGAGTTGGTAAATAAAGTTACAGTAAAAGGGAGAACTGAACGTAGCAGTAAAAGCTTTTCGCACGACCAAAGCTGAACATACTGTTTTAAACTAAAATGAATTTAGAAACTCCATCAAGACAGGACAATCAAATGCTGAATATTTATCTACTTGACATCTTGTTTACCACATTTGATGATTAATGTTTAGTTTTTATACCACTAAATATTTATCTACTTGACATCTTGTTTACCATATTTGATTAATGTTTGTTTTTTATACCACCGAGTCACAAACTTAACTGCACTCTTTGAATGAAATTTGATGTAGCACATGTTCAAGTATAATGTAATTATCTGTTCTTTTTAAAAAGCTATATGTCAATTATGTGTCTGTCATAATGTTTTCAAACCCGGGTCGCTAACATAGAGTTGTAACCGAAATAGGATTGGTATGAGAATGTTTTTATCTAAACACCTTTCTCTTTTTACAATACATCGTTTGTTAAGCACTTTAAACTTAGGTGGATGACATTTTTTTGCCAAATTATATTTTGGACAACCTTTTTTATTTTCAGCTTTTGTAAATAATGAGAACACACAGCAGCGGGCTGTGATATCAGCTTTTATAACAACAATAAGCAAGACAGCAACCCAATTACCACACGGAGATCAAGTGAAAGCAGAGAATAAAGTTGCGAGCTATGAACTTAAATGGACAACGAAAAGCATCTAAGGCGCACACAAACTACACAAACAAAAGAAAACTAATCACACCATAATTCAGCACCCAAAAAGAGACAACAGGCACACTTGTTAACTTCTTTTTTATGGTTACTTTTATGTTGCTCTTTGGTGTTATGGACAGTAGGGTAGTCAACAAATACACAGATACAAACCACAATGTCAATCCTAATATAATCCATTGTTAAGCACTTTAAACTTAGGTGGATGACATTTTTTTTGACAGATTTATATTTTGGACAGCCTTTTTTATTTTCAGCTTTTGTAAATAATGAGAACACACAAAGCAGAAAATAAAGTTGCCAGCTATGAACTTAAATGGACAGCAAACAGCGTCTAAGGCACACACAAACTACACAAACAAAAGAAAAAGTCGTCAACAAAAACGTGAGCACACAACTTACGCATAAAAACAGCAGGCCTCTTTTGGTTTCTATCTTTTTGCGTGACTGTTTAGTTTTGGTTGTACAAACGGCCCTAAGTTATGAACAGTAAGTGTTTTGCCTTTTTTTACAAACAGTGACACCCCTTTACTTCTAAAATCAACAGTGGCAGAATGAGGTTTTTGGTCGATTAGAATTTCATTTAAAACAAAATGTATAAATAAACAAAAGAAATACATTTCACATGATTAAATATTTATACTGTATCAATTTCAACTGCTATTAGTTAATGTTTAGAGACTTAAGAAGTGAAATGACAACTTCCATGTTTTGGGAAAATTTTGTATAAAAGGTGAATATGTTGGTAAGAAAATTGAGGGAATGTGCAATACAAACCTTGAACAGAAGAGGCCGGTGTGCTGTAGTGTGAAGTTGTGCCAGTAAGAGGCGGTAAACAGTTGGAAGGGGCATTGTTTGCAACGAATGAGGAGGAGGAGGATGTAGAACCTGCAGTAAAGGATAAAAAGTTAGAAAACCGACCATTGCTGTAGATTGGAAGAAAGTAATAAGACAATAATAATGGCTTACCTATGGCAGCTACACTTCCTGACTGTCGAAACCATAACTCAAAAGGGCTGGGTGGCAAAGGCGAAGGGGCATCAGATGGATGAAGAAAAGGTTCAGTACGCACAACCGAATTCTGGAAATCTAAGATGACAGGAGCATTTCCGATGTTTGTAGAAACCAAGGAAAGAGCATGTCAAGGAAAGAGCATGTAATTCGACTGGAAAATGGCGACTGGTAGAACCTCCAACGTCAACCGAGTGCGCAACATCATTAGGACAAATACCCGTGCCATAAGTGGCGTTACTCACACCCCCCGGAAACAGCAAATGCGTACCACTATTATAACCAACAACATCAAGACCATGCCGATTACTCCCACCACCACCAAACGAAGTTCCACTATTTACAGGGAAATCTAAATGACAAAGGTTTTCATCGCACAACAAAAAATCCGGCTGCAACGTTGACAACCCATGTGGCAGAACTTGGGGCTGGATTTGGTGTTCTAAAATAGAAAGGGAATGAGATTGCAAAATGGGAGAGGCATGGTGACATTCTAACGAAGCAACAAAAGGAGGCGTATCTATCAAAAGGGACAGACTATGATCTCCTAAATTTGAGCATATGTTGGTATTCTCATTTTCAGAATCTAATGTGCCAAACATTCTATGATTCATAAGCGCACTAAAACGAAAATAAGAAAACCATTTTGCAAAGAAAGGATGCAAGTATTCTAATGACATAAATGCATAACAATAAGAAGAACATATCAATAGAAATCCGGAAAATAAAATTCCAACATATAAAAAAAACCCATTAAAAGAAATACAAACCTCCACAACTGCTAATGAAATTAAAACCTGTATGAAAAAGGGGAGCTAATTAGGGGAGAAAAATAAGCGATTAAATGGATAAAAAACATTTGTTGAAAGTACAAACCTCCACAGTTGTTAATCCAATTCAAACCTGTATGAAAAAGGAAAAGTAATTAGGGAAAAAAAATAAGCCAGGAAATGAATTAAAAAAATGTGTTAAAATCAATTAGGGTTAATCGGCCAAAGCTGTGAGGCTAAATACCCAGATAACAACCTTGATTGAAGTATGAACTAAAAACCTCAGATCCGTGAATGAGTAGAAGGAGTGAGAAAATACGTTATACACAATGGAGATGGTTGAGCATCTCTTTATGCACAGAAGAACCTGTACACAATAAGTTAAAAGTTAAAATCAATGTCAAATGTTTAAAAAGAATTTGGTAATGTAAATATAGAGTAAATAGGTCGTATATTTTATGAAATAGTAGACCATACGCTTTCCATAATAATAACATAAGCATATGAGAGTAAATGTAATGTTTTCGTCTCACATATATTTATCTAAGTCTTCCCTCAATAAACATGACAATAAATATAAATAAGAGTAGTTACGGAGTAAGTAACATGGTATGAATGAAGTAGGTTAAGAAGTTCCAATATAAGTCGTAGATGCAAAATAGTCTCAAAGTTGGGAATTTGAGCATTCGACTTATGCAAAATAGCTATGGCACAATTAGTATTCATTTTCAGGATGCCTCTTAACTTGTCAGGTACAGAGCATCCAGAAGTTCTATATATTGTTTTTAGTCCAACTAAGTACATCCCTCATCATTCTGATACAAATATTTTCCATGTAATAAAAAAATTACAAAACCAAAACCCTGAATTTATTTATATAAATCTGAAATACCTAATTATTATAGAATGGATCGTGTAGACTTGTAGGGTGTCAGTGGGAAGAAGTTTTTTCACTCAAGCATAAAATCAAACAGTTGGTATGCATAAATATATAGTATCGAAAATCAATACTTTTTCACACAATTATCCTTATCCCTATTCCTAATTCGTAATTAATCATACCCCCTAATTAAAAGATGATAATACAAATAAGTTACCTCAACAAAGCTAGTAAACTATAAATCCGAGTGGCGATTGAATGGAAAAATAGAAGAACAACAAAAAAAGAATCAAAATTACCTCGAAGCAGAAGAGATATGTTGAACCGAGAATAAATCCAAACACTACATAAACCACATTCAGAAAGTCAGTATTACAACCTTATTTAACAACACAAATAGCAACAAAAAAATAAGAAAAATAAGCAGAATACCTGATTAGGGATCCAAATAGTGAAAGTAAAAAATGGAGAAGCCAAATACCCAATATATAACATCAGATCTAAAAAGGACAGGTGTATAACAAATATTTACACTAAGCATGCACTTAGGACACTTAAGCAAATACAATTAATGGGTAGGGCACGTGGGGATAATGTTTTCCCGCCAAAAAAACACGACAGTAAAGCCAATATTATTAAAATATTCCACTTGGCTTCCTAAAACAGTATATAGTAATAATGTATACCAACAGAAATGTTTAAAATGAAAAGTTAAAGAAATCAACAATCTTTATATGACATCAGTATATTACAAAAATCTTTATATGACATCAGCATATAATATTCTTTTATTAAATTAACCAATAATTAGGTTACACCTAGTCAAATATGACATAGGCATAAACCTTCTTTTAATAGAATAAATAGATATAGATTGCTTAAATTATTTATACATTGAGTGTTTTAATCAGTTTTGAGAGTGTCTCCATCAATTTTCAAACTAAAATGACGCCCTGCAACGTTAGTTCAAATTACGAGTAAAGTTTTGAACTTACGTTTCACGTTGGCTTTCAAAAGCATATACTTCTGAGTGGGTTTGTGTAGGGACGGAACTTGACAAGAATTATCGAAAAGGCCAGACGGTAGTGTATTTGTTTTAGGGGGCCAATTTACATTTTTTAAACATTTATACTAATTATGATTAACACTGCAAAGTAAAAGGGTTAAAAATGCACTTGTGGCTGAACATTTTGAGAGGACCGGAACCCCTCCCGATCCCCATTAAGTTCCGTCTATGGGTTTGTGTATGTTAAATCTTCAAGTCGTGAAATTCTGAAAGACTTTATGACGTAAACTTTGTTGAGTTGAAGACTAATTTAAGCTTCGAGCAGAAGGTTCTGTTGCTGATTTGACGAAGCATAACGGAGACAAGATTCCACTCACGTATAGGCTTTTTGAGATCCTACTAAAACACTCTAAACTCATATTAACTAATAATCAAAAGTCTAGCAACACAAATAAGCTATAATAAGCAAATACGCACACAATTAGGCAATTCAATCATCACATCATATTGTTTCCAATAAGCATTCAATTTATGGTAACAATCAGACAAGTTAGACCCATTCTATTTAAGAGTATTAACTGATCGGTGTCGAAGTGCCGGTCAAAAATAACCTAATTACCTTATACTAGATAGGGTAAGCGGGTATCGAATCCACGAGGAATATGTGGTTTTAGTTTAAGTTTTGGGTTGATCACTGATCAATAAAAGTTTTGGTTTTGAAATCTAACGACTAAAATACTCTTGATAATAAAAATGCTAATTAAAAATTAAAATACTTATTAAACTAATAATAAAGCTAGAAAAATAAAATAAGGATGTAAACGATTAAAAGAAAAATGTAATCCCTTCTAGCTCCTAATAGTTATGGTTGATCACACTTATGAATTATCGAAACTTTTTAGTTCGTTTACAAAGATTATTTTGACTTAATATGAATGGATTAATGTCGGCATTTATTATGTTTATCGACGACTCGCGATAATAAATCTTATATTAATCTCACCAATAATTATGTTTTAATAATTTATTGTGGTACAATTTATGTTGATTATACGACCGTCTTTTTCTTTAACTAAAAAGAATAAGAATGAATCGTTAACTAACAATAAATTGTCTTGCACAAATAATTAAACATAATATTAAATCAATCAAAATAATTTATAAATAAATTATAAATCAATGTAATAAAAATATGATAACCCAAAAGTAATGATTAAACCATAAATAAAGTTACCGGAAGGAATTACAACAAAATTAGCCGGATATCGCGATGCACTCGACCCACGATCTACTGTTCGTCATCTTTATTAAATAATAAAGGAATCTTTTTTTTTCCTTCCACTCTTTTTTTAACGTCACCCCACAAGGACAATTCCTTGCTTGTACTTCTTTTTTTATTGCAATTGAATTCTTCCAAAAGTCAATTGTAGTATTCCTTCTTTTTTGCTATCTAATCGGCTCCCACTTTGTCGTCTTTTTTATTTGCAAGAGTGAAAAGAATATGGTGCTTTATAATGTGTCGACTACCCTCCAAATATATATATATATATATGTGTCTATTTCGGTGGTTATTGGGCCCAAAGTTTTTTTCTAATTTTTATTTATTTATTTATTTATTCTTTTATTCTTTTGGCATATAATAATTTTAGCCCAATAAAAAATAACTCAATGCCAATAATTGCTCAAACGAAGCCCGGACAAATAAAAGATGACCGGAAATATTGCGACGCGCTCAAATATTTTTCTTCAATATTTCTTCTTCATTTATCGGCGCTTACAATGTCTTTTCTCTAAAAAATTAATTAAGCGGCAATTTTATTCCATTTCTCTTGTAACCTACATAATCACAAAACACATTAAAAGTACATGTATAACGAAAAATAAATATATAATTATGCTAAATTAACATGCTATTAGGTGTATGCAAAATACACCAATCAAACCCCCTCAAACTTAACCTTTACTATGTCTTAGAGTAAAAATAAAATAAAAATATACAAGCATGTTAATATCATAATTTTTAATCATACTATTGAAATTTCATCAAAAAGATCAAATTTAACTTTGTACACTAATAACCATCCTACATGAAAAATAATCCAAAATGATTACCAATATTTTTGTCCTTTTTAAACACTTAACATAACCATTCCCATATATTCCATTTAGTTTATATTTCTTATAATTAACCACGTGTCCGACGTACCTAATGCACACCTATAATCAATCTAAACATTAATCTAAAACAAGAGGTGAGAATATCGAACACCCTTTATAACATTGGAGTTTTTATACCATAGGAGCACATCATAAGCCATCATACTTTAGCTTACATACTTTCACCTCCTTTCTTTTTCCTTTTTTTCACAAATTTTTTCATCATTTGTTTTTTTTTTTTTTTTTTCACATCACACATAAGCTCTTTTTTTAGCCATCTGGGACCGTTTCTTATACAAGTCATCCCGGACGCTTTATACACTCCTTTTAAGGTTGATATAAAGATCAATCATTTAGAAAAATGAATATCTATCATATAGGTGCATACTAAGACACATTGGCACATGGGAACCGGTCAATTTATTCTATTTTAATTAAATGGGAACAATTATACTTTGTGCCTACTGGTACATCACATGATGGAATTATCTACCACATAGTCTAATTAATCAATGCACTAAATTAAACTAATCTTCCTAATTTCATTACAACAATACAAGGATTGGGTTATTTCACATAAAATTGTCTCAGCTAAGTGCAATGCTATCCATCATAAAAATTGGCGTCTGACCCATGCTAACAACTAAAGTATCACCTTGCGCGGATGACGAATCAGATAGGCAAGCCCAGCATATGACTACCACCAATAATTATGACAGTTCTCCAACTCTTTTCTAAGGCCACCGTGCGCGGGCGGCGAGCCGAATAAGATCAATTTCAAGTGTCCTAACCCAACTATTACATTACTATATTTCATACTATTTATTCAAACTTTCTACTCGATCTAAGCAAAGGTAAGTAAAGGGAATTCATCCGGCGTGGTTTGATCATCTAAATTATACATATGCCTAACTACATGCAAACAATCAAATCAATTTAATAACCAAATTATACAATGGAATCGGGTGCACCTGATAATTATGGCCAAATCCTCTAGCTTGCTCCAATAAGTCATCCACAAGCTAATCTTCAGAATCTGCAAATACTCAACAAACGTATATGTAGAAGGAACTTCCACATCTAATTAGCACAAGACTCTTATAATGTGATTTAAAATTTTAAAAAATTTCAATTTTTCCCAAAAATCACATTTTAACCCATTTTGACCAAAATTTCACACAACAACATGTAACACATGTGCCATCCCCATCAACTTAAAGCATTGCATTGCCCCTAATGCAAAAACTTTAAATTAAAGTTTTGGTTAAAAAACAATTTGACAAACTCACACAAAAACAAAAACTTAACTCACTTTCGTAGGAATCACGGTTGCATTTAGTGTATGCAACAAGCCTTTAAACCACTCGGTAGCCCGACTGGACGAGTTTTGTCTCGTGAGGGTTTGTAGTGAACACACCCACATAGTTTTAAACACACACAAAAATAAGATAATAAATTGCAAAAGAAAATACACACATTACAAACCACAAACCACGGGTTGCCTCCCGCGAAGCGCTAAGTTTATCGTCTTCAGCCAGACATAACTCGTATCAGCTATTGAGACGGTTGGAGTGGTTCCAAGTAAACCACATCAACCGCTTCCATCTGATCACTCTTCAACTCAACATACGGCTTCAACCGGTGTCCATTAACTTTAAAAGGCTCTCCACCCACCATATTTTTTATTTCAATGGCTCCGTATAGAGCGACTTGAGTCACGATGTATGGACCCGTCCATTTACTTCTCAACTTCCCAGGAAAAAGCTTAAGTCTAGTATTAAATAACCAAACTTTTTGACCAACCAATAAAGATTTCTTGGTGATGTGTCGGTCATGAAAAGTTTGGGTTTTCTCCTTATAAATCCTAGAACTCTCATAAGCATCACGTCTAATCTCATCTAATTTAGATAATTGAAGTTTCCTAGAACTACCCGCTCTCTCTAAATCCAGATTAACGGTCTTAATCGCCCATTCAACCCTATGCTCTATCTCAACTGGTAAATGACACGCCTTGCCATATACCAACTTATACGGTGACATACCAATAGGAGTCTTAAAAGCCGTCCTATATGCCCATAAAGCATCATCTAACTTCAAGGACCAATCTTTCCTATCACTACGAACGATCTTTTCTAAAATTCGCGTAATCTCCCTATTAGATACTTCCACCTGTCCACTAGTCTGTGGGTGATAAGGGGTAGCTATCCTATGATTAACTCCATAATGTTTCAATAATTTTCCAAATCTAAAGTTCTTATCGTGGGAACCCCCATCACTAATGATAGCCTTAGGAATTCTGTGTCTAGAAAAGATATTCTTCTTAACAAACTTAAGAACTACACTATGGTCATTGGTTCCAGTAGCCTCAGCCTCTACCCACTTAGACACATAATCAACTGCCACTAAAATATACACATTGCCATGGGAAGTGGGGAATGGTCTCATAAAGTCAATACCCCACACGTCAAAGATCTCAACAACAAGTATGGGATTCATAGGCATTTGATCACGTCTTGAAATCCCACCAACTTGTTGGCAACGAATACATGCTTTCACAAAAGACTGGGCATCCTTGAATATAGTCGGCCAAAAGAAACCGCTTTGTAAGATTTTATGCCCAGTTTTTGTAGCACCAAAGTGTCCACCACATGCATAAGAATGGCAATGAGCCAATATGTCCATATGCTCGTGGTCTGGAACACATCTCCTAAAAACTTGGTCAGCACACACTTTATATAGCTCCGGATCCTCCCAAAATTAATGTTTCAACTGGGAGAAGAAGTATTTTCTTTGTTGTTTGGACCAAAACTCCGGAAGCTTTTTAACTGCAAGATAATTAACTATGTTTGCGTACCAAGGAACCTTAGAAACCTCAAATAAGCTCTCATCCGGAAAGCTTTCCTTAATCAGTCAGAAGGGTTGAACGGCGGAGGGATAATTCTAGATAAATGGTCGGCAACTACATTCTCTGGCCCCTTTTTATCCCGGAATTCTAGATTAAATTCCTGTAAAAGCAAAATCCACCTAAGCAACCTCGGTTTTGTCTCTTTCTTAGTCAACAAATGTCTTAAGGCACTATGATCTGAAAATACTATCACCTTAGAATGCCCCTAAATATATGACCTAAACTTATCAAGAGCAAAAACCACGGCTAGCAACTCTTTTTAAGTAGTGGTGTAATTAATTTGAGCTTCTGAAAAAGTCTTACTAGCATAAAAGATTACAACGGGTTTCTTATCGACCCGCTGTCCTAAAACCGCCCCAGCGGCATAATCACTCGTATCACACATGATCTCGAAAGGATTTGACCAATCAGGTGATTGCAGAATAGGGGCTTCTACAAGCTTTTGCTTAAGCATGTTGAATGCTTTAAGACATGATTCATTAAAGTCAAAGCGTGCATCTTTTAAGATTAAATTACAAGGAGGCTTTGATATTGCACTAAAATCTTTAATAAATCGCCTATAGAACACGGCATGACCAAGAAAAGATCGCACACCTTTGATGGTAGTGGGAGGAGGAAGGGTTGAAATTATTTGAACTTTGGCACGGTCAACCTCAAATCCTTTTCCAGACACAACATGCCCTAATACAATTCCCTCTCGAACCATGAAATGGCTCTTCTCCCAACTAAGCACCAGATTAGTTTCGGTGCATCTTTTTAACACACTTTCAAGCTGATCAAGGCAACTTTCAAAGGATTGACCAAAGATGGAGAAATCATCCATAAATATCTCTACAGATTCTCCAACCATCTTAGAAAAGATACTCATCATACACCGCTGAAAGGTAGCGGGTGCATTACACAGCCAAAAGGTATTCTTCGAAATGCAAATGTCCCATATGGACACGTAAACGTAGTTTTGGCCTGATCATCAGGATGGATGGGTATTTGATTATAACCGGAGTACCCATCCAGGAAGCAATAGAATTTCTTACCAGAAAGCTTCTTAACTATTTGATCAATGAAGGGTAGTGGAAAGTGATCTTTAGATGTGGCATTATTCAACTTACGATAATCTATACACACTCTCCACCCAGTAACTGGGCAGGTTGTGAGTTTTTCCCCACTCTCGGTTTCCACAATGGTGATTCCAGCCTTTTTAGGCACCGTTTGAGTGGGACTTACCCATTTACTATCCGAGATAGGATAGATGATACCAGCATCTAACCATTTTAAAACTTCCGTCTTCACTACCTCTTTCATATTAGGATTCAGACGCCTTTGCGCATCTCTTGCTGGCTTAATATATGGGTCCATAACAATCCGATACATACATAATGAAGGGCTGATCCCTTTCAAGTCGGCAATTGTCCATCTCACTGTTGCTTTGTACTTAGAAATCACTTTTAGAAGTGCTTCCTCTTGTGATTCAGAAAGATCAGAAGCAACAATAACGGGTAAAGTATTATTAGGACCTAGAAAAGCATATTTGAGATTGGATGGCAAAGGTTTTAGCTAAAGAGTTGGAGGCACCTCTAAAGACGGCTTCGTGGTCGTGTCAAAAGTAGAAGGTAAGGGCTCCACCTTATAAGACCAAGGTGGTTTTTGATGGTCCAAAGAACTGGCCAAACACTCTTAAATCTCTTGAACTTCAGCTACATCAAGAATCTCCTCATTCTCACCAATGATATATAATTCCAAAGGATCATCCTTAAGCATACGAGATGCATGCTTTTGGACTTCCTCATCGATCACATCAACTTGGTAACATTCATGCATTATAGGAGAATTCATAGAATTAAACACATTCAATCTTATCTTCTTATTACCGAATGCAATATCCATGGCACCAGTCTGACAATTAATCCCAGCATCTATTGTGGCTAAGAATGGGCGCCCAAGAATAATAGTTGGTTGAACATCCTTGTATTGTGACTGGGTGTCCATAACAAAGAAGTCAACTGGGTAATAGAAGTCATCAACTTTCACAATAACATCCTCTAAGATACCTCTAGGAGTTTTGGTCGATCGATCGGCTAAGGAAATAATGGTGTCTGTCCTAGGAAGAGTTCCTAAGTCATACTTATCGACCAAACTAGCAGGAATGATGTTGATACTGGCACCAAGATCAAGGAGCGCCTTCTAAATGGCAATATTTCCCACCACAACTGAAATCAACGGTGCTCCAGGATCTTTGAATTTAGGAGGAAGAGAGCTAGATAAGACTGCATGCTCAGTTAGGTTAATCTTTTTAGGCAAAGATGCCTTCAGATTCCTCGTCTGGGTACACAAGTCCTTTAAAAACTTGGCATGCGCAGGAATTTGCTTGATAGCATCAATAA
Organism: Glebionis coronaria; assembly: GCA_025667525.1. Classification (NCBI taxonomy): domain Eukaryota; kingdom Viridiplantae; phylum Streptophyta; class Magnoliopsida; order Asterales; family Asteraceae; genus Glebionis; species Glebionis coronaria. The sequence continues at coordinate 356,981,853 of CM046880.1, forward strand.
GGGGGAGATTGATTTTAACTTGCTTGAAAGTCTCCCACATATCCTCAGCATGAGGATCCTTTTTAGCTAACCTTGTGAATTCCGATTTCTCCAAAGCCGTAGGGTAAGGTGTGCTGGACACACCACCCGCCCCAACTTCGGGAGATTCGGTAGCATTAGGATTTTGTGTTGTTGGTTTAGCAAAATCATTTAACAAATCATTCGCCAACTCAGAACCGGACTTAACATTATCAAAAAATTTACCTTCAACAATAATTTCGTCATCAGTAACGAAATCCTCGAAATCAGGAGAATTTGGAATTCCCTTGTCATTGTTGTAGATGTCACCATATTCACGTGCTCATTTCCATTTTTCTTGTGTACGAGATTCATGGTGGGGTAGCTCGGTAGCTTTCCCTTATCTCTTTTGTTTAATTGATCCGCCAATTGACCAACTTGTCTCTCAAGAGCTACAATAGATTTAGTAGTGGTCTCGTGTCTTTGATTGGTGACCTCGAATTTCCTATTGATCTCTTGATTGTTGGTAGACAATGAATCCATAAGCCTATCATACTTTTGGTCAAAGTTCAAGAGACGGTTGTCATCTTGCCCTTGGCCCTGATTTGGATATTGTTGTTATGGCCTATGATTGTAAGAATTTTGTTGGAAGTTAGATGAATCGCCACCCTCATACCTTGGTTTGTAACCATAGTGTTGTTGTTAGGCATTATTAGGGAGATTGTATTCATCTTTCCAACGGAATTTGGGGTGATTACACCATCCAGGATTGTAACTTTCGAAGAATGGGTCATTTCGTGGACGACCTCCATAGACTCCATTCACCACCTCATTTGGTAGCGCCCCCAACTTTGACAATTATCGACTGGATGACTTGGATCACCACACATTGAACACCCACTATGCGACACATCAGACACATTTAGAACACCTTTTCCTATATTTTTCAGTAAAAGATCAACTTTTTTACTTAACTCGCTAATTTCAAAATGTGTGCCACGTTGGTTAGACACAAAATTGGCGGAAGATGGGTGGTTGTTTCGATCCACTGAAGCTTGGGTCTTAGAGCCTTTGCTTAGTTTTTCAAAAAACTTCCATTCTTCCTCCATAGGTCGCGAGAAAAACATACCCCCACTAGTGGCCATCACAAATTATTGGTTGTTATAATCCAACCCATCATAGAAGACTTTGACAAGCTCCCATTTTAGAACATCATTGTAGGTCCACATTTTCTTATGATTGTTAATGTGTTGTTAAGATCTAAAAGAGAGAGGGAGAGATGAAGATCTAGAGATGAACTAGAGAGAGAAAGTAGAGGTAGAGAGAGAAAGTAATATTAGATTGAATAATGTAAATTGAGAACCAACAACCCCTCCTAACATGCTAGGAGGGGGTATATATATAGCCCACCCTACATGTGGGCTTTATGGGTTATATGTTTACATAACTAGATCACGAGCCCATACTACGTATATATCATTGGAGTGACCGATCCTTTCTAAATACGTAAAAACGTATTTCCAACAATCTCCCCCTAAGGGAGGTCACTCCAAGTTACAATGTCCTAAATAGTCTATAGCTCGTGATCTATGCTAACAATGATGTGACCGAGACTTTCTTTGGAAAAACGTATTTCCAACAATCTCCCCCTAAGGGAGGTAACACCATTTTACAAAATCTTAAACCTAGCATACTATGCTTGAGTCTTCGATCTTGTTCTTGTGAATATGCAGATGAGATCTTTGACTTTAGTCTTGAGCAATGTTTCCTTGCCTTGACCTTGTGCATTCATCACTTGTGAAATTTGCCTCCTCGTGACTTCATGTTCCTCATACTTACACCTTTATAAATTCTTGAAAGCTTCAGAGTTTGATACAGCGGAAGACTTGACTTTTAAGCTTTCTTGAATTTGTTGAAGTATTAAGTACATACAGTATAAGCATGTGTTGACGACTTCTTCTAGATTTTACACCGCAATGCGACCTTCTTGTTACGCTGCATAAGACAGTTAGCAACAAAACATATACACGGATGAAATGGCTTTGAACATTTCATTCTAATTCGGTAGCATTTTACCTCCGGTCGGTGAAGACCGTTGGACGATATTAAATATATCGTACTTGTGGCAGGTAGTTTCAATTAAGAACCTCCTTGACAAGATTTCGCGGGTAAACCCGTTCTCTTTATTCGACCGTCCAAAGCTGACTGCGAACATAAAGAGTGAATCATTTGTATAATATTATCCGCATGATTTGAAGTCGTCAATTCATGTTCCTGGAACAAGTGAAATTCAATTAAGAACCGCACCATCGTTGCTTTCCAGTTGTCACAAGCTTAATTCGTATAGAATCTTGCAAGTTACCTACCAAGTGCTGTTTGAGGTTAACACTTGAAGGATTTCCACTCATCATTGTGAACACTAAGGTATCACTTTGAGTGTTTTGGCAAGATCACTAAGATATTGCATAGAGGCCTGGAACGTGTTTAAATTTAGTTAAGAATTAAACCACTGTTGCTTTCTAGTTATCACAAGCTTGATTCATAAATAATCGCACAAGTCACCTACCATGAGCTTTTTGATATTCGCTCAAGAAGGATTTCCATCTTCATTGTAAGTACTTTCGTATTACTCGGATGTTCAGGCAAGATCATGAAGATTTTGCGTAGGACTCTTAAGATCTTTCTTACTTTTCATAGTGTGTGAAGAAGCAAGGAATTATGAAAGTGTGTCCTAATGAGATATTTGATGATCTCAAATGGCTCTAGACTCGATCGTGCATTTTGGATTTTAGTGGTCGGAGGCTGGAGAGGAGTGCCACCATTTCAATACCAATTTATTCGGAGTGAATAAATCAATAGATAATGTGTTGTCTCCGTGTGATTAAAACAAATATCTTTTGAGAGATATATGAGTTAGCTGGAATGGGTTGTGCATTGCATCACTGGGTCCATGATGTCTATCTTTAATGTTGAGCATCATTAAAAATGATCTCAATAGCATATGAATTGACCCGGTTTCTACCTAAGTTGTAAGGAGAGCTACTTTCTTTACACCCTTTACCTTTACAATTATTTTTCATTCTTCAACCCCTTCAATGCTTACCAATACGTCATAACTAGCACCTTGTTGTGATTGTTCCAGTGCTAACTTAAGTACTTGGTCGGCATTCAGATACATTCACAATCTTTCTCCATCTTTCCTAGGACTACTATTTCTAGCTATGGAATGTCCTTGGGAAGATTCCTCCGGTTTAGAAAGAATCATTGGACTTAACCTATCCTACCATCCTTTTGTCACCACAATCCTCATCGTCGTGAAATAAATGGGTTGTGGGTAAGTATAAATCACCATGAAATCCATTTTGAAGTGCCAATCCATTTTGCTCCCCCTTAACATATGCCACGATATCCGAAAATATTTCTCACATGTCGGGATGAGCTATCACGTTAAATCAAACCATTTGTGATTAATCATTTCCCATATTAAATCACATTTCTCCCCCATATTAATAATATTAACCCAATCGATGTTTTTAATATCAATTGATTTAATAGCATGTTAAGAAAATTTGGGAAGAAAAATGCAAATCCAATTTTTTCATGATTTTCACAAGCTCCCCCTCAAATTAAAGAGGGTGTACTTGAAACATAAATGAAATACCTTTTAAACACAAGTGTAAGGTATTTATCACGTGCAAAGATCATATAGGATAGTGTATTCACAAGATTAGCATTGTACGAGGTTGGACCTGAATGATGGAGAACATCATATGATAGAATCACATGGTTCTTGTTCACGAATGTTGGTCGCCTCGTCGCGTCTGAAATTATCTCTTGACACCATATGTACGGTTGATATCGTTGTTTTGACACCAATTAGTGACCTTGGCACTTTCGGCATCAAAGATTCTGAATGTTGGACAATTTCTCCCCCTCAATTATGACCCGTGTTCTATTGAAAGAGCTGTAGTCGTCGTTTGAGTAGTCACATCGTCGAGTATGTAGATATCAATTGTAAATTGTTGTGGATTGTGGAGATGATAACTTCATAAAAAACAAGATTTCTCTTGTTTTAACAAATAAATGCACTGACACGTACATATATTCGTGTTAGATTGTGTTATTACGTAAACACAATCCCTTACATGGTTATAAAGCAAACCATGCCCGAGAAAATTAATTCCCGTTGTTGAGTCAAAGCTTTCCGTGAAATGCTTGACTTGAATATGAAAAGCGGGTTACTATCTAAAATAATAGCAAACCATTTTGAGCATGTTTTAAATCATTTAAACTTATGCTCGAACTTTATTTACAACCCCGTGTCATTATTGAATGACATTTCTAGTATCGTAAATATTATCGATTCCAGAAGACATGCTCTTTTATCAAAAACATTTTTGAACACACAATTTTGAAAGATTTAGAAAAACCTTTTGAGAAATTCTCAAAAAATTGTGTTCAATGTTTTGAAAACCAATTACTTGAGCTTAAGATGTTGAATATCTTACAAAAAGATCTCAAGTCCGAGAAGTTGTAAACTTCCCTTTGTGAGGATAAGTTTATCATCAGCGATAAACTTTCCTTCTAACTGAAGAACGAGTCCTAAGTTGACATTTACTTAGAAGTCGTTTTCATGAGCTTGAAAAACTTTTGAATGTTTTAACATAAAGCTCATGACCGAGAAAGATGAATTTCTCGTTATGAAGAAAAGTTCTCTTATTTAAAAGATACACTTCCCTTTATGAGCTTAAAACTTAGAATGTTTTAAAACAAGCTCATGACCGAGAAAAATGAATTTCCCGTTACGAGGATAACTTATCATTAAAGATAAGCTTTCCTAAAATTGAAGTCCGAGTTACAATCTGATATTTAACTATAAGTCATTGTGTATGAGCATAAAAACTTCGAATGTTTTTAATATTAGCTCATGCCCGAGAAAAAGTAATTTCTCGTTGTAAGGATAAGTTTATCATCGGCGATAAACTTTCCTTTCTTTGAAGTCTGAGGCATAATCTGAAATGTGATTATACGCCATTTACACGAGCTTAAAAACCTTTGAATAGTTCTAATGTAAGCTCATGTCCGAGAAAATTTAATTTCTCGTTAATGAGGATAAGTTTATTATCGGCGATAAACTTTCCTTTATTTGAAGTCCGGGTCATCGTCTGATATTTAATGATGAACCATATACACGAGTTTAAAACCTTTGATGAGTTTTAATGTAAGCTCGTGTCCGAGAAAATTTAATTTCTCGTTGTGAGGATAAGTTTATCATCGGCGATAAACTTTCCTTTCTTTGATGAACGGGTCACAGACTGTGATTTGACTATGAGCCATTTACACGAGCTTAAAACTTTTGAATAGTTTTAATAATAAGCTCGTGTCCGAGAAAACTTAATTTCTCGTTAACGAGGATAGGTTTATCATCGGCGATAAACTTTCCTTTATTTGAAGAGCGGGTCACAAACTGTGATTTGTCTATGAGCCTAGACATTAGCTTAACTGCAAATCCCTTGAGACACTTGTTTCTCTGATATCAGCTTCTTTAGTGACTAAACTCTGAGAGTGTCCTTAGTTGAACGGTATATAAAGATCGGACCGATTTGATTTTGTTGATCCTTGACTTTGGTACCTACATTCTCATTTGGAGTTTGTATGCTTTTATATTGGTTAGCGATATATATCTTAGAACCATGCGGGGATTCACAGTTTTCTTTTCTTGTGCCAGAGGTGACCTGAGGAGATGATTCACTGGACTTAGCTAGCAAACGTTTCATTTTATAGAAAACCTTAAGTTCATGCTTAAGTGATGTATCATCCTTTTCAATTTCCTCTATAGTAGTCTTAGTAGAATCGGAGACTATCCTAGTTAAAGGGTACTCGTTTCCTACAAGAGTGAAAGTTCTACCAGTGGGGCCATCTCTCTGGTATATAAATGATAACGTATTTTCCCTTGCTAAGCAATTGTCGTGTCCTCACGCAATGATAAAATGAAACATTATCTACACCATTATTCAACTTTTGACACTTTATTTTGCAAAGACATAATGTATTGCTTTCATTATTGAAAAACAACTTTTAGGATCATAAAACTCAAATAGATTCATCGTCCTCGACTTTTCACTTTTCCATGCCAAGTGTAAAAACAAGATCATTGTCAATCATAAGCCCCAAAATTAAACCAACTCATACAAGTAATTTGTGTTAAACTCAATCTCCTATTATTCCTAGTTGTATCTCTAGATTTTATCTGTCATTCACCCAAAGGCTCATTTGACTTATTTGATATTTATAAGTCCAAAAATGAAGGCAAGAACGGTGTAAACTCAACACTCAAAACCTAACCTCGACTTCAAAAACCGTTGTCACTAAAGAAAGACCACATCAAGGATAACTTAACACGATTTGAGGGATAAATCCCCGGACCCGAAATTTGGCTAATAGGACTACTTCAAAGCAACAATAAAACCTCCAAAAGTCAATTATGACCTTTAATGGAGTTAGCAACAATTACATCATATCACCTTGTGGCTCTTTAAGATGCAATTGTGCTCCTTATTTAAAATCCACACCCGAAGGCTCCTTGGACAAAAATAAGGGAATTGAAATCACCATCCCACCTTATGGCTCATGATGATGAAGCAATTTTTATTAAACACGTCCCCTTGCCATACACCCTAAGGCTCTAATAACAAGGTTAGTGCTACATGACTCCCACCCGAAGGCTCTTAGAGAACATGTTTTTATTTATTCTTCTTTATTAATATGATATTTATAGTAAGCCAAATTTCCGCAATCCCATGATCAAAAGTCCATGACGCTGACACCCTTAATGTGTTCTCACTTTAATTACAAGGGAGGAAAAAGAAGGAGTTACGAGTTAATATGTCAAGCCTAAACCTCTAAAAACTTCATTTATTAAGCAATTATTATACAAGCGTGGAAAATAAATACGAGGAGATTAAATCAAACACAAAAATACTTGCACAAAGAAGAATTAACCTTAGAAACTTATGATTAAACTCTATCATCTCTTGTTCTCTATATTGTAAAATTTCAAAAATGTGAAATCAATGGATACTTAGCCTATTAAATCAAAGTTTTGGGTTTTCAAGTCATCTATGGATCTTGCATCTTCTTATACTTTTTCAAGTTTTAGAATTTGCTTTTTAAAGTTCCCTTGATAAACGACTTTCTAGGATCAATTATAGGAACTTGCGAAAAGTTCTTGTTCTTAACCCGTATGAACTAAGACTTTCGCGTTTTAAAGCTCCCTATATAAAAGCCTAGCAAAACTTAATTCAAATACGTTTAGGAAAAGCTAAGGTAAAAACCGAGTCGAGTCAAAGACTATTTTTATTTTCACCAACGGAAAGCCTACATTTGTGTCAAAAGCACTTATTTTCTTATTAAAACTTAAAAATAACACTAAAAATTTAAAACTTTTATGAAAAACGAGAAAAACAATTACGTTTAGACACGACAAAAGCAATTGCAAGCGATTATATCGATTGACTCCCCCATGTTAAAACCAAACATTGTCCTCAATGTTTCTTAGCTCAAGAGTAACACCCCCTTGCTAAAACACGAAGAGTCTAATGCAAAATCCTAACATGGTAAAAGCACGCAAATCTATAAGCCGTTTATTAATTATGCCTCAAGATAAAACGTTAGTCGATAAAAATCAAAGGATAGAGAGTGTGCCCCTTTTGGCAATCAAAGAATGGAAGATCAAGTGGACCGGCAAAAACCGAACACGAGAGTCTTCAATGATTAGGGTCATACCTAAGATTCACAACACAACAAAACACGAGCACGAGCTTAAAAGATCAAGCCTTATTAGTGTTAGAAAATAGAAAGAAGATAGAATGTATGGGACTCCCCCACAAGGTACCTCGTTTTTGTTAACCGAGTCATGAGCTCGACTCGATCCCCCCATTCATTGGTCCTTAGGGAAAAAGGTGAAAACCGGCATAACGGAATAAAATCCAACATGAAGCACGATGTCGGGGTCAAAGATCTCATCCTCGTTGTCGGATGACAAACGAAAGGATAAAACTCCAACATAAATCTCTAAAAAGAGATGGTAGTCACAAATCACGATATGGATGTAGCATGCTCCCCGAGATAAACTCGCACCAAGATGATAGAAAAGTCTTTCAGTTATTACATCGGTGAAAGGCCGATATTTCCCTAAATCAACGATTCTGGGGTCGAATACCTCGTCCTCGGTGGAGAAAGGAATAGACAACACGGTGTCGTCCCCCCATGCTAATCCAAAATCATATGAAGCGCATGGTAAAGGTGGGGTAAAAGTCTCAACCATAGTGGTTTCAACTTGCATGACTTTGTCGACCTTGTCACTCTTAGGAATGTGAATAAAGGGGTCATGATACTCAATATGAGTCACATGAAAAACCCGCACATTAAGATCAAAGCGAGTGGGAGGGAGATTGGGAATAAAGAAAATTTCTCCATCCGGGTCGACATATTCATCATCACAAAAGATGTGAGATGAAGGAGGTATGATGCTCTCAAAATCCTCGTTAAACAATGGATTATTGTTCATTGAAATTTCAAAAAGAGGATTCGAGTAAGTTACAAAAGTGTCGTCATTCTCGTCATCACAAGAAATATCCGACAAAGTATCAAGTGTGTCACACTCGGATACAAGATCATCATTCTCATTAGAAGGAAATTCATCGGAAAATTCCTCGAGAATGGTAGGTAAATCATGAGAAACAATTCCCGATGGAAGTGGATCAATGATAGCAAAAAGTTCATCGACGAACTCATCCAACGAATAGTCACTAACCTCACTCGGTGTGAAGTTAGGAATCAAAGGTTCTTCAACGGGAGATTGTGCCTTAATATTATCAATTTGGTCCTTCGGAGGGAGTGAAAATGAGTCCATTTTCAATGATTTTTCAATTAAAGCAATATCACTCTCGGGATCAAAATTCTCACTATCAAACTCACTAGCATCAAATGGTGCACTTAGGTAGTTATTAATTTCCTTTTCAATCTTAGAACTATCATCCTCGTGTGGAGACGAGATAATTTTACAACACGATTCAACAAGACAAGAATCTTCCTTTGAAATTAACTTTTATTTTTCACAAAATGAGGGTTCCATCGTTGGCAAATCACCTTTGTACAAGAGAGATTCCTTGTTTGTGTCACTTTCAATAGGTTTATCAATTTTCACACTTTCCACTTTCTTAGGAACCAATCTTGGAATTTTTTCCGGTTTGAAAATCATATGTTTATCCCCCATAAAACAATTTATGCTCCTCTTCTTTCATATCAACTAAAACATCAGCCGTGCACAAAAATGGTCGTCCTAAAATTATAGGCACACGAGGATTTGGCTCATAATCAATGATTGCAAAAGCGGCAAGGTAAACGAACTCCCCCACTTTAACAATGACATTTTCCGCTATACCAACCAAACGGGTGGTGGTACCATTAGCAAGCTCGATGATCATTCGAGTGGGCATAAGTCGCACATAGTCAAGAGTTTTCCAAATGGTTAAGGGCATTACGTTAATACTAGCTCCTAGATCGGCTAGAGCTTTGTATTCCCCAAGCTCATCATAAACACAAGGTATCAAGAATTGACCCAGATCATTATATTTCTTGGGAAAGAAATCAAGGAAATCCGAGGTACTAATCACATTTAAAGTAGCCTTGGTGACATTAAGAAAAGTTTCTTTAGGTGGAACATAAAGCTCAAGCTTTCTTTATAAATTATCATAAGCGGTGATAGCCTTAAGCTCTCTGTCACACCCCACCATGGCGGAATATGGGGCGCGACGTATGGATATCATCACAACAATAGCGTGTCTATAGAGATAACTAAATGATATAAGAAATGTCATAAAATGGTGACACAAATGTCATGACAATATCTCAACAATGCAGGAGTCTAGGTAAGTAGGTAACAGTCCTACCTCTTACCTAAGACAAACAAGTAACACAAACAAAACAAACATATAGGTGCCAACAGTATCACTAATTCAAAAAAACATAAAGGTAAACTAAGAAGGAACGGGGATCTCCTTCTATATGCAATCCTAAGGCATCCAAGTCTAGCCACTTCTATCCTCACGCTTAACCACATTCACACCTGAAAGAGACACTAAAACACGTCAACATAATGTTGGTGAGAGTCATAGGTTTAGACTCCAACGCCAAAACAGTTATAAGCTGTGAATAACCACCATCAACAAAAGAACATATGGACAATGTGTTACAAATATGCATTAACAACTAACATTCAATATTAATCATACCAAACCAAAATCCAAGGCTCCTACCTTGCCAAACAACATGGTATCATAGATGATCACACTATGTACCTAACTACCTTGTCAAACCACAAGGCCACTACCTTGTCAAACCACAAGGCCACTACCTTGTCAAACCACAAGGCCACTACCTTGTCAAACCACAAGAACTGAGACGGCACGTGTCCCCCGATCCAAATCATACACAATCAAGAATCACATAGCAGTTAATCACATAATGTACACACAAGTCCATCACAACCATAAAAATATTCACAGCAACAATTTATAAATAACTCAACACAGTGTCTCTTCCATCCCATCTGGAAGTCAAAATCAATAGTAAACATGGGACTATGAAACTCACCTGATTGCTTCTTCACAAGTCCTTGCACTTAGCAACGAGCTAACAAACCAGAAACACACAATCAATACCCGAACCAACCACTAAGATGGCTCATCAACTATGATGGACATCTAGCCTATTCTCATATAATTACCTCATTGTTAAGTTCTAATCACCCCATTACCCTTCCTTAACAAGTCCCTAACTTGGTTAAGTTTAATAGCTATCCCGTTCATAATTTTACACAAAACAGTCCCAGTTTTAGGTCTCAAAACATTAAGTCAAACGTCCACTTAAATATACCCATGGTTTCTGTAAAAGGAATATTCACACTTTTATACATGTTAGTTAAAACCTCCCACTTTCCCTAACCTTAAAGCTACTGTTAAGGCCCCGATATATGTGTATATATTGCTACCTATCCAGAATTCACTGATTTTAAACGTATGAAAAGTTCATTACCATTAGAGGGTCTTACCCTAAACCAAAATCTTAGTCCAAGTGCAGATACTCACCACAATATATAAACCATCTCTCATGTTCGTGAGAAGATCCCAATGCAACCCTAAGTACCCCAAACAACCCAAAACTTAAAAAGAAAACAGGCTGATTACAAACCTGTTTTGACCTCCGACTGTTGTAACCTATTTTTAACCCACTTCCCGACCTCCATTTTAGTTCTCGTTTCTTGAAATGGAAAGCCACTTCAATTACCTTTTCAGGGATACTTGGATTGCATCTTGAATGTTCCTATAACTCCCGATATGAGCAAAACAATTGACTCAAAATTCTGCCCAGTTTTTAAAAACGGGTTTAACAAAATCAACCTCATTAATTAACCCTAATCCCTCTAATTACAAGCCCTAATTTATTTAATCCTTATAATATGATTAATATACTGTTTTTAATTAAACCCTAACCTAAATCCGTCATAAGATGATTAAGACATCATTAAAATAATTAAATTGAAAAGGGTTAAGAAGGTTTTACCTTTGAATTAATAGAAGATGAAGAAAACCTAATTTTTGAAGAACCCTAATTGGCCACCATTGATGAATTTCGGCTAGGAGATGTTATGGAGGTTAAAAACCTGATTATTATGGTTATGAGTTGGGTTTGGTTAAGTCCTAAAGGCCCCCTAATCCCATTACAAGTCCATTGGGCCTGTTTTGGGCTTTTCCCTTCTTTCTTTCTTCTTTGGTGCGTCTAAACCGACCCAAACACCCCTAAATTCGTCTTTTTTATTTTTATTATTTAATATTATGTTATTAATATTACTTTAATTTTCCTTAATTTATTTCAGCTCCTAAAGCTTCCAAAACCACAAAACCGTAAAACTAGTCAAATTTACGCGTTTTACCGTAAAAGACGTAAAATATACACTTTTATAAAAACTCTCAAATTTTGAAATAAACTTTATAACTAAGTCCTAAATGACTTAAAACCATCCCGAAAAATATCCATATGACTAATTACCTCATCCGAGACCTCCAAATGCTAAACCGTAAATCGTAAAAATACGATTTTCTATAATACATATACGTATACGTAAAACCACTAAATAACACCATCTCACTTCATAGTCACTACCATGTGAACTCATGAACATGAAATCATCACACATCGTTTCACTCACAAGGTACCCCGTACCGAAAACGATATCCAAACCACAATCTATACACACCAATAAGCACATAAACACGTAAAGACACGTAACTAGCACAAAATAAAACTAAGTGACGAACCTCAAAACCAGGGTTGTCACATCACTCCCTCCTAATAGAAATCTCGTCCCGAGATTTACTCCTTAGGATCAAACACACAAACAACAAATCACATGAGGATACTTGTTCTAAACGAACTCCCCTCATTTCCACGTGAACTTTAGTTCAAGTTTCAAAATACCACATATACAAACCAAAAATAATTAAAATCATTGCCAAACTCTTGACCTCACGGTCAATAAATCTCACAAATGATCTTTGATAAAACAAAGACTCTTATTAACACAAGAGAGTACTAGGTACGTTCAAGTTATAATAACTACTGAACGACCGTAAATCATAACATAACATCTATTAGTATATATACATCCGCGTATGTATACCTATCGAATCTCCCAAACATACTCGTTATCATACATGTCAAGTCAATCGATCACTTTATACGCTCGTTTTTTCCATACGAGTAATCACCTTCTCACCATCTCACCATGCCACAACAAGGCACAAAACCCAATACCAAAACCAACCCATATATATACGTATACCCAAATTCTACATCTCATCATATACAAGCATGTATTAACCCTCTTTCATGCAATCATACTTGAGAACCCATTGAAGTTGTGGTACTTGTATAACTATGTTGGCCACCATACTTATACAATTACCCTTTCCCCAATGCACTCCCTCCTATGATGACACTTATAAGACTCAATACAACATATAACACATAAATCTATCTACTCACATAAGCTCATAACCACATAACCAATAAGGTCCAAAAATCCATCTATAAAAATAACATAATAAACTCTTGGAATACAAAAATCCATAGTCTAGCTAAAACAGCCTAGACTAAATCCAAAACGAAAACATAATCAGTTATAAGTCATGTTGCCCGTAAGAGTGGAAACAGCTTAAAACCCTTCCTATCCACCTACTCCTAGTAACTCGAACCACCACACGATTCTTAGGGAACATGACTTAAATATCAAAAGAAAAATAACATACCTCAAGTATGTAAGATAACTCGATATAAGATAGAAACTACCTTGTACTAAATTATGTACTATAACGTACAATTTAAGCAAAATACAACAATGACTACCGTGGACGATTATGGTTCAACCCGCACTAGTCACAAACCCGAAAAGAAAATAACATGTGACTAAGTATGAACATACTACGGTTCAATTCATACTAGTCAAAACATCGCAATAAATAACATCCAAACACATCCCCACCATGGCGGAATATGGGGCGCGACGTATAGATATCATCACAACAATAACGTGTCTATAGAGATAACTAAATGATATAAGAAATGTCATAAAATGGTGACACAAATGTCATGACAATATCTCAACAATGCAGGAGTCTAGGTAAGTAGGTAACAGTCCTACCTCTTACCCAAGACAAACAAGTAACACAAACAAAACAAACATATAGGTGCCAACAGTATCACTAATTCAAAAAAACATAAAGGTAAACTAAGAAGGAACGGGGATCTCCTTCTATATGCAATCCTAAGGCATCCAAGTCTAGCCACTTCTATCCTCACGCTTAACCACATTCACACCTGAAAGAGACACTAAAACACGTCAACATAATGTTGGTGAGAGTCATAGGTTTAGACTCCAACGCCAAAACAGTTATAAGCTGTGAATAACCACCATCAACAAAAGAACATATGGACAATGTGTTACAAATATGCATTAACAACTAACATTCAATATTAATCATACCAAACCAAAATCCAAGGCTCCTACCTTGCCAAACAACATGGTATCATAGATGATCACACTATGTACCTAACTACCTTGTCAAACCACAAGGCCACTACCTTGTCAAACCACAAGAACTGAGACGGCACGTGTCCCCCGATCCAAATCATACACAATCAAGAATCACATAGCAGTTAATCACATAATGTACACACAAGTCCATCACAACCATAAAAACATTCACAACAACAATTTATAAATAACTCAACACAGTGTCTCTTCCATCCCATCTGGAAGTCAAAATCAATAGTAAACATGGGACTATGAAACTCACCTGATTGCTTCTTCACAAGTCCTCGCACTTAGCAACGAGCTAACAAACCAGAAACACACAATCAATACCCGAACCAACCACCAAGATGGCTCATCAACCTATGATGGACATCTAGCCTATTCTCATATAATTACCTCATTGTTAAGTTCTAATCACCCCATTACCCTTCCTTAACAAGTCCCTAACTTGGTTAAGTTTAATAGCTATCCCGTTCATAATTTTACACAAAACAGTCCTAGTTTTAGGTCTCAAAACTTTAAGTCAAACGTCCACTTAAATATACCCATGGTTTCTATAAAAGGAATATTCACACTTTTATACATGTTAGTTAAAACCTCTCACTTGACCTAACCTTAAAGCTACTGTTAAGGCCCCGATATATGTGTATATATTGCTACCTATCCAGAATTCACTAATTTTAAACGTATGAAAAGTTCATTACCATTAGAGGGTCTTACCCTAAACCAAAATCTTAGCCCAAGTGCAGATACTCACTAAAATATATAAACCATCTCTCATGTTCGTGAGAAGATCCCAATGCAACCCTAAGTACCCCAAACAACCCAAAACTTAAAAAGAAAACAGGCTGATTACAAACCTGTTTTGACCTCCGACTGTTGTAACCTGTTTTTGACCCACTTCCCGACCTCCATTTTAGTTCTCGTTTCTTGAAATGGAAAGCCACTTCAATTACCTTTTCAGGGATACTTGTATTGCATCTTGAATGTTCCTAGAACTCCCGATATGATCAAAACAATTGACTCAAAATTCTGCCCAGTTTTTAAAAACGGGTTTAACAAAATCAACCTCATTAATTAACCCTAATCCCTCTAATTACAAGCCCTAATTTATTTAATCCTTATAATATGATTAATATACTGTTTTTAATTAAACCCTAACCTAAATCCGTCATAAGATGATTAAGACATCATTAAAATAATTAAATTGAAAAGGGTTAAGAAGGTTTTACCTTTGAATTAATAGAAGATGAAGAAAACCTAATTTTTGAAGAACCCTAATTGGCCACCATTGATGAATTTCGGCTAGGAGATGTTATGGAGGTTAAAAACCTGATTATTATGGTTATGAGTTGGGTTTGGTTAAGTCCTAAAGGCCCCCTAATCCCATTACAAGTCCTTTGGGCCTGTTTTGGGCTTTTCCCTTCTTTCTTTCTTCTTTGGTGCGTCTAAACCGACCCAAACACCCCTAAATTCGTTTTTTTTATTTTTATTATTTAATATTATGTTATTAATAATACTTTCATTTTCCTTAATTTATTTCAGCTCCTAAAGCTTCCAAAACCACAAAACCGTAAAACTAGTCAAATTTACGCGTTTTACCGTAAAAGACGTAAAATATACACTTTTATAAAAACTCTCAAATTTTGAAATAAAATTTATAACTAAGTCCTAAATGACTTAAAACCATCCCGAAAAATATCCATATGACTAATTACCTCATCCGAGACCTCCAAATGCTAAACCGTAAATCGTAAAAATACGATTTTCTATAATACATATACGTATACGTAAAACCACTAAATAACACCATCTCACTTCATATTCACTACCATGTGAACTCATGAACATGAAATCATCACATATCGTTTCACTCACAAGGTACCCCGTACCGAAAACGATATCCAAACCACAATCTATACACACCAATAAGCACATAAACACGTAAAGACACGTAACTAGCACAAAATAAAACTAAGTGACGAACCTCAAAACCAGGGTTGTCACATCACTCCCTACTAATAGAAATCTCGTCCCGAGATTTACTCCTTAGGATCAAACACACAAACAACAAATCACATGAGGATACTTGTTCTAAACGAACTCCCCTTATTTCCACGTGAACTTTAGTTCAAGTTTCAAAATACCACATATACAAACCAAAAATAATTAAACTCATTGCCAAACTCTTGACCTCACGGTCAATAAATCTCACAAATGATCTTTGATAAAACAAAGACTCTTATTAACACAAGAGATTACTAGGTACGTTCAAGTTATAATAACTACTGAACGACCGTAAATCATAACATAACATCTATTAGTATATATACATCCGCGTATGTATACCTATCGAATCTCCCAAACATACTCGTTATCATACATGTCAAGTCAATCGATCACTTTATACGCTCGTTTTTTCCATACGAGTAATCACCTTCTCACCATCTCACCATGCCACAACAAGGCACAAAACC
The DNA here is from genome assembly GCA_025667525.1 of Glebionis coronaria. NCBI lineage: Eukaryota > Viridiplantae > Streptophyta > Magnoliopsida > Asterales > Asteraceae > Glebionis > Glebionis coronaria. The sequence continues at coordinate 356,998,482 of CM046880.1, forward strand.
CAATACCAAAACCAACCCATATCGTGTGACTTCATCATCACACAACACGAATATAACTCAAAACATATAACACACTAATAATATATCCATATCGTAGGCAGCCGTTACATAAACCCATATATATACGTATACCCAAATTCTACATCTCATCATATACAAGCATGTATTAACCCTCTTTCATGCAATCATACTTGAGAACCCATTGAAGTTGTGGTACTTGTATAACTATGTTGGCCACCATACTTATACAATTACCCTTTCCCCAATGCACTCCCTCCTATGATGACACTTATAAGACTCAATACAACATATAACACATAAATCTATCTAGTCACATAAGCTCATAACCACATAACCAATAAGGTCCAAAACTCCATCTATAAAAATAACATAATAAACTCTTGGAATACAGAAATCCATAGTCTAGCTAAAACAGCCTAGACTAAATCCAAAATGAAAACATAATCATTTATAAGTCATGTTGCCCGTAAGAGTGGAAACAGCTTAAAACCCTTCCTATCCACCTACTCCTAGTAACTCGAACCACCACACGATTCTTAGGGAACATGACTTAAACATCAAAAGAAAAATAACATACCTCAAGTATGTAAGATAACTCGATATAAGATAGAAACTACCTTGTACTAAATTATGTACTATAACGTACAATTTAAGCAAAATACAACAGTGACTAGCGTGGACGATTATGGTTCAACCCGCACTAGTCACAAACCCGAAAAGAAAATAACATGTGACTAAGTATGAACATACTACGGTTCAATTCATACTAGTCAAAACATCGCAATAAATAACATCCAAACACATGTTATTAATATTACTTTAATTTTCCTTAATTTATTTCAGCTCCTAAAGCTTCCAAAACCACAAAACCGTAAAACTAGTCAAATTTACGCGTTTTACCGTAAAAGACGTAAAATATACACTTTTATAAAAACTCTCAAATTTTGAAATAAACTTTATAACTAAGTCCTAAATGACTTAAAACCATCCCGAAAAATATCCATATGACTAATTACCTCATCCGAGACCTCCAAATGCTAAACCGTAAATCGTAAAAATACGATTTTCTATAATACATATACGTATACGTAAAACCACTAAATAACACCATCTCACTTCATAGTCACTACCATGTGAACTCATGAACATGAAATCATCACACATCGTTTCACTCACAAGGTACCCCGTACCGAAAACGATATCCAAACCACAATCTATACACACCAATAAGCACATAAACACGTAAAGACACGTAACTAGCACAAAATAAAACTAAGTGACGAACCTCAAAACCAGGGTTGTCACACTCTCCCCTCGGGTTTGGAATGGTATTACTAGGTAATCAACCCGAAGAAGAGGATGGTTTGGACATAAATGATTCAAACATCGAAAGAAATTTGTTTTGATTTTGTTCCAAACTTTGTTGCATACGGTTTTGACTTTACTCTATTTGTTGCTCAAAACGGTTTTGGTTTTGCTCTAATCTATGTTCAATTCTTTGTTGGTTAAGCTCAATCTTGTTATTTTACCCTTTAATCGTATTTTGAAACTCATTCTTCAAAGTTGCCATTTGTCCTTGAATGTTATTTTGAAAAGCTTTCAAATTTGCCTCATTCGTTTTAATGTAGCTTGACAAATCATTTTGATTATTGTGAAAACCTTGATTGTTTTGATTAGCATTAAACCCATTTCCTTGATTGAAATTCCCTTGGTTACCACGGTTAAAATTATTCCCATTGTTTCCATTGTTGTACCTATTTTGAACCGGTGGAGCAACATGATTTTGACGAGGAACTTGACCGTTGGAGCCATAAGTTCCTGTCGCGGCAAAAGCACTAGGATCAAACCCCGTGGTTGAACAAGCATAATTAGGATGTGCTCCACCACATGATACACAAAAATTCTCAACCGCATTAATCGATCCATGAGGATTCTTCCTAAGCTCATTCAAATCGTGTCAATCATATAGTCCAATCTAGCAATCTCGGTATTAGATGAATTCACATTGGAAACAACCGGTGTGTTTCGTGAATATTATGCTCTAGACTTATTCTCAATTATACACCACGCGTCTCTCGGAGTTTTCCTTAAAAGATTACCACCCGTGGCGGCATTTAAAGAATCTTGTTCAATAATATTAAGCCCATTATAAAAAGTATTTATTTGATGCAATTCCGAGAAACCGTAGTGTGGACATTGTCTTAACAAATCTTTAAATCTTTCCCAAGCAACCCCAAATGATTCATGCACTTTTTGTTCAAATCTAGTGATCTCGTTCTTAAAGTGTGTTGTTTTTGATGGTGGAAAGAAGTAATTCATGAACTTAGATACTAAATCATCCCATGTTAAAATCGAACCCGGTAGTTCTTTCTCATACCAAATCTTAGAATTACCCTCGAGCGAGTACGGAAAAAGCATGAGCTTAATCGCGTCATTCGGCACATCTCTAAACTTGAGAGTCGAGGTAATTCGAAGAAAATTCTGAATGTGAGAATGCGGGCTATCGGTCTCATTGCCACGAAATTGGTCGGCACGAATGAGCGATAAAAGACCCGTCTTAATCTCAAAATGGTCCGCCAAAATAGCCGGCACAACGATTGCTTCCCTATAACCTTCGGTGGGTGCACGGAGCAATTCCTCCATTGTTCGGTTATCGGCCATCTCTACAACAATAGGTGGAAGCTCGGGTTCCACTATTCGTTGTTGATGATTTCTATTTCTACGAGGAATATTTTCAAGCCTATTAAAATCAATCGAAAGTCGAGAAGATCGTAATTGCATAAACCAAAGTGACGAGAATTTTAGAGGATTGAAGAAAAGAAATTAGACAAGAAGAAGATTATTTTTGGTATTTTTATTTGGTATTGCTGATAGGTGTGTAAACACCCATCATTTTTACCACTTAATTACAATAATAACTGAGCCAAAACGTGTATTTTATGTCATTCATGTCGGAATTATGCGTGGTTTGTGTTTTTGTTGTGATTTAGGACGAAAATGTGGAAAAGGGAGAAAACACGGGCATTCACGGGCTTTTATCGAAGAAAAAGACAAAAGACGAAGTCAAGAAATCAAGAATGCAAAAAGAACGGAAGTCCAAGACCAATTCTGAAGATTTATCGAAGAAAAAGTCAAAAGACGGAAGTTTACTAAAATCCAAAGAACTCAAGTCTAATTTATTGAAGAAATTACAAGACGAGTTATTGATCCCGAGACAAAAGTCGAAGAACTTAAAAGATTAAAAGACTAAAGTCGAAGAATTTGGAGATTAATGACTAAACAAGCAATTAAGGAAAGAAGAAAGAGGGGAGGAAGCTTCCTAAGCACCTCCCTAATCTCCCTATATATAGTTTCCATTTTCATTCCATTTGTTTTGTTGGCTAATAGTGACAATTAGTTCTTCCATTTTAATTATCTTGTCATTTAATTACATGTCATTTAAATACTTGTCTTGCACCTTAAATTCATTTAATTTCAAGTAAGTTTCATTTAATTCTTGTCAATCTTTACTTTTATTGTTTGATCTCCTATCTTCCTTTCTTGTTTGATCTTAATCTTCATGCTTTATTGTTTATGTTCATGTTCTTGATTTTTATTGATTTAATTAAGTGGGTTTTGATTATTTGGGTTATATTTGTTAGTTTGATTGTTTTGGATTGTTTGTTTATGATTAGTAGATGCTTATTGATTAGTTTGATTTAATCTTGTGGTTGATTTTGATTAAGTTTGTCTAGATTCGTGCTATTTTGTTCTTCCTTGTTCTTCGGTTTCTGTTACTGATCTTTCCCAGGTAGTATTCCGGATCAAGCTAAAAGTTCCGAATCAAGGCTTTTGTTTAGGAAGTTCCGAATCAATAAAGTTCCGGATCAAGACAAATTCTTCCGGATCAACACCTTCATTCGGAACATTCAAAGTTCCGAATCAAGGCTTGTTCATTCGGAACCTATTCCGAACCAGTAGAAGTTCCGAACCAAGAAGAACTTCCGAACCAAGGAGTTTTATTCGGAATAATTAATTATTCCGGATCAACACTTTCATTCGGAACATTCAAAGTTCCGAATCAAGCTTGTTCATTCGGAAGTATTCCGGATCAGTGAAGAGGTGTTTCATTCGGAACATTCAAAGTTCTGAACCAAGAGAATATTCCGAATCAATTGAAGTTCCGAACGAAGGATTTATTCTGGATAAGTGACATATTCCGAATAGAGAATTTGTTCCGGATCAAGGATTTTGGTAAATATTCCGAGTGAAGGAGAATCATTCCGAACGAAGGTGACATTCCGGATGAGTGATTATTCCGAACGAAGGATTATTCCGGATGAGCTGTTTTCAGGTTCTTTTTAATTTCAGTTTTTAACTTACTGTTTTTAATTCTCAAACTTTACTTTTCCCGCCTTTTTACTTATTTGCACTTTAAGTTTACTTGCCTTAGATTTATTTTAGCCTTGCCTTTGTTTTAAGTTTTAGTTGCGTTTTAAGTTTGCCTTAGTTAGATTTAATTTTGCGTTATTTACGTTTAGTGCCCTTTAATTTTCGTCACGCTTTTAAATTCTCGCCATTTATTTTAAAATAGACTTAGATTTAAATTAGCGTCATTTAGTTTTAAGTTTTGCACTTTTTAATATACTACAGCGACACAACTTTTGTTTCACCAAAGAACGACTGAGTCGCATAGTTAACCAGGATCAATTCGATTAGACCGATTTCAACGAACAATTTTCATAACTAAAAGCTAGTTATCAAATGGCGCCGTTGCCGGCTCTTTTCGTAAAAATTAACGGTTTTATGTGAGAGATGCGTTGCTTTTTAGGATCCGTTCACTCGTGAACGTTATTTTTCGTGTCAAAAATTTTCAAAAAATCCTAAAAACATTTGAAAAATCATAAAAGGCATTTCTTTTTCAAAGTTTTGTACCAAAAATATTCCTCTTTATCCTCTAGTATGTTTAATTCTTTTATTTAACCCTCTTATTTATAATTCTTCATGGATTCGTCTTGCGTGCGGTGTGGGAGACCATGGCATGGTTTTCAAACATGTCAATGATGTACTTGTGAGCGGTGTGGTTTTGATATCGACGATACACAATTTGGATTTTGTCCATTTTGCAATTCAACAAATTCATACTTCTCCTCTTACAATACTTTCTCACCTTCTCCCGTCTATGATAATCCTTATCCTCAAGATGCACCGGGTTTTTCTCCATACCCGTGGTGCTATATTTGTGGGGGCCCTTACGATGCTTCTTCTTGTGATCCGTCGAAGGTCTTTGAGAAAGTTCCGTGCTATCATCCCAGTGTGTATAACTTTGAGCCCCCACGTCACACCGTCAATCATCAACCCTTTTGTGCACTTCCTCCTGAGCAACTTGCCACAATTTTTGCCAACTTTCACAAAGTTCAAGAAGCTTGCAACAAGATCATGGATAAATGTCAAGCGGATCAGCACCAAGAGCAAGTATCTAACCTTAATGCTTATACTCCTCCTCTTGTGCCTCCATATTATTATGATAGTGATGACGATGAGAGTCCTATTTCTTGGAACGATGAGAATTCTATTCCTTCTCCCGACTTGTCGGCCCTGGGACCTAAGGATTCACTCATCCTAGGGGATGAGGATCTTAGCACAATTCCTGCAAATGAATCCGACGAATTCAATAAGTCTAGTGCTGATAACCTTCTCCCAATTCCAAGTGAATCTGAGTTGACATCCGACAGTGACGATGAGTATGATGCGTTTTCTTCTGATGATGTTCCTTCCACCAACACTTTGGGAGAGGATTCTTTGGCTTTCTCTAATCCTCTTTTTGATCAAGATGATGATTTTACTTCTGGTGATGACGAGTCACTATCCGATGAAGACGTTCCGAAGGAAACTTTCAAGATTTATTCGAACCCTTTATTTGATTTTGATGACGCTTACATATCTAGTGAGGAGAATCCTCTCTTTGACGAAGGGATTGAGGACATTGATAGCTATGTTTCTTTTGCTATTGATGAGCACACTTTGTTAGCCATTCCCCCTTCTATCGCAGATGTGGAGAAATTTGACTCTACTAGAAAGGTAACGCAGGTGGAAGGTAATTGTTCTCATACTTCTCATATTATATTACCACCTCCTCCTACCGCGTGCACACCCAAGCGGGTGATGTATCGCTTTTACTCTCCTCGTTTCGTACCGGGAAATGAGGATGAGTGCTTTGACCTGGGAGGTGACAATGACCATTCTATGATTGCTAACTTTACGGCTTTGCCGAATAGTGACCATCCATTGTCTTTGGAGGATAACAATGTGACTCCTTTACCTACCCCACCTTCCGTGGATCAAGATTTCACATACTTCTCGTATGTTGAAAGGACCTTCCTACCATTCAAGACTTATTCTCCTGCCTCTCCTTTGTTATATTACTCCGGGAACGAGGACAAGGTCTTTGATCCCGGTATTACATTCGAGGCTTCCCCATGTACCATTTAATTCGGGGACGAGTCAGGCTCGTGACTCGGTTAACAAAAACAAGCGCTTCTCGGGAGGCAACCCGACTATCTATCTATCTTTTTCTTTGTTTTTACCATAAGTGTAGGGGGAGACCCGTTGGTGTTTGCTATTTCCTCTCTTCTCATATTCAGGGATTCGAGCGCTCAATGATCCACTTTTGATGATTTTTGACGACCCGTGATTCCGTGTTTCCCATCTTCCCGGTTCTATCCTAAACTCTTTTCGATTCACTATTTTATATTTTCCAACATTAAAATAGGAATCTCTTTAGTTGTCTTTTCCTTAGCAAGATTTAAACAAAGTGCACAATGTCCTAAGTGTTGGGGAGTTTACTCCCACATGCTTAAACATTGAGGACAATGTTTATATTAAGTGTAGGGGGGACTTCTATCGAAGTTAAGTGGCCTTTTTCATGTATTTGTCCTCATTTTAACCGGAAAATCAATTTTTCGACATTTTTCAAAATTTTTGATCTATTTTGGCCTATTAGTTTTTCCTTTTGTATAGTTATTTTCTTCCTTTACTAGAATAAATTTTTAATAAAGTGTTTTTAATTTTCAAACGTTGTGAATCTTTTGACTCAACCCGAGTTTACTTGTCTAAGTTTACTCTAGCTAGTATCCTTAACGTGTTTAAGTCAAGTTTTGCTAGGCTTTTATATAGGGAGCTATAAAACGCGAAAGACTTAACTCTCACGGGTTAAGAACAAGAACTTTTCGCAAGTTCCTATAATTGATCCTAGAGAGTCGTTTATCAAGGGAACTTTAAGATGCGATTTCTAAACTTGAAAAAGTCTAAGAATTTGCATGATCCTATAGATGACTCGAAAACCCAAAACTTTGATTTAATAGGCTAAGCATCCAAGAGTCTCATTCCTTGAGATTTTAAATTGTGGAGAACGAGAGATGATAGAGTCAATTATAAGTTTGGTATTCTTTCGTGAATTTATGTGAGTTAATTATAAGCCTATTCTCCCATCGCTTGCTAATAAATTTATCTGCAAAAAATAAGGTTGTACGATTTGAAAAGTTACTTAGCTTCTAGCCCAAGATCGTTTAAAAGTTGCTCGGTATGGGTTAGAGTTCATAGACAAGGCATAACTTATTGAAGCGGGATGCGAAGATTGGCGAGTCCAAAAAGGTCCTAACAAGGCATGAGGGCTATATTTTGTTGCTAAATATCCAAAGTGATGTGAAGAATCATTTATCAAAGATCAATATGAAGGATCGAGACACACGACGAAAAGCAAGTACTCCCCAAAAGATCATGGAGAAGTCTATCCGAAAAGGCCCTAACAAGGTATGAGGATAAATAGATCCAAGTCCAAAAAGGAGGCGGATCGTTGTATATCAAAGTCCAAAATAATGATTGGAGAAAAATGAAGAAGTCGTGGTCCATATATGAAGAATCTCTCAAAACTTCAAGTGAAGAAATATCATGAAGAGAAGGCCATTATTTCATGAACGTCTCTCAAGGTTTGAAGTATGAAGTCGCTGCCAAATATCGGTCCGAGAAAGGTCTCAAATCGCGAAGCGAGTTATGCCAAGATATGAACTTTATGAGGTCCCGAGAAGCAGTTTTAAAAGATTTTGTCCTTTAGCTAACTATTGGTCAAATCGTTCACTTTATTTTCGGACTAAATAACTATCGAAATAAGTCAACAATGCATCCTCGTGATCATTCAAGACAACAATAAAATATAAGAGATACACCTAGGAATAAGGGGGTCTAAGTAAATAATTGGCCCACATGAGTTCGTGTTAGTTTGCTAACTTATAATAACAATGATCTCGTTTTTAAGCTTAGTTTGGAGAAAGTGAAAACTTGAGGATGATGATCATTCATGACATTTTCAAAACCCTAAGGTATGTTTTTGATTTCTTTACTTTGAATGTTTATAATTTTCTATCTCTTTAATAAAGGCCAACGTGGATTGATTATGATAAAAAGTGTAATCGTGCTTTGTAACTAATGCATTGCATGAGGACATTGCAATGGTCAAGTGTAGGGGATTTGATAGGTGTGTAAACACCCATCCTTTTTACCACTTAATTACAATAATAACCGAACCAAAACGTGTATTTTATGTCATTTATGTCGGAATTATGCGTGGTTTGTGTTTTTGTTGTGATTTAGGACGAAAATGTGGAAAAGGGAGAAAACACGGGCATTCACGGGCTTTTATCGAAGAAAAAGACAAAAGACGAAGTCAAGAAATCAAGAATGCAAAAAAAACGGAAGTCCAAGACAAATTCTGAAGATTTATCGAAGAAAAAGTCAAAATACGGAAGTTTAATAAAAGTTAAAGAACTCAAGTCTAATTTATTGAAGAAATTATAAGACGAGTTATTAATCCCGAGACAAAAGTCGAAGAACTTAAAAGATTAAAAGACTAAAGTCGAAGAATTTGGAGATTAAGGACTAAACAAGCAATTAAGGAAAGAAGAAAGAGGGGAGGATGCTTCATAAGCACCTCCCTAATCTCCCTATATATAGTTTTCATTTTCATTCCATTTGTTTTGTTGGCTAATAGTGACAATTAGTTCTTCCATTTTAATTACCTTGTCATTTAATTACATGTCATTTAAATACTTGTCTTGCACCTTAAATTCATTTAATTTCAAGTAAGTTTCATTTAGTTCTTGTCAATCTTCACTTTTATTGTTTGATCTCCTATCTTCCTTTCTTGTTTGATCTTAATCTTCATGCTTTATTGTTTATGTTCATGTTCTTGATTTTTATTGATTTAATTAAGTGGGTTTTGATTATTTTGGTTATATTTGTTAGTTTGATTGTTTTGGATTGTTTGTTTATGATTAATAGATGCTTATTGATTATTTTGATTTAATCTTGTGGTTGATTTTGATTAAGTTTGTCTAGGTTCGTGCTATTTTGTTCTTCCTCGTTCTTCGGTTTCTGTTACTGATCTTTCTCAGGTAGTATTCCGGATCAAGCTAAAAGTTCCGAATCAAGGCTTTTGTTTAGGAAGTTCCGAATCAGTAAAGTTCCGGATCAAGACAAATTCTTCCGGATCAACACCTTCATTCGGAACATTCAAAGTTCCGAATCAAGGCTTGTTCATTCGGAACCTATTCCGAACCAGTAGAAGTTCCGAACCAAGAAGAAGTTCCGGACCAAGGAGTTTTATTCGGAATAATTAATTATTCCGGATCAACACTTTCATTCGGAACATTCAAAGTTCCGAATCAAGCTTATTCATTCGGAAGTATTCCAGATCAGTGAAGAGGTGTTTCATTCGGAACATTCAAAGTTCCGAACCAAGAGAATATTCCGAATCAATTGAAGTTCCGAACGAAGGATTTATTCTGGATAAGTGACATATTCCGAATAGAGAATTTGTTCCGGATCAAGGATTTTGGTAAATATTCCGAGTGAAGGAGAATCATTCCGAACGAAGGTGACATTCCGGATGAGTGATTATTCCGAACGAAGGATTATTCCGAATGAGTTGTTTTCAGGTTCTTTTTAATTTCAGTTTTTAACTTACTGTTTTTAATTCTCAAACTTTACTTTTCCCGCCTTTTTACTTATTTGCACTTTATGTTTACTTGCCTTAGATTTATTTTAGCCTTGCCTTTGTTTTAAGTTTTAGTTGCGTTTTAAGTTTGCCTTAGTTAGATTTAAGTTTGCGTTATTTACGTTTAGTGCCCTTTAATTTTCGTCACGCTTTTAAATTCTCGTCATTTATTTTAAATTAGACTTAGATTTAAATTAGCGTCATTTAGTTTTAAGTTTTGCACTTTTTAATATACTACAACGACACAACTTTTGTTTCACCAAAGAACGACTGAGTCGCATAGTTAACCAGGATCAATTCGATTAGACATACGACAAAGAACTTTAATTTTTATACGGGCAAAAGCCTTGTATCAATTACTCAATCAAAAATGATCAATAAAAAACAAGGAATAAGGATAACTACTATGGAAGTAAATTACCCTCGGTCGACTTTGAAACGATAGGTGAAAACCTAAACGTCTCGAGGTTCAATAAGTAAACTACAAAAATAAGGTATAATACTACTTGAGTCGGCAAACCAATAATCGGTCGTCCCTCTCAATATACGCACAAGCAAGCAGGGAAACGAGGTGACACAAAGCACTTAAAAACCTTTTTCCTTAGACGGACTTTTATATCTCGTCGCCTTATACCCACCTTATAGCTTGTATAAATCGAGTTCAAACTTTTTATTAGTATTTATCTATTTTGCTTTTTTTTCGTTTTGGATTCGAATACAATAGCTAGGTGATGAAATCCAAACTAAGGTCTTATTTGGAAGTAGGTAATTTATTGTTCTACGTAATACAATATAGTAATCACAAAAAACACGAAAAACGATACATACTATAATAATAGAAAAATAACAAAACTTTCCGAGGACGGAAAGGGTCTTCAAATCAACGATCAACAAATCTCCACGAAACGAATCGTACACAAGATCCCCGACAGCGGCGCCAAAATTTTTGATGTTGATGTATGAGGTGGATAGTATATGTGATAATTAAGATACGTTATAGGGTAAATTAGAAAATTACCTTTAGAAAAAAGTAATAGTCTAAAATTACCAAAGACGGATTTAATTAACCACGTTGGTGAACCAAGTTCGTTGTACACGAAGATCGAGTGAATTTGAGACGTTTAGTTTTGATTTGGACAATTGATTCGAATTGGTTTTTGGTTTTTTTTAAAACTAAAATTAATTATACTAATTTAAAGCTAATTAATCCTAAGTGCATGAATCGTTACCCCGAATTAATTAATCTAAAAAACAATTACTTAAAACTAACACTTCTTAAAAATTTAAACTATCTAATTAAAACCAATTTAATCCATTTAATAAAAATACTTTTTCACTATTTAAAAACTTTATTTAAAACTAAATAACCTATTTTAAATCTATTTTAAATCTCAAAATTAAATTAATCTATTTAAAAATCTACTTTAACTTTTTACTTAAACAAAATCAATTTTTATAACTAATTAGTAAGATCTAATTTATATTAAATTAACTTTTATAACTAACTAAAATTTCTAAAATAATAAAACATTTTTTTAAATTTTTTTTTTCTATAACAACTATTATTAATTAAAAGAATTTATTATTACTAATTAAAATTTTAAACTTAACAATTGAAATAAAACGTATAATGAGAAATCAATCAGAAAGATAGATATATTAACTACTTAAAGTAACTTAACATCAAAACAAGCCTTTAGCTCAGTTGGTAAACACATTGGACCTTGAACCGTGAGGTCACGAGTTCGATCCCCAAGGGGGACATATTTTTTGGATGATTTAATTTTGACAAAGGAATTAAATTCAAGATCACATGAATGATCCCTACAATGAATCTATGAAAAACTGATAAGTATATCAGCTTGTGAGCTATCAGATCAGTGAATCTGATAGCTTTTTGAAACTCAACAAAATATATTATGCAGCCAAATAAGCTTTCAAACCGCAAGTAACGAATACAAATCAGCAAATCATCATAACCAGCTTAATTGAACTTAAACATATCACAAACAAATACTATTTTAAGCAGCTATATTCTCAAAGATTATCATAAAACAGAACTAAATCAGCAGACAGCTCTTAAATAAACGCATAAAACGAATTCACAGCTATATGAACAAGAATAAACGAGAATACACCTTAGCAAACTATATCACTTAACAGCAATCTAATGCAGTCTATAACCTAATTCAGCTTAATACCTACGAACAAAATCAAACCAAAATTCATAGACTACTAACAAGATTCAGTTAAACAATTTGAGCACAATCACACAGCCTAACAGATTCTTATATGTCAGAACAACATCATCATCCTTATTGATTACAATGCAGCAAACTAATATCAAAATAAGCAGATACATAGAAATTAAATCCAAGCATCAGTTATTCAATTAAACATACTTAAGCTGAAATAGATTAACTCAACTATCATCAAATCATCTATCACAGATTAATAACAAGTTTAAACAGTTTCATTACACATCAAAATACAAGCAGTTTAATCCATTTAAACATCTAAACAGATTGATATAAATAATGTAAACAACTTAAAAATAAAAGAAATAGAACCTAATTGACGAAATCCTTTGAGATGAAGTGCAGCACTGAGCTGACTTTAGAACTTAAACAACACCGTCACTATCATCCCACCATCACGAATCACCAAACGACATCAAGGTATCTCAATCCAACATCAAGTACATCACGAGCCAGTCATCAAAATGAACCGAACCAATTTATATAAACTTTCCAGTGGGGAAAGTTTTATCCACTTTTTACTTTTATTACCCAAGTTAAACTATCATTTAGTTTAAATCAGATAACATGAACATCATTATATTAAAACAGATCTTAGAGTTAATTTGTAATATAAAATATAAACAGAAAATTAAATACGAATTTAATCAAACTCAAAACTTTTATTAATTATCAAATTTTATTACAATACTGATAAAAGAAGATTACAAAATACCCTAAACCTAATTTAACATAATAACTCTAAGTAAATAAATGAATGATGATTACAGAAATATGGGAGGGTTTTTATAGGCTAATCCCAACCTTCTTGGTGAGGTTGTTGAGCAGATATCTTGATCTCAGCCGTCCAAATGGCATCTTCGTTCTTCTCTTTCTTCTTAAAATTGATCTACGGTTGATAATAGCCAATCTAACACACGGATTGCCAACGTGGCAATCCAGTGTGCTAGTTGTGCTAGTTTGTGGCTGACTTGGCTTATCTTGATTGGTGGATTGGGAGAGATGCGCTGTTACAGCCAATCAAAAGGTGGAAAAGGGACACGTCACCTACACTCCTCCATCATCTTTGATCCGGTTTTCTTGGCAAATAATTAAGGTGCGTATGTTTACACGCGCCTTAAATAATAAAGCCCCAATTTTTAGATAAGAACTAGGGTTATTTTTGTGGTGACTGGTTATGAGGTATTTGGGGATGGAAGATGAAATAACTTTGGTGATATCGGAATAGGTAAATGAGTGGTTGTTTATTGAACGTGTGTTTGACCAAAAATAAGTAAAATATCTTTCACTTTTCAGCGTCCCAATATTTATCAATCAAATGGGCTTTTCAGCCCATTTACTCCTTCCGTTCCTTTAATTGTTGATTTGGGCCTTAAATGGGCTTTGTAACCAAAAGTGAATAATAATATATCCACCATTGGGCTTTTGGGCCCAATAAGTAAATGTGGGACCCACTAAGCCTGATAACTTTATTAAATCCTCTATAAAACGAACTCGATTCTTGTCTTCTTGAAATTTCTTCAAATTTCGTGTCGTTTTTGTCGGTTTTCGTGATCTACACACATAAAACAACAAACAAACGTATACAATGCCATTTTCATGATATTTATGCATTTTAAGCTCATTTTAAGATACAAATGATATGAGTAAAATCACTTATATCATTAAAACACGTATATAAAAAGATGAAACATTATCATTAGCAAGAGTGAAAGTTATAAAAAGAGAGAGATGGTTTTATTGTTGATATATAAAATACGTTATAGTCGATAAAACGTTTATTAATTTAGCATAGGGGAGTCAATCTGTAACACCCCACTTGGATAAGTGGACTGTTACATGTATTTACGGCGTGTCATCAAAGCATAGGGTAAATGTCCTAGAACATTACATGACCATAAGGGATAACCGGAATCAAACATCGGTCCCTAACATAAACTCATAAACATAGCATAAAGTAAAAGTAATGCAGGAAGAACAGAACATAAAATAGCTCCCATCCTATGCATAACCTTTCCATGCTCCTGACCTTGTGTACCTGCCGTTTGGGGACATGAAAAGAGGAAAACGGCTGAGCGAGACGCTCAGTGCGCGAATATATAATAGTAACATGGAATAGCATAACATAAGTGAAGGCTGAAATGAAAGCATAATAATGAAAATGCAGCGGAATAATGTAAGTTCTGGGAAACCTGGTGACATGTAGTAAACTTGTAACTTGAAATAAACTGGTTTATTCTTAAAGTATCATGTTCATGTAAATACTGAAAGTCTGCTTTTTAATTATGAAACTGTAATTTAACTGCCGAAGAGCTCATATAGGTCATGAAATATATCAATGTGCATGAATACATGGAGGGGTGACCTCGTCATGCTATATAGGGGTGACCTCTAAATACTGTGTTGGATGGAGGGATCAGCTCCAATGTGAAGGATGTAGAGCACACACCACATTCACCCTGATAACTTGTAACACTTATAAGCCTAGGATGCATCCATACGCCCCACTAAACATACATATAAAAATGGTCAACCTGAACATGAGTGGGGCGATGCAGGATATCACTCTCCTACATGTGAGTCACGACACCGGTGCCTCTAGTGCCGTGGTTACGGTACCTCCGTAACTAGTACATAATCTGTTCATGCTTGTATATAATGCTCTGGCAATTTATTTAGTTATTAACATGATTACTGAGAAACTTAAACATATACTGGGGAAAACATTTGGTTGCAGACGGGAAATCCTAAACATGCATAGGAAAGGAAGTCCTTACTGAAAGGACGAAAATTCGTACCTCGTGTCCAATAATGAAAAGAGAATAAAGTTGAACTCTGACTCCCCACTTACTACATGAATAAGGGACGTGAAATGAGTTGACTGATATTTGTTTAGTTTTACGGATCTTGTGTGTTCTTAACTTATTTAATATGTTCTTATTACGTTTTACTGTTTTAAGTGTTATCTTGTACTTATTCAGGTTTTTATGTATTCTGATTATGTATCTCATGTATTCTTGTGTTAATATATACTTGATATTTCCTTTATTAGTAACTTTTCATAAATAGCAGATTTCCAAAATATTAATAAGCTAGTTTTAGTTGTACTTAATTAAGCCGAAATCAATAAGGCAAAAATTAAATAAGCCGATTACTTATTAAGCCGATTTTAATAAGCTAAATGTTAATAAGCCAATATTAATTACGTCAATTTTAATATAAACCGAAATAAAAATTAAGTCAATGCAAATCAGCCGTAAATAAAGAGAATATTAATAAGTCGATTTTAAATAAGCCAAAATCTAATTAATAACCAATCCTATCGAACTTAGATCTCGTAAATATATTAGCACTGCGTGATTGCGTGAACCATTGTCACATATCTATTGTTTCAAAATGATTTCTTTGTCTTACTAATTATTAAAGCAAGTTTGTCAATTACTAGCCTAAGCCATGATCTCAAATTCACAAGTACATCTTTTATATATATATATATATATATATATATATATATATATATATATATATATATATATATATATATATATATATATATATATATATATATATATATATATATATATATATATATATATATATATATATATATATATATATATTTAATCATATCATTCTTATATGTAACATGTATTAAATGATTGATGACGGTTTACCTGAATGCTAAACGAGAATATAGCGAAACCGAAACAAGAACGCGAACGTAACTCCGACGATATCTGATCGAAACTTGAACCGAAACACAACCGAAAGCAAACCACTAATCCGAGCCCAACCAAAATCAAACTTAAACATGAACCAAAGAATTCACTCGCACGTAACTTTAATCCTTAAATGATCGAAAAATGAGATGCATGATTTGTGCCTCTGTTTGCGAAGGATGATATATAGTTTAAGAAGCAAGTGTTAAAAAGTGGATCATGACACCGAAAATGAGATTTGTGAAAAATGAATGTCATATGAAACTATAAACGTGTATATTGAAGTCATGGCCGAGAATTATGGGGAATATGATCATGTCATAATTAACAATATTAATTGTCCTACCGTGGGTATAAGTTTTCATGAATAGCATGACCATTTCCAAATTTATATACACGGTTGAAATATTTTTAAGTTTCAGAATATATTATGATATGATATTTGATTATTACAAATAAGTATTTTTTTTTAATTATAAATAGCTATTTTCGAAATATATAAAAAAACAAATATCTTATATTAAAATTTAATAATACATAAATAATCATAACATAAGGTTTTAATATCAATTGCTTATTAATTAAACTTTCGATACAAATAAATACAAAACAAAATTCTGGGTTTTACAATTCTTCCCCTCTAAAAAAAATAATTCGTCCTCGAATTAAGGATACGTTAATATTGTGGTTTTACAATTCTTCCCTCTAAAAAAAAAGGAGAAATTCGTCCTCAAATTAAAGGTACATTAAGCTGGTGAAGTTATAAAAGCTTGAAAGGACATATAAGCTGAAAGAACAGGAAAAGATGAAAAGACGTATAACCGGAAAGATGATTCGTCTTCGAATTAGGACGTAATGCTGCTGAAAGGGTATAGCGTGACATGACTGAAGTGGACATGTAACGTAACATGGCTGAACAACTTAACTGAATCTATTGAAGGAAAAGGGATGAGAGGTCCGGATGGACTCCTCCGTTTCAAGTGGCTTCCCGCTCGAAACGATTCCTTAAAAGGTCTAACACAATGAAAACCTTGGTCCTGATGACCCTGTCATGACGATGCTGAAATAGTTTCTGGTTCCATTCTTAAGATTGATTTTCTGAATCTGATTGAATGAATAAAATGTAACACGTAGGATATATGAAACGATACGTACAATTTACAGGAAACGATGACTTCTATATCTTTGAGTACAGCTGCTGAAACATATTTGGATGAACTTATGTGAACAATTGTGAACGTGCTACGTGAGCAACTGTGAACGTGGTTTGCGATCATCTGATGAACGCTGGGCATGGAATATGTCGTAAACGTGATATGTGGAGCATACTGTGAACGTGATACAGACATATCATGAACGTATGCTGACTGAGGAGGGAATGCCAGATGATACGGCATGAAATTGAAACATCTGCCTGAGTATGGAAAAGTTGTGCTAAACTTGAGTCTAGTTCCTCAAGCTTTTTGTAACCGTATTCGGGTAATAAACTGTGAAACGTGTATCGCGAAATGGCACACGAACTTGAACGTGAACAATGTTATGAACGCGAACGTGAGCTTAAATCATGAGATAGCATAAAACATAAACTGAAACAGATCATATTGCGAATGAGATGTAAACGTGAAAGTGAAAATAAACGTGAACGTGAATGTGAACGTACACGTGATCATGAACATGAACGTGAGCGCGATTCACGAACGCTAATTTCCATATTACAAGATTGTGGATGGAATACCTTGGAATCATACGATCTATTTCTAAATTTCCTACAGATTTGTTACTGCGTAATCATCTCGGATAAAAGAAAACGTGTAGGCTGGTTTAACTGGTTAACCACGACTTAGATAGCATCATGCTTCGTCTGAGTCTGTGGTAAGTGATAATAACCTCCATGGAATCTTATCTCATTTATGCTTAGAAATTTCTAATGGTTGTAATAACTCATTAGCATGTCGGTGTCCTATCTTAAACCTGCTGGGATGGCAGGCATTAGATATGAACATAGCTGCATCAATGTGTGATACTGCTTCTATCAACCTCCTGCCTGGGATTATGGAACATTCTGATGGAAATCTGTTTGAATAGCCATGGAAGAAATTTTTTAGGGAGAACTGTCGTCAATTTCTGTGGTAACAGTCAATCGAGTTCTAGAAAGTTTTGTACTTCGTTCACAGGCGTCGGTCGGGACCATCAGGTGATGGCCTTCACCTTCGCAGGATTGTCTGAAATTTCTTTCTGCTGAGGGTGGTTCAGAAATGCCACTTCTTCAACTGGAATTCACATATGGGGAGTTGCTTTTATAATTTTCTCCTATCGGGGATTCTGTACAACTACGAGAAGGTGATTCTTTTGTACTTCTCTAGAATTTAGGGGATCATGATACAGACCTTCTTCCTGATAGACAGAACGGTGCACCTCCTGGTGGTGCGCCAGGGCGAATAAAGCCTCGTTTCAGTAACTCTTGCAGCAATTGCTTTAACTGTTTTAACTTACCTGCAGCCCGCAACATGGAGTTTTGAAAACAGGTCCTGTTCTTGAGACCAGCTTGATGCAAATTATGTCTTGTGGTTAGAAAGGAATTTCTAAAAAAAAAACTTTCTGAAATTACGTCTGGGACTCTGGAGAAATCTGTTGGTCATGAATTTAAGGAATTTAAGAAGTGAAATTATAACTGGTAGCTGAAAGGTCTTCGTAGCTTGTAAGAATAATTCACTTGTTGTATAGTATAACAACTTGTACTGATTTCCTGACAGAAAATAAAATGACTATATTTGGGATTTAGTAATACGGATCTCGTCGGTAACTGATTTAAGATAAAACCGACGTATGAATACGTGAAGTAAACGTGACGACTTTCACTGAATGTTTTCGTCTGTAACATTACAGAATAAATACTGCGTGTTTAACCTGAATGATACTCTGGTGGTGGTGACTAAATCTGTACTGATCTGATTCATGTGTGGCATAATATAACTGGTAAACCCCTTTTTGAAGGGTACCCTGAATTACTGAGGACCTGGCTTAGAAACATACAGGAGTTATGAGTTCTGACTCGTATTTTAAGGAAAGATTCGTATGACGTGTACCATGACTGGTGTCCTGATATGTGTCTTCCGAAATGATACCTGAGATCTGTGTCTTGACTGTCGTCTTGACATGTGTTTTTATGGATGAACCTGGACAAGGCTGAAAATTTTTGGTAACTGCTAGGATTGGTGGACCGGTTAGACTACTGACCTCTTGTATTTCTGATCACGTCTGTGCTGGAGTTTCGATGGTTACTGACTGATTAGTTATAATTACAGTAGTTGTCATTACTACCTTGTCTGTCAGTTTCCTGACGGTCGTTATCATGACCGTGATTCATGTAACTATTTCTGCTGAGTGGCCGGCTGGTTACCGGTTCCCACTCTTCTGACTTCAAATTAGCTGAGTGAAGTGTGACATCTAACTAGGGAGGTAAAAGCATAGAATAGAATGGTAGTGTCTGATGGTTGATATATTATTCTTGTCAGAAATTTCAAATTTACAGTTTTCGTCCTTGTTCTGCAGAGTCTTTATAGTATAAACAAAAGCAACATCTTGGGAAATCTCCAAAGCATCAGCATCAGCAACATCAGCATTTGTGAGGTCTTCAAAGTGTTAGCAGCATCAGTATCTGATAAAATCTTCAACTCACGAGCAGCATCAACATCTGGTAGAATATCGACGATGGAAACGCCTGAGATAACTGAGGATCGATTAGCAATATCCATGGAGTAGGGTACCTGGAGTACACCTGGACTACTGTACATGAAGTACAAAGTGAATACTGCACATGGAGCATATCTGAGACACTGTATGTGGAGTACTCATGAAATACCGTACATGGAGTATAACTGAGACACTGTACATGGGTACATATGGAATACTGTACATGGAGCTGGTGGAAATTTTATGGGATGATCGATACTGGTGTCGCTTGTGTGACATGATCAAAGAAATAAATCGATTTAAACGGTAATAAACAGATTTGAAATAAGTAACATGATAGGCTGACAATTCCTACGTCGACTTACTACTGGTTGTATCAAGGCTGAAAAGTATGATATAATCAAAGTCCCAAGAGTGGTCAGCATGAAGCATGATTAATGAAGGCCAATCATGATTTATCATGAAAAACGGTTTATACTTAAGTTCTTGTGTATCTTAACATGAAAACATCATTACTTTGCTGAAAACATAATCCCCGTAAGGAGACATGAAACTGAATCATCATGAAGACAACATCAACGTGAGGGTTGAAAATTTGACTGTTACAAGGAACACAAAGAAAAGTCTAATCAACTGAGGTGTAATATCAACTGATGTGGATGGCTATAATCCACAGAATTCAAAGAAGAAAACATGTGACTAAGTATGGGGTTATTCTGGTTCGATCCATACTTGTCAAAATTTCATGAGAACTGTCATGTATAGAAATTTATAATTAGGGACTAATTATGGTTGGATGTAGTCCAATTCATATTTGTCAAGATTCAATGAAATGTCATGATATGACAAAGGTGAACAACTGTGGATCGGTTCACAAAACATCATTCGACTGAAAAGCATGAAAATTTAACCTGAAAAATGGTGAGCGTTTTTGGTTGGTTCACCCAGTAATATTTGTTTGAAAACATGAATCTGACATGAGTAAGGGTAAACGCCTATGTTCGGTTTACCAATACAAAATCTGAACGGCAAGGGTGAACGCCTATGGGTCGGTTCACCAAAACAAAATTCAAATGAAAAGCACATGCGACTAACTATGGTCAGTCCTATACCAACCTTTTACTTAGTCAAAACATTAAGAAAACTGACTGATAAATGAAGAAAACTGACTGAATAATCCATGAGAAACATGAAAGATAACAATGCCAAAATCTGGGAAGTTCCCTGGTGACTACCCACTAGTCACAGGTCACGTTTTAGAGCCTACTGGTCGAACCTTGCTCTCTGATACCATAATTGTAACACCCCACTTGGATAAGTGGACTGTTACATGTATTTACGGCGTGTCATCAAAGCATAGGGTAAATGTCCTAGAACATTACATGACCATAAGGGATAACCGGAATCAAACATCGGTCCCTAACATAAACTCATAAACATAGCATAAAGTAAAAGTAATGCAGGAAGAACAGAACATAAAATAGCTCCCATCCTATGCATAGCCTTTCCATGCTCCTGACCTTGTGTACCTGCCGTTTGGGGACATGAAAAGAGGAAAACGGCTGAGCGAGACGCCCAGTGCGCGGATATATAATAGTAACATGGAATAGCATAACATAAGTGAAGGCTGAAATGAAAGCATAATAATGAAAATGCAGCGGAATAATGTAAGTCCTGGGAAACCTGGTGACATGTAGTAAACTTGTAACTTGAAATAAACTGGTTTATTCTTAAAGTATCATGTTCATGTAAATACTGAAAGTCTGCTTTTTAATTATGAAACTGTAATTTAACTGCCGAAGAGCTCATATAGGTCATGAAATATATCAATGTGCATGAATACATGGAGGGGTGACCTCGTCATGCTATAGAGGGGTGACCTCTAAATACTGTGCTGGGTGGAGGGATCAGCTCCAATGTGAAGGATGTAGAGCACACACCATATTCACCCTGATAACTTGTAACACTTATAAGCCTAGGATGCATCCATACGCCCCACTAAACATACATATAAAAATGGCCAACCTAAACATGAGTGGGGCGATGCAGGATATCACTCTCCTGCATGTGAGTCACGACACCGGTGCCTCTAGTGCCGTGGTTACGGTACCTCCGTAACTAGTACATAAACTGTTCATGCTTGTATATAATGCTCTGGCAATTTATTTAGTTATTAACATGATTACTGAGAAACTTAAACATATACTGGGGAAAACATTTGGTTGCAGACGGGAAATCCTAAACATGCATAGGAAAGGAAGTCCTTACTGAAAGGACAGAAATTCGTACCTCGTGTCCAATAATGAAAAGAGAATAAAGTTGAACTCTGACTCCCCACTTACTACATGAATAAGGGACGTGAAATGAGTTGACTGATATCTGTTTAGTTTTACGGATCTTGTGTGTTCTTAACTTATTTAATATGTTCTTATTACGTTTTACTGTTTTAAGTGTTATCTTGTACTTATTCAGGTTTTTATGTATTCTGATTATGTATCTCATGTATTCTTGTGTTAATATATACTTGATATTTCCTTTATTAGTAACTTTCCATAAATAGCAGGTTTCCAAAATATTAATAAGCTAGTTTTAGTTGTACTTAATTAAGCCGAAATCAATAAGGCAAAAATTAAATAAGCCGATTACTTATTAAGCCGATTTTAATAAGCTAAATATTAATAAGCCAATATTAATTACGTCAATTTTAATATAAACCGAAATAAAAATTAAGTCAATGCAAATCAGCCGTAAATAAAGAGAATATTAATAAGTCGATTTTAAATAAGCCAAAATCTAATTAATAACCAATCCTATCGAACTTAGATCTCGTAAATATATTAGCACTGCGTGATTGCGTGAACCACTGTCACATATCTATTGTTTCAAAATGATTTCTTTGTCTTACTAATTATTAAAGCAAGTTTGTCAATTACTAGTCTAAGCCATGATCTCAAATTCACAAGTACATCTTATATATATATATATATATATATATATATATATATATATATATATATATATATATATATATATATATATATATATATATATATATATATATATATATATATATATATATATATATATATATATATATATATTTAATCATATCATTCTTATATGTAACATGTATTAAATGATTGATGACGGTTTACCTGAATGCTAAACGAGAATATAGCGAAACCGAAACAAGAACGCGAACGTAACTCCGACGATATCTGATCGAAACTTGAACCGAAACACAACCGAAAGCAAACCACTAATCCGAGCCCAACCAAAATCAAACTTAAACATGAACCAAAGAATTCACTCGCACGTAACTTTAATCCTTAAATGATCAAAAAATGAGATGCATGATTTGTGCCTCTGTTTGCGAAGGATGATATATAGTTTAAGAAGCAAGTGTTAAAAAGTGGATCATGACACCGAAAATGAGATTTGTGAAAAATGAATGTCATATGAAACTATAAACGTGTATATTGAAGTCATGGCCGAGAATTATGGGGAATATGATCATGTCATAATTAACAATATTAATTGTCCTACCGTGGGTATAAGTTTTCATGAATAGCATGACCATTTCCAAATTTATATACACGGTTGAAATATTTTTAAGTTTCAGAATATATTATGATATGATATTTGATTATTACAAATAAGTATTTTTTTTTAATTATAAATAGCTATTTTCGAAATATATAAAAAAACAAATATCTTATATTAAAATTTAATAATACATAAATAATCATAACATAAGGTTTTAATATCAATTGCTTATTAATTAAAATTTCGATACAAATAAATACAAAACAAAATTCTGGGTTTTACACAATCGATAAAAATCAAAGGATAGAGAGTGTGCCCCTTTATGGCAATCAAAGAATGGAAGATCAAGTGGACCGGCAAAAACCGAACACGAGAGTCTTCAAATATTAGGGTCATACCTAAGATTCACAACACAACAAAATACGAGCACGAGCTTGAAAGATCAAGCCTTATTAGTGTTAGAAAATAGAGAAGATAGAATGTATGGGACTCCCCCACAAGGCACCTCGTTTTTGTTAACCGAGTCATGAGCTCGACTCGATCCCCGCATTCATTGGTCCTTAGGGAAAATGGTGAAAACCGGCATAATGGAATAAAATCCAACATAAAGCACGATGTCGGGGTCAAAAATCTCATCTTCGTTGTCGGATGACAAACGAAAGGATAAAACTCCAAAACAAATCTATAACAAGAGATGGTAGTCACAAATCACGAAATGGATGTAGCATGCTCCCCGAGATAAACTCGCACCAAGATGATAGAAAAGTCTTTCAATTATTACATCGGTGAAAGGCCGAGATTTCCCTAAAACAATGATTCCGGGAACGAATACCTCGTCCTCGGTGGAGAAAGGAATAGACAACACGGTGTCGTCCCCCCATGCTAATCCAAAATCATATGAAGCACATGGTAATGGTGTGGTAAAAGTCTCAACCATAGTGGTTTCAACTTGCATGACTTTGTCGACCTTGTCACTCTTAGGAATGTGAATAAAGGGGTCATGATACTCAATATGAGTCACATGAAAAACCCGCATATTAAGATCAAAGCGAGTGGGAGGGAGATTGGGAATAAAGAAAATTTCTCCATCCGGGTCGACATATTCATCATCACAAAAGGTGTGAGATGAAGGAGGTATGATGCTCTCAAAATCCTCTTTAAACAATGGATTATTGTTCATTAAAATTTCAAAAAGAGGATTCGAGTAAGTCACAAAAGTGTCGTCATTCTCGTCATCACAAGAAATATCCGACAAAGTATCAAGTGTGTCACACTCGGATACAAGATCATCATTCTCATTAGAAGGAAATGTTGATCCCAAAGTCATATCTTAAACCTTAATAGCTTGTTTAAGGGTTGTGATAGAGAGAAAGAATTCAATCTAACACTAGAGAAACTTTGCAAAGCAAAGTAACTAAACAAGATGCGGAATGTAATGTTTAGCACAAGAACAAATGAGATTCAAACGTAGAACTTTAATATATCAAAGATATACGAATACCCAAAGTGGTATTAGGGTTTACAAAACCTTAAAGTAATAATAATGAAAAACGAAATGAGAAAGACACACTTTGCATGCTAACCTAGTGAGTCCTTTTATAGATACAAGGACCCACGTACAAGATCACTACTAACAAACTATGGAAAGTATTAAGGAATAATAACTGAAACGCGTAAAAATCTATTCCATGTTTATCTTGACGGCAGGGCCTTTGACTCTAGCAGGGGAACGGATCCCCCTGCCTTTGTTATTTAGCAGGGGGAACTTACTCTAGCAGGGGTATGAATAATCAACTAGCAGGGGAAACAAATAAGCATAGATTTATTCCCAACAATCCTCCCCTAAACTTGTGCTTTCCTCTAAAAGACAAGTTTCTGAATAAATGCTAGTTGATGAGGATGCTTACAAACTCTCTGGCCAAATCTGACTATGAACCATTCTTACCAGATCATAAGCAACAGGCTTTTTGGCATCAACAATTAACTTAGCCTGTGCTAACTTCTTCAAGGTTTCATGAGAGAAGGGATAATACATATGATTGAGTAAATAAACACTCACACCTTCCATTACTACCTCATAAACCCCAGAATTTGTAAATAGCTTCCAATACACCAAATCTCCTTTATTCACTGCATCAAATAGAGGATCAAATAATTCATGTTCATACATTCTATGCATGCACTCCCAGATTACCCAATCCTTCTCCACACCATCCATGGTAGGAGGTTTTGCAGCAAACGTTTTCTTCAATATTTTCCACAGATCTTCTAAGTCTTCACTATCCAAAATTTGAAACATGACATCTAGGCTTAGAAATGTCTGTGCTGTATTGTCAGCCCTTGTAAGCTTCCACCAAGTTCTCCCTTTGTGTTCATAAACAGCATACTCTATAATAGCAAACTTCTTTCCAAGTTCACTAGGTGAGATTTCATCATTTTCCTGCAAAATCAGCTGTTTATCAATTTCATCATTTGATGGCCCTTGAGACTCTTTAGTGATTATGCCCACTTGCTCCATTCTCTTGAGTCTCTTTGCTGCTCTTTGTGCATTAAGTACAGACTTCTCAAGTACTTCTGGAAAACTTTCACCTGCTTGGTGCAATGCCCCTGCTTGGGATGATGCACCTGCTTGTGTAGTCTCTCCAGCTTTTCTTTTCTTTGTTGCTCTAGCTTTCTGTAGCACTTCACTTTGTCTCCTAAGATACTCAGCTTCCTCAGGAGTGTTGATGGTCATCCAATCCTCCACATCATACAACTTTAGAACTGGTCTGACTGCTCTCTTTATGGCTTCAAAGCTCATATCTCTGAAGTCACCATCCTTCCACTTTCTATGCCTTTTAAGCAGAACTTTGTAGTGATCAAGTTGCCCTTTCTCTGACGTTCGATACTTCTCACTCTGAATTTGCATTGCCCTTCTTTCCAGATATTCAGTTTGATATTTGTAAACAAGGCAAGTCAACTCATACCTGTCTTCCAAAGGAGCATTTTTCAACTCCTTCTCCCATTGATCAAGAAACTCTCCAACATGAGGTACCCTGTCATCTAGTTCCCTATGCATAATCTCAACCTGTTTTAGCATATCTTTGGGCCTCATCTTCTCCATCCTTTGATCCTGCATATCCATTTCCTCTTGTTGTAGCCTGAGAGCTACTTGTGCATCATGAGCTTCTTGGACCTTCTGCTGTTCAGGAGTCAGATGCTTGTATTTTCTCTTGGGCTGTTGCACCATGATTCCTTTTCCTTTGTCTTTTGGATCCACTGCTGGTGCTGGTTTTGCTTTAGATGCAGGTTCTTTGATTGTTATCCCCTTCTGAGCTGGTTGCTTTCTGTTCTTCCTAACAAATGTTTGAGTAATGTTCTTAGCAGGGGATAAACTTACAGCAGTGGGATCAGAAATGGCAGGGGAAACTTTTGAAGCAGGGGCTTCTTCTTGATTGCCCATGGTGAGCAATGTTTGAGCAATATCTTTGGTTGTACTCCCCTTGTCACTTCCCTTATCAGCACTTTCTCTCTCCATTCCTTTCTTAGCACTTGTTATCTTTCCATGCTCCCCACCAGGATATGAATAATACTCAGTAGATCCTTCTGTGTGTGGAATTTCCTCCCCTTTGGAAGCATCCTCATCTGTGGAAAGAATCAGTCTGGGCTTTCTCCTCCCCTCAAGAGTAGCAAGTCTGGTTTCCAGGTGAGAGATAACTAGACCTTGCTTTTTGACATCTTGTACTAGTTGTGCATTCTGCCTTTTCAGACTCATGCACATTTTCGTCAATTCCAGATTTGTCAAAGGTTTCATACTGCTCTCAATCCTAGAAGGGAATTTCTCCCCTTGTTGGATATCATGGAGTGGGGGAGAGGACTTATTGATGGTGTCACTATCCTGCTCACCCCTTGAGGATGAGACAGTAGTGGCAGCCAAACCCCCAGGTTGCTCCAAACTTTTGGAGACTCTCCTTTCTGCTGCTTGTGAAGATTCACCAGGCAAGGGAGACCTGGCAAACCTGGATTTTGAACGCCTTTCTTGTTGTGGATCAGCAGGTGGTAGGTTCCTGGCAGGGGATTCAGCAGGTTGATTTATGGCTGTTTGATGTTTGGCTTCTTCTCGTCTGATTTGGTCTAGCATAATTGAAGTGAATGGAATGTTTCTGCCAGAAAACAAAGGTGATGGTGCAAGTAATGTGGTGAAAAGTTTGGTTGTGTGTTTGGTTGCTGAAAAATAGTTTCTGTGTGTAATGGGACCATGATCACTCATATTCAGCAAAACTTCTATAAACCTTGGATACATACAAAACTTTGAGGTGCTTGAAACATTTTTAACCATGCCTTTAAAAATCATTTGAGAAAAACAATACTTCCTTCCTGTTGCAAAGCAGATCAGGGCAGAAGCTATCTCACTACCAACCTCATTAAAAGCAGTGGTTTTGGGTGACAAACATTGCATAATAGTATGAATCAAAAATTTCCAATGAGGGGCAAACTGGCCTTTATCAAACTTTAATTTTTGATTTTCAGAAAGTTTATACCCCAATTTATCAAGACCTTCAAAAATTTCAGCCTCAGAAAAGTTGGTTATTCCATCCTCATCATCAAGGAGGAGATTCTCCCTGATGGAGGCAAGTGTGATTACCTTGGAATGACCATCAACTGTGCTTTGAATTATGACCTCTCCATTCACTGTTTTGGTCATGGCTTTAGACCAGAACTGTTGAATGTGTGAGGTATGAATGCGAGGATTGATGAGAAGGGTCACTCTGAAGTACGAAGACTTTAGAAAGGCCACAACCTCAGCAAACTCGGCTGGTTCATCATGAAGCAAAGCAATTTGGTTATGATTAGGAGCAATTTTAAGGGTCATGATAAATTTGGAAAATAGTTTAGAGGTTTATAGAGATGGGAGGTAAGTGGGATTAGGTCGAGAGAGATGTATGGACCTGCTGGTAAAGGGAATTAAGTTTATATAGACAAATTGAAGGGCTGTGATTGGACCAAAATTTTCAAATTGCAAAAATATCAAGGATAAATCTTGATAAAAAATTAATATATTTGAAATAGAAGGAAAAGATTACCAATCAACGAAGAAAGCGCCTTAAATATATTTTAAAAAGAATAAAATATTCCCTAACCAAAATTTAAGCAAGCAGGCCCAACGGCTATGAACAGGGTAACGGTATTGTCGGTCAACGGTCAAACAGGGGAAAGTTGTGAAAGCAGGGGAATAAAAGATAAAAGCAGGGGAAACTTTCCTAGGGATATTGAACTAGTCATGAAGAGACTAATGCTAACTAGCTCTGATCTAATGCATACACTTGTATACACAAGATAGATACATAGAAACTCAAGAGTCCTCTATTCAGCAATTGTCCCAATACAAAAAGTTAATACATAAGTCCCCCTACACCAGGTTATCCCAAGAAATCATGCATACCCCAGTCACCATCCCAACCTTGTCCCTTACCTATGGTCAGTCAGTCTTGGCAATGTGTGCCTCAGGTCTGTATTTGAACAGCAAGCTGTTTTAATAGAGAAATGTAAGCACACACTACAGTGCCTCAAGGTTTCAGAATTCTGACAAGCTTTGCAGCAAGTCATCATTAACCTGAACCCTCACTCACCAGTGGATATGATCTAAGATCATATATGAGCATCCTAAGAATACCCTGAATCCTAAAGGTTTGACCTAACCTCCCCTGAAACATAGAGTATATACCTGATCCACCAAGGAGAATAGTATGCACCATATGAACCTCTGCATTGTTAGTCTAAAACCACATAAAACCACTTTTGTAAAAAGAACACACCCAGCTTAAGAGAAAAATCCTCTTGGCAGGGGAATGAACCCCAGGCAGAGGAATCAGTGTTAAAAAGCAGTGGAATGAAAGAAATGGTAAAATTGACTAACAATTATACAACAACACCAGTGAAGTAACCCTGATTATACATAACAAAATAGACATCAGATTTTTAAGGAGTAACCATTCCAATACCTGCAACCAGATACTGAAACCTCCCTACATCAAAAGCTTTTGTTAAAAGATCAGAAACATTAAGTTCTGTGTCAATTTTCTTAGGGACAATCAGTCCTTTTTCAAAACAATCTCTGATAAAGTGATGTCTAATTTCAATGTCTAATTTCAGCAGTGTCACTCTTTTCAAATAGAAAGAATGTCCATGTAAATCTTGAAAAATCATCAGTAATCACTAAGCAGTACCATTTCTTCATTATACTTGCCACAGAAGTAGGACCAAAAAGATCCATATGTAGTAGTTCCAATGGCTTGGTGGTGGACATACTTGTTTTTGACTTGCAAGATGCTCTGTGTTGCTTCCCTTTCAAACATGCTGCACAAGTATGTTCAGTGGCAAAATACTTGGAAGGAAGACCATGAACCAGATTATGCTTTACTAGTTTGTTCATGTTCTTGAAATTAAGATGACCAAGTCTTCTATGCCTTTCTTACATTCATCTGCTGAAGCTTTGGCAATGAAACATGTTTCATTGTCTTGGAGAGATATGTCCTTGAGATCAATTGTGTACATGTTCTTCTGTCTTGGTGTTCTGAGAACAATTGGAGTGTCTTTTGGCAAGACAAACTCCTTTCCTAATACCAAGCATTCAGTGTCAGTAAACAAGACAAAATTCTTGTTATCAGTCATCTGTGACACACTGAAGAGATTATACTTGAGTTATTTCACCAAGTACACATTGTCAAAAGTCATCCCATTTGTGACAATAGTTCCTTTTCCTGTTATAGTTCCATGCCCATCTCCAAAAGAAACACCATCATTGTCATGCAGGGGTACAAAGTTAGACAAGTAAGCTTTGTGTCCAGTCATACTTCTTGAGCATCCACTATCCCAATATGCACTATCATCCCTTGTCTTCTTTGTCACCTGAAAAAGGAAAAACAAATTAGTTTTTCTTGGGGACCCAAGCCATTACAGACTTGGATCTACCTCGTGTATCAATGTAGGATAGCTTATCGAAAACTAGAGATACACCATTAGATTGATTACCCCTTTTGGGTGCCCAAACCCAACGAGCTGAGGCTTTCACAGCTTTTCCCCATCTTCCCATGTTCCTAGAATGTACAACTTTTCTAGCAGGGGATACCCCAGTTTTAGCAGGGGAATCCTTATGCTTAGCAGAGGGAACCCACCTTTTGTTTTGGCCTCTGTTCATGTGTTGGTAAGGTCTAGGGCCAGATCTATATGCAGTATAAGGTGTTGGGGTGGCCACAGAAGTGTTGGGCTTTGGGTGAAAATCATTTTCCTTTCTAAGGGCTGGAACAACATATTTCTCAGTTACTTTATTTCTCAAGGCAGGGGCAACATACTTGGCAGGGGAAAAGGATTTTGCCCCTGCATTTAGAAGAATGGCTTTAGGTTGCATATCCTTTAAGGGATTTGCAGCCACCATCTCCATTGGTGCCTTACACTCTTGATAAGTATGTTCAAAACTGCCACATGTGAAGCAGGGCTTGGTATTGATCACAAAGTCTTTTCCTAATTGATGAGACTTTTGGTCATTCCAATTTCTTTGATTACCTCTGACATTCCTGTACATACCAGCATATTTAATGGTAGGTTTAGGAGACTGTGGCCTAGCCTTAGATTTGGAAGAGATGCTCTTAGAGTTTGGATTGCTGCTAGAAATTCCTTCTTTTGAAAATCTAACAGGGTTGTCAATTTGCTTTAAGCCAACCTGTTCCTGTTTAACCTCCCTAATGACACTAGTTTTAACTAGAGACTCTTCTGTATCAAGGTTATTAGGTATATAAGCACTCAAGTCAAACTCAATGTCATCCTGTTTTTCAAAACAAGGGAGACCAGTCCATGACAAGTCTTTTCTAGGATAGGCAGCATGGATGTTAGCAGGGGGTGGAGGTATAGTAGCATTCATATTCTTAATTCCAAACCCTGTTTTGTCCTTAGGAGATTGACCAATTTCAAATGCCTTGGTTAAATCTTTTGAAGCTTTTCCAAATTTTTCAACAGTTTCCTCATCTATCTTTTGGTTAGCTTTGAAAATTTCAAGTTCAGCAGTTAAAACATTTATAGATTGGTTATTCTCCTTGGCATCTCTTTCTAGAATCACAATGTGATCCCTATACTCACTTTCTCTTTGCCTATACTCTCTTATGGTGGACTCTAGTTGTTCTAAAGCATGTTTGTAATTATCAAGATCATTATCACAATTGGTATAGTCAGCTTTTACCTTTCTGATTTGATCATTTAAAGATTCAGTATTTTTCCTACAAGCTTTAGTACAGTATGAGTCATCATATACCTCATTGTCAGAGCTGGAACTTGACATGGCCATAAGTGCAAAGTCTTCTTCCTTTTCCTCAGCCATCAAAGCTTGATTTCTTTCCACACTTTCTGTCATAGCACTCCAGTCCCATCCATTTGCTCCATCTATCCCCTGCATTGCTACCATGGCTTTAGCACCAGAATCCTCACCTCTTGTTTCCTTTCTATGGCTATTTCCAGACTTAGGTCCTCTGCATTCCCTGGCAAAATGACCCTTCTTGCCACAATTGTAGCATTCAACTTTTGCTTTATCAAACCCAGCCACATCAGATGGATTAATTGTGATCTTCTTCCCATACTTCTTGTGGAACCTGTTGGCTCTCATGCTTAGCAAAGCCATATTCCACTTGATATCCAATTCTTCTAGCGCTTGCTTACTGATTTGACTCAGATCTTCATGTAACACTGTAGATCCTTGTGGCCCTTGAGATGCTATGAAGGCACATGCAGTATCAAGGCTGAATGTAGCTGGTCTTTCTTCATCATAGGAAGGTCCAGACCTGGTAGCAGGGGAATAAGTAGCAGGGGCTACTTCTATTCCACTGTTCTTGGAGATTCCACTGCTTTGTGATATGAATGCCATGTTAGCAGGGGAATCAACGACTCCACTTGAGTTGGTGGGAATTGTCCCTTTTGACTTCATTTCATTGACAATAGGTTCAAAAACTTTTAAGTTATTGTATATATCATCAATATCTTTTTCATCCAAATCATCCTTATTCTGCCAAATTGCCTTATAGACAAACCACTCTTTCTGAAGGCTGTTAAGAAACCTGGTGTTCACCTGCTCTTTTGACACCTGAATATCAAAGAATTCCAAGTGGGCCACCATGTCTTGAAGCCTATTGTAAATAGCTCCAATTGATTCATCACCAATTGCTTTGAAAGAAGCAAAATCATCCAGCATTTGGTTCTTCTTCTTCTTCTTTGTGGCTTCATTTCCTCCAAAGGTTGTGCCTATGGCTTCCCATAGTTCCTTAGCTGTTTTGTATTTCCTGAATCTGAGTTGATGTCTATCTGGTAGGGCCAACAGCAATGAGCTGTGAGCCCTGACATCATGCCTTCTAGCCAGTATTTCCTTATCACATAGAGCAGCAGATTTCTTCTTGTCCTTACCTTTGGAACTTTCACCTTCATCCTTGCCTTCTTCAACTGCCACCATTTTGTTGAATTGATCATCAAACTCTATGATCTCCCAGAGAACATAGTGTTCCATTTTCAGGTATTGTTGGATTCTGAATTCCCATAATTCAAAGTTTTCAGGATCCAACATGGGTAACTTGAGGGTATTGTGGTTGTTGCTGTTTGTGGATGACTCTGAAGACATGTTTGCTATGAAGATTTTGTTCTTGATTTAGACAAAGTTTCTCAACAAGCTCTGATACCACTTGTTGATCCCAAAGTCAGATCTTAAACCTTAATAGCTTGTTTAAGGGTTGTGATAGAGAGAAAGAATTCAATCTAACACTAGAGAAACTTTGCAAAGCAAAGTAACTAAACAAGATGCGGAATGTAATGTTTAGCACAAGAACAAATGAGATTCAAACGTAGAACTTTAATATATCAAAGATATACGAATACCCAAAGTGGTATTAGGGTTTACAAAACCTTAAAGTAATAATAATGAAAAACGAAATGAGAAAGACACACTTTGCATGCTAACCTAGTGAGTCCTTTTATAGATACAAGGACCCACGTACAAGATCACTACTAACAAACTATGGAAAGTATTAAGGAATAATAACTGAAACGCGTAAAAATCTATTCCATGTTTATCTTGACGGCAGGGCCTTTGACTCCAGCAGGGGAACGGATCCCCCTGCCTTTGTTATTTAGCAGGGGGAACTTACTCTAGCAGGGGTATGAATAATCAACTAGCAGGGGAAACAAGTAAGCATAGATTTATTCCCAACAGGAAATTCATCGGAAAATTCCTCGAGAATGGTAGGTAAATCATGAGAAACACTTCCTGGTGGAAGTGGATCAATGATAGCAAAAAGTTCATCGACGAACTCATCCAACGAATAGTCACTAACCTCACTCGGTGTGAAGTTAGGAATCAAAGGCTCTTCAACGGAAGATTGTGCCTTAATATCATCAATTTGGTCCTTCGGAGGGAGTGAAAAACGATACATACTATACAATAGAAAAATAACAAAACTTTCCGAGGACGGAAAGGGTCTTCAAATAAATGATCAACAAATCTCACAAAGACGAATCGTACACAAGATCCCCGGCAGCGGTACCAAAATTTGTTGTTGATGTGTCGTGGATAGTATATGTGATAATTAAGATACGTTTTAGGGCAAATTAGAAAATTACCTTTAGGAAAAAGTAATAGACTAATATTACCAAAGACGGATTT
The DNA here is from genome assembly GCA_025667525.1 of Glebionis coronaria. Taxonomy (NCBI): domain Eukaryota; kingdom Viridiplantae; phylum Streptophyta; class Magnoliopsida; order Asterales; family Asteraceae; genus Glebionis; species Glebionis coronaria. The sequence goes on from CM046880.1 coordinate 357,032,421, forward strand.
AATTAAACACGTTGGTGAACCAAGTTCGTTGTACACGAAGATCGAGTGAATTTGAGAGGTTTTGATTCGATTTGGACAATTGATTTAAATTGATTTCGGCTTTTATACTAATATTAATTCTATCAAATTTAAATCCTAAGTGCATGAATCGTACCCCGTTTAAATCTAAAAACAATACAATTACTTAAAATTAACACTACTAGAAAATTTAAGCTATTTAAAAATTATATTCAATAAAATCTTATTTAACTAAAATACTTTAAAAAAAACTATTTATGAAGCCATTTTATTTAAAATCTTAATTAAATAAAAATCTAATTATTATTTGAAAGCTAATTTTTACTAACTAATTTAATTTCTAAAAATTAATAAAACAACTTAAAACTAATATTTATTTTATTTTTATTTTGTTTTTATATATTTATTATTTAAACTAAAACTTTATAAAAGAAATTTAAAAATAAAACTATTTAAATTTAAATGAAATTAAAATAAAGATTAAATATATGTTTAAAACTGACAGCTCTAATATGACTAACTATATTAATTAAATTGACTGAAATTAACTTAAAAGAGCAGTTAGCTCAGATGGTTGGAGCGTTGGCTGTGAACCCTGAGGTCACGAGTTCGAGTCCTAGGAAGGACATTTTTGGATAATATTTTTTTTTGCAATAGAAAATTGTGACAGATATATGATTTAGTAGACCAATCAACACGTTTGGACTGCTGAAATTAACAGAACAATATAATACCCAATATATATCAGCAATGTAAAGATTAATCCAAAACCCAATCAAATAAAATTAAGACAGACATATAAACAGTAATAGCAATTTATAAACTCAAAATTATCCTTATTTCAGTGATTCAAACTAACATCAAAATCACTTTTATCTAAAACGAATCAGCATGTAAAATAAGGACTATAATCTCTAAGATCATTAACATAGACACTCAAATATACAGTTACTATTATTAACCAGCAGTAATATCCCAATACACTCTATCACAGATAAGATGAACAAATCATTCAACTAATACGCAGAGCATGTCTATATCAGCAATAACGAAACATAATAACAGTAGTCTAAACGAATATCAACTCAGGAAATCAAGTTCCACCCAGTAAAAACGGTTACTCAACAGTTTACAGCCTAAAATGAAACTAAACCTCTAACATATAAGCTTGCTCATCAGTTAACAAGTAAAAATATTCAACGGTACTCGAGGACATTATCAGTCGACTAGTTAAAAAAACATCCAAGTCAGTTATAAAAAGAAATCTAAGCAAACCATAATAATTCTCAGAAAACCATATCAAAAACTCAGATTAAACTAAAATATATATCATGAATCTAATCAGCAAACTCTAAATAGTTAACCCCAAACTAAGCAGATTAATCAAACTAATAGAATAGTATCATTTACCATACAAATACCGAACACATATAATCAAATCTCAAAACAAGCATCACAAACCTAATCCATAAATTGTTTAACACTTAAACAGATTTATAATATAAAATAACATGAAATATTAATGGTACAAACCTTGTGAAGAAACCTTTGGGACGATGTGCAGCGCTGAGCTGACATAAAACTAATCTGAACCACCTTTCACCAAAACCATCATCGAATCACCATATAAACCAGAATAAGCAAATGATCCGACAGCTTTTATAAATCAAACCATTGGGGGTTGACTTTATTTCCAATTTCACTTTAATTATTCAATTCAAACTATTATATTAGCTTGATCAAATAATTCTTCAATCATAACATTAAATAGACAATAGAGTAATTTATGAAACTTTTAACAGTAAAACTTAAAATAAAGAGAAGATGCTCAAATAAACTTTAATTAATATCAGAAAAGTATTACAAAACGAATTAAATGAAAAATACAATTATCCCTACCTCTATTTAAACATTATAACAGTAAAGAAAAATTGGAATACTAAAAATACAATAAAGAGGGGGTATTTATACTCGAACCCGAGGTGTTGGGGTTAAGTTTGTTGGAGACGAGAATCAATCCAAGCCTTCCATTCAACATCTTTCTTTCTTCTCTCCATTCTGTTTTCATCCAACGGTTGTGATGAGTCCATAGTCACACGGATTGCCAACGTGGCAATCCGTTGTGCTTCTTGTGCTACTTCCTTGCTGATTTGGCTTATAATGATTGGTGGATTGATGAATATTTGTTGTCACATCCAATCTCATGGTGCCACGTCGAAGATGCCTCCATCTTTTTGTTCCGGATTAAGGGGGAATTAATTTCCCACTCGTGTGAATTCACACGAGTGAATTAATCAAAAAGCCCCAAATTAATTTGAGTGATTTATGTTTTAGGGTTAATTAGGGTTTGGGAGGGGTAAAAGCTGCGTCTGGTTATATTTAGGTGAGGGAGAAAAGGTGTAGCATTGTTTATATCGAAGGTAAAAAAACGTGTGTGTGGTGTGAGTAGTAAATGAATGGTTGATTTATTGTGAGTTTTATAAACTCTTCAATCGTTTATTTAAGTGTATCAAACCCTAAGGCCCAATAACTTAGATCCCGTTTTATTAAGTAGCACAAAGGAATGGGCTTGTGGCCCATTAACTTAAAACCGTCTCAAAATTGTTTATTTGGACCTTTGATGGGCTTTTACATCCAATAGTGTATAACTAGTTTCCACAAATGGGCTTTTGGGCCCATTAACCAAAAGTGGGACCCACTTGGCCCAAATGTTTCATTTAATATTAAATCCACTAAAAACGGACTTGTTTTTGGCCTCCTCGATCTTTTTCTTCAAACTCGTGCCGGTTTTTGCTGATTTTCGTGAACTTGGGTACCTACACACATGAAACCACAAAACATGCACATACAAGGCTATATTCATATATTTAATGCATTTATTGAGTGTTTATTGATATAAATGATATGAGTAAAATCACTCATATCAGCGCCATATTTTACCAATAGGTTTGATTTTAGCTACCCACTGGGATTTAAGTCTAGCACGGGAGTTCATGTCATTAAGTAATTTCTTGACACAAGAATCATGATTGACTTTAAAGACACGTTTTCTACATGTTTTACAAGTAGCATATTTAATGTCTGAGTAAGATCTAGAATTCCCAGATGATTGATTGATGCTCCTAGGATATGACATGCTACGGTTAGTAGTGTTGGGTAATCTAAGAGGCATCTGACTAGGTTTAAAATTCCTATCTCTTACTTGTGTCTTTTAAGTAGCTTCCCTTAGATCAAACTTATGGCGAACGTCATTTGAACTAGTCCGAGACGTGTCCTTTGGACTATGTCTAGGGAGACTAGATGCAATCATGTGATTAGGTCTAGTAAAAGCTGTTTTAGTCAAATTGGCCCTAGTTGGTGGAGTGATCGTTCTAGAAATATGAGCCATATCAACTTGGGAGGCAAAACGCAGTCTCGAGGATTGTGGTCGCTCGGATCTAAATGCAGTCGGTTGTCTAACGAACTGATTTGTACGCGGTTTCCCCAAGATTGATGGTTTTTCAAGCTTAGTGTCCACACTAGTTCCTTTAGTTTTCCTCAATTCTTTTTTGAACGCAACTATAGCAAAGACCTTTTCATGTACTTGAGCCTTTAAAGTCTCATTCTCTTTGAGCAATTTATCTTAGGATGCCAATTTAGATTCTAACAACTTAATTTGTTTCAAAAGATTATCCTTTTCAGCTTTAGAATCTAGAACTTTTTGATCCAATTTTCGTTCAAGAACAACGTTTGACTTTTCAAGTTTTTCAAAATATGTTTCAAATTTGTTCGTTTTCTTCGAAAATTCAAGTTTGGCATCCTCAAGATCTTTTGATTGCTGAGCTACGATCGTTTCGAGCTCTTTAATCCTAGAATCAGAATTATTTAAAGAAGCAGTCATAAGGCACTTATCATGATGTTTAGCATTTTGAACACTTTCTCCCCCATTATGACTTACATCGGATGAATCAGAAGTGGTATCGCTATCACTCTTTTCCATCCCATGTTTGGCATAATTAGGTTCAGAATGCTCAACATGTTGTATATTGTTGAAACTTGGCACCTGAATAGTTGGTGCTTGTGACTTGCTGCTCGTTTCATGCTTTCCTCCTGATTTCTTGCCATTGCTTCCCGTGACGACCAAATTGGTACCTATTTCTTGCACCGGGCAGATATGATCATCTTTTGACGACAACTTGAAACGTGTCTCTCTCTCATGTTCATGAGGTATTGCTGCATGCAATGATTTAGACGACTCCTTGATTCTTTGAGTATTACCCTTTTTCAATCGTATCTCGTTGTAATTAACTAACCTAACCTCAATACACTTCTCAAGTATATTGATGTGGTTGAGTAAACCACTTCTAAAGGTTTCAGTCTGGAAACCCGTATGCACGTTGAAAAGATGGTAAAGGATTGGAGTCGAATAATCAAAAGGAGGTACCATTGTTGAGGCAAAGAAGTCCTTAAACTGTGTGCGAAGGATTTCAAGACATATCTTCGCGTTAACCTCATGAAGATTCTCCTTTTCTAATTGCAACCGTAACTCATCCAAATTATTGAAAATCTTCTCTTTGAAATTATCCACTTTGCCAAAGAACAGTTGAATCGTGGCTGGAAGTTCGGTCATGTGTGCGGATAAAGAAGTGCAAGATGTGTCTTGAGCTCGTGAAATATTTCCAATGTTTTTTGTCGCAATTTGGTCTCTTTAAGTTGCATGTGTTGCAGTTCTCCTTCTTGAACTGTCGAATTCAACGATTCCATTGATAAAACAAACCCGAGACTAAGAGATCCAAAAATATCAATAGTATAAAAACGTTGATTAAGCTTGGCTCTATCAAGAATGTTAACTACACGTGGCAAAACAATAAGATAATTCTCGTCATTTTTGTTGGTCTCGTCAAAATAATTATAGTCACTTTGTCTAAGATCTTTGCCTCGTCACTATTGTCGTTTTCGAGCCCCGATTATAACTAATAATCCTCTTAATACACAAATTTTATCTAATATAATAAATTTTAAGATAAAACTCGAATATGAAGTTTGTTAAGTCACACATCCCATTAAAATGTTACTCCACTCGAGCCTAAAGTATCACTAATAATCGGCCCAATATATAATAACCAAAACTCCAATAAGACGAATAACCAAGATATACGTAAATGAATTGATCCTCAACGTAGTCCAAAACTCCAATAAAAATTTAGTTTAAAACATGACCAACCTCACTAAATAAAAATCCTATAACAGTTTAGTTATAAAAAGATATAACAAAATTTAAATTGGATTGCAAATTAGACTTAAATGGTAAAGAACGTGGCCAAAAAATAAAAGAGACGTGGAGCTTTTTGTAAAGAACGTGGCCAAGCAATAACAGAGGCGTGAGGTTTTGTTGAAAAATGTGGGCAAGATAAAAGAAAAAAAAATCAAAACAATCTATCTTGTAACCTCCGCCAGCTCATATAAATCCACAGTTCCAATCTCAGTCAAATCAACATTAAAAGTTTAAGACATGATGGTATCCTCCGTCTTCTTTCTCTGCCCCTAATTTTTCTCTAAAAAAAACCTAATCTCACACTACTTACACAGTTCAAGTCCTCAACAGAGTCGCCTCCAAATTGATACGCCTCTTTTTCTTATCTAATCTCTCACAGCCACCAAAACAATCATCACCAAAACTGCTTATCCCATCCAATCAAACAAAAACAATTAATTAAATAACTCTCATCTCATCTCATCAGATAAAAATCCATGAATCTATCTCATGCATCCCAAATAATCCGCCCCATTTGCTCCAACACAGAAGCGAATCTTACTAAGAACAATACTCAATCACTTCCTAAACCTAATCTCACAACCCACTTTCACTAGCCGCTATTTAAACGAATCAAACAGCACGAAGAACGTTTAAACGAATCAATCACCAGCTTCAAGATCCTTGAAGGGGTCTCGGGTAGGTCTTTACTTTTTGTTATCTGTTTTTGGTTTTGGATCGATGAGAGTTTTGAATAAGACTGAGATCTTTTTTTTTAAAAAAATATGTGGAAGAGTCAAAACTGTTTCGAAAAAATGAGAGTGGTTGGTTTGTTTGGATCGATTAGAGTTGAGTCTAGATGGGTGTGGGTTTCTATTCAAGGGTGTCGTTTTTATGTTCGAGGGTGTAATGGGAGTCGAGACTGGTTGTCGTTTTTGGTTTATGGTCTGTTTGTTTTTTGGTGTCAGTCGAGTGTTGGTTTGATCGAGTCTGTTTTGTGTCGAGTTCGAGTTTTGTTGAAAAAATCGAGTCTTTGTGTTGAGTGAAGGTTGTGTGTGTCGAGAGGCTGGTTGAATGGAGTCGAGAGTTTTTGTTTGAGTGAGATTTGAGTTCGAGTCTGTTGGGGTTGAGAGACTGTTTCGAGGGTGTATTTTGATTGAGTCAAGTGTGGTTGTTGGAGTTGAGAGTGTGTGTCATGAACGAGCGTGTTTGGAGTCGAGTCGTGATGTGTTAATGGAAGGTCTGTCAGTGTGCGAATGGGTGGGTGTGTGAGTCGAGTAGTCAAGAGTGTGTCCAGCCAAACCCTTGCAGCTTATTTACGATTTCGTGGCTACACTTCTTCGGATAAAACCTACACTTCTTCGGATAAAAAACGACACTTCTTCGGATAAAATTTCTTCTGAATAATGCAACTTCTTCTGAATAATGTGATTTTTTCTGAATAATGTGACTTTTTTCGAATAATTTAGATCTTCGGATAAATGTTGTGAATTCTGAATAATACAGATATTTGGATAAAATGGATAAATTGAGACTTGTTTGGAATAATATCACTTCTTCGCATAAAATGTATTCTTCGGATATAATTTTTCGGGAAATTGTAATGAATTCGGATAAACCAACAAGGACTGATTTTTTCGGATAAATGAACGTGACTTCTTCGGATAATATTGGAGTTGACTTCTTCGGATAAATATGTATTCTTCCAATATAATATGTGTGACTTCTTCTGAATAACAGACTTTTCCTGAATAATAGACTTTTTCTGAATAAAGCTATAAACCCTGTTCCGACTATAGATATTCGAATAAAACAAAAAAAAATAGTCGACACCCTATTTTCAGATCGAAGCTAATGTGGATCGAAAAATACCCCGAAAATTATTCAAAATAATAAAAAATTTGCGATTTTGACCAAATCAATTAACCCAAATCACTACCACATTTATGTAGTCGATTTGTGTACAAATTTAAACAACAAAAACGCAAAAAATTTCAAGATTTAAGCTTGATTAAATCAAAACCCACCAAAATCAATCAAAACAAACACAAGAACAATCAATCAACCATAGCTCTTGATACCAATTGTAGGTCCACGTTTTCTTATGATTGTTAATGGGTTGTTAAGATCTAAAAGAGAGAGAGGGAAAGATGAAGATCTAGAGATGAACTAGAGAGAGAAAGGAGAGGAAATGAGAGGTAGAGAGAGAAAGTAATATTAGATTGAAAAATGTAAATTGAGAACCAACAATCCATCCTAACATGTTAGGAGGGGTATATATATAGTCCACCGTACATGTGGGCTTTATGGGTTATATGTTTACATAACTAGATCACGAGCCCATACTACGTATATATCGTTGGAGTGACCGATCATTTCTAAATACGTAAAAACGTACTTCCAACAATCATGATGAGGGCATGTTCTTAAAAACTCCATAAGTCTACTAAATGCTTCATGAAAATGCTCGCCTGGGATTTGATGAAAGGATTTAATCTTATTTCTAATGGCAGCAGTTTTACTTATAGAATAAAATTCCTCAAGAAAAACAGCTTGCATTTCAGACCATGAGTTAATACTACCTGGCTCAAGAGATGAGAACCAGTCCTTAGCTTGATCTTTAAGAGAAAAAGGAAAAAGGCGAAGTCTTACCTCATCCTTGGTAATATTATTAACCTGATGTGTGTCAGCAATGGAGAAGAACTCTCGCAGATGTGCATATGGCTCCTCACGACCTCTAAACACTGGAAAGATTGCTATGAGGTTCGGCTGGATCTTGAAGTTACTTGTACCACCTTTAACCGTATTCGGATAAACGATAGGCGAAGGATCCTCGAAGATCCCCAGCCTGTAATAAGAATCAACACCCCGTGGTGGGGATTCTTCTCCGCTACTATCTCCGCTAGCATCTCCGCCAACATCGTCATCACCCGGCATTTCAGCGAAAAGCTCTGCTAAACCTGAAAAAGCAAGATTAGTATAAAACTGTCGAAACGTTTTCCTCCTCAACCGTGCAGTTTACTCAACCTCAGGATCGTAAGCTAACGGTGATGTACGTCCCGATCTACGTGTGCGCATACACTTACCAGCACACTCACAAGAAACAAAACAAACAAACAAAACAAGAAAAATAAAATCTTTTTGTATTTTTTATTTATTCTAAAAAAATATTAACGAAAACTTAAACGAAAAGCTTACTATTCCCCGGCAGCGGCGCCAAATTTTGATCGGCGTCGAAGTGCCGGTCAAAAATAACATGATTACCTTATACTAGATAGGGTAAGCGGGTATCGAATCCACGAGGAATATGTGGTTTTAGTTTAAGTTTTGGGTTGATCACTGATTAATAAAAGTTTTGGTTTTGAAATCTAACGACTAAAATACTCTTGATAATAAAAATGCTGATTAAAATTTAAAATACTTATTAAACTAATAATAAAGCTAGAAAAATAAAATAAGGATGTAAACAATTGAAAGAAAAATGTAATCCCTTCCAGCTCTAAATATTTATGGTTGATCACACTTATGAATTATCGAAACTTTTTAGTTCGTTTACAAAGATTATTTTGACTTAATATTAATGGATTAATGTCGGCATTTATTATGTTTATCGACGACTCGCGATAATAAATCTTATATTAATCTCACCAATAATTATGTTTTAATAATTTATTTAGGTACAATTTATGTTGATTATACGACCATCTTTTTCTTTAACTAAATAGAATAAGACTGAGTCGTTAACTAAGAATAAATTGTCTTGCAGAAATAATTAAATATAATATTAAATCAATAAAAATAATTTATAAATAAATCATAAATCATAAATCAATGTAATAAAAATATGATAACCCAAAAGTAATGATTAAACCATAAATAAAGTTACCAGAAGGAATTACAACAAAATTAGCCGGACAGCGCGATTCACTCGACCTACGATCTACTGTTCATCATCTTTATTAAATAATAAAGGAATATTTTTTTTCCTTCCACTCTTTTTTTACGTCACCCCACAAGGACAATTCCTTGCTTGTACTTCTTTTTTTATTGCAATTGAATTCTTCCAAAAGTCAATTGTAGTATTCCTTTTTTTTTCCATCTAATCGGTTCCCACTTTGTCGTCTTTTTTATTTGCAAGAGTGAAAAGAATATGGTGCTTTATAATGTGTCGACTACCCTCCAAATATATATATGTGTCTATGTCGGTGGTTATTGGGCCCAAAGTTTTTTTTTTCTTTTATTCTTTTGGCATATAATAACTTTGGCCCAATAAAAAATAGACCAATCCCAATAATTGCTCAAACGAAGCTCGAACAAATAAAAGATGACCAAAAATATTGCGACGCGCTCAAATCTTTTTCTTCAATATTTCTTCTTTATTTATCGGCGCTCACAATGTCTTTTCTCCAAAAAAATAATTAAGCGGCCATTTTATTTCATTTCGCTCGTAACCTACAAAATCACAAAACACATTTAAATATATAATTATGCTAAATTAACATGTTATTAGGTGTATGCAAAATACACCAATCATTAATCTTATGATGGAGATTGAATATAATAGACCCATCAACTTTATGGTAAGTTTATTTTAGTTCATTCCATACATGTTTAACCTTTTTTAAAAAAATCTGTCCACAGAACAATTCCTCTGAATAGAGTTCAAAATCTACCCAAGAACAACAGCATTCACCCTATCCCACTGTTTTCCCAAAATCTCATCAGTTAAGGACCTTTTACAAGTACCATCAATAAAACCAATCTTATTTTTTCCTTCTAAAGCAAGTAACATTGCATTAACCCAAACTTGATAATTTTTAGTCCCTTTTAATTTAACAGAAACAACAGTCACAACAGTAGTATCATTAGAGTGTAAGTGTAATGGGTCACTCAAATCAAGTTTACTAATGAGTGTGACTGGATCAGTCACACTCTGAGTATCATCATCACCAAGTGCAGACTCCTCATGATCAGTGTAACACCCCATTTTGGAAATGGAAATATCACAGTAATTATGGCGTGTCATCAAAGCATACAAGGTAAAATGTCTAAACATTACTTGACCATATAAAGGAAAATACCGGAATCAAACATCGGTAGTCCAAAAGTAAAGCTCATCACACACAAACATAGTATAGTAAGGAATAAGGACGAAACAATGTCCAAAGCATAAGTATCATAAAGAAAAGAAATGCATAATGTAAAGAAGGCTAGACAGCTTCCAGTCCATATGCACGTACTCTTAGTGTCTACGAGCGTCCCTGAGTACCTGCCGTTTTGGAAACATAGAAAAGGAAAACGGCTGAGCAATACGCTCAGTGCACGGATGTACAATAAAGCATGAATAGGATAAGCATATAACATAATAACAGCGGAAGAAACTAAGTCCCGAGTAACCTGATTAAGTCTTAATAAAACTGGTTTTATAGTTTGAAAGTATTATGTTTATCTTATAAAAACTGTTCGTCATATTTTACCATTTAGCCAATATAGGTCATGAATATCCACCGTGCATGAATAATTAGAGGGGTGACCTCATCATGCAAATTAGAGGGGCTGCCTCTAATTTAATATACTGGTTTTATGGGTAGGAGGGATCAGCTCCTTGTGAAGGATGCAAGGCACACACCACATTCACCATGTAATCCTGAATAAAAACGTGTAACTAGGATGCACCCATACGCCCCACATGATAATGTAAATAATGGCCAAAAGCTGAAGGGACGCCACGAGCAATCACTCCGCCGTGGTGAAGTCATAACATCAGTGCCTCTAATGTTATGGTTATGGTACCTCCATAACTAGGTGAAACTGGTCATGCATGTATATGGCTATAGGTAATCATATTTAAAACATAAGAAATCAAACTCATACTTATACTACGGTAAAACAGTTGGCTGCATACGGGGAAATCCTAATAAGGAAAGAATGTCCATACTGAAAGGACGGGAATCCGTACCTTATGTCCAGTGAACGAGAACGATGAACTGCGAGAATCCTACTTCTGAATCACTAACGCTACATAAATACGTACATGAAATAAGTATCTGCTTACTACATATATAGCTGGTTTTACATCATGTCTTAGCTTATTTTATGTGTTCTTACCATTTTACACTGTTTAAAGCCTTAAACTGTGTTAAATCCTATATTCTGATCATTCTGATTAAGTATTTCTGATATTTCATGTGTTATTATACTTACTGTGTAATAATAAGTAACTTTCCAAAAATAGCAGGTTTCCTTAAATAGAAAGTTTCCAAAAATAGAAAGTTTCCAAAAATAGAAAGTTTCCAAAAATAGAAAGTTTCCAAAAATAGAAAGTTTCCAAAAATAGATTTACTGCTTAAAATAGATAAGTTTCTAAAAATAGAAAGTTTCCATAAATAGATTAGCTGCCTTAATTAAATAAGTTTCTAAAAATAGCTGGTTTCCATAAATAAAATAGCTGCCTTATTTAATTAAGTTTCTAAAAATAGAAAGTTTTCATAATTAGAAATAAGCTGGTTAAATAAGCTAAGTAAATAAGCCTACGTATCTTCATGATTATTTTCTAAGTCATATGATATATTATATAGTTTAATAATTATTTCATGTAATTTAATTAAACTATAGGTTATAATATTTAATTAAAGTATGACATGTTTTTAATTAAATATATAAAATACTTAAGTTAAAATATGTATTATTAAATACTAATAATATAACCTAAGTCATGTTTAATTAATTAATTATATCCATGGTTTTAAAATAATTAATTAATTATAAGTCTTAATAATGAAAAATACTTAGGTTAAAATAATTCATGTTTATAATAATTAGTTAACCTAAGTTCATGTTATTAAATTAATTACATCATATTAATTTAATTCTTAACCTAAGTTTATAACATAAACATTTAACATAATCATGATCCGGATCTAGGCTTAAAAACATGCACCGGATCTTAACAAACACCGTACCCCGAACCAATTCGGGGTACCCCCTTGCTGCCGTGGGACCCACACGCACCAACCAAGACCCAAAAAGGTCTTGGTGGTGGTCGGTTAGAACAAACCGAACCCCCTTGGGGTCGGTTGTTCCTGCGGCCCAAAACAAACACCCCTTATATCGATCCCATTGATTAATTAATGACCATAACATGTTAGATCTAGGTTTAATTAATATGTTTTTATGAAAAACATCATGTGTTCTTAATTAATATAAGATTAATTAAAAAGAAAATAAGTAAAAAGGTTTTACCGTATTCGTGGATCAAAAGGGTGAAGAACAAACACGAACAATTACTAGATCCACCAGATTCAAGATCAAAATCACCCCCTTATGGTGATTAGTAGGTGGCGGCACACAAGGAAGAAGGAAGAAGGGGTTTTAGGTTTTCTTGAAAATCTTCTGTAAAGTAAATCTAAGTAGTGAAAATTAATTAACCCCCTTAAGTAAAATTAACAATGGGCTTGGCCCATTGTTTCTTGTTTGGCCGCGGGTAGGGACTCCCTTGTGGGGGTCCCGTACCTCGTTTCGTGTCTTGTAATTTCGTATACGTTTACGTTTAATTTAGTTCGTGTTTTAAAAGTTCTCGTTACGTAAATATCCTACACCTATATATTTAATTACGCTCGTATTAAATATATATACGTAATAATACCAACTCGTGTTTAAATTACGATCGTGATCTCGTGAGCGTATGTTCGTGAATAATTATTACTAAATAATTATTACGTGATCGTGCAAATAAAATACTTATCGTGTTCTAACACGTACGTAATACATAAACTCCTAATACGTAATCGTAATCATGCTATATTAGGAAAGTTTTTAACTAGTACGTACGAACTTAAGGTAATACTCATGGTAAAAGCATGCGGGTTTTACAACTCTTCCCCCCTAAAAAGAATAATTCGTCCCCGAATTATAGATAAAGTAACTGGAAAAGAAGAACATACCCGAATTCAAAATATGAAATGAGGGTAAGAAGTCCGGATAGACTCCTCTGTTTCCCAAGTGGCTTCCCGCTCGGTATGATCCCTCCATAGAATTTTGACGAATTGAATCGTCTTCTTTCTCATGACTCGTTCTTGCCTGTCAAGAACTCGTTCGGGTTCTTCTATAAAAGTGAGATCTTCACGAATCTGTTCCAGTGGATACTGAACCATGTGAAGGGGATGATATTGGTACCCTCTGAGTAAGGACACATGAAACATATTGTGCACATGCGAAAGCTGCGGAGGTAACGCCAATCGGTAAGATACTTCACCGACTCGTTCAATGATATCAAACAGTCCGATGAAACGAGGACTGAGCTTCCCTTTAATCCCGAAGCATCTAACAACACGTGCCGGCGAAACCTTAAGGAAGACGTGATCTCCTATGTTAAAGTGTAAATCCATACGATGCTTGTCGGCATAACTCTTTTGACGTGACCGTGCCTCCTGAATCTTCTGTCTAGCTACTGCGATCTTCTCGCTTGTCATCTCTATGATTTCTGGTCCTTCGAGTGTTCGCTCGCCAACCTGATCCCAGCAGATTGGGGCGCGACACTTCTTGCCATACAACATCTCAAACGGAGCATACTTGATGCTCGCGTGCCAGCTGTTGTTGTATGCAAACTCCACCAAACAGATATATTCGTCCCAATCACCCGTCCATTCCAACACACATGACCTCAACATATCTTCCAATGTCTGAATGGTTCGCTCCGACTGTCCGTCCGTTTGAGGATGAAAGGCCGTGCTAAGCTTAAGTTGTGTTCCCCAAGCTTTCTGCAGACTTTTCCAAAAGCGCGAAGTGAATCGAGGATCTCTGTCTGAGACGATGCTGGATGGTGCACCGTGTAGTCTCATGATCTCTCGTCTGTACGTATCTGCGAGTTTACTTACCGGATCTTCCTTGCGGATCGGTAAGAAATGAGCTGATTTGGTAAGTCGATCAACGATAACCCAAATTTCATCGTGCTTCCTTTTGGTAGGCGGAAGGCCGGTAACAAAATCCATGGTGATTTTGTCCCACTTCCACTCTGGAATATCTAACGGTTGAAGGAGACCGCCAGATCGTTGATGCTCGATCTTAACCTGCTGGCAGGTAAGACATTTGGAGACGTAGGTTGCTACATCCTGTTTCATACCACTCCACCAAAAGTACTGTTTGATGTCATGGTACATTTTGGTTGAACCAGGATGTATCGAGAATGGGGAGCTATGAGCTTCTGCTAGCAAAGCTTCCCGGAGTTCTTGGTCATCAGGAACACAAAGTCTGGTGCCCTGCCATACGATACCGTCTGCATCTACTCTGAATTCTGTCTGCTTCTCTAAATTCTGTATTATCGCCCATATTTCTCCGTCATCCTTCTGAGCTTCCTTGATCTTAGATAGTAACTCGGGTTCTACTCTAAGATTAGCCCAGTAACCGTGCTGTCCACGTACCATGATCTCGATGTCTAGTCGCTCCAAGTCTCTTATGATTTCCTCTTCGATTTTAATGCTGTTGATCATTCCGGACTTCCTGCTAAGGGCATCTGCTACTACATTTGCCTTTCCGGGATGATACTGAAGATTAATGTCATAATCCTTCAACAGCTCTAACCATCTTCTCTGCCTCATGTTCAATTCACGTTGAGTGAAGATATACTTCAAGCTCTTGTGGTCCGTGAAAATGTCACATGATTCTCCATATAAGTAGTGTCTCCATATCTTCAATGCAAACACGACTGCAGCAAGTTCCAGATCGTGCGTGGGGTAATTCTCTTCATAAGGCTTAAGCTGCCGTGAAGCGTACGCGATCACTTTCCCATGTTGCATGAGAACACAGCCAAGTCCCTTCCCCGATGCATCGCTGTAGATTTGAAATCCACCCGTACCAGATGGTAAAGTAAGAATAGGTGCAGATACTAGCTTCTGCTTCAGGTCTTCAAAGCTCTTCTCTCGATCTTCATTCCAGACGAATTTCTCCCCTTTCCGCATCAGTTTGGTCAATGGTAGTGCTAGGCGGGAAAAGTTCTCCACGAACCTACGGTAATAGCCAGCTAAGCCTAAGAAACTGCGGACTTCCGTCGCTGATGTCGGCCTCGGCCACTTAGTGATGGCCTCAACCTTCGCTGGATCCATAGTGATTCCTTCTGCTGATACAATGTAACCTAGAAATGCCACCTTGTCTAACCAGAACTCACACTTGGAGAATTTTGCATACAGCTGCTTCTGGCGAAGAATCTGTAGTATTGTACGAAGATGGTTTTCGTGTTCCTCCTTGGACTTAGAGAAAATCAGGATGTCATCGATGAAAACAATGACGAATTTGTCTAGAAATTCATGGAAGATTCTGTTCATCAGATCCATGAACACTGCTGGAGCATTTGTCAGGCCAAATGGCATAACTACAAACTCGTAGTGGCCATAACGAGTACGAAAGGCAGTCTTAGCAATATCCTGCTCCTTGACTCGTAACTGATGATAGCCTGACCTAAGATCGATATTGGAGAAGTGTTTGGCCCCTTGAAGTTGGTCAAACAGATCGTCAATGCGTTGCAGTGGATATCTATTCCGAATAGTAATCTTGTTGAGCTCGCGATAGTCTATGCAAAGACGCATACTGCCGTCCTTCTTCTTAACAAACAAAACCGGTGCGCCCCATGGAGATGCGCTCGGTCGAATGAAACCTCGTTCGAGAAGTTCTTGCAGTTGATCCTTCAGCTCCTTCAGCTCTATGGGAGCCATGCGATAAGGAGCCTTGGAGATTGGTTCAGCTCCTGGAACCAGCTCGATACTGAATTCCACTTCTCGTGTAGGTGGTATGCCTGGAAGTTCTGCTGGAAACACGTCTTGGAATTCTGACACTATTGGTTGATCCTGAATCGACGGAGATTCAGCATCCATATCGTGAACCGTAGCTAGATAACCCTCGCAGCCGTGTGACAGTAGTGCACGCGCTTGTAGGGTGGATATGACTTGTACAGACCGTCCGGGTATGAACCCGTTATGAATGTACTCTGGTGCATTGACATCACCGAAGATAACTCGATATGAATGGCAGTCTATGGTAGCATGATACTTGGATAGCCAATCCATGCCCAAAATCATGTCGAAGTCATTCATGTCCAGCGGAAGTGCGTCGACAGGTCGAACCTTATCATCAATTCTAGGGGAAGACTCTTGTATACATGGGTGATTAATATCGAGTCCCTCAAAGGCGTGGAAATAGTAAGCCTATTTTCTAGTGGCAAGGGAGGCATCCTAATGTTCTTAGCATAAGCAGTAGAAATAACCGAGTGAGTAGCACCCGTATCGAAAAGAACACATGCAGCACGACCATACATATACAAGATTCCAGTGATGGTACCTGTAGACTTGTTGGCCTGGTCTCGAGATGTCGTGTAGACACGCCCGGCAGTAGGAGGCGGCTTGGTATCAGCATGTCCCGATGTACCCTCCATCTCGCCCTTACGGCAGTCCTTCATAATATGGCCAGGAAGACCACACTTGAAGCACGCGTCAGTATTACGGCGACATGGTCCTGGGTGCCTACGGTGGCAAGTAGAGCAAAGAGGATGAGTGTATCCTCCAGCAGGTGCTCTGGCTGGCTGAGGACCTGATAAAACATTTTACATGAGACATAATAGTTGGGTACAAAGGACAAAGCGGATAATCGTAAGATTGAATACCAGTGATAGCTGGACGGCTAGGCTGCGAACCTCTCTGGTTCTGGTCCCTACCGTTTCCATGGTTCCTGGTAGAAGTTTGCTAGAGTGTCAGAATATGAGTTATAACATAAAACATAAGAAATTTCATAAGTATTAGGACCTGCTGTTGCTGGATTGCCCGGCGTTGTTACGGTAATTTTCATTACCGCCACGCCTATCCGTAGCAGATCGGTCATTAGTCTGACCGTTTCCCTTGGGCTGATGAGGCTGCTGCTGAGTAGCCGGCTGAGACCGGTCCCCAGTTTTCTGCCTGGAAGATACATTTAAGAGATGAATAATTGACATATGAAAGATATACGGATTGATCACCGCTTGAATATGAAGGTTTTACCTCTTGTCGGGTCTTTCAGCTTCCCCGAACTCATCCCTCTCCTGCAGCATCTCCAGTTTTCGTGCTGCATCGGCCACTTGTGCTACAGTATTGAACGTAGCACATACCAGATTGTTTGCGACCGATGTGCGAAGAGCCCATCTGAAGTGATGTGCCTGCTCTTCTGGAGTACCTGCTGCCACACCAAGGAAACCAGCCAAGCGAAGAAAGCGCTGCATAAACTCGTTGCTATTCTCCCTAGCTCTCTGACGGATCCCATGGTACTCTCTCTTGAGCTTGTCCTGCTCAGCCTTGGGAAAGAACTGCTCCATCACCCTGTCCTTGAACTGAGCCCAAGTCAAACCAGCAACCCACTCATCACCACCTTCAGATTGCATCAAAGCTAACCACCAGTTGAGTACATCGCCTTCGAACCGATAGCATGCCAACCGCGCCTTGTATGCGGGGTCACAGCCCATGGCGTTGAAGATCTTCTCTATATGAGCCAACCAGCTTTCAGCATCGCTGGGGCTATCAGTCTTTTCAAAAGATCGAGGGCGGAGCTTGTTGAATTTCTCCAGCCATACTGCTAATGTCACTGGAGGAGGAGGAGGAGGTGGCTGATTGTGCTGCTGCTGATTGTTGGCAGCTTGAACTTCAGCCCGGATGTCATTCCTCAGTTGAGGAAGCAAGGCTTGCATGGCAGCCTGAATTGCAGCATTGAGCTGCTCCTGCTCGCGTGTGAGAACCATCTGACAGTATAACATAAAACATATGATTAACAGTTCAAAACATAAAATATAACATATATACATGAAAAAAATTTTATACTAAAAATTTTCACGAGAAAAATTTTATGCAAGAAAATTTTTGTATGAATGCATGATGCAGTTTTATGAAAACTTTTGATGCTCGAGAGTGAACGCCTCTGGTCAGTTCACCCAAAACAAAAGACATATCGAGGGGACGCCTATGGGTCGGTCCCAAATCTAAAAGTTTCGATAAAACACATGCGACTAAATAGGGCCAGTCCTGTACCGACCATTACTTAGTCAAAAACCCTGTAACAATGACATATATATATATATATATATATATATATATATATATATATATATATATATATATATATATATATATATATATATATATATATATATATATATATATATATATATATATATATATATATATATATATATATATATATATATATGCTTAAAATGATGAATGCATGAAAACAACTGTCAGTTATAGGAAGACCGTAGTGACTACCCACTAATCACAGGTCATATTTGAGAGCCTACAGGTCGAAACCTGTCTCTGATACCATAATTGTAACACCCCATTTTGGAAATGGAAATATCACAGTAATTATGGCGTGTCATCAAAGCATACAAGGTAAAATGTCTAAACATTACTTGACCATATAAAGGAAAATACCGGAATCAAACATCGGTAGTCCAAAAGTAAAGCTCATCACACACAAACATAGTATAGTAAGGAATAAGGACGAAACAATGTCCAAAGCATAAGTATCATAAAGAAAAGAAATGCATAATGTAAAGAAGGCTAGACAGCTTCTAGTCCATATGCACGTACTCTTAGTGTCTACGAGCGTCCCTGAGTACCTGCTGTTTTGGGAACATAGAAAAGGAAAACGGCTGAGCAATACGCTCAGTGCACGGATGTACAATAAAGCATGAATAGGATAAGCATATAACATAATAATAGCGGAAGAAACTAAGTCCCGAGTAACCTGATTAAGTCTTAATAAAACTGGTTTTATAGTTTGAAAGTCTTATGTTTATCTTATAAAAACTGTTTGTCATATTTTACCATTTAGCCAATATAGGTCATGAATATCCACCGTGCATGAATAATTAGAGGGGTGACCTCATCATGCAAATTAGAGGGGCTGCCTCTAATTTAATATACTGGTTTTATGGGTAGGAGGGATCAGCTCCTTGTGAAGGATGCAAGGCACACACCACATTCACCATGTAATCCTGAATAAAAACGTGTAACTAGGATGCACCCATACGCCCCACATGATAATGTAAATAATGGCCAAAAGATGAAGGAACGCCACGAGCAATCACTCCGCCGTGGTGAAGTCATAACATCAGTGCCTCTAATGTTATGGTTATGGTACCTCCATAACTAGGTGAAATTGGTCATGCATGTATATGGCTATAGGTAATCATATTTAAAACATAAGAAATCAAACTCATACTTATACTACGGGAAAACAGTTGGCTGCATACGGGGAAATCCTAATAAGGAAAGAATGTCCATACTGAAAGGACGGGAATCCGTACCTTATGTCCAGTGAACAAGAACGATGAACTGCGAGAATCCTACTTCTGAATCACTAACGCTACATAAATACGTACATGAAATAAGTATCTGCTTACTACATACATAGTTGGTTTTACATCATGTCTTAGCTTATTTTATGTGTTCTTACCATTTTACACTGTTTAAAGCCTTAAACTGTGTTAAATCCTATATTCTGATCATTCTGATTAAGTATTTCTGATATTTCATGTGTTATTATACTTACTGTGTAATAATAAGTAACTTTCCAAAAATAGCAGGTTTCCTTAAATAGAAAGTTTCCAAAAATAGAAAGTTTCCAAAAATAGAAAGTTTCCAAAAATAGAAAGTTACCAAAAATAGAAAGTTTCCAAAAATATAAAGTTTCCAAAAATAGAAAGTTTCCAAAAATAGAAAGTTTCCAAAAATAGATTTACTGCTTAAAATAGATAAGTTTCTAAAAATAGAAAGTTTCCATAAATAGATTAGCTGCCTTAATTAAATAAGTTTCTAAAAATAGCTGGTTTCCATAAATAAAATAGCTGCCTTATTTAATTAAGTTTCTAAAAATAGAAAGTTTCCATAATTAGAAATAAGCTGGTTAAATAAGCTAAGTAAATAAGCCTACGTATCTTCATGATTATTTTCTAAGTCATATGATATATTATATAGTTTAATAATTATTTCATGTAATTTAATTAAACTATAGGTTATAATATTTAATTAAAGTATGACATGTTTTTAATTAAATATATAAAATACTTAGGTTAAAATATGTATTATTAAATACAAATAATATAACCTAAGTCATGTTTAATTAAATAATTATATCCATGGTTTTAAAATAATTAATTAATTATAAGTCTTAATAATGAAAAATACTTAGGTTAAAATAATTCATGTTTATAATAATTAGTTAACCTAAGTTCATGTTATTAAATTAGTTACATCATATTAATTTAATTCTTAACCTAAGTTTATAACATAAACATTTAACATAATCATGATCCGGATCTAGGCTTAAAAACATGCACCGGATCTTAACAAACACCGTACCCCGAACCAATTCGGGGTACCCCCTTGCTGCCGTGGGACCCACACGCACCAACCAAGACCCAAAAAGGTCTTGGTGGTGGTCGGTTAGAACAAACCGAACCCCCTTGGGGTCGGTTGTTCCTGCGGCCCAAAACAAACACCCCTTAGATCGATCCCATTGATTAATTAATGACCATAACATG
Organism: Glebionis coronaria; assembly: GCA_025667525.1. Lineage (NCBI taxonomy): Eukaryota > Viridiplantae > Streptophyta > Magnoliopsida > Asterales > Asteraceae > Glebionis > Glebionis coronaria. Next base: position 357,053,228 of record CM046880.1, read on the forward strand.
TTAGATCTAGGTTTAATTAATATGTTTTTATGAAAAACATCATGTGTTCTTAATTAATATAAGATTAATTAAAAATAAAATAAGTAAAAAGGTTTTACCGTATTCGTGGATCAAAAGGGTGAAGAACAAACACGAACAATTACTAGATCCACAAGATTCAAGATCAAAATCACCCCCTTATGGTGATTAGTAGGTGGCGGCACACAAGGAAGAAGGAAGAAGGGGTTTTAGGTTTTCTTGAAAATCTTCTGTAAAGTAAATCTAAGTAGTGAAAATTAATTAACCCCCCTTAACTAAAATTAACAATGGGCTTGGCCCATTGTTTCTTGTTTGGCCGTGGGTAGGGACTCCCTTGTGGGGGTCCCGTACCTCGTTTCGTGTCTTGTAATTTCGTATACGTTTACGTTTAATTTAGTTTGTGTTTTAAAAGTTCTCGTTACGTAAATATCCTACACCTATATATTTAATTACGCTCGTATTAAATATATATACGTAATAATACCAACTCGTGTTTAAATTACGCTCGTGATCTCGTGATCGTATGTTTGTGAATAATTATTACTAAATAATTATTACGTGATCGTGCAAATAAAATACTTATCGTGTTCTAACACGTACGTAATACATAAACTCCTAATACGTAATCGTAATCATGCTATATTAGGAAAGTTTTTAACTAGTACGTACGAACTTAAGGTAATATGCATGGTAAAAGCATGCGGGTTTTACAATCAGACATGGTGAAAAGTCACAAGGGTAAAAAAGAACTCACAACACTACCACAAAGTTCCAAGACTTTCAAACCACTCAAGGGTGGTAGGTCAAGGGCAAGCAGTGAATGAGGATCCAAAAAAGATATGGTCAAAAAATAAATACAACCAACCCAACAGAAACAAATAAATAAACAAATAATCATAGCAATGAAAGGAGAGAGAGTAAGAGGTGTTATAGTGAGCCCAAAACATGCATAATCGAACTGATACTTCTAGATTCACTTAGTCTAGAAGGTATCAGAACCTCCAAGATGACAAACCCTAATTTTTCTTCTTAGAAAAAATTAGAGAAAATCAACAACGCCAACAGATCCGCCACTAAGGTAACCAAATAACGCCAAGAAACCTCCAAGAACAAATCATAAACAGTAAACCCTAATTTTTGAGACAAATTAGGGGTTCACCACGTATGATAGTGAGAATGACACAAGTAACCCAATAGTAACACCAATTAGCCACCGGAACCTTTAAATCAAAGGATCCCCAAAAAAAAGTCAAACCCTAATTTTTCAAAAAATTAGGGGGTTTTGTAAATCGAAGCAGTAGAACGCTATTTCAATAGCAGATTAAAACCAAAATCAATTTTTAGAGACAATATCAAAAAAGTATCAAAAACCAAAAAGATTTATAAAACTTTTCACAATAACAGAGTCAGATTTGTGAACCAGGTTATGATACCATGTAGAAAAAGAAGATATGATGATTCAAAACACTTTATAATAATCTCTAAACCAACAGAAATAAGAGAGAGTTTAAAAACAACAAAATCCACCATAGATATAATCTGGTGTAGATATATTATTTACTTGATAATAGTCTTACAAAGATTTAAACAAAAATAAAGATGAATCAACCCAGAAAGATGAAGAGAGAGTGATAGCCATTAACGGCTGATGAAACACACACACACACACTCCCTTTAACCCTATCTCAAAATGAGTTAAGGTCATATATTACAATAGCTACAACGGTCACAACCCATCACACATGATAGGCTTTCTCTTTATAAGCCTAATGCTCCAGCCCATCAACAACACTTCCAGCAAATGACAAAATGAGTCCCTGCATTATCAACTTGACATAATTAGTCCTCAAAACTTGATATCAGATTATATGTGAGACAACAACGTTCCCTAGAGGAGATATTGTTTGACTGTTATGCTCAAAGCTATCTTTATAGATTATTGATATAACATGAAATGCACATAATATGTAGTAGGCCACAAAGTTTTCACGACAAGACAGATGCAGTCAATCACCCACTTTGGGATAAAAATGAACATTTCGAATAGTACTTGAGAAAAAGCGGCTCTTTGTTTTCATGAATCTATCAAAACTGAGACTCAGTATCCAAAATATTGCTATTATCGCCCAACAACCTTAAAATATAGAGCAAAGCCAATCGTTTAAGAATACACGCAAGCAGCACTTTGTATTTTTACCAACTGAAAAGAAATATGCACAAGAACAAGACCCTCGTTTCTAGAGATCATCCAAATCAAAGGAGAAAAACAAGAACTAGAACCACCCCTACGCCAGTTCATGCATGATTGCATGCAATGCTCTTCCTAATTGACTAAATACTGAGCTATATTTTAACTAAACCCCCTTCTAAACTACAGTATTCTAATATAGTAGTAGTGATTTGCATATACCAAGTATATAACACAAAATGTAACCTATAACAAATGAAACTTATATCCTAATTACACAATACATGAATTTTTAATTCTCTATCATGTTTGGTTGGTTTTCACAGATCATCCAAGTTCTAACTGTACGGGATACTAAGACACCAAACCAAACAGCCTACAACCTAAGAAATACCAACATCCTTTTCTGAGACACAAAAAAAACCCGCCTAAACGCCACTAAAAAAGAAGCTAAAATACAATTAAGCGCTTTTGTTATCTACCTATATCCGAGTCGGAATTGCAGCTATAACCATTCACCTTTGCATACTTGGAGACCTCAATATGTCACCAAACGCAATCTTTTAACACTCAGTTTTCGAGTTAAATGAAAAGAATAGGAAGAATAAAGGAAATGTTTATATTTTTGAGATAGATGAAAGGAAAAAGAATGTAAACATGAATCAGGTTCTTAAGTTGGATGAAAAAGAAAAGAATTTGTTCAAATTACATGCATGCCCTTTAGTTGTTAGCATGAAACCTTTTGAAAGGGGCATACAAGTCTTTACACAACATAAGCTAATATTTCGTTTCCTTTTCCTACCAAAATTGGGGTGAAGTTTTTTAAGAAAAATTCCTCTCATTTTCCTCTCCAATATAAACAGCGTAAGAGATATTTCTTTGATGGCCAAAGCCCACAAGCTTTTCTTAACTTTGGCCTTTTCCATTGAGTTTGGGTTGTAAATGAGCACACGTGATCAATGCTAAAATTTTCAAATTTGAAAAGTCACCTCTTTCCATAATTTTACATTAACATACCCATGGCGCAAATTTGGAAAAAAAGTTAGGGTTAAGTCTATATATTAGCAATGTACTTTTAACATTTTACACATTTAGGTAATCAACGCATTATATTACCAACCTAGTATATAAACTTTCAAAAAAAAATTATTATCAGCAATATGGTGACCTACTACCGGTTTAGCAGGTAAAAATTTGATTATTTGTTATTTTTGTCAGTTTTTATGCTTATATTTTTGTTTACGTCGCATATCTTAATTGTTAATTTGTCTTATCATCACTAAATATTTCATCTTCACCAATATTCAACTAATATCATCTTGGGTAAATAGCATAAAAAGGTACTCATCTTTGGTTTAAATTCAATTAAAAGTACTCAACTTTTTTTTTCTCAATTTAAGGTATCGATCTTTTTTCTTGTTGCAATGTCAGGATAATTAACGAAATTAAAAACGACCGTTTAATTTATAATTGCATCGTTAGTCCTTTATATTGGCGACACTTTCTAATAAACTCAAAATTAATTATTTTATAGTTTTCGACCATTTTCTACGTTTTTCGTATAATTTTTACCAGTTTCATCCATTTTTTACACTTCTCGTCAATTTTTTGACGTTTTTGTTTTTTTACCATTTTTAACCGGAAACGATAAAAATCAGACGAAAACGGCACTTATCCGTTTAAAATTATAAAAAAACAGATTTTGAGTTTATTATAAAGGGTCGTTAATATAAAGGACTAACGGTGCAATAACAAAGTAAACGGTCGTTTTTAATTTCGTTAATTATCCCAACATTGCAACAAGAAAAACGATTGATACCTTAAATTGAGAAAAAAAAAGTTGAGTACCTTTAATTGAATTTAGACCAAAGATGGGTACCTTTTTATGCTATTTACCCTATCATCTTTTGGCAAGTTTTATAAGATTCTCCATTTTATACGAAAATCAGATACGCATCACAATGTTAAATCCATATCCAAAGTTTCAAATATACCTACATTATGTACATTTGATTCAATTCCTATAATTCCACACACAATTTATTACCGGAATCTGAATTTTCAACATATGTTTTTCTTTTATTTTTTTATTTAATAAAATCTAACTGATGGATATGAACAATAACTGAATGTACAGGAAAAATTACTGATGTTTTTCAAGATTTTTTTTTTCATTAGAGCAAATCAAAACTGAAAAAACAACCATCGCCTGCCTAATATTTTATGATAATATAAATTGAATACAATCAATATTTGAAACATCATTCCAATAGCAGATTATTGAAGATTCGATTTATATGGTTTCAATATTCGATTTCAAGGGTTCAAGATTCGATTTGGGATTTGATTCGAAGGATTTCGAGATTCTGTAGCTATGAGTTTTGATTTGAAGGGTTCAAAATAATAATTTAGGCGGAAATTTTATATTAATTATGTCTAGTTGTAAAATTAGCCGGTCATATTACCTATATTTCAAAAAGTTAGCCGGTTTTAATGACCATATTGAGAATATATGGACTTGGTTACCTAGATGTATAAAACTTAAAAAGTATGTTACTAATATATGGACTTAACCCAAAAACTTATAACAAGAGTTCTCCTGGATAGGTTATGAATCCCTCGTAAGTTCATGCAGACTGAAAAGCAAGTCTTTTGACCCAAAAAGTTGAATAAATTATACAACGGATGAAACTCAGCAAAAAATGAAGGCTACCTGCTGTTTTATAATCTGCTATCTCATAGAAGCACTCGGCAGCCAATTCTTTCTTGCCAATAGAATTAAATAACTTGGCAGCATCCACAAATAGCTTCCTCCTTTCAGGATATGAAGCCCTGACATTGACACCAATTGCACGAAGGTGATGGGCCTCAGCCAATCTTTCGGAATATTTGTCTTCAGCCTTCAGGAAGCACAACTGCGCCATCCTAAAGTTTTTCTCATGAAAGAGCTGCAAGAAAAAAAAATCATATATCATTACAGATCTATCTAAAACCAACATAAAGATTCAATGAGATAGTAATGGATCAGACCTTAATGCCTCGCGATCTCCACTCATTCTTGCTGCTTGGAACTTGCATTTCGTTAGCAAATGAATCAGTGACTGAACCAGTAGTTTCACAAATCCATAACCTCTGTCGTGTTCGAGTGATGGCGACATACAACTGCTTCAACTCACTGCATAAAACGACGTGTTTTTCCATCTCGAAAGATGGACATTGTACAGTACACAGCGTATTGAGAGTGTCTTTTTCTTTCATATATTCATATATAATTCGCCACTCATTCGTGAAAGGAGATGTAGTAAAAAAGTCATGCAGCAATACATCCTACAAAATCATGCAACAGATATGCACTTAAATACACAAGGTTGAACAAAGCAGATATCACAATGAATGAAACAAATGGCTAATTGCATAAAAAAGTACTGTAATGTGATTTCCTCAAATTTCTAATTTAAGTAATGTACATTTTCAATACTAAAAATCATTGAACTTTTCAAAAAAGAATATTTAATGTATACACTTTCAAAATTTTGATTCAACACGATCTAACCCTGACCCAGTTCCCTGCAAAATGAAGATATGGTATGCAGTTTCCTTGTCGATAACTTTGGCAGCGTTGAATTGTTTCTGATAAGATCACCAGAAATCAAAATCTTTGAAAAAGGTGTTATAGATGAAAACAAAGTTCACTCACTAAAGTGGTTGCCTAAGCAACCTTTCTATAAAACTTTCCTCTTAAACAAAGTTCATGATTAGTGGTTTACCTGAAATTCTAGGCCTTTTGATTCCATGATTGTTAAAACAAGAGCATTCTTCCCAACGATGTTGACTACCTTCTCTTTATGAATTTCATCACGCACTAAAACGACTTGCTCAGCTCCAAAGCTAGTAATATTGTGTGAATTGTCACTTCTTTTCCAAATATAACCTTTATGGCATTTTTTTCGTATTCAGTTTCAAACAAAACAGGTAGTTCCCCACCAATTCTACTAGTCTCCGGACTTAAAGCATCAACAAACAAAGGAAAAAAATGATAAAGAATGCCCATCACACTTTGTGCCAAATTTAAGACTCCAGCATGTGTGCAAAAGTTCTCGCTTAACTGAAACATCTTGGACATTTGTCCCTTTTCAGAAGCCAAAATGAACTTTTTAAAGAACAGGTGCCTTATATCTTCAAATCGGAATCCAATGCCCTTCGCTATAGCCTGGGCTGTATCTCCAGCAAAAGCAAAGCCTTCGTGAACATTTGGGCACACATATTTAAAAAGCATAATCTGCTGCAATGAAAGATCTTGGACCTCGTCAATAAATACATAATCCATCTTATCTCCCTTGTACCCTTCAACTTGAAGCCTTTGATGTAGATCATTCACTAAATCCGCCAAATCAAAATTTCCATTTTGCACTTTTTTCTTCTGATACTGAAGAAAGATGGCATAGACAAGTTCTCTCTTCTGAGAATCAAAAATGGAAATTCTAGCATCACAAAGTGCAACATAATTGTCTCTCGAAAGGATTCCGCCGGAAGCATGATCTTCTGTAAAACCACCCTTAATAACAGACATTATTTCTGTATAAATAGCTGACGGATCAAGATTTTTTGTCAGCTTATTATCAAAGTGAGGCCAATAAGATGAATGGAATATCTCATAAGTAACATTGAACTTCATATATTCTTCCCAGACAACGGGTCTTGAGTTGCTAGTTTGATTTCCACAAACTGGTTGCCTAGCATGAGGAAGATTCTCAAAAAAGGATGTGCCAACTGTTGAATCGAGCATCAGCAGGAATCTGTTGAATGTTATAATAAGTGGATATGCATCATTCGGAAGATGCATAAACTGATCGGGGCTATCTTCAGACATCATTTTCTCAATATCATCGATACTCACAGAGCTGTTATGTGTGGATGAACTCCCTACACACGTTGATCTGGAAATTGAGAAAAGTCATGATCAGATATACAATAATTATCAAGATTTACCGTGGAAGAATAAGCTGCAAAGTATACCCATGAACGCACTTCGAAACAAACTAAAATAATGTTCTACTCATTCATGTTTCTATTATGTTGATGGTCAAATGATACTCTGCTGCTTGATTTCAAACATTAATATGCAAACTTATTTTGATATGGGAGGTGATTTGCACACTCTTTGGATTGATTGGCACACTCCAAAATATGATGTCCTGACATTTATACCCTTGCAAGAATGAATATAAATAAAAGTGATATAAGGGAAGACACCATATTTTGGAGTGTCCCAAATCCCAATCAATCAAGGAGTGTGCAAATCACTTCCCTTTTGATATGGACATATAAAAATAATTGCTACCATTTTTTCTACCAACCTTTTCCATCCATCAACATGTTGCTTCACAGCATAACAGAGTTTTGGACTGAAAGTGACAAAAAGTTGACGCAAGATATCCTGCTTAGCCTCTTCATTTCTCTCCATCACCTCATGAAATCCTTCAGATGCCAAATGGTGAAGCTGTTCATTTTGGAATAACTACGTCGTTAACACAGTTGTTTTTCCCGTCCCAGATCTTCCAAGAATGAAGCTACTTTTGTCAAAAGAGACGACATCTTTTTCTTGTTCAGTCAACTCAAATGGAAGTGCAAGCTCTCCACCATCACATCCAGAAATCATATTATTGACAACATTGGCTGATAATGAACAGAATTTCATTAGTAACAAACTCTCGCGAACCTTCACGTTTTCAACACAGCCGTTTCCATTGGCAGCACCCAAAAACATATCGTCACAAGGAAACTTGTCATGTGTTTTATATTGAGCAATTTCAGACGTCAAAGGACATTTCATAGGAAATTCAGAACCCCTGGTAATTCAAAAGTAGTTAAGGATTCATATTTATGTTCATATAGCAGATCGGTCTAATGAAAGCAGCAGTAATATTTAATATACCTTAGGCTGCATCTAGTCTTGCAACGCTCAATGTACTCCCGCGTATATGTTCCAATGATTCTATCCAGACGTTTCACTAATTCTGGAATCTCGTGAAAGAGGAGTATATCCCAAACCTTTAAGACTTGGGTATAATCTGTATCCTTCACTATATCTATTGTACATAGAAGGTGAAGTCCTTTAACCTTAAATTCTTTTATGAGGTCACAATAAGGGCTTGCACCAACAGCTGCTGCAGTACAACTCCTTTTCGGTCGCCAACCAGATGAAAGCTTCAAAAGCATGAGAAGTACCAGCTGTTTAGTCTCCCAAGACTCGATATTTGAAAAGGATTTTATAAACATGTGGCTAAATAAAACCTGTTGAAAGAAGTTAAGAACTTATCAAAATTTTGACTCAAATCCCAGTATTAGCAAAACGTACAGAGATAAATGTGAAGAAAACAACAAACGACGAATACACGTAACTCAACATGGTGATTTCTTTCTGTTGGAATTTAATAAAAACCTTTTACCATATTAACACATTAATAATCACGAGTACGCAGCGGAATATAGGATCACGTATAGACAAGTAATTAACATAAACGATAAAGAATTGCGTACCTTTTAGCAATAGATTGAACACCTTTATCGAACCACCAATATAAACGAAAACCCAAAGATCAAACAATGACCTCTCTAAGAGTACGCACACAATACGTTATAGCAAACAATTAAGTATGCTAGTACCAAGTTGTGATATAGCTACTAAATACTTGATTTCTTAAATCAAGAAAACAATAAACCAAACCAACTTCGGTATAATTGATCGCAGCACAATAAATCGTAAATTGCAACATATCTTTTCCTATCGCATGGAATACTTTTGATAATGACCAATGGTCATTATATATACAATGCATAGGTCGGTATCTTATACCAATACCAATAAGGAATACTAATAGGACTAGTTTAAACAAAAGATATTAAGTGCAAGGTTTCCATTTATTGTTTTTAATACAAATCTTTATATTTAACATTTAAATATCGTTTGTAAAATCCCGTTAATTAACTTATTAATTAACGTTTGTAATAGCTTATCACTAATTAATATATTACGTATAATATATTAACGTATAATTGTTTTACGTATTAACGTGTGCGTCTCCTTAGGCTCGGGACGACTTTCGGACATATATTATTTACGTGTACATATTCCTTCAGCTCCCACTTGGACATGTACAATAATATAATATAATAACATTGGTTAGCGTCTAGCAACACGCCAATGCTCCCGAAAACTCTCGAGTGTAGTTTTCCATAAAGTACATTTAAATGACTTAAACATTTACAATCCTTTTGTTTCTCAAATGCCATGTTAATAATGGATATGGATCAAAGTCATTCCATTTTAACTATTCTGTTTCTCGCATTACATAATTAATATAGATTACCAATCTAGTCGAGACAAATCTAGATTACAATTGAGTATGGCCATACAAACATCTAATTAACTAACGAGGGGCCCAGTAGCATTATTCTTCAATCCTAGTTGAATGAACAAATTCTATCTTGACTACACGTGCCTCTTACATGCTTTAAGATACAAATGATTATAGTCTTTATTACTACCTTATTCAGGATAGCGTTAGAACTATAGCAAAAAGTACCATCCACATATATAAGACCTGCTTGCATCTCAAGTCAAAGGATTTAGTAATGTAAATCATTTACAAGTTTCACTTAATGACAACGATCCATAAAGTGACTGACTTGTTAGTAGGAGATGTCCAATATACAACTTTTGGATATCGTATGAGTTGGTGAACCATTCTTACATATTCTACGAATATTACCATCTCTCATATATGCCTTAATTCAATTATATTCCCATATAATCAATCGACATAGACAATTTAGAATAACATATTATTCAAGGATTTAAACATGCAAAAACAGGACCAATAAATATTAAAGAAAACGAATATATCCAATACTTCAATTCACAAAATAAATATTGTTTAACAATATCCTTTATCCAAATACTAAAAGATCAATGCATGATAACCTTAGTTGAAAAATCATGCCACAAGATATGAAGATCATACTTGTTGTGAAGGCATATATTTCATGAAACTCTACTAGGTTTGATCTTTGGAATTTTGAGAATACTTATTTCAAATTCACAATTGTGAAAATCTCTGAACATATATAATGATTGTTATTATGTACGTTTCTACATATGAACACACAACAAAATGGGAGTATCGTTGATGTACATCCTATAAGGTGTGTGAGTCCAACAAAACACCTTATTGAAAACAATCTTCTTTAATAGCTTCTTAAACTATAAAGTATTCTTTATTCTTTTAATATGTATTGCAACATTACGCTCAATTGAACATAACTAATCCACATGGTCATCATCAAAAATGAAATCGTACCATGATTAGTATTGAGTGTCATCTCAATCAATCTATCATCCATGTCTAGAAACATCACTATGATATATTATAATCCATAAACTATAAATTATTATTATGATAATATTTGGTGTCTTTCTAAACTCTAAGTTTGTTGACAATGATAATTACATCTTATTATCATATAGAATGTTCATTACTTGGAACAATTCAAGTTAGTAATAATTATTCTATCCCAAACAAATCTTATCATAACATTTGTACTAATCATCTAAATGATTTTCTCTTTAAGCAATCGTTGTTGTCAAATCTTCTTGTATTTAAACAAGTTTTACAACTATCCATACACACAATATGATTTACATGATGAATCCTTTAAGTTTTCATCTTATGTCAACTCTCATCACATGAGATACATTCATTGAGACTTTCTAAATGATATTTCATGTTGTGTTGGATCTCATTAACCACAAATGTTTATTACAATATACATACATATCAAGGTCATACGTTTAATTTCTAAACCCTTTCATATGAAACCTTATTCCAAGCTAAGGTTTAACATCTAGCTTACATGGAATATTGCTTTCCATATGTTATACATCATATGTGATTTAAAAAAAAATAAACATAATACTCCCACTAGCTTTTAGATGTACTCAAAAGTTATCTTAGATCTAATTAAAAATCAAAACATGGATTTAATAATTAGACTTGAGATATATTCCTTAGATGCATACATTAATCCATACATGGATTCTTGCATTATGTACACTACATAAAGATTAGTGTAATTTATAAACACTTTGATCACAACCGTCCTCGCTAGTGTAACCATACAAAAGTGTTTAAATATTACATTGTCATGTTTATCATTATAAAACTATCATGACAACAAATCATCTTTATTAATGCATGTAGAACTTTTCTATCACATATTGTGCATTAATCATGTGTACAATATTGTCCATATGATTCTTTCACTAAAGAAACTTATATTCACCTCACGGTCTAACCGATTGGTTAAAGATTAATCAAGTTTCAAAAAATTGATTATCTTCTATGGACTTGCATCTACTCATTCATAGTTTTATTCAATAATGACATTCAAGATTCAATAATACATCTATATGATTAGTAGGGTCACCATGATCCTCTAACATACATTACTTAGTATTGACATATCAATATATCATTCAAGTACTAAAGACATCCTTGCGGATCTATGAATGTGAGTTCTATCATCACGATGTTCAACACTTAATGTTCACCATCATTATGACATTCGCTAGTATATTTAGAAGGTTGCGTATTTTGTTATTTATCTCTTAAAGATCTACGAGTCCTCCCACTTGCTTTTAGTGATCATAGACTATTCTTCAAATACTTAGCATGTAGAGCAAAAACAAATTGTTATCTTTTGGAACACGTCACAAAATACCTTGATAGTTCTTGACAAATTCAGAACTTCAATTTAAAAGACTCAATGTGATTCATCACATTCCATAGCTTGATGGTGTCTTAGTTTCCTTCTAGGTCGGAGTAATATTTAAGTATATACTTTGTATACTTAATTTCCAAACCTTGACAACTTTGGAGGTAAAGTATTTCAAGTTATCAACATCAAATAATTCTAAAGAATTTGATTTATCACTCAAGACATTCTATGAGTATTTGAGATTGTAATACTATATGACAATCCCTAAATAACTGAATTCTCTTTAGGTTAAATACTTATCAATTGTGTCAACACAAGATTGAAAATATATTGCATATAAAAACCTAATGCATGCTCTAATGTATACATCTTTAAATAGTTCAATAACTGTATATACATTGTTTATCCTTTGAATAATTCAAAGACTTCATGTTCATTAACAAGAAGACATAACAAGTAAACTATTTACTTTATGTTATAAGTCTTTTAACAATTAAAGACTATATGCTTATGCTTTACAAGAGACATAAACATTCATAAAGTAACTATGAACAACTTCAATAGTTATTTCAAGTTAATTGCTTACTTCATTTATATTATTGTGCATTCCAAGAAATATTCCAATAAATATAAACAAATTAGTTGAAGTAGCTTGTTATTCATATCTTGACATTTTCTAAACAAGACAACACACATTGACAATTAAATGTATAAGCCTTAATAGAATATTAGATTCTTATCTCGCGGTCAAGAAACCATTTGTCATATTGTTATGTGTTTTATCTTGACATATTCTAAACAAGACAACATAACATACATTGACAATTAAATGTATAAGCCTTAATAGAATATTAGATTCTTATCTCGCTGTCAAGAAACCATTTGTCATATTCTTATGTGTTGTACCTTGCACACAATAAAGATTTCTCCCACTTGTGCACGGCACAACATCACGTACGAATATAAACAACCATGAAACGCAATAGTTTATGTAAGCAATATGATCATGTCATGTATATTTGAATAATTAGTAGAATGTCAACCATATAGTTTTATAAAAAATTATGCATAATTATTATATAAAAAATACTTCAAAAGTGATAATCATATAAAATAGGATGCATTTATCCTTAAAACTATAGTTCTTCATATTCTGAAAGTAAATTATTATTTCAAGTCAAACTAGAAATAATATGGATTACTACGAAGGTAAACAAGCTTGTAGCTCCCACTGAATTAGACAACATTACATTAATGTATTTCGCAACGCTCCCACTGGATTTGACAACATTACAAATGTTACTTCACCAGTAAATAGCAGATAGCGATTTATTTACTTCCCTACTCGCTTTAAATACCCATAAGTAACAATTACTTATGTATTATAGAGAGTGTATGAATTTCTACCATGTAGATGAGAGACTATCTATCATGCTTTCATTAACTTGAAAACTGGCATGCAATTTCCTCCATATAAGGCCTACCATTCAATAAGGGTATTTAGTGTCTATGTTGGGTTAAAACATAATAACTAGGATAAATAAAGCTAGTTATTATAATCACAATAAACAAACAAAACACTTTTTTTTTCTATCGATTATAGCCTTAAGGGGATCGACATGTAAAGAACAAAAGAAGTATTGCTTGCCTAGAGATTGCTAAGATACTTATTAGTTTGAAAGATGCTCAAAAACTCAAAAAGATTAATGAGATCTACCTGAAACAATAAGTTGTGCAAATCTACTTAACCATTTAAGTTCACTTAAAGATTGATAATTACATTAATCCAATCATACCTATTAATAGCTTTTCCTTGCACCGAAAAAGGATAGGTATATGTCTCTTTCTTTCTTACAAGAAAATGAGACTTTGTTTGTCAAACAAGCATTAGTTTATGGAACTTTGTTGCAATAATACATTTAAAAGAATCACAAAATTCAATTTTAGTATTTTCGATAATAGTATCTTTATAGAAAATTAAATACCCATGTTTATAAATAAACAATTAATTTTCTAAAAGCTAGAATCCACCAAGACATACCGCCACCGCATCAGTTGATCTGCTAGTGATGATGATATTCAAGGGGTAATTGACGTTCAATAATTGCATCCAATACAACTTCTAGAATTATGGGACTCAACTTTATATACATCACTTGTGACAATTCAAAAGTAAAAAAGCAAACATGTTTATCCCATCTATTGCCACGAGTTAAGGTCTCACCTATCTTAACTTGCTTAAGTCGTCCAACCAAAAACCGTGATTATATAGCACCGACGTCTCACAATCAAGTGTATTATATCACCTTGGGTTACAAAATCACCACAGTCTAACGTATGATGAAAGAGTAAGTGCAAGTGCTTTTACGAGTTGGATGGCAAATAAACTTATTTCAAAGGGTATAAATTTTGACAATTCAAAACATGTACAAAGAAGCATGCAACATCTTTGTATCATTATAATTTAACAAATTTACTCAATTCGTTAATTATAGACATCACTTATTTAACTCGCAATTCAATTGTATAAATAGTGATATCATAAAAATTGACGATTCAACATGTATTCTATATAAAGAAGTTTAATTTTATCACGGGAAAAGATTAAAGAATGATTAAAAGCATTCAAACCCTAGACCATTCGCGGCTTCCTAAATAGTATGCAAGATAAGGAGACTACAAGTAGTCAGGTATTATAGGGCAATGGTATCTACAAGACCGAAGTCTTGATGAGTCTTCCCGAACCTTAGCCTTGCAACTAGATAGTACTTTTGCAAATTACGTCATTAATAAAATTTTACTAATTTAAATAGAAAACAAATTATAAACTTGATTCTTGCTAATCACGGCGTGAGTTAGATTTAAAACCATGTAAGGGCGACTCATTTGTTGCCACATATGATCGTGCAAGAACAAGATTATAATAAATCAAATTTCATATAGTTTTAGTCCGTTATATTTTTATTTTTCGAAAAACCCTTTGCTTGAACCATGATATATAACAATTATAATCAAAAGCAAAACAAATAAACATAAACCTAAAACATATACCCAATTAACAATTAATCACATACTTCATGCATATCACATCAATCATGACTTCAATTAAAACAATTAATAAAGAACACATGATCCATGGTAAACTTGCATGATTCCCATGGATCGAACCATAATTTAACAATTAACAACGTGATAAATAACGACTAATTAACAATTAACAATATATTTATCAACAAAAATTGCATACAACTTAGGGTTTGTCTAATTAATTTATTAACCCTAATTAGGGTTTATGAAAACCTAATCATCAAATAAAATAATTCAAACGCCATCATAGTAAGTTTACACAATTTTATCTCTTTCGTTATTTTTAATGTAATTAAAAGCTATACGAACGGCTCGTGATACCACTGTTGGAATTTAATAAAAACCTTTTACCATATTAACACATTAATAATCACGAGTACGCAGCGGAATATAGGATCACGTATAGACAAGTAATTAACATAAACGATAAAGAATTGCGTACCTTTTAGCAATAGATTGAACACCTTTATCGAACCACCAATATAAACGAAAACCCAAAGATCAAACAATGACCTCTCTAAGAGTACGCACACAATACGTTATAGCAAACAATTAAGTATGCTAGTACCAAGTTGTGATATAGCTACTAAATACTTGATTTCTTAAATCAAGAAAACAATAAACCAAACCAACTTCGGTATAATTGATCGCAGCACAATAAATCGTAAATTGCAACATATCTTTTCCTATCGCATGGAATACTTTTGATAATGACCAATGGTCATTATATATACAATGCATAGGTCGGTATCTTATACCAATACCAATAAGGAATACTAATAGGACTAGTTTAAACAAAAGATATTAAGTGCAAGGTTTCCATTTATTGTTTTTAATACAAATCTTTATATTTAACATTTAAATATCGTTTGTAAAATCCCGTTAATTAACTTATTAATTAACGTTTGTAATAGCTTATCACTAATTAATATATTACGTATAATATATTAACGTATAATTGTTTTACGTATTAACGTGTGCGTCTCCTTAGGCTCGGGACGACTTTCGGACATATATTATTTACGTGTACATATTCCTTCACTTTCCTTAACTAATTAGTGACATTATACATCCTTGTAAAGAAACACATAATAATGACATCTAAACAGTGATTTTTCACAATAAACCAGTTGATAAACACCAAAGCTTAGCAACTGAAGTTACAAGTAAACTTAATTACCTTCCATGTGGTACTTCTAAAGAGTGTAGTCTCTCCACTAAGCAACTCATCAAGCTGATGAAGATCTTTTTTTACTTCAACTATAACCTTTGCCAAGTCCTTGTGTTCATCAGCATGAAAGAAACATTTTTTAGCCTTAGCGTCACGAATCAATGATTTCCACATAGACCCTCCTTTCATATGCACTCTTTCATCTCCTATGATCCATAAACAGTGTCTGTAAAAGTATCAACAGAGCAATATTAGCAATAACATTGCATGTTAATGTTAGGACATAATCAAATCTAATAAATGGTTATAACCAAAATGAACTTTAACGGATAATATACAACTCATTAGATTAGATCCACACACCTTGACCAAGTAAAAAGGGCACTACTGTTGTTTAGATTTCTGTTGACTTCATCTCTATTGGCTCCAACGGTTGATATTATCACAATATCCACCTCTTCACCTTCATATTCATCCACAACTCCAGCTTTTACTTTGAAAAATTCATTGTTTTGGTACTTATTATTTTCAAGTTGTGTTTGCATGCATTGAACTTGTGCAGGATATGGAGATACAAGAGCAATACTGATCATCTTATGCTTTGATGATGCACATTCTGTAAAATGATATATAGAACAATTGCAATTAGTACTTGCTACTTGCATGCAAAATTAGGAATAAGAAATCAATAAATATGTATTTATGGTTAACTGGTTAAGCACCTTTATGAAGTAACTGCACAATTCTCATAGCAACTGCTACTTCCACCATGTTTTGCATGCCATTTTCAGCATCCAGAACTTCTTTTCCAGAAAAGACATTGATGAAAGAAAATGGGCCAAACGTTTCACCAGGAATATTATGATGCCATTTTCTTCTAGTATGATCTTTGGAAACCATTGATGAGTTCATATTCCTAATGCATGCGTCATTATTTACTACGCTTTAAGTTTTAGATGAGTGTAGAAGAACTGAAGAAGATCAGATTGAAAAAAATACAAGTTAATCGGTTGGTAAAATAATCTTGTACTAAATGGATCAAAACTTAACCTTCCATCATTTTAAAATAGAGAAAATATTTTTAAGATATTAAAAATGAACCGTTTATTGGGTTGTCAGAGATAATCAACCTCAGTCTAGAACATATTGTCACTTTATAGGTAATTGCATGTTGGAAATGACAAATATAATGTTGGTACTGTAATTAAAGTCGTACGTAGTATTTTTCATTTGAGTTAACCGTATTTTTGGTTTAGTCCAGTTTTCACTTTTGGTCTAAAAATTCAAATAGTTTCGATTTTGACCAAAAAGGTAATTCTTTTCTTCACTTTTGGTCCATTTTAACTTGTTTGACTGTTAAATAAGAGGGTATTTTTGTCTTTTCAATACATTACAAGGTGGGACTTGAACTAATTAATTTCCTTTTTTTATATATTCTTTTTTTTATTATTCATCTCTAAAAAAACTTAAACACAAAACATCTCCATCTCCACTTCTCCAATCTCCACCACTCACTTCCATCTTCTACCTCCACCACCTCCACCTGATCTTCACCGCCACATTAAATGCTCTCGTTGTACGTAACCCATCAAGCACTAAACACCCACTAAATTTGGCCACCACCGGATCCAGAAAGTGAGGTTTAACAAATGATAATTTCATAGCAAGATCCAAACCTCATTCAAACAATGTTTCGAATAACAAATCAAGATTATAGGGTTGTTCATATAAGAGGAAAGAAAGTACCATGAAAAACCCAACAAGCACCAGATCCGGTATTGGACGGATCTATCCAGGGTGATAGATTATCGAGTCCGGACACCACCACATCCGACAATGGTGGTTTGTTATTGTGCAGTTATAGATCATCAAGTGTTCATATATATCTATAGTTGGTGTTTTAAAAAATGGTGAAAATTGGTATGGATGGATGCATGATGGGCTATAGATGTTTAAAAAAAAATGAGAGACAAAAATTGACAAAAGAAATTAGGTGTAGATATAAAACTTTCGATTATGATAATGATATAACTTTTTTTATTTCGAATTTATCTTGATGGGGAGATAGGATAATTTGCAACGATGGGGATTAATAGGTAATGTTTGCTAAAAACTAAAGAATCATTCTTTTTATATAATAATTATTATTATTATTATTATTATTAAAAAATAATAATAATAATAATAATAAGAGGGTGTTTTTGTCATTATCAGTGCTAAAACAAGGGTATTTTAGTCATTGTATGTATTTTTAGCCGGTCAAACTAACAGTCAACGAAAATTGGACCAAAAGTGGAGAAAAAGTTTAAATTTTGGTCAAAATCGAAACTATTTGAATTTTTGGACCAAAAGTGAAAACGGAAACAAACCACGAGGACCAAAAATGCAGTTAACTCTTTTCATTTTGGTAGTGTAGTTGATTTACAAGTAAAAGGTTAGTCATTTATATATTTTTATAATTTATTATGACATTTAAAATCATGTATTAACTTGTTGTATTGTAAATATAAATTGTTTAAACAGTTTGTATATTAAGTGTCTCAATCAATTTTGTATGTTTTTTAATTAATTTCTAAAGTAAAATAATGCCCTGCAACGTTAGTTTTATAGAGATGTCAAACGACAAGTAAAGTTTTAAAGATTCTCATAAAAAAATTTGGATTACATGAGATAGAGTTCTATCATCTTTTGAATTTGGTGGGTTAAATATTGGGAATTTAAAAGCTATGAATTGGTCTTTGTTGGCTAAATGGTTATGGCATTTCAAAACCGAAAAGAATTCCATTTGGAAGCATGTCATTTGTTCCTTTCATGGTTCACTTAAGAATTTAGGTGTTAGTAATGTTAGCTCGCTTGGTACGTGGGGAAAGATAGTTTCGGTCGAGAATGAACTAGAAAAAATTGATATACCTTGCGCATCTTCATTTCACAAAAAGATTGGCTAAGGTGAGGATACAAGATTTTGGACAGAAATTTGGATTAAGAACATGTCCTTTTGTGACAAATATGCGCACTTTTTTGCTTTAGAAACAAACCAAAGTTGTCATGTTCATCAAAAGTTGGTGGGGTTAGATTCTTGTCATTCGCGGGCTAGTTGGACATGGCGTAGGTCAATCAGGCTTGGTAGGGAAGAAGGTGAATTTAATAATCTTCAACATGAAATTTCGGGTATTGTTCTTTCTTCGAATCAATATTCGCGGCATTGGTCTCTACATTCATCGAGTCAGTTCTCCGATTCTGCTTCAAGGGAAGTTACCAAGTTTTTAGGGAGTTTAGGTTCTAAGCTTCGTTGGCACAATCTTGCTCGTGGTAAGGTAAATATACTGGCATGAAGGATTCAAAATTATAGGTTGCCAACGAGAGCCAATATTGATTAAAAAAGAATTGATCTTCACTCTATCTTATGCCCGTTTTGTGAGGAACAAATTGAAGATGAAGATCATCTTTTTGCTCTTTGTTCTTTTTCTCAGAACATTTGGGATTTGATTCATAAATGGCGGGGCTTAGAGTTGATCCCTCTAGATAGCGCCTTGAATGTTCTTGAAATGACGGATAATGGTGATTTGGATTTGGGTGAGAAGGCAAGTTCTTTTTTTTTGATGTTGTGGTTCTATGTGTTATATGGTGGATATTGAGGGCTTGGAACTTACTTGTTTTTAAGGCGGTTAAGGTTAACACGAAGAACAAATTTGACGACGTTATCGCGACATCTTATCTTTGGATAAAAAATAGAGCTAAGTGTTGTAGTATTTCTTGGGTTGATTGGTGTTGCAATCCGAGTATTCTTTGCACTTATTTGTAATATTTTCTTGCTTTGTCCATGCTAGCTTCTTACTAGCATGTGTTTGAAATAAATCTACGTCGTTAAAAAAACGTTGGCTTTCAAAAGCATATACTTCTGAGTGGGTTTGTGTAGGGACGAACCTTGACAAGTATTGTTGAAAATGTCAAACTATGGTGTGTTTATTTAGGGGGGCAATTTACATTTTTTTAACATTTGTATTAATAATGATTAAAACTACAAAGTAAAAGGGTTAAAAATGCACCCGTGGCTGAACTTTTTAAGGTGCCAGAACCCCTCCTGATCCCCGTTAAGTTCTGTCAATAGGTTTGTGTAAGTTAAATCTACAAGTCGTGCAATTCTCAAAGACCTTAGGACGTATGCTTTGTTGAGTTGTGAAGACTAATTTAAGCTTCGAGCAGAAGCATCTGTTGTTGATTTGACGAATCATAATGGAGACAGGATTCCACTCATGTATAAGCTTTTTGGGATTCTAGTAAAACACTCTAAACTCATATTAACTAATAATAAAGAGCTTAGCAACACAAATAAGCTATAATAAGAAAATACGCAGCTTCATTGGTCAAATGATATGTTATTGCACGATTTGATAAACACACAATTACAAGAGAAAATTATAGAGAGATTACATTATAAGCTAAAATGAAATGGAAAGGGAAAGTATTTATATAGAAAACTAAATGGGCGGGAATGATTGGTTTGAAAGGTTGTTAGAAGGATATTAGGGTATTTGGACGTGAGCCATGTTATATGCATATAACACTCCACCCCTCTTCAAACATCCTTGTCATCAAGGATCCAGCTAGAACTCAAGAAAGCTTGTCATAGTGTCCTCTAGCTTCTTCCACGTGGCATCTTCTTCAATAACATTGGACTAGTGGATTAACCCAAACACTACCATATGATTTTTTTTGCTTGATCGTTTTCATTTCTAGAAACTTCAATAGTGTTGCATCTAGGAACTCTTCATCATCACATGCTGCAATTTACATAACAAGGCTTCAATTGGGACACATGAAAGACATTATGAACTTTCGCATAACATGGTAGTTGTGATTTGTAAGCCACTTTGCCAATCTTCTCAATCACTTGGAATGGGCGATAAAACTTGGAAGAAATCTTGTGTTTCATGCCTTGCCTTACATTAAGTTTCCTATATGGTTGAAGCTTCATATACACCTAATCATTAACCTCAAAGTTTTTGTCAGTCCTTCTTTTATTAGCCTGAACCTTCATTTTGTCATGTGCTTTCTTCAAGTTGAACTTTAACAACTTCACCGCTTGTTCACTGGCCTCACTACTACACAAACAAATTTTACCCACAGAACAAAAACCGCGAGAAACTTAACACGTTAATTCCACGAATTTCCCACCGAAATGACAAAAAAACATATCTGTGGGAAAGTCGTGAAATTTTTTCCATAAAACATACATTATTTTTTTTATTTATATATTCCTGGAAAATTCAGAGCAAATTTCCCATATATTTCCCACAAATTACACATTATTTTTGTTATTTATAAATTCGTAGGTGCATTCCACACGGATTTTCCCACCAATATGATAAACTTGTGGGAAATCGGTAGGTAATTACCACATATTTCCCACAGAAGATATTCGTGAAAAATCCGTGGGTAATTTTTCATAGATTTCCCACCAATATGATAAATTCATTGAAAAATCGTGGGTAAATTACCCACTGATTTTCCACAAAACATTTTCACATATTCCGCCTATGTTTTCCAAAAAGTTAAACTGCCCCGCCTATATTCTTTTCCCCAAAAGTTAAAATTAACATATGCATTGGGATTTATGTACAACTATCTTTAATCTCACATCCTCACCACCTTATTTCTTAATCTCATCTCAGTTTCTCTCTTTCGTTATAGAATGAAACCATATTTGGCTAACTGTCGTCGTTATCAATCCTCGCTATTTATCATTACTCCTGATTTTAGGCCGTATATCCATAGATCAGGTACTTGATGTATGTATAAAAACATGATCAGAATAGCCTTAAAACATCAAAACCTTTTATTTATCAAAGATTCAAAAGATAAAATAAGATAAAAAACAAAGTTACCAGTGCTAATCACTTGCAACTCTATTATCTATTTGATAATAGTTTTACAATCAAAGCAAAAAGAAAAACGAGATCAAACTAGGGTTTACAAGATCAAGATGAAAGAGAGAGAGAGCACTGTGTGTAAATCACACACATTTTACATAATGAGCGATACCAACAAAGTGAGGACGCTCCTCTCTTTTATCTAAACATAAGGCTCAAAGAGCCGTTTGACATATGGGCCAAACACATGAGCTTGGGCTGGTCCAGTCTTCAACAATGGGAAATAGCAACTTCAGTCCTCAACATTAACCAAGTAAATCATCAACCATCCAAAGATATAACTACAAGAATAAAAACACACACAATAAGTCCTTGTAGTTTAATATGGGGTGACAGATTAAGTCCTCATTTTAACATCCCCCTTAATCTGATATCCCATATAGGTTAATCATACCAAGTTTTGTGACAAACTTGTTATGCAGATCTGTTTCCAACCCTTTTGTAAGGATGTCTGCAATTTGATTTGCAGAATCCACCTTCTGATTTAACAACCTCACTCAAAAAATTTTCTCTCACAAAGTGAAGGTCAATTTCTAAGTGTTTTGTTCTCTCATGAAACACAGAGTTGGCTGCTATCTTGATAGCAGAATTGCTATCACAGTGAAGTGTGACTAGGAGCAAATTATCACATTGCAAGTCATTTAAGACTTTGAGCACCCAAATCACTTCACTGGTTACTGAGGCAAGAGCTCTATACTTTGCCTCAGTAGAGGATTTAGAGAGAGTGTTTTGTTTTTTGCTTTTCCAGGAAACTAAGTTTCCATTTATAAACACACAATACCCAGTCACAGACCTTCTAGTGACAACACATTTTGCTCAGTCAGCATCTGAATAAGCATCAAGAATCATACCTGAGTTCCTTGTGAAATGAATACCCAAACCTGGAGAGCTTTTGAGGTATCTTAAAACCTTAAAAGAAATTTTAAGATGAGAGTTCAAAGGAAAATGCATGAATTGACTCAAACAATGTAGAGCATAAGAAATGTCAGGTCTGGTGTTAGTCAGATAAATGAGCTTACCCATAAGCTTTTGATAGGCAACAATGTTGTCAAAAAGGGGGTCCTCACTAGTGGGCTGATTAGCGATGACAAGTTTAGAGGGTAAAGGAGTTTTAGCAAGTTTACAAGCAAGCATACCATACTCAGATAACAAGTCCAACACATACTTTCTTTGGTTTAAACAAACACCATTCTTAGTGTCAACAACTTCAATTCGCAGAAAATACTTGATCTTACCCAAGTCTTTGATCATAAACTTGGTTCTTAAAAAACTCTTAAACTTTTCAATTTCAGCAATGTTGTTCCCAGTTATGATTATATCATCAACATACACAAGTAACACAAGAAATAAGTTACCATGAGATTTAGTGTATAAAGAATAATCAGACTTGCTTTGAATGAAGCCATTTTCACTATGAACATATGTAAGTTTGGCATTCCATTTCCTAGGAGCCTGTTTAAGCCCATACAAAGATTTTTTGAGCCTACAAACCAAGTTATCACCCCCAGGAAGATATCCTTGGGGTGGTTTCATGTACACAGTTTCATCAAGATCACCATAAAGAAAGGCATTGTTGACATCAAGTTGGAAAATAGGCCAAGATTGTATGATAGCAAGATTAATCAAGCACCTAATAGTAACCATTTTAACAACAGGGGCAAAGGTTTCATCATAGTCAATGTCCTCCTTTTGCCCAAAACCTTGGGCAACAACCCTAGCCTTATACCTTTCAACCTCACCACTAGACTTAAACTTTAATTTCCAAATCCACTTACAACCTAAGACTTTCCTACCTTTAGGAAGTTCAACAATGTCCCAAGTATCATTTTCAAGCAAAGCAGCAAGTTCAGTGTTCATAGCATCAAGCCAGTGATGATTCTGAGATGCTTCAAAAAAACTTTTTGGTTCACTCATTTTGTTAAGTTGAATGACAAAGCAAAAATTTTCTTTATCAAGTTTAGAATATCAAACAAATTTTTCAAGTTCATACTTGACTTTAGATTGAACAACAAAATCATTATAATTCTTGGGAAAAACAGAAGGTCTTGAGGACCTCCTCAAACCTTGACCACCCTGAACATTGTTTATAGAATCATCCCCATGGTTTCCTTCCATGTTTTGAACATGAAGGGAAGGAATGGAATGAATATCTAAATTTCCCTCAGAGTTTTCACTTTCATCAAGTGTTGCAGCCTCTTCCCTATTCAAGCTGGCATCACTGGTATCATTGCCTGAGGCAATGTATCCAGTGTCACCTAGACTTGGAGGTGGGCTGCTAGCACTTGGTGACAGATTGTCACCATTATGTTTAGCTGCTCTCTCTTCATCATTGGGAAGTTCAGGGTTATCAAAGTCAAAAAACTCAACTGATTTAAGTCTTGAGAAACATTTTCTTTATTAAAATTATTTTTATTGAAATTAAAAGCAGAGTCTTTAAAAGGAAATATGGTTTCAAAAAACTTAACATCTCTAGAAACAAAAACTGATGTCTATCAAGACTGTAAATCCTATATCCTTTCTGAGAACTAGAATAACCCATCATAACACATTTTTCAGATCTGCTGGAAAACTTATCTGAACTATTAAGAATAGTAGCAAAACACAGACATCCAAACATTCTAATGTGAGAGAGCCTAGGACAAGTATTGTAAATCATTTCAAAAGGGGTTTTTCCATTTAGCACAGAAGAGGGCAATTTGTTCATAAGATAAGTAGCAGTTAGCACACATTTAGTCCAAAATTTAAGAGGAATTCCCCCCTGAAACATAAGGCATCTAGCAACATTCAAAATATGTCTATGTTTTCTTTCAGCAATTCTATTTTGTTGTGGTGTGTAAGCACAAGAAGTTTGGTGTATGATGCCATTATTTTTACACAAAAAAACTTGAAGTTTTGATTAACAAATTCAGTTCCATTATCACTTCTAAAAGTTTTAACATTACCTTTAAATTGATTTTTAAGCATATTGTAAAAGTTTTGAATGTTGGAAAACACTTCATCTTTGGTTTTTATAAGAAACAACCAAACAGTCCTAGTATAGTCATCCACAACAGTCAAGAAATATCTATGGCCAGAGTGACTAGTAACCCTATAAGGACCCACAAGTCAAGATGAACAATATCACCAAGTTTTTTGGTTCTATGATCACTTAAAGGAAAAGGATTTCTGGTTTGTTTAGCTCTTTGAAAAACTTCACAAAAAAGGTTTTCTCATCTTTATCAATTTTTAAGGATTGTTTAAGCACATTAGGGCAGGGTCAGCAGGGTGTCCAAGTCTACAATGCCAATCATAATGAGACAGAGAGCAGGTAACAAGTTTGTTTTGATTTTTACAATTAATACCTTCAGTATCTAAATAGTATAAACCACCACATTGTTTACCAATCCCTATCACCTTTTTCAGATTCAAATCCTGGTTAACAAAGAAGCACTTGGTTTCATCAAACACAACAAAAATCCTATTATCTTTAGCAAGCTTATGCACAGATATCAAAGTAACACAATACTCAGGGATAACCAACACATCAACAAGAATCAGACCATTAGAAAGTTTAAGGTTACCAATTTTAGTTATAATAGCCTCAGTACCATTTGGGTGAGCAACTTTGATTTTAAGATGAGAGATATCAAACACATTATCAAGTTCCCTATCACTATCAGTCATGTGTTGGTTAGCCCTAGAGTCAATAACCTTCCCCTTGTAAGTCATCCCAAGTTTAGAACTGGTATTAGAACAATAAAACTTATCAAAGTTTTCATTAAAAACCTTGCTAGAGTTAAAAACAGTACCTGCCATATTGGCTTGTACATTCTTTCCAGTTCCACTGTTATCTTTAAAAAGAGAGAGAAGAGTAGCCATTTGTTCATCAGAAAAACCAGTAGCACTATTAGAACCAACAGAGTTATTAGCCACATTTTTCCCTTTGAAATTTTGATTTCCCCTTTTTTTATGAACAAAATCACTGGGGTACCCAATAATCTTAAAACACCTATCAATGGTGTGACCATTGTACCCACAATTCTCACAAATCAATTCAGCATTAGAGGTAAAGTTGGGTCTCACAACATTCTGATTATTAGGTATAAAACCAGTATTACCATTGTTAGGTCTAAAGTTGCCTTGATTACCATTCTGATTAAAGTTGTTGGTTATAGGTCTCAATATATTAGCATTAGGGTTCTGATTTCTTTGAACATTGTTTCTGGTGGGCCCATTAGACAAGAAAGCAATGGTCTGAGCCCTTTGAGAGTGCCCAGAACCACTGCTTGAAGCTATTCTGTGAGATTCCTCAGCAGAGATGATGGCATAAGCCCCCTTAACATCAAGAAGACTTTCTCTAGACAATATAGAACTCCTAATACTCATATAAGAATCATCCAACCCCACTAAAAACTACATAAGTTTCAATAACTGATTATGTTTTTTAAACTCACTAGAAGCAGAACAAACACAAGCAGGTAATTCAATCATAGCATCATATTATTTCCAGAGAGCATTCAATTTGTGATAATAATCAGACAAGTTACAATCATTTTGTTTCAAGGTATTGATATTATGATGCAAGTTAAACATGACAGAACCATCAACCTTATGATATGTTTCCTTTAGCTCTTTCCAAACATGTTTGGCCTTTTTTGAAAAAAATTGTCAAAGGAAAAGTTCCTCAAAAATAGAGTTAAGAATCCAACCCAACACAACAGCATTGACCCTGTCCCATTGCCTTGCTAAAACCTCATCAGTTACAGACCTTTTACAAGTACCATCAATAAAACCAATTTTATTTTTCCCTTCCAAAGCAAGTAACATAACATTAGCCCATACTTGATAGTTTTCAGTTCCCTTAAGTTTCACATTGACAACTGTTAGAACAGCTGAGTCATTAGGGTGCAAGTGCAATGGGTCACTCAGGTCAAGCTTACTAATAAGTGTAACTGGGTCAGTTACACTTATAGCATCATCATCACCATGTTCAGACATGGTGAAGGCTCAAGAGGTCAAAAAATAACTCACAATATTACAAACAAAGTTCCCAGGAATCCAAACCACTCAAGGGTGGCAGGTCAAGGGCAAGCAGCAAGTGAGGATCCAAATAAAGGGTATGGAAGAATAAAAACTACCAAACCCCCAAATAAACAAGCAATAATAAATAAACAGACATAGACAAATAGCAATCAAAGAGAGAGAAGCAGGGGTGTTACAGGGCTATAAACCAAAGCTCAATCGAACTGTCACTCTTAGATTCACTTAGTTTAAGAATTGACAGAACCTCCAAGTCACAACCCCCAAAAATTTCTTCAAGGAAAAAATTGGGGAAAGTGACAAAACCAGTGAATCAACAAGGAACCAGAGTGAATCACCACCAATCGAACAAGCCACCAACAAAAAATGAAACCCTAATTTTTTTTTTGAAAAAAATTAAGGAAAATCACTTTAATCAATGGACAATACCACCAATCAACCCAATCAACAATAATAATGAATAAGAGAGCAGATCTCAGAAACCCTAATTTTTTCTCAAAAAAATTAATGGTTCAAAACTTTGATTCAAGAAGTAATATTAACAGATCTACCTATTCCAATAGCAGATCTTATCAAAAAAGTATAAATAACCAAAAAACTCTAATTTTAAACAAACCCTAAAAAAAATTCATCAAGTTTTAGTAACCTGGCTCTGATACCATGTAGAAAAACATGATCAGAATAGCCTTAAACATCAAAACCTTTTATTTATCAAAGATTCAAAAGATAAAATAAGATAAAAACAAAGTTACCAGTGCTAATCACTTGCAACTCTATTATCTATTTGATAATAGTTTTACAATCAAAGCAAAAAGAAAAACGAGATCAAACTAGGGTTTACAAGATCAAGATGAAAGAGAGAGAGAGAGCATTGTGTGTAAATCACACACAGTTTACATAATGAGCGATACCAACAAAGTGAGGACGCTCCTCTCTTTTATCTAAACATAAGGCTCAAAGAGCCGTTTGACATATGAGCCAAACACATGAGCTTGGGCTGGTCCAGTCTTCAACAATGGGAGAATGGCAACTTCAGTCCTCAACATTAACCAAGCAAATCATCAACCATCCAAAGATATAACTGCAAGAATAAAAACACACACAATAAGTCCTTGTAGTTTAATATGGGGTGCCATATTAAGTCCTCATTTTAACAATGTGTTATATATTTAATTGAATCATCAATTTAAGGTCTTTATGGGTCAATATCTTGTTTGGATTTCAGGAAATAGGATTCATGTACACCCGAATCTATATAATATTTAAACAACATATCTATGAGTTCAATATGGTTTTCATCAAAAGCAAGGTTTCAGGTTTTGTGTCAAGTTGTAACTTATGTACTAGTTTATATTATCAAGTCTAAGTCTAAGTATTTAAAACTTGTTCTTGTTGTATTGATATCATTCTTTTGTTGATAAAATGCGCAAGTTTAGAACATGATGATCTAAAGTAGCATTACGACTTACTGAGAACCAACACTCAAGAAAAAGAAGAACCTTCGGTTAGTATCGACCACTTTAGCTTTAGTATCTTCTCTTAGATTGTGTATTAATATCAATACTTAACACCAATTATGTTATGTTATTGGACTCTTTCTAGGGTTGGTTTCATCGGTGTCTTTGTGGAAACTTGTTTCTTGGCTCTTGATTACTTACATTATATTTTATGTGTTTTGGTTAGTATTACATAAAAACAACATCTATAAAATGGGCCAACTTTATAACTGCTTGATTTTGTAATTGTAATGAATTTTATACCCTTATCTTCTTGTATATTGTAACAACTAGTTGCAAATGATATGTGAAGGGTCTTATGTGAGCTTAATTAAAGTGTATATGTATGTCTTCTAAGGTAACTATTGTGTCTTGACATTGGGTTTGTAATCGAGCTAAGTCCAATAAAGTACTGCCAAGGTCGACCTTGAAATTTATTTGAAGCTCTATCATAAAGTGTAGGTCGAGCTTGATCTCAATAAATAAGCGATATGTTCAGCTTGACTTGACTCACACATTTACATGTCACTTTGTATAGTAATGATAGTTAAGTAAATGTATGTAAATAAACAGGTAAAAGTGTAATTTTACAAAATCTTTATAAGACTTGATTGCCTCACAGGCCTAGTATTCTAAAAACCGGCCTCGACTCCGAATCATACTTGAATAGCTCAAGCTCGACTTGATTTAAGAAGAGTCGATTTTAAATATTTTGTGAGTCAATATTGAGAAGCTCACTATATCGTCTATTCTCATCTCGCTTACATCTCTAGTTTGAACCCCACCTAGGGGAGTATCTACTTATCATAACCTTTGTTGTTGGGGGAGATATAGTTGGTTGTAGACTGGCGGCCAAGGAGTTGCTTAAGAAAACCAAGTGTTTTGGCATAATTTAGCTAACCATGTATACCTTTGAGAAACTAATTGTTAATCATGAAAAGTCATGTTAGAAACGAGAAAATACATGAAATGTAACGTTTCTATGCAACGAAGTATCGGTCACTCGTAGATACTTATTTGATATAGCTCGTTTAGGTTTTTATCTAATTGTAATCGGTCCGACTAGTCGTAGTCCGCTAAGAAGCCCGCTAAAGGCCCGTAAAAGCCCATAGTGGTCGGCCTAACTATTTGCATAAATACCTTGCCCATAGTTTTGTAAAGGTTCTGAAGTTGATAGTTCATTTTCCACACATAGACTTTCTCTCTCTAGAAGTATCCTCTAATCATATTTCTCTCTCTAATTTTTCTTATATATGATCCGAAAATCATAAAGGTGTTGGTGTGTTTGTGTTTGAATGACCTGTGAGTACCTCGGCTTAGAAATCGAGCTTCAACAAATGACTTACAATTACCTCATATTGTAACTCATGCCTCAAATAAAGAAACTTCATCTCTACAAATAACTTATCCTCAGAAACGAGAAAATTAAAATTTCTCGGCCATGGGCTATTATTAAAAACATTCAAGTTTTTAAACTCGTGAAAAACATCGTACAATCAAGTTTACTGTAACTCTGATTTTCAAGAAAGGAAAGTGTATCTTTTAAAGATAATTTATCCTAACAACAGGTAAAGCAATCTATCTCGGTCTTGAGCTATTATTAAAACATCTAAAGTTTTTTAGCTCAAGTAAAAGGCTTATAGTCACATTATAGACTATAAGCCGGTCTTCAACGAAAGGAAAGTTTATCTTCAGTGATAACTTACGCTAAGAACAAGGAATTATTTTTCTCGGTCATGAGCTTTGATTAAAACTATTCTAAAGTTTTTAAGCTCATGAAAATTGACTACTAAGTACCCCAGCTTAGAACTCAGGCTTCAACTAATGGTTTATAGCCACATAACTGGCTGTAACACGGACTTCAAAGACAGGAAAGTTTATCTTTAATGATAACTTATCCTCAGAATATGAAATTAATTTTTCTCGGTCATGAGCTTTAATTAAAACATTCAAAGTTTTAATATCATGAACACGGCTTATAATTAAATGCCAGCTTAGGACTCGTTCTTCAAATAAAAGAAAGTGTATATTTAATTACACTTATCCTCACAACGAGAAGCTTACAACTTCTCGAACTTGAGCTAATTTATTAAGATATTCAAAATCTTGAGCTCAAGTAATTTGTTTATTAAAATGTTGAACACAAATTTATCAAGAATTTATCAGAAAAAATTTAAAAAATACTTTTAAAATGGTGTGTTCAACACTCCTCACCTCACTAAACTTCTCAATTGTTCAATATTTTTTAGCTTGAGGTTTTTAAACCAATGTTTTTGAAAAAGAGCATGTCTTCTAAAATCGATAATATTTACAATCATAGAAATGTCGTTCAATAATGACACAGGTTTTTAAATAAAGTTCGAGCAGAAGTTATAATATTTTCAAAACATGCTTATTGTGGCTTATAGTTATTTCATACTGAAACCCGTTTTGCCGCATTTAGGAAAGATTTTCGATAAAAAGATGACTGTTCCTCGCAACGGGAAATTAATTTTTCCCGGAGTAGAAAAGAAGGAGAGTCTTCTTTTTTAAACATGAACACTTATTTATCTATTTATATATCTAGTTCGGGTTATCGTATCGTGTACTCTCGTCGTAATTTGAAGGGGAGCTTATGAAAAATCATGCTTAATCAGGCATGCGTTTCCTCTCAAATTTTGTTAAAACTTCATTAAATCAATTGATATAAAAACTATGAAGAAATTTAATAATTTTGATAAGGAGACAAAATATGATTTAATATGTGATTAGTGAATTGGTTGATTCCAAGTGCAAGCTCAGCCCCACATGTGTTTAATACACTTTAGAATATCGATGCACATGTGTAAGGGGAGCAAATAGTTTTAGTAATGAAAATTTTCAAGGTACATAAAAATCTTTGAGTTTTATCTATGGTGCCTTGATTGACTTTTAAATGGCTTTCATAGCGACTTAATACATTCACAACATGTAATGGATTCAAGAAGTTTGTGGTGACAAAAATGGTGGTAGCTTAAGAGTAAGTCCAATGATTAACCATAACCAAGTGAATATACACTAGAACATTCCATACTTAGAAATATATGTCCTTAGAAAAGTTGGAGTTAGCTTGTGAACGAAGCAGAATGTCGACTAATGACTTAAGCTAACATTGGAACAATCACAACAATGTGTTAGTGATGATGTCTTGGTAATTATTGAAGGGATTGAAAAATGAAAAAGAAATTTAAAGATAAAGGGTGAAAATAAAGAAGCCATCTTTACAACTTAGGAGGAAACCGGGTCAATACATATGCTATTGGGGTCATTTTAATTATGGTTGATATTGAAGATAAACATCATGGATCTAGTTATGCAAAGCACAACCCCTCCTAGTTAGATAAAGTATCTCTTAAAAGATATTTTTTCAATGTCACAAAGATTAACTTATATGCTATCGACTTTCTCACACCGAGTTAGTTGATATCGAAAAGGTGGGATTAGCTCTAGTCTCTGTTCACTAAAATCATATGTGCACTTATCGAGTCTAGAGACATAAGAGATCACTATTAATCTCACTAAGACACTTATTCATAACAATACTTTTTTTCACCTTGAACAAAAGTGTTGAATTATATCGAGTCCTACACAAAATCCTCATTTCTTGCTAGAACATTTGGACTGATACTCTTCAATACTCACATTGAATAATGGAAAACCTTCCATTGTTAACATTAAACAGCACCGCGGTATGTCATATGTGAAGTTCATTTATGAATAGAACATATGTAAACTAGAAAGCAACGATGGTTTGATTCTTAATTGATTCAAACTTGTTCCAAGTTTCTTCACAACATCCTTGTGATATTGCCAAAACATTCAGAGTGACGCTCTTTAGTGTTCACAGTGATGAATGAAAATCATTCCAGTGTCAACATCAAATAACACTGCGGTAGCTAACTTGCAAGATTATGCATGAATCAAACTTGTGAAAACTAGAAAGCAAAAATGGTGTGATTCTTAATTGAATCAAACTTGTTTTAGGAAACTGCATTAACAATTTTAATCGGACATATATTGTATCCAACTGATTCACTTTTACTGTTGCAGTCTGCTTTGAGACGGTCGGGTAAAGGGAACAAGCTAGTATATCTGCGAAACCTTTTCGAGGAGGTTCTTAATTGAATCTACCTGATCAGATGTACGGTATCTAATGTCGTCTAATGGTCTTCACGGACCGGATCTAGAACGCTACCGATTTAGGGCGAATGACAAAGCCATTTCGTCTGTGTCTATGTTTAGTTTCTGAATGTCTAATGAACCATATCAAGAAGGTGGCGTAACGATGTACTGACTAAAATCGTCCCCACATGCTCATACCAAAAGTTAAACACTTCAAAGAATTCAAGAAAGCTAAAGATTAAGAATTCCATTGTGTTCTTCCGACATCTTCCTCAATGAAATCAAGTTATAATTCGTAGTATGAGTATGTTGGTTCAAGTTCAAGTCACAAGTCAATAAGTCAAAGACAATGAAGATTGCATGATGAATCAAGCTCTAGGACTACAAGTACAAGATATGAAGATTCAAGACAAAGCCCACGAGTTGAAGATCCTTAGAATAGATTGATAGGGATTATATTTGTAAACTTCGAGTCACCTCACTTAAGGGAGATTGTTAGAAACGAAAAAATACATGAAATGTAACGTTTCTATACAACGAAGTATCAGTCACTCGTAGATACTTATTTGTTATAGCTCATCTAAGTTTTTTTCTAATTATAATCGGGCCGACTAGTCGTAGTCTGCTAAGAAGTCCAGTAAAGGCCCTTAAAAGCCCATAGTGGTTTACCTAAATCTTTGTATAAATACATTGTCCGTAGTTTTGTAAAGGGTTGTTGAATTTGATAGTTCATTTTTCACACATAGACTCTGTCTCTCTAGAATTATCCTCCAACCATCTTTCTCTCTCTAGTTTTTTATATGATCCGAAAATAGTAATGTGACAACCGTGGTTTTGGGTTTGTCACTTGGTCTTACTTTTAGGTTATTTTATGTGTGCTTACTTGAATTGTGTGTTTACGTGTTTATTTTGTGTGAACGAGGTTGGTGTGGTTATCGTTTATGAGTATAGAGTACTCATAAGTAAATCGAGGAACGGTTATTTCATGTTCATGAGCTCACAAGTGGTGACTATGAAATGAAAATGGTGATATTGTGGTGTTTACGTATATGTTTAAGTATTATAGTAATAGTATTTTTTTTAGGATTTACGGTTTAGCATTTAGAGGTCTCGGGTGAGGTAATTATCCATATGAATATTTTTCGGGATGGTTTTAAGTCATTTAGGACTTAGTTATAAAGTTTATTTCAAAATTTGAGATTTTTTTTAAAAGTGTATATTTTACGTCTTTTACGGTAAATCGCGTAAAAACTGACTAGTTTTACGGTTTTGGGGTTTTGGAGGCTTTAGGAGCTGAAATAAATTAAGATTAATTAAGGTAATATTAGTAACATATTATTAAACAATAAAAAGGAAAAAAAACGAAATTAAATGGGTATAGGTCGGTTATGTGAAAAAAAAGAAAAGAAAAGGAGAAAAAAAAGGGAAAAAGGGAACCGGGCTTTTGTATTTGGGCTAGGACTGGTTAAGATTAATTATATAAGGTTTTTATTTATCAAAACACTTCATAAAATCCCTGGAGATCAATAATGAGTCGAAACATACAAGGGAGGAATTAGGGTTTTCATAAAAATCTTGGTTTTTCATAAATCAAAGGTAAATCTTTATAACCCTTTTTAATTAAAGTGTTTTAATTCTTTCTCAATCATCTTATGATGGATTTAGGTTAGGGTTTAATTTGAAAAACAGTAAATTAATGTTGAATTAATCATTATATGATGATCACATAAATTAGGGCTTGTAATTAGAGGGATTAGGGTTAATTAATGACGTTGATTTTGTTAAACCCGTTTTTAAAAACTGGGCAGAATTTTGAGTCAATTGTTTTGATCATATCGGGAGTTCTAGGAACATTCAAGATGCGGTCCAAGTATCCCTGAAAAGGTAATTGAAGTGGATTTTCAATGAAAGAAACGAGAACTAAATTGGAGGTCGGGAAGAGGGTCAAAAACAGGTTACAACAGTCGGAGGTTAAAACAGTTTTGAATTCAGCCTGTTTTCTTTTTAAGTTTTGAGTTGTTTGGGGTACTTAGGGTTGCATTGGGATCTTCTCACGAACATGAGAGATGGTTTATATATTATAGTAAGGATCTGCACTTGGGCTAAGGTTGTGGTTTAGGGTAAGACCCCTTAATGGTAACAAACTTTTAGTACGTTTAAAATCAGGAAATCTGGAATGACAAAAGTAGATATATGTATATCGGAGCCTTAACAGTAGCTTTAAGGTTAGGGCAAGTGGGAGGTGTTAGCCAACATATGTAAGGGTATGAATATTCCTTTTACAGAAACCATGGGTATGTTTAAGTAGACGTTTGACGTAAAGTTTTGAGACCTAAAACTGGAACTGTTTTGTGTAAAATTATAAACGGGATAGCTATTAAACTTAACCAAGTTAGGGACTTGTTAAGGAAGGGTAAATGGGGTGATTAGAGCTTAACAATGAGGTAATTGTACAGGAATAGACTAGATGTCCATCATAGGTTGATGAGCCATCTTAGTGATTGGTTCGTGTATTGATTTCGTGTTTTTGGTTTGTTAGCTTGTTACTAGTGTGAGGACTTGTGAAGAAGCTATCAGGTGAGTTTCATAGTCCCATGTTTACTATTGTTTTTGACTTCCAGATGGGATGGAAGAGACACTGTGTTGAATTATTTTCTAAATTAATGTTGTGAATGTTTTAAGGTTTGAGATGGACTTGTGTGTACATTTATGTGATTAACTGCTATGTGCTTCTTGTTTGTGTGTGATCTGGATTGGAAAGGTACATAGGTGTATGGGCGCCTATGGGACCTATGGTTAATGATAAGGCGTGATGCCTTGGTAATTGTGGTTGTTGGTAAGGCGTGATGCCTTGGAAATTATGATTGTTGGTAAGGCGTGATGCCTTGGAAATTGTGATTGTTGGTAAGGCGTGATGCCTTGGAAATTATGATTGTTGGTAAGGCGTGATGCCTTGGAAATTGTGATTGTTGGTAAGGCGTGATGCCTTGGAAATTGTGATTGTTGGTAAGGCGTGATGCCTTGGAATTGTAATGATTGATTGAACTTGAATGCTAGTTGTTAGTACATGATTGTAGCGCATTGTCCATATGTTTATTGGTTTATGGTATTCACAGCTTATGACTTGTCTTGTGTTGGAGTCTAAACCTATGACTCTCACCAACTTTATGTTGACGTGTTTTAGTGTCTCTTTCAGGTGATACTATGGTTAAGCATGAGAACATAAGTGGCTAGGATTGGAGAAGCTTAGGAATGCATATAGAAGGAGAATCCCCGTTTCCTTCTTAGTTTTTATTTGTTCTTTTAATAAGTGATACTGTGGCACACATATATTTGTTTGGTTATGTTATTTGTTTGTCTTGGATAAGCGGTAGGACTGTTACCTACTTACCTAGACTTCTGCATGTTGAGATATTGTCATGACATTTGTGTCGCCATTTATGACATTTCTTATTTCATATAGTTATCTCTATAAACACGCCATGTTGTGATGATATCCATACTTCGCGCCTCATATTCCGCCATGGTGGGGTGTGACAGAATGGTATCAGAGACAAAGGTTATAGAGAATTAGGTTGCCTAGTCGTGTAGCCTAGTCTATAGCTTAAGGGTCCCTGCATATAGGCGTCATAGGAGTATGTGTGCATTTTATAGTAATTGATGTGTTTGGATGTTATTTATTGCGATATTTGACTAGTATGAATTGAACCATAGTAAGTTCATACTTAACTACATGTTATTTTCTTTACGAGTTTTGATTAGTGCGGGTGGAACCATGGTCGTATACGCTAGTCATTGTTGGATTTCGCTTAATTATGTTTTCATGTTCTTTATACATTTTGAATTTTGTCTACGCTGGTTCAGCTGGACTACGAGTTTATGTGTTTCGTGCATTGGCTATGTTATTTTAATACATGGGGTTTTGGATCTTATCTTGTGTGGTTATGTGCTTGTGAGTTGTTGGATTATGTGTTATGTGTAGTATTAATTTCTTATAAGTGTCATCATAGGAGGGAGTACATTGGTGAAAGGGAACATGTATAATTATGGAGGCCTACATAATTATATATGTGCCACAACACCACTGAACTTTCAAGTATGATTGCATGAAAGAGAGTTAATACATGCTTGTATAGTATATGCTGGATGTGTTTGAGTGTATGTACGCTTATGTCTATGTATGTAAAATTATTTTCTACTT
The DNA here is from genome assembly GCA_025667525.1 of Glebionis coronaria. NCBI lineage: Eukaryota > Viridiplantae > Streptophyta > Magnoliopsida > Asterales > Asteraceae > Glebionis > Glebionis coronaria. The sequence goes on from CM046880.1 coordinate 357,090,255, forward strand.
ACCGGTTGTATTCTTGGGATGGTTACTAGCTCGTTTCTCCTTGAGATGTTCAACTTCTGTAGTAGCGCATTTCTCGGGTCCTCATTTCACGTGTTTGTTTGTACGGTACTTTTGGCGTGAAGGATTTTGAGATGGTGGAGATTTCTTTTTGGGGTAACGATGTCTTTTGTTTCGAGTTATACATGGTAAAAAAATAGAACTTGCAAATTGAAAAAAAAATAGTTGTTGGCAGTCGATGAAATAAGGAAGTGTCGGGATCATGTTTCAAATAAGGTGGAATATAAATTCTTTAACATATAAGCATGACTCGGTTATTCTAAAATATTTTGGTTTTGATCACCTAAAGTTATTGTTCCTAAGTTAAAAATTTTGTTCTTATTTAGTGAAATATGTTAAAATCATGTAATTAATAGAGTTTTAATTTTCTGGAATTAAAATAAATTAGGTTCTAGTTTTGGTAATTAATGGGGGGTTTTAGGGTTTAAAAATCGTTTTTTTTTGTATAAATCGGAGTAGGCAGAAACTGTCGCTAAACTGTCAAAATATGTCGCTAACTGTCAGAAACTGTCGCTAATGCCTAGGCAGATTTTGAGAAAAATCGTTTTGGTCATAACTTATTCGTTTTTAAAGGTTTTTGGGTGATTCAAAAGCTTAAAATTATGTACTCGGAACATACTTTTCAAATATTCAGAAAGTTTCGTAATTGGAAGTCAGTAGCTTGGTCGAATTAATTGTACAAGTGTTGAGTTCAAGGTTAATTTTCGGACAATATGGTTTAAACTCGTGTTTTGGGAAATTTTCGGTAATGAAAACTTGGAGGGTTAACATAGAGATGAGTTGGGAAGGAATTTTAGAGTTCTTTAGACCTTATTATACGTGGTTATATTTTGATGAGTTTTGATTTATAGTATTTATGAGTAAGACTGAAATCGGGGTGACAGTTTTAAACCCGTTGAGTTATGTGACGGCTCCTAACTTGGTTTCAAGACAGTTCTTGTTTGATGAGTTGCGAGATTTAGTTAGGTTGGTTACATAACTTTATGGTTTTGATAAGTTTCCTCGTGGACGGTTAAGGCTCATGTGTTGTTGGTTGAGATTATTCTCGTGTAAACTGAGTTCATGTTTGAACGTGAAGGTTTTATCAGGGATATGCATCCTCGTTTGTTTGCTGAGAATAAGTTTGAGTTTGGGAGTGAACCTCGGGACGATATTTCTATTAGGAGGGAGTGATGTGACAACCGTGGTTTTGGGTTTGTCACTTGGTCTTACTTTTAGGTTATTTTATGTGTGCTTACTTGAATTGTGTGTTTACGTGTTTATTTTGTGTGAACGAGGTTGGTGTGGTTATCGTTTATGAGTATAGAGTACTCATAAGTAAATCGAGGAACGGTTATTTCATGTTCATGAGCTCACAAGTGGTGACTATGAAATGAAAATGGTGATATTGTGGTGTTTACGTATACGTTTAAGTATTATAGTAATAGTATTTTTTTTTAGGATTTACGGTTTAGCATTTAGAGGTCTCGGGTGAGGTAATTTTCCATATGAATATTTTTCGGGATGGTTTTAAGTCATTTAGGACTTAGTTATAAAGTTTATTTCAAAATTTGAGATTTTTTTTAAAAGTGTATATTTTACGTCTTTTACGGTAAACCGCGTAAAAACTGACTAGTTTTACGGTTTTGGGGTTTTGGAGGCTTTAGGAGCTGAAATAAATTAAGATTAATTAAGGTAATATTAGTAACATATTATTAAACAATAAAAAGGAAAAAAAACGAAATTAAATGGGTATAGTTCGGTTATGTGAAAAAAAAGAAAAGAAAAGGAGAAAAAAGGGAAAAAGGGAACCGGACTTTTGTATTTGGGCTAGGACTGGTTAAGATTAATTATATAAGGTTTTTATTTATCAAAACACTTCATAAAATCCCTGGAGATCAATAATGAGTCGAAATATACAAGGGAGGAATTAGGGTTTTCATAAAAATCTTGGTTTTTCATAAATCAAAGGTAAATCTTTATAACCCTTTTTAATTAAAGTGTTTTAATTCTTTCTCAATCATCTTATGATGGATTTAGGTTAGGGTTTAATTTGAAAAACAGTAAATTAATGTTGAATTAATCATTATATGATGATCACATAAATTAGGGCTTGTAATTAGAGGGATTAGGGTTAATTAATGAGGTTGATTTTGTTAAACCCGTTTTTAAAAACTGGGCAGAATTTTGAGTCAATTGTTTTGATCATATCGGGAGTTTTAGGAACATTAAAGATGCGATCCAAGTATCCCTGAAAAGGTAATTGAAGTGGCTTTCCAATGAAAGAAACGAGAACTAAATTGGAGGTAGGGAAGAGGGTCAAAAACAGGTTACAACAGTCGGAGGTCAAAACAGTTTTGAATTCAGCCTGTTTTCTTTTTATGTTTTGAGTTGTTTGGGGTACTTAGGGTTGCATTGGGATCTTCTCACGAACATGAGAGATGGTTTATATATTGTAGTATGGATCTGCACTTGGGCTAAGGTTGTGGTTTATGGTAAGACCCCTTAATGGTAACAAACTTTTAGTACGTTTAAAATCAGGAAATCTGGAATGACAAAAGTAGATATATGTATATCGGGGCCTTAAGAGTAGCTTTAAGGTTAGGGCAAGTGGGAGGTGTTAGTCAACATATGTAAGGGTATGAATATTCCTTTTAAAGAAACCATGGGTATGTTTAAGTGGACGTTTGACTTAAAGTTTTGAGACCTAAAACTGGGACTGTTTTGTGTAAAATTATAAACGGGATAGCTATTAAACTTAACCAAGTTAGGGACTTGTTAAGGAAGGGTAAATGGGGTTATTAGAGCTTAACAATAAGGTAATTATACGGGAATAGACTAGATGTCCATCATAGGTTGATGAGCCATCTTAGTGATTGGTTCGTGTATTGATTTCGTGTTTTTGGTTTGTTAGCTTGTTACTAGTGTGAGGACTTGTGAAGAAGCTATCAGGTGAGTTTCATAGTCCCATGTTTACTATTGTTTTTGACTTCCAGATGGGATGGAAGAGACACTGTGTTGAATTATTTTCTAAATTAATGTTGTGAATGTTTTAAGGTTTGAGATGGACTTGTGTGTATATTTATGTGATTAACTGCTATGTGATTCTTGTTTGTGTGTGATCTGGATTAGAAAGGTACATAGGTGTATGGGCGCCTATGGGACCTATGGTTAATGATAAGGCGTGATGCCTTGTTAATTGTGGTTGTTGGTAAGGCGTGATGCCTTGGAAATTGTGATTGTTGGTAAGGCGTGATGCCTTGGAAATTGTGATTGTTGGTAAGGCGTGATCCCTTGGAAATTGTGATTGTTGGTAAGGCGTGATGCCTTGGAATTTGTGATTGTTGGTAAGGCGTGATGCCTTGGAATTGTAATGATTGATTGAATTTGAATTCTAGTTGTTAGTACATGATTGTAGCGCACTGTCCATATGTTTATTGGTTTATGGTATTCACAGCTTATGACTTATCTTGTGTTGGAGTCTAAACCTATGACTCTCACCAACTTTATGTTGACGTGTTTTAGTGTCTCTTTCAGGTGATACTATGGTTAAGCATGAGAACATAAGTGGCTAGGATTGGAGAAGCTTAGGAATGCATATAGAAGGAGAATCCCCGTTTCCTTCTTAGTTTTTATTTGTTCTTTTAATAAGTGATACTGTGGCACACATATATTTGTTTGGTTATGTTATTTGTTTGTCTTGGATAAGCGGTAGGACTGTTACCTACTTACCTAGACTTCTGCATGTTGAGATATTGTCATGACATTTGTGTCGCCATTTATGACATTTCTTATTTCATATTGTTATCTCTATAGACACGCCATGTTGTGATGATATCCATACGTCGCGCCCCATATTCCGCCATGGTGGGGTGTGACAAGTAAAGGTGTTAATGTGTTAATGTGTTAATGTGTTAGTGTGTTTGTGTACTTCTTATCCTACAAGTCACATTAATACATTGGCAACGTATAGTTTCAAACCCACTTAATTAAAGCCTATTACAAAGTGAGTAAGTGTTTGAAATGCATACGCGTGAATTAAAATAGAACAATAAGTGTATCAAACTATTTTTAATATTTTCTAAGTTATTGGCCTTTGTTTCTATGTTCCATATTAACGTTTTTGTAGACATTAAAAGATCCATATTGTTTGCATGTCATAATAGTCGAGGTATTTAATATTAATCTATCGTATCTGATTTTCAATATTTTGTTTAGATAAATGCATTCATTAATTGCTTTCGAGTCTAGAAGATCACCACCTTAGCTGAATTAGAGGCAACAATCTGCAAGAATGAGGGAGTTCAACAATTTGAAGCGCTTGAGTTGGGACCTCTCATTCGATATCCACTAATAGTTGATTATTTTTGTGTAAGCCCCGATTCAACAAGAGCGTTTGAAATATCCGGCCAGGAGGTACTTAACTATCTTGTTTAGTTCATGGGCGATAATAAAGGAGCAGAGATAAGGGCTAATGAATTATTAGATTTCATTGCCATATAGTGATAAGTTTGGGGTATGTTTTTCCTTTCAGCTAACAGCTTTCCTGGTGTACTTGTTTTTAAAATTCAAAGAATAGTGCTTCAGTCGAAAGATAATGTTTTTGTTCTTTTGCTTCTAAAATTTAAATTGCTATCATTTGGTATAGATTCAGTCGTTGCAATGTCTATCTTAGACGATGTTTTGGAAATGCATAATCCTATAGTTTTTCTTTATCTTATTGTGTAATTCAATTTGTAAACTCATATTTCTTGAACTAATATGTTGCTTTGCTTTAATTTTGGAGTAAATTTTGATTATTTGTTACTTATTCTTTAACTGTTTGCTATTGATTTTCTAGAACACGTATAGTTGTAAATATATATGCTCTTTGATTATTTTCTACATATACGTTTTCTTTCTAATCTCACATCACTAGGGAACGAGTCTAATGATTATTATAATTGCATTACAATGTAGGCATTATCATAGATGAGGCTTGCAGTTAATATCGAGAAGGTTGTTGATTACGTGAGTGAAAAGATTCCATCAAATGATTCCTACATTTCGCCTACCCATTCTAATCCTATTGCATCCAATCCTTTTCGTGATGGTTTGTCTTTGCATAAGGTGCTACTTTCCACCATAAAGGAGACTTGAAGTTCAAAGACAACCATTTCAGAAGAAGAAAAATAAAAGACAAGAACTTGGTTCTTGCTTGCTATACTTTTAGAAGCAAATCCTTTGAACTCTAAGGTACAATTATACTTTCAATTTTGCATCTTTAGTCACAACTACCAAAGGCTAATTATAGGTAAATATAAGGATATGTTGAGGGGATTCATAAACTAAATCGTATTCTTCTAGCATCCACTTTCTCTCACTTGACCAAAAAGTAACAACTCACTTTAATCCAACTCATTTAACTCTAAAATCTTTCACGAACACGAACACATGTAAAATTAATTGTCATCACATAAAGAAAATAATGGGGAAAAGGATAATGAGGATCTTTCCGATTGTGTAAAAACTATTGAAGCTCCCAAGTGAAGATCTGAGTGGTCTATGTTATGCATTTCATCGCCTAGAAAAGGTAACCTTACACCAACCACAAGTTCTGGATTGTCACAAATGTTTTAAGTCTCGCAAAGTCTACATCTAAGAATTTACAAAGAAGGCCAAGAAGGACACCTACATCATGTTTAGAATATGCATCAAAGACAGAAAAAGATAACACTGGTAAGTTGGGGTCTTTTGCTCAAAATGAGTGACCTACTAAATAAGGTCCTAGCTAGTTTGATTTAGCATTAGGATTTAGTTCTCGTGTTAGAAGTTAGAACTATTGGGTTGTAGTATACCGATAACAATTTAGGGATACAAATTTATGTCAAATGGGTGACACATTTATGTATCTCGGGCAATGTATTTGTATATTTTGATGATAAATTAATGGTAGTTTATCATATTTATAGATTTTGTAATTCGTAAAATGTCAAATTATATTATGGGAAATAAGTAGGAAATATGTGGGAATATGCCCGTAGAAAAATTTATGAGAAATATTTGTTGGAAATCCTTGGAAAACATGGAAAATGGTTACTAAAATCGTGGAAAATCCGTGGGAAGGATCCATTTCCCACGGATTCTGTTGAGGGTAATCGTTGTATGTGTAGTAATACCTATAAGGTCCTATCAACTACTTCTACTTGACTATCCATAGCTACATATGGAATGTTGATAGGTGTATAAACACCTATCCTTTTACCACTTAATTACAATAATAACCAGGCCAAAACGTGTATTTTATGTCATAAATGTCGGAATTATGCGTGGTTTGTGTTTTTGTTGTGATTTTAGGATCAAAATGTTAAAAGGGAAGAAAACACGGCTTTCACCGGCTTTTATCGAAGAAAAAGACAAAAGACGAAGTCATGAAATCAAGAGTGCAAAAGGAACGGAAGTCCAAGGCATATTCTTAAGATTTATCGAAGAAAAAGTCCAAAGACGGAAGTTTAATAAAAACCGAAGAACTCAAGTTTAAATTAATGAAGAAATTATAAGACGAGTTTATTAATCCCGAGACAAAAGTCAAAGAATTAAGAAGACGAGGGCTAAACGAGAAATAAAGAAAGAAGAAAGAGAGGAGGAAGCTTCCACTAATCACCTCCTCCTCCTATAAATAGGAGTCATTAGTTTCATTTTGTTTTTGTTGGCTAATAGTGACAATTAGTTCTTCCACCATTTTAATTACTTGCTCTTTAAATTCATGTCATTTACTTAATTGTCTGGCACCTTAAATTCCTTTAATTTCAAGTAAGTTTCCTTTTTATTGTTATTGAATCTTTACTTTTATTGTTAATCTCTTCTTCTACCTTTATTATTTTTGTTAATCTTCATGCTTATTATCTTATTGTCATGCTTATTTGATTAGTTGTTATGTTTTTATGTGTTTGGATGTGTTAGCTTATTGATTTGATAGCTTATTGTGTGATTGATTTGGTTTTGGTTAAGTTTTTATTAGTTTATTTTATTAAAAGTTGATTTTTAATCTTTAATTTTATTAGTGTTTTTCAAGTTTTTGATTTGTGGTTGAATTAGCTTTTCTTAAAAGTGTTTTAAATTAAGTTTTGGTTATTTGCTTATTTGATTTTAGCTTATTTGTGGTTTATTGCTTAAATTTTGTTGTTACTGTTTATCTTTCACTTCTTCGGAAAAGGGTTTAGTTTTCTGAAATTACTCCTTTTTCTGAAATTTCCACTTTTCCGAAATAGCAATCATTCTGAATTTACCCCTTTTCCGAAGATTTCTCTGAAATCAACTTTTCCGAAGATATTGTTATTCCGAAATAATTACTTTTTCTGAATTGGTTGTTTTTCCGAATATAGCATTTTTCCGAAATAGTTATTTTTCCGAAATTTTTACTTTTTCTGAAAATGTCATTTTTCCGAAAATAATACTTTTTCTGAATTTGTAATTTCTCCGAAGATTTCTCCGAAAAAACTTTTATTCCGAAAAGGGTGAATTTCCGAAAAAGTCATTTTTCCGAAATAATACTTTTCTCTGAATTCGTGGTTTTTCCGAAGATTTCTCCGAAAATCTTGTTTTTCCGAAAAGTCTTTTTTCCGAAGAAATGCAATTTCTGAAATGTTCTGTAGCTTTTCCTAATTTCTTGTTTTAGTTTTAAGTTCTAAGTTTTCAAAGTTTTCTAATTTTTACTTTTAGAGGAAAAGTGACAGTTTTTCTAATTTTACTTTTAGCCTATTTTAATTACGTTTGCATTTTTATTTACTTGTCAAAACTACTTTTCTTCAAGTTTTAATTACCCGTCATTGAATTTCTCGTCATTTATCTTTAAAGTTTTTAATATTTCACATTTACATTTTAATTAGTTTTAGATTTAAATTACCGTTATTTACTTTAAAGTCTTGCATTTTTACTTTACTACAACGACAAAACATTTGTTTTCACCAAAAGACAGCTGAGTCGCACTTTGAACCAGCAATCAATTCGATTAGACCACTTTAACGAATTTAATTTTTCTTACTAGGTAAAAGCCTCGCATTAAATGGCGCCGCTGCCGGCTCTTTTCGTAAAGATTAACGGTTTTCTGTGAGAGACGCGTTGCTTTTTGGGATCCGTTCATTCGTGAGCGTTATTTTCTTGTTTAAAAATTTCCAAAAATCCAAAAAAATTAAAAATTTCAAAAATCTATAAAAATTAAAAAAATTCAAAAATCCAAAAAGATTTTATTTTTATAGTGTATATATATTCTCTTTGTGTTTGGTATTGTTTTCTTTTGCCTTTGCAGGTGTATGCGCACTAGATCTTCTACTTATCCAGAGCTCGAGACTCGTGAAGATTTAGCTATGGCAGGTGTGAACAACAACAATAATCCACCGCACCTCAACAATAACAACAACAATGTTCTTCCACAGCCCGATCTTCGGACAATGGAGGAGCTTTGTCAACCCACCATGTTTGGACGAGGAGGACCGATTGCGCCGATGCAAATCACGGCTTCGGAGTTTTCGTTGAAGCATCACATGATCCAGCAAGTGCAAACTAACCCTTTTCACGGATTGCCTGATGATGATGCCAACAAGCACCTCGACAAATTCTTTACTATTACTCAAAGCATGAAGTTGCCCGGTGTTACTATGGATGTCCTTCGCCTACAGCTCTTTCCACATACTTTATCCCACCACGCCGAAAAATGGTTTGATCGTCTCCCGAAGAATTCCATTCATACTTGGGACGACATGACTCAACGATTTTTGTCGCGCTACTTTCCACCATCCATGATCACGAGCCTTCGAAATCAAATCAGCGGTTTCATGCAAGAATCTGATGAATCTCTCTTTGATGCTTGGGAACGATATAATGTTTTGATCGATCGATGTCCAAACCACAACATGCTCCCCGTGACCTTAATTGATACTTTATACAACGGTTTGACTTTTCGTGATCGTGATACGATTAATGCAGCCGCCGGTGGCACATTTATGAAAAGAAGACCCGAGGAGTGTAGAGAGCTTATTGAGAACATGACTACTCATCACAAAAATTGGGATTCCTCCGCTTCTTCAAGGAACAACCCGAGAGTCAATGTTTATTCTACTTCAGCAAACCCCGATATGACCGAATTCACCCGCATGATGGCCGAAATGAACAAAAATATCTTGCTCATCGCTTCAAACCAACAACAACAAGTTAAAGCTGTAGCAATTCCTTGTGAAACATGCGGCAGTCCTCACTCATACACTGATTGTCCTTCTACTCAAGGCAATCCGGAAAACGTGTATGCGGCTTATGGTAATTATTCACCGGAAAATTACCAAGCCCGACCTCAAGGGGATCGAAATTTGCTAAGTTACCGGTCCAACAACTATCTTTCACCCGGTTTTTATCCTCAAAACCACAATCCCAACAACAACTACACTAGAAGCAACCAAATCCCACCTCGAGCTTCTAATCCTTATCACCCACCCGCTCAACAAGCCCCACCCATCAATCAAGATGTTGAAGCCTTAATGAGAACCCAAGGAGAGCAAATTAAGAATCTGCAAAGCCAAATTATCAATTTGAAAGGGGATATCACCAAGCAAGGGAATGACATTAGATCCGAGCTTCGAAATGATATACAATCCTCCTTCAGCAATCAAACGAATGATTTGAAGAATATGCTGGCTAGTTTCTTACCAACCACTCAACCCTCTACTTCGAGTTCTCTACCTTCAAACACCGTCACCAATCCGAGAGCGAATGTGAGTGCTATTACTACCCGTAGTGGAGTTACTTTAGTAGGACCATCTATCCCACCCCCAATTACACCATCTATACCTCCCCCACCATCATTTATCCCTCCTACTCCCACACCTAGTATTAGTTCTCCATTACCGTCTCCACCTCTTACTGACGTACCCAAGAAGAAGAACCCTTCACCAACCCCACCTTCCACCTATAAACCCAACATCCCATATCCTTCTCGCTTGGACAAGCCTAACTTGCTAACTAAGGATGACACTCAAGTGTCGAATTATTTGAAGATGATCTCTCAAATGAATTTCAACATTAGCCTTGTTGAAGCACTTGTCCACATGCCGAAATTTGTCAAAGCATTCAAGGAATTGCTTAACAAGAAGGAAAAGCTGGTTGAGCTCGCCAACACACGCTTAAATGAAAACTGTTCTGCAGTTATTCTTAAAGAACTTCCGGAAAAACTTGGAGATCCCGGTCGTTTTGTGTTGCCTTGCATTTTTAACCAAACCGAAGAATTTACTGCCCTAGCTGATCTCGGGGCAAGTATTAATTTGATGCCTTTAAGTGTTTGGACAACATTATCATTACCCGACCTTACACCAACGAAGATGACTCTTGAGCTTGCAAATCTCACTCTCGCTTACCCCGTTGGTATTGCCGAAGATGTGTTCATTAAAGTTGGCACCTTCACTTTTCCGGTCGACTTTGTTGTTGTTGATTATGAAATGGACCCTCGTATTCCTTTAATACTTGGTCGGCCATTCTTGAGAACCGGAAGAGCTCTAATCGATGTTGTCGAAGGTGAGATAATCTTAAGGGTCGGGAATGAACAACAAGTGTTCAAAATGGGGAAGATCACAAACAAACCCTATGGAAGAGAAACAACGAATATGATTAATGTGCTTGATGATTTTGTCGTCTACAACAATCCTCTGTTCGATTCTTGCTATGATAATCCACTGTTCCAAGATGATGTGGATCATTCTCTATCCACTTCTGATCCTCCACCAATTTATGATTCTCCACCGATCTTTGATACTTATGATGACGATTCTAGTTCTAATGGAGATGATTATGATGATTTTACTTCTGAGTATCCAGACATGCCCACTTATGATGATTTTGATGAGGCCGATACTCTTTCGAGTGATTCTTCACATGATGAAGATCCTCCGCCATCCATACTTGATCCTACTTTGGACGACTACTCATTTGAGGAAGACTTTTCTACTTTTCTCAATACATACTTCCCTCATGAGAGTGATGCTCCTCCTTTAGACTTTGATGATTATGGTCTTTATCCTACTTTGAATATGAAGAAATCTGCTTCAAAGGAGAAGAAGCCGACCGACACCGATATCAGCAACACTTATGTCTTAACTCCTCTTTGTCCACCTTCTGAGGACGAGGTTGTGCATTTTCTTAGCGGATCATCTTCAAATTCTGCAGAGCCTGAGTGCTATTTTCCCCTAACGGAAAAGGTGTTCGTCCCCGGTATCGATATTCTTCAGCCATCTCAGTATCCATCTGATGAAATAAAAGGAAAGATTTTTGGAACTGCTGGCGATACTCTTGCACCTCTTCACCCTTGCTACCACCGTGCTCCATCTTTGCTTAAGGGAACCTTGCCTACTCTTCTTTGGCTTGCCTTGTTCGCCTTAAGCTTGTGCTATTTGATGGACGAAAACTATGTATTTGATCCCGGTGGATTTGTTTCATGCTTCTTCCTATGCTAATCTAGGTCGAGTCAGGCTCACGACTCGGTGAACAAAAATCAAGCGCTTCTTGGGAGGCAACCCAAGTATCTATCTTTTAGCAATCTTTATCCTAAGTGTAGGGGAGACCCGTTGGTGTTTGCTATTTCCTCTCTTCTCATATTCAGAGTTTCGAGCACTCAATGATCCACTCTTGATGATTTTTGACGACCCGTGATTCCGTGTTTCCGGCTTCCGGTTCTATCCTAAACTCTTTTCGATTCACTATTTTTATATTTTCCAATATTAAAATAGGAATCTCGTTAGTTGTCTTTTCCTTAGCAAGATTTAAACAACGTGCACAATGTCCTAAGTGTAGGAGAGTTTACTCCCACATGCTTAAACATTGAGGACAATGTTTATATTAAGTGTAGGGGGGACTTCTATCGAAGTTAAGTGGTCTTTTCCTTGTATTTGTCCTCATTTTAACCAGAAAATTGATTTTTCGATATTTTTCAAAATTTTTAATCTATTTTGGCCTATTAGTTTTTCCTTTGTTATAGTTATTTTCTTTCTTTACTAGAATAAATTTTAATAAAGTGGTTTTAATTTTCAAACGTTGTGAATCTTTTGACTCAACCCGAGTTTACTTATCTAAGTTTACTCTAGCGAGTATCCTTAACATGTTTAAGTCAAGTTTTGCTAGGCTTTTATATAGGGAGCTTTAAAACGCGAAAGTCTTAACTCTCACGGGTTAAGAACAAGAACTTTTCGCAAGTTCCTATAATTGATTCTAGAGAGTCGTTTATCAAGGGAACTTTAAAATGCGATTTCTAAACTTGAAAAAGTCTAAGAATTTGCAAGATCCTATAGACGACTCAAAAACCCAAAACTTTGAATTAATAGGCTAAGCATCCACGAGTCTCATTCTTTGAGATTTTAAACTGTGGAGAACGAGAGATGATAGAGTCAATTATAAGTTTGGTATTCTTTCGTGAATTTTATGTGAGTTAATTATAAGCCTATTCTCCCATCGCTTGTTAATAAATTTATCTGCAATAAATAAGGTTGTACGATTTGAAAAGTTACTTAGCTTCTAGCCCAAGATCGTTTAAAAGTTGCTCGGTATGGATTGGAGTTCATAGCCAAGGCATAACTTATTGAAGCGGGATGCGAAGATTGGCGAGTCCGAAAAGGCCCTAACAAGGCATGAGGGCTACATTTTGTTGCTAAATATCCAAAAGTGATGTGAAGAATCATTTATCAAGAATCAATATAAAGGATCGAGACACACGACGAAAAGAAAATACTCCCGTAAAGATCATGGAGAAGTCTATCCAAAAAGGCCCTAACAAGGTATGAGGATAAATAGATCCAAGTCCTAAAAGGAGGTGGATCGTTGTCTATCAAAGTCCAAAGTAAAGATTGGAGAAACATGAAGAAGTCGTGGTCCAAGTATGAAGAATCTCTCAAAACTTCAAGTGAAGAAATTCCTATTATGAAGAGAAGACCATAATTTCAAGAACGTCTCTCAAAGATTTGAAGTATGAAGTCGCCGCCAAATATCGGTCCGAGAAAGGTCTCAAATCGCGAAGCAAGTTATGCCAAGATATGAACTTTATGAGGTCCCGAGAAGCAGTTTTAAAAGATTTTGTCCTTTAGCTAACTATTGATTAAATCGTCCCACTTTATTTTCAGCCTAAATAACTATCGAAATAAGTCAACAATGCATCCTCGTGATCATTCAAGACAACAAAAAAATATAAGAGATACACCTAGGAATAAGGGAGTCTAAGTAAATAATTGGCCCACATGAGTTCGTGTTAGTTTACTAACTTATAATAACAATGATCTCATTTTTAAGGTTGGTTTGGAGAATGTGAAAACTTGAGGATGATGATCATTCATGACATTTCCAAAACCTTAATAACCAGGCCAAAACGTGTATTTTATGTCGTAAATGTCGGAATTATGCGTGGTTTGTGTTTTTGTTGTGATTTTAGGATCAAAATGTTAAAAGGGAAGAAAACACGGCTTTCACGGGCTTTTATCGAAGAAAAAGACAAAAGACGAAGTCATGAAATCAAGAGTGCAAAAGGAACGGAAGTCCAAGGCCTATTCTAAAGATTTATCGAAAAAAAAGTCCAAAGACGGAAGTTTAATAAAAACCGAAGAACTCGAGTATAAATTAATGAAGAAATTACAAGACGAGTTTATTAATCCCGAGACAAAAGTCGAAGAATTAAGAAGACGAGGACTAAACGAGAAATAAAGAAAGAAGAAAGAGAGGAGGAAGCTTCCACTAATCACCTCCTCCTCCTATAAATAGGAGTCATTAGTTTCATTTTGTTTTTGTTGGCTAATAGTGACAATTAGTTCTTCCACCATTTTAATTACTTGCTCTTTAAATTCATGTCATTTACTTAATTGTCTTGCACCTTAAATTCCTTTAATTTCAAGTAAGTTTCCTTTTTATTGTTATTGAATCTTTACTTTTATTGTTAATCTCTTCTTCTACCTTTCTTATTTTTGTTAATCTTCATGCTTATTATCTTATTGTCATGCTTATTTGATTAGTTGTTATGTTTTTATGTGTTTGGATGTGTTAGCTTATTGATTTGATAGCTTATTCTGTGATTAATTTGGTTTTGGTTAAGTTTTTATTAGTTTATTTTATTAAAAGTTGATTTTTAATCTTTAATTTTATTAGTGTTTTTCAAGTTTTTGATTTGTGGTTGAATTAGCTTTTCTTAAAAGTGTTTTAGATTAAGTTTTGGTTATTTGCTTATTTGATTTTAGCTTATTCGTGGTTTATTGCTTAAATTTTGTTGTTACTGTTTATCTTTCACTTCTTCAGAAAAGGGTTTAGTTTTCCGACATTACTCCTTTTTCTGAAATTTCCACTTTTCCGAAATAGCAATCATTCTGAATTTACCCCTTTTCCGAAGATTTCTCTGAAATCAACTTTTCCGAAGATATTGTTATTCCGAAATAATTACTTTTTCTGAATTGGTTGTTTTCCGAATATAGCATTTTTCCGAAATAGTTGTTTTTCCGAAATTTTTACTTTTTCTGAAAATGTCATTTTTCCGAAAATAATACTTTTTCTGAATTTGTAATTTCTCCGAAAAAACATTTATTCCGAAAAGGGTGAATTTCCGAAAAAGTCATTTTTCCGAAATAATACTTTTCTCTGAATTCGTGGTTTTTCCGAAGATTTCTCCGAAAATCTTGTTTTTCCGAAAAAGTCTTTTTTCCGAAGAAATGCAATTTCTGAAATGTTCTGTAGCTTTTCCTAATTTCTTGTTTTAGTTTTAAGTTCTAAGTTTTCAAAGTTTTCTAATTTTTATTTTTAGAGGAAAAGTGACATTTTTTCTCATTTTACTTTTAGCCTATTTTAATTACGTTTGCATTTTTATTTACTTGTCAAAACTACTTTTCGTCAAGTTTTAATTACCCGTCATTTATGTTCTCGTCATTTATCTTTAAAGTTTTTAATATTGCACATTTACATTTTAATTAGTTTTAGATTTAAATTACCGTCATTTACTTTAAAGTCTTGCATTTTTACTTTACTACAACGACAAAACATTTGTTTTCACCAAAAGACAGTTGAGTCGCACTTTGAACCAGCAATCAATTCTATTAGACCACTTCAACGAATTTAAATTTTCTTACTAGGTAAAAGCCTCGTATTAAATGTGCATAAGAAGAGCCTAGCCATACACTACTTCATAAGGAGTTATATTAATGGTACTATGGTAGTTAGTGTTGTACCAGTATTCAGCCAAAGGAATCCATTTTATCCACTCTTTAGGATTTTTCTCAGTCATGCATCTTAGATAGGTTTCCAAACATTTTGGGTTCCCGTTCTTTTAAGAGAAATTCGAATTTCTAACAAAATTCTACGCTAGACGACAAACACATATATCTAAGATGCAAGGATGAATTTTCAGACTTTTTACCTGCTAAATAAAGCAAGTTGTTGATGTCTTTCTCACAATTATAGGGTAAAAGCTATACAATACTAATGTACTTATTAAAATGTACCGACTTTAAACACTTACTAATTTATCTCTTGACATTTATATTGATTTTTAAAATATGTTCCGTCTTTACCAATATGGTGACTTGTTACCGGCACGCTGACACAGTTATTTCTATGTTGGCATAATTATTTGTTTTTCTGTTAAATAGTAATATGTCCATCTCTTCCATGTGTCTTTTTTTACTTATTTTCTTCTTCACTGTATCACAAAACACCATATCTCATAAATCCTAGATCCAAACAACATACCTTACATATTTTAAAAGAACACACTAACACATCTTCATTGTTATCAGATTTGTGTTCTAATTGAATCAAACCACAAATTAAAAAACTCACCTTAACAATTTGTCTCCTCCATTACACCACCTTCTTCCTCCTCATCATCACCTTAACAACAACACATGACGACGATGTCGTGTCCATACTCTCATCCTCACTCACACCACCACCCGCCACGTGGAAAACCAAAACACATTACTCTTCATGGCAAGGTATATCATGCGACAACAAGCATCGTGTCACTTACATAAGCATCCCTTCCTTGTCCTTGAGAAAACCTTGCCACCGGATCTCGCTTACATGGACAACACGATGGCATTGTTGAGAGAATTTATGTAACATCGTTTATAGCGAGTAATGCGAATTTATATGTTACTATTACTTTAAGTTTTGAGAAATCGAGGATCATGTATATGTGGTTGAATAATCAAATGAATCGAAAATTATGGTCTATTGTTTTTGCATATACGATGATTTTTGTTTAATAAGAAAAAGAAAATCTTATAACTAGACAATCATGGTCGTCGAGAATTATACACGTGCCATTTAACATGTATAGGTGGACCTCAAAAGTGACGTGGATATCTAACCGGTTATATTGGTAACATTGTTACAAAACAAACAAGTACGTTGTTAAATTCATTCAATAAAAAAGTAAGTGTATCAAGTCGGCATAAAATGAAAAGTAGTATTTTATAGCTTTTACATCACAATTATATATCATGACTTTTTGTAACAACCTTTTGTAACAAACTTTTAGAGCAACCTATTAAAATAATATTTTTAAATTTTAAATGAATAATCTTTATATATATATATATATATATATATATATATATATATATATATATATATATATATATATATTTACTTTTATAATCTAATTTACTATTATTAAACTTTATGCTCTTTAATTCAATATCCATTTTGATATATATTTTTTTTATTAACTTTTAGTTTTTTCTTTTTTCTAGTTTTAGTTAGTTTTTAAATTTGATTTTATATAATTTTAACATTAATACGAATACAAACTTAATGGGCAGTAACATTTATTCGTCTAAAAAATCGTCATTGGGTATTCGTCGTCATATTACGCAAGTATCATGCAAGTCAATAGATGATTAGAAAGACACCCGCTAACCATATCCGTATTTGAAGGGGTGCAATAAGTGCAACCAACCTGATGTTATATATAGCTGATTTAAGTTCATTTGGATACCAAACTTTATTTAGATAGCAAGGGACTTTTTTCTACCCTACATATCCATCTTAATACAATGGATGAGAGTAAACCCAAAACGCATTTCCTCTTTTTCTTTCAAATATCTCTCAAACCGTTCATCGTTATGCGGAAAAAATATACCACCACGACGAGTATTTAATTATTTTTCTATAGATAGGCTATATGATATACTTCTGGAAAAAAAATTCCACTTTTTTCATGTTTTTTTTCGTTGTCGAAAACTATCATATATTATATTAATTGTTCTGCAAATAAAGTTACACATCATATATAATGTAATACTCTTATTATATATGATATAAACCGATATCATATATGATTTAGTAATAATTTATAATCTAAGACTAGTATCATATATAATGAAACACTATTATCATATATAATATTTCACGCAAGTCTCAAGAACGAAAAAAACAAAAAAAAATTATTCAAAAGTATATCACAATGCGTATCTATGAAAAAATAATTATATGCTCGTCGCGGTGATATATTTCTTTTCGTTTAATACTTAACGGTTTAAAAGATATATATAAATTATAAAAAAATGTGAAATAATAAAATACTTCTAATCCTATCCACTAAACGGGGATAGTATAGGGATATATGGTGAGGATGAGTTATATGGTATCCAAGATAAGTATGATATCCAAAATATTTCTCATGCTATATCGTAACGGAAAAGGTTTAATATAGTTTCAATAAATCAATTTTAGCCATTTATTTTTCACCTAAAAACACGATTTTATCTTTTTTCTTTATAGTTGAATATATCACAAACCGGTAATCGTTACGCAAAACGAAACATAGTATTGCGACGAGAGTTAAATCATTTTTTTATAAAGACATACATGTATAAATTTTGACGAACTTTTTTTTCGGTTTCTTTCTTAAATCATGTCTGAAGAAATCATATATGATTCGTACACAAATCATCTATAATTCTAAAATCATATATAATAAATAATAATTTCTTAGACGTGACTGAAAAAATCAAAAAATAAGTTCATAGGAAATAATGTATATATGTGTCTCTTTATCGTAAATGATTTAATTCTCGTCACGATAATGTATTTTTTTTATTTGATAATTTATCGGTTGTGATATATTTAACTTTTTAAAAATAAAATTGAAGGTCAAGTTTGTTTTTTTTGATGAAAAAGTAAATGGCTAAGTTTATTGGATATATGATACTATCTTATAAAATATTTTATGCATTATCTCTTCAATAAATTTTTAAGTAATACAAATTCTAAAGCATATTGTACAAGTCAATTACGCATGTCTTATAAACCATCTTCTGCACCTTCTCATCATTAAATTTTTAAGTAATACAAATATTAAAGCATATTGTACAAGTCAATTAAGCATCCCATCACTTTTATAAAATTAATTTTAATTAATACATGTTATATATCAATTTTATAAAAATAATTTGAATTTCATGGATATCCTTGGTAAAATATGATATTACGTCAATATCCTTGTAAATTTGATAATTACGTCAATATCTTTCCAAAACTTTTTAACACTACATGACGTATATTCGTAGAACTATTTTTTGTTAACATATAAGAAAGTATGTTTAAAATTTTACATGACGCTCCTTAAGAAAATTGAAGATCTTATTTTCTTATTTAGAGGTACATTTTATTACTATAACATATACTGTAGTATAACGTTACCAGCTACCATCTATTCATGGACGTAACATCGTGTTAATAATTTAAAATTTTAATGATTTAGTAGGTTGATTTTGTTCACTATTTTCTTAAAGTATGCAAACCCAATACATTTCCATTATTGGCAAATATTAAGAAAAAACGTAAAACTAAAACTATTTTCGCCAAAAACTTTATTGCATGTTACCCGCCGCTGCAACGCACGGATACCTTACTAGTAATAAATTATGAGTTAACTTAGCGGTGACAATCGAGTCATGTTCGTGTCGACCTGTTCGGGTTCGCGGGTTGACGTGTTATTATGACCTTAACCCAAACACGACACATTTATTAATCGTGTCGAGAAACTCAGCCCTAACCCACACTTGCATAACACGTGTTACCTAGTTTTTTACCCGTTTAACTTGTTTAAGTAAATATGTCATGCGGTTAATAAGTTTGATACTTTGTTAATCTGACTAATTTATAAGCAAAAACATGATACTTTGTTATTCAACAATTTTAATGATACATGAATTATAATGACATTTCACTCCTATTACTTACATAACAAACTATGTTTAATCCAAATTTAACATACAATTAAAGCTATATATTTTTTAGAGGTTTACAAATACTTAAACGGTTTCACGTGTCGACCTGTTTAATACTTACTCAACCCAAACACGACCTAATTATTAAACGAGTTATACGAATTGACTTGTTTTTTTACCCATACCTATTTATCCACAACCTATACATGTTTAACTTCGTGTTGTTTATCGTGCCATTTCAAAATTTCCACCCTAGGTCAACTCATGTCGGAACTTGGATTTAAAAGCCTAATCCAATGTATCAAAATACAATTTTTTTTCCTATCCATTCAGACTCATACTTATTTGAAGAGAAAAAAAAGACGAAAAACTATCGAAAAAGAACAAAAAATAAAGTTCCAGAACAATAAGCACCATGGTTAACGAGGGAAATCATAAACAAGAAGTACGATTGAACCTAATAAGCACCGGGTTCGGACCGCAAGGGAGAGAAAACGCCCATGACGAATGACATGCCAAAAATTAGCCATAATCAGATCTTATATTAGGTCCAGAATCGCTTGAAAAAGATCGAGAATCAAAACACGATTACTTATCAATTAGTCGAACTTTTGCCTAATACATGCATAAACTTCAAGACCAAGCAGAGACAGTATCAAATGAAAATGAAATACAACATACAAGATAATCTTTAGGTGAAATATGTTGTTTGAAGGTTTGAACTCGCCATTTGTCAAGCACAAAATAAAGCCGCTTGCTTGGGATATCGATTAGTTGCTCTACAGTGGAAAATCGGACTCTTGAGTTCCATGATCATTGCTACTTGTAAAAGCGTCCTCAGGTTCCTCAGGGTACAGCACTTCCATGACCATTTTCTGGCCAATCTCCAGCTTTGACATATTTAGATATATGGCATTTTCACATCTGGACTTTGGGAGATCTTTTGTAAAACTCACCATAACAAGAGGATCATCTATCTCTTTACAGCAAATGGCTACAGCATCGACTAAGCAATCTTCCTTTACACCCTTAATTAGTGTCTCACGCAATGTAGATGGCAGTAACGAAAAAAGATGAGGGCGTCTCAACACTTGAAGCAGATTATAATAATGCCGTCCTGAGTTTGCACATACTAACGATAGAAGAATGGTAAATCTCAATACCAATATCGGGTACGATGACTCCATCTCTTTTGATCTTCTAAGCCATTCCATTAAGTCATCTTGTGAATTCAGCATCTCAGTAATCATAGAAGCTATAGAATTATGGATATTCTTCATTGTCTCCAAGCGCTTAACACAGCCACGGTTTGAACACACGTCCCATTCTTCAAAAGTAAGCCATTCAACACAAGATGACCGTGCTGTGAAAACATAATCACACAAGTAAAACGACAAGATTACAAGCCTCTCCATGAGGTATAAGAAGCAAGTTGGCGACACATAGTCATTGACTCTCCGCCAATCTGAAGAAAATGTCTCTTTCAGTACATTATGTAAACTAATAGCTAGATCCCCATTTCTTGAACTTGATCTATGGCCGTTCAGTTTGTCAAATAGATCTTTCCAATTCCGAGAAGTACATCTTCCAACTTTCTTCTTGGTATCATCACTGAAGCTAGTTATTTTAGATCCTAGAAAGATCATCGCCATTCTCCCCATCTGCTCACATGTTAGACCACTACAGTAAGATTTTCTGTTTATATTTAGTGCTTCTTTGAGCATGCCTAGAAATGGTTCCTTTCCCCTCAGAAAAATCATTTCCTTCGACTGCGCCTTTTTCGAGTTGATATGAAATACATTGCCGAAGAGGTGATTCACACACAGCTTTAAATATTGATCTGCAAGGGAACTAGCACGTGACCAATTATACGGAAGCTTGCATTTCTGCAGCGATTCTGTAACTTTAAATAAGCTTGTAAGAATTTTTGTCTGTTGATAAACGGAGAAGTTTTTAACGGTTGAGTAGGTATGAAGAGAATGAAGCTTTTTCAACACTTTCTCAGAAACAGACAGTATTTCTGAACACCAATATCGTGTAGCCATAGACGAAAATTCACGAGCACCTATGATATACAAATACCCGTTCTTGGTTATTGAAGAAAAGCTCATCTCTTTTACCCACTGGGCTTCTACATTTAGCACAACATAGCTGTCATTTTGTTCCCCGTCATACTTTCTCACTCCAAAATAATTAAAAAGGAAATCTTCATATATGTTGCTACTTTTAACACCCCGATGCTGTTTACAGTTCCAATTGATTAGTTCCCATACCAGCTCCTTCCAATAACTCCAAAAGTAAACTAAACCTTCAGCAGAAACAATGTTTTCCGAGAACACGCCTTCTAAGTCCATAGGTGTTCCATCTTCAAACACCGCTTCAATACTAGAACGCTCTGAAAGGAGATGCATATCCAGAACACTACGGGAAATCAAAAAATGCAATCTCAGGCTTCTTCCTCTCGGTGCTTCTCTCAAATACCTCCACATCTGGGACAAGCTCAATTCTGCACCTGATAAAACACTCATCTCTATGTGCATCAATGCTGAATCACGTGAATCCGAATTATATGTCACGTAAGAGTTCAAATCATTCAGGAGCTCTTCTTTTTGCTTAAATCTTTTTAGTGGCCAAGCTCTTCTCCCATTAGCCCAAAGAGACCCAAAGAACACATACCACAGTCTTCTCAGTGCTGCTTCTGTTGAATGATCATTTTCATTACTAATCTTCACTGCTTGTACAAATTTTCCTCGCGTCTCTAGCAGTAACAGAAACTCAGGAAGAAGGTCTAGAGACTTGAAAGCAGAATGCATCAGGTGAAGCACATCATCTTCAATACTCTCTATCTCAGACACCGTCTTCACCATTTTCAAACCCATAGCTACCGCATTATCTTTATAGCAAAATATGAACTCAGCGCCTTTCTTCAGCAACTCTTCCTCAGATTTTCCTTCAGACAAAAGTTTAGCTTCGTTGCACACAAACTGATAGAATACATCAGAGTCGCTTTTCGCAATTGAAAGAGCCTTCTTTAGCAACTTTTCCTTCTGTTTGAAAGTTTCATCTGTGCTGTGAAAGAGTTTAGACTTTGAGAACACATGCCACAAAATTTTCAATGATGACTCCTTATGAAGTCCACCCATGTGAAGGAGGTCAGCTTCACGCACAGGATCCGGTTCCAGCCTTGCGACGTTTGCAACTTCTTCCAGGTTTCCCCATTCTTTTTCAAGCAATACAAGTTCATCAAGGAACCACTTTTCACGTAAGAATCTCCGCATCTCACCCTTAGAGCGAAAAGAACGAACAAATTTCATCATACGTTTGAAATTGTTCTTCTTAAAATAGTATACAGCGCCATCGTGCGTCGCTTTTGCAGCCTTTTCAAAGTTGCCCAATTCTTTTTCCACCAATATAAGCTCATCAAAACAACTGTTATCAGCTAAGAATTTCTGGATTTCATCCTTGGATCGAAAAGAACGAACAAACTTCATCATACTTTTCATATCCACATTAGCAAAATGATAAAGGGCACCTTTTTGCAAAAACTCTTGCTCAGCAGCCACAGATCCTCCCCGGCCTAAAAACTCAAAACCAATTTCAAATAATTTACCAGCCGAGTAAGCTGAAAGACACTTGTTAAAAGCTCCGGCCTTCTCGTATTGTTTCGCTGCACGCAAGTAACACTTTGCTTGATAAAAACAGTTTCCTGCTTTCACCGGCATGGATTCACTCGAGTATATCTCACCTGTACATTGTGAAATTTTCAATTTAATGTGAATATCTTACAATACATATACTCGCACCATTCCCTTTAAAGGATATAGCATTTGACTTTTTAGCAAAAAAACTTGATGTTTATATATATAATATATATTATATAAAAATGTTCATAGTATGCAAACCATCTAGTGGTTGAAAACGTAGATCATCCAAACCTCAAAAGTCAGAATGGCTTGTGAATGGAACAATCACAGTTGACAATTATACATTTTCATTTAACAAAAGACCTACTATAACAAAATAAAGCATGGTCAACTTAGAGAGATTCATTGTCTATAATGATGTGGTTTGGACCATGGAGACATAACACCCCATGTGTTTATACTATTACACTGATACAGCAATGTGACCAATAAATGGTAGGGGTCTCACAAAACATGGATATTATACTGTCACAAAACAAAGTGGTATCCGGCAGCCAATCATGTGAGTGCCACCCGGATGCCAAGTCAGCACTAGTTAAAACATCAAGTTACAATTAGTTCATGCCTTCATAATAATAAACAGCTCAGATTGATTATAACAGGACTTTCTGAGAGCTACGTTGCTAATATATAAGCTTTAACCCTATAAATTCACATCATGGTATAATCGAAGTAAAATATTACCTGCTTTTACATAATCCCCCATTTCAAAAAAGCACTCAGCAACCAATTCCTGTTTGTTACCAGAACTAAATAACTGTGCAGCATCCTTAAAAACCTTATTTTTTTCGAGCTGTGAAAGCCCGGCCTTGTCAGCAGTTGCACGAAGATAATATGCCTCCGCCAATGTTTCATAATATTTATCACCAGCCTTCGAGAAGCACATCTGTGCCATCCTAAAGTTATTCTGATAAAACAGCTGCAATAAAGAGAAAATTAAATTATTAACGATGTCTCAGAGAACTGACTTTCTAGTAATTTGTTTTACAGATTCAACTAGATCAAACCTCCATGCCTCGTGTTCTCCACTCGTCTTCACTGCTTGGTATTTGCATTTTCTCAGCAGATAAATCACTCAGATGTTTGACCTCAACAAGGCTCAACTTTTTCCAGTAATCATATACTGGTTGAGAGAAACCTGTGCTTTCACAAAGCCATAACCTTTGTCTTGTTCGGGTGATCGCCACATACAGCTGTTTCAATTCACTGCATAATACAGCGTGCTTTTCCATATCGAAACATGAAGACACTGAAGTAGGCGAGTTGAGCAGGTTATTTCCCTTCATATATTCATATATGATTCGCCACTCATTTGAGAAAGGAGAAGTGGTAAAGAAGTCGTACAATAACACATCCTACAAAACAACCAATAACGTTAGAACACTTGGCCATCCGGTTCAACATTTGATAAAATAACAATGATAATTATCATAAGATTTACCTGAAACTCTAAACCTTTGGCCTCCATGATTGTTAGTACCAGGGCATTCTTCCCTACAATGCCGACAATCTTCTCTTTCAAAGATTCGTCACGCACTAAAAGAACTTGCTCAGCACCAAATCCAGTGATGTGATGAGATCCATCTCCTTTCCTTTCAAATATAATCTCGACAGCGTTTTGATTTGAATCAGTTTGAAGCAAAACTGGCAGTTCCCCATGAATTCGACTAGTTTCAGGGCTCAATACATCAACAAACAAAGGAAAATAGTGGCAAAGAACGTCGATAACACTTTGCGCCAAATTCAAAACTCCAGCATGTGTGCGAAAATTCTCGCTTAATTGAAAAATCTGAGACATTCTTCCCTTTTCAGAACCCAAAAGAAACTTTCTGAAAAACATACACCGTATATCTTCAAACCTAAATCCAACACCCTTTGCTATAGCCTGAGCGGTGTCTCCAGAAAAAGCATAGCCCTCGTGAACATTTGCGCATACGTATTTAAAAAGCATAATCTGTCGCATCGAAAGGTCTTGGACCTCGTCAATATACACATAATCCATTGAATCTCCCTTGTACCCTTCGTACTCGAGCCTTTGATGAAGATCATTCACTAAATCAGCCAAATCAAAATGTCCATTTTCCAGTTTAACCTTCTCATACTGAAGGTAAATGGCATAGACGATTTCTCTCTTTGGAGCATCTAAGATGGAAATTCGACCATCACAAAGTGAAACATAATCGTCTCTTGATAGGATGTCATAGGAAACCCTGCCTGCTATAAAACCACCCTTGATAACAGACATTATTTCAGTGTAAATTGTGGAGGGATCAAGACTTTTTGTTAGCTTATGGTTGAAGTGGGGCCAATAAGATGAACAAAATCTTTCATACGGGACACCCTTGAACCTCATATATTGTTCCAAAACAGCGAGCCTTGAAGTACCCGTTTCGTTGACACCAACAAGCTGCCTAAAACTAGGAAATCTTTCAAAGTATGAAGTGCCCACTGTTCCATCTAGCATCATCAGGAATCTGTGGAATGTTATGATAAGTGGATATGCGTCATTTGGAAGATGAGTAAAATGATCAGCAATATCTTCAGACAACATCACTTTGTCGATATCATCAATGCTCACAGAGTGGATTTGAGAAGACGAACTTCCACGACATGTTGATCTGGAGATTTTATGAATTCGGAATCAGATAACAATACTAAATTATCAAGATGTGTTGTGGATAAATATGCCGAAGACTATATGAATACACTTTGAACATAGTGATGGTATATTCAACTCATATGTGTATTTATGCTAATGGTAAAAAAAATTCTATCATGTTGATTTGAAACATTGCAAAACAAAGTTAACACAGCAGGAGCGATATATACATAAACAATGGTTGCTATGTAGCATTTCACTAACCGTTTCCATTCACTGACATTTTGCTTCACAGCATAACAAAGTTTTGAACTGAAAGTGACAAATAGTTGATGCAAGACCTCATGCTTCTCCTCCTCGTTTATCTCCATTACCTCATGAAATCCTTCAGATGCTAAGTGGTGGAGTTGTTCATTTTGGAACAATTTCATAGTTAATACCGTCGTTTTCCCTGTCCCGGATCTTCCGAGAATGAAGCTGCTTCTGTCAAATGTAACAACATCCTTTTCTTGCTCGGTTAACTCGAAGGGCAGGCCAAGATCCCCACCATCACATCCAGAAATCATAATATTGACTGAGTTAGTTGACAGTGGATAAAATTTCATTAGTATCAAACTCTCGCGCACCTTCACGTTTTCAGCGAGGCCCTTTCCCTTGGAATTATCCACAAACATATCATCACAATGGTTTGCCTGTGTTTTATACTGAACAATTTCAGAGGTCGCAGACCATTTCATCGGAAACTCAGAACCCCTAGGAATGAAGAAATAATTAGGAAAACTTCTGCTATTATAGAATATACATATATGAATGACAAGACAGCAACAGCATTATATTAAACATACCTTTGAACACACCTTGTCGTGCAATGATTAATATACTCCACAGTATACATCCCAATTATTTCTTCTAAACGTTTTACCAAGTCTGCAATCTCTTGAAAGGGTAATATATCCCAAACCTTTAAGACTTGGGTATAATTTGTTTCCTTTACTATATCTATCGTGCATATGACGTGGAGTCCTTTAACCTTAAATTCTTTGATCAGGTCACAATAAGGGCTTTCACTAACAGCAGCTGCAGTGTAACTCCTTTTAGGTCTCCAACCGGATGAAAGCTTTAGAAGCATTAAAAGTACAAGCTTCTTGGTCTCCCATGACTCGATTTTTGTAAATGATGATGTAAACATGCTGCTAAACAAGACCTGGAGAAGAAAAGTTGAATACATGAGGATATAAGTGTAGAAACTGAATAATTAAGATCTCTAAAAGCCGAAACTTCCGTTTGTTTATCCCATATTTTTCATCTTTGACTATCAGGAAATATTCCATTAGACCTTCTGTTTTTTTTGTTGCAGAAACTGTAAAAAATCTAATGGCCTTTTCCCAGTTAAGGGATTTTGCAGGAACAAATAGTTAGTACTTTTGAGCTGCCAATTATTGAAGTCTACTTAATTACCTTCCAAGTGGTACCTCGGAATACTGTAGTCTCCCCACTAAGTAACTCATCAAGCTGATGAAGATCTTTCTTTACTTCAATTATGACCTTTGCCAGCTCTTTATGTTCATCAGCCTGATAGAAACAATTACGAGCCTTTGCATCAAGAAGCATGGATTCCCAAACAGACCCTTTCTTCAAATGCACTCTTTCATCTCCTAAAATCCATAAACTCTCTCTGCAGAAGCATTAGTGAGCAAAGGTTCAGTCACTGCATAAATTCAATTGGCGCTAGAACACTAACAAAATCTACACATGCAGTTCACGCAAAAGCGTAAATATAATAGATTATTGTCGTATTTATGAAGTGCTAGTATATAGGATCAGCCATAAAAATTGTAAAATTCGTTGGGTCCGGTATACATGATTGGATTTCAAAACCTAAACTTGCCAGTAATTATCCTATGTGATTCTTTTTCATTGGTTCTAGTTTCTTGCTAGAATCTTTTAAAAAATTCACCCGGTTCAAAACAAAAGAAAAGGTGCTCGTCTATGCATCCACTATCTATAGACAATTAGAATATCAATATGCAAACCCTTTAAGATAGGTTTTATGATTAGCTGTTTACTTTTTGTTACCAGGTAAACAGACGAAGTAATCGACATCGATTTCCGGATATAATGTAACCGTGTGTCATATACCCGCCATTTTACATGTCATGGAACAAGAACAAGGTTAATTACTTACATATAGAACTGAAAGTATGTTAGAAGATTTGTTGCCCCCCACCCATATACTAAATCCCAGCATTTAATGTTTTAAAACCTTATAAATTCGTCATTACTAAGAAAAAATACTTGATTTATCTTTTTGATACTACCTTTTTTCCATATTTTGTTGCTATTGTAAAAACAAAAAAAAATTCCCCCCGCAACCTTATTTCCTGGTTCCGTCACTGGTGTATAGGTTCGGAAAAAACTTGCGGTTCTGAAAGAAAATTTATTTTAAACACTTCACACGTGGTGCTATTAATTAAAGTATATAGTTGCAACAAGTGTCTGAAACTGTGTTGCAATATATGCACAAAAAATGTGAAACTGAGTGATTTTTTTTTAGCATAACTGAGTGATTTTTTTTGTAGGAGAAGGTATAGAAAAGATATATATACCTAGCCCAAGTGAAATAGACATCTTTGTTGCTTGGCCTTGTGTTAATCTCAGTGGATTCATCTGCATGAGATCCTACTGTTGAAATTATCACAACATCCACTTTTTCACCTTGATAATCATCAACCAACCCAACTTCTACTTTGAAAAGAGCATTGTTTTGACAGTGGATTTCAAGCTTCTGTTGCAAACATTGAACTTGTGCTGGATATGGAGATAGGATAGCAATACTGATCATCTTATGCTTTGATGATGCACATTCTGTAAAAGGGTATATAGAATAATTGCAATTAGTACTTGCTACTTGCATGCAAAATTATGAATACAAAATCATAAATTTATGTATTATGGTTAACTGGTTAAGTACCTTTATGAAGTAACTGCACAATCCTCATAGCAACTGCTACTTCCACCATATTTGCATGCCATTTTCAGCATCCAGAACTTCTTTTCCAGACAAAACATTGATGAAAGAAAATGGGCCAAACATTTCACCAAGAATAGTATGATGCCATTTTCTTCTAGTATGAACCATTGATGAGTTCATATTCCTAATGCATGTGTCACTATTACTATGATTTAGGTTTTAGATAAGTGTGGGTGTGTAGAAGAACTGAAGAAGAAGATCAGATTGGAAAAAAGAAGTTAATCGGTTGCTAAAATGATTTTGAACTAAATGGATCAAAACTTAACCTTTTATCATTTTAAAAACGAAAAATGAACCGTTTTCTTGCGTTCAGAAGTAATCAAACTCTATAAGTCTATAACATAGTGTCACTTTATAGGTAAGTATAATTGCATGTTGGAAATGACAAATATAATCCAGTGTATATCCATTTGGTAGCGTATTTGATTTAAAAAGTAAAATAATGTTGCCCTGCTACGTTAAATCTACAGAAATGGTAAATAACGAGTAAAACTTTGAGTCGCGCTGCGATGATGATATGATTTAGTTAAGGTTGTATCGAGATATATAGCATCATCATTTTAAATATATGTTTGCTTTTTAAAAATTAAAAGGGAAAAATTAAAAATATTTAACTTGAATGATTACATTTTGTAATATTCGAAAATTTTAAATAATATTTTTTGAGATAACTCGAACATATAAGATATATTCTAGAATGACAATGACACTTTTATTAATATTTATCAAAACATATTTTAAGAGCTTGGGGTACGGTGATGTCATAAATGGCGTCGTACCTTACCAGCCTTAGCCTAGAAAAATAATGGCTCACTGCACCGTGCCATGGTTCTGGCGCCATATTTGCGTGCCAACAAATGTTGGCGTTGTGTTTTCTTTTTTTCTTTTTTTCTTTTAATTATTAAAGTGGAGTATATGTTGACCCTTTATAACACTTTTTACCTCTATCACTCTCCATGGCTCACTGCTAACCTATAAAATGTAGTGCCAGAACATTTCGGTGTCATAGCCTACGTGTCAGCTATGACATCACTTTTGGCTACGGCACCACACCACTGTACCCAGTGCTCTAATAAAACATAAAACATAAAGATAAGTATAATGGTTATCCTAAACCATCGTAATAATCCATGTGCATAATTCACATGCGTCTCATTCATCACTCTTTCAAATTCACTTTCCCTCAAGGTAATGTCTTGAAAACACTCTTAATTCAAGAACCCATATCCTAATCATACCGTTTTCCCGTCTTCCAATCTCTCAGTTCTAGTGCCTTCCGTTACCGCAAGCAACTCCCTTTTTCTTCTTCCGCCTTCCGTTGCCTTGGTCATAACACAAAACCTTCTTTCGCCTTCCGCTACCCAAGCCATAACAATCCCCACTTCTTCAAAATTCACCTTGGAAGTTCGTCATCCATTCCCACATGGCTTCATCACCACCCACACTCCCACATGATCATGCCTCGCTAATGCCTCGGTAATGCGAGCCACTAATTTAGTACCACTTCCAGCTTCATTATCACTCGCTACTTTTAAACACTTGCCCAAATCACTAACTAAACCCTCTTGGACAACATCTTATAATACAACTTTTGGTGCAATCGCGGACACAACTTTCGATGTTGTAGAAGAATCAGATGCTTTCTTACTTATGGTTTGCTCTTTCTCTACAATTTCCTTGATACGAGCATCTGCTATACGAGCTAAATATAAAGTTTCTCCTGAAGTTATAGGATTCGAGTACGACTTCAACAATTCTAGTTGTAACATCAGTTTAAGTCCGAATATATAAAACGAAGCAAGCAAACTTTCAGAGATGCTTGTTACTCGACTTATAAGATCCTTAAACTCACTCTGATATTCGACCACCGTACTCATATGCAAATACTTAGATAATGCATATTTTGTGTTGGATCACTACTACTCGATGCCATGAACAATAACTCGATAACATAATTGTTTTTTCACTGGTGAACATTAACTCGTCAATGAACATTACTCGCCTGATGAACAGTACTCATCTAATGAGCAGTACTCGCCTGATGAACGGTAACCGTCTGATGAACAGTATTCGATGAACAGTAACTGGATAACACTAACCTCAATGAGCAGTTTCTGATGAATAGTACCACGTGAACAATAACTGCAGTGAACATTTTTTTGGATTGGTACTCTAGATCGGAAGCCCTCAACGAGGACTCTAAATGAAAGCACCAATTGATACGAGCCCGTTAGGGTTGTATCCATATAGATAGCACAACTTCAAGCATGTGTTTGCTCCATAAGAACTAGAAGAGAAGAACTAAAGATATTTTGTTGTTTAACTTGATTGATTACATTCATAACACTCATAAACCTTAAATACTAGTTTATGAGATAACTCTCACAAACACAAGACATAACTAGAATGACAATGACACTTATCCTAACACATATCAAAACACATCCTAATAAAACATAAACCATAAAGATAAGTATGATGGTTATCCTAACACATCATAATAATCCATGTGCATAATTCACAAGCGTATGACGACATATGAGTCCGTAAAACACGTGTGTGGACGAAGAGCATCACATGTTTTTTGAAGACATGTGTTCGAAATACATCTTATCATACAACAATGGATAAATGATGTTGCAAAATCGATGTGTTAAAAGGAAACATTCATTTACTCATTAAAAATTATATGGTGGTCTTTGGCAAAAAAACGTACGTGAGTCGCTTAACCTGGATATCGTGAGATGTTGTCCTCCACGTGGAAATGCTATGGATCACATAGGCTACACATAACTTGACTCTACAATTTCCATGTTGTCATGTACAATCAACGATGTAATATTACACCAACCGCATTTGGTTGTAGCCTGTAGGCAACTCATTTATTACGTCTCACTCTCACGTTTAATACTTTGTCTTTCGGTAATTCTCATACTTACTCTTACGCTAATACTTAGTCTAAGGATTAGACTCAGGGCGAGGCTAAAGTATGTTTTGTCCTTGTGACACGTCATATGAGGAGATCTCTAGACACGTCTGAAGGAACCTTCACAATTCAAGCACATGAATCGATCTTTGTTGCGGGCTAAATGCCCTCCTTCTTAGGGCACTTAGGTCTGTAACATGGCTGGATGAGTGGTGCCCTGATAGATAAGAGGATGATAATCGCCATCAGTGCAACTCTCGGCTCATATTATTATTTTTATCACATAAATGTATCTTTGGTTCTTGAATCCAACGTGATTAAAACCGAAGTTACCCATTGTTTTAAAACAGTTATATGAGTCCTTTAATCATGCATTAGGTTTGGACGTTTGGTCCATCGGGGTTTCCTCCCACTTCGTTCGAGTACCATTGGAAAACTTACATGAAACCGTGTTAGGATCACATTTGATTATAAGGTTGTCTGGAAAGACACACAAAAGAAGTGGAGAAGCGAAACATTGCAAAGCTTATTAAAAACCTTCTTCGTTAGGAAATATAGCGATCCACCTATTTCTTTTAGTTTGTATAACTAAAACACTTTTAGAAAAAAAAAGATCTCATTTTTATTGTGTTATAAGTTAAGGTAAGTATCAGGTCAAAATACAATATATTTACGTAATCTATATAGTTCATTTTAATATTGGAAAGCATTTTAAACTTATGTAAACATTAAACAATTTAGGTAACAAATAAAACACAAGATATTGGTTAACTATTTAGAAGAGTACACTAATCATACTTTCCATTTATACCAAATAAACAATAAGATAAACACAAAATATAAGCATATCTTCAAAATATAATTTTAGGATGTCGAGTTGTGACTGACTTGCAACACCCAAAAAACGAAAGGAGTAAGTCTTCCCCGTCATATACCAATCAAAACCATGCATATACCAATCTAATTGGTATCAAACTAGTTAATATAGAAATTAACAACATGTTATACATAAGATCCATGATTCATTCGCGTGATGAAACACGAATTAGAAATTTAAACCATTTAAACATGTGATGAGACTGCATTTATACATAGTCTCATCCTTGGTTTAAAAATGCGCGCATCATTGCGCAAATTGCACGCATCAATGCGTTGCATTCAAAATTTCGCATCAAGGTGTCTAATGCAGTGTCATCCCAAAATGCGTTCGCATTATGCCGCAATTTATCGCAATCGTGTAATGCTAGCAACGGTAGCAATTGTCGCAATCTGGTACTTAGGCCATTTTTGTCAAATTTCAACCATTAAATAGAGACCTACATATTTTAATGACTTTTGAAAAATAAGACTTGTTAGAAAAACATCTAAAACAAACAAAAACAAAAATATAGTATCTTGCATTTTGTTAAGTGTTTTTTGTCAAGCTTTACTGGCGATTTATCTGTTTTACTAGGGATTATAGGCCTAATTTTAATATGCTAAGAACTTATTTTGTAACTTTATTGCATTTATTTGGTATTTAAATAATTTTTGTACTTTTTTATACTAAACGCACCGCGTCTAAATTGCGCTCGCAATCGCATCACGCATCACGCAATGGCTTTTGGGACTTTTAGCGCAATGGATCGCAAAATGCATTTTCAAACCAAGGTCTCATCGTCCAAATCGGGCTTAAAATGCTATAAAATGTCATAAAATACCGTAAAATATGCTTGTGTTGGTTCATTGTGTATTTTAAGTACGGATATCGTGAATTAAACGAAAGATAACAAGAATCAAGTAAAAACGAACACGGGAAACGAAGCCGCACAAAGAACCAGACTCGGATCATGAATTTCCAAAAATACCCTTGAAGTTTGAAGATTTGTCAAGAACGATCCCTCATCTTTTGAAGACTTGTCATTTTTACCCTTATAAATCTCAATTATTACAAGATTGGTCCTTAAGTTTCAAGATTATACCATTATGGCCCTTGAAGATTGCTAAAAATGACATTTATAGTCCTTGATACAAGATGTACAAGTTTGGAGGGGGAAAAATACAATTTGGCTATACTTGTTATTAAAGGGAATGTGGAAAATGCTGTTGTAAACATAAAATATCAAACATTGCATAGTTCAGGGGGCAAAACTATCACAAAGATAACCCATACCCAGAAATTACCCGACTAAGCCCATACATTAACCCACCTAAAGCCCACAATCACACCCCTACTACCCTAACCCGATCCAATACCCAACCCAAACACTGTCCACGTCACCAACCACTAAACCTTATTAATATTATTATAACAATTTTAAACCGGTTTTAATACTACTTATATGGGCGGCAAACACAGTCCACACCCTTGATTCAGATCTAAACCCACATCCTTAAACTTCATAAACCCTAGTTCCTAATCAAACTCATATCAATGGGTTATCAGTTCAAGACCTCCAGATTAGCTAGCTATTAACATCATATTAATCAAAATCCCATCCCCAATCTCCCCCCTATACCCATGTGTTCTCCGCAAGGGTGTCCTGACCCATACTTTTGTAAAAGATAAGATGGGAACAGTTGATTAACAGCTCACAAAGAATCCTTTTTCCCCACACTTATTGAATGCATGGGATTGCTTTCCAACAGCTGGCATGTCAACATCTTCACATGGCATCAAAAGTTGACCAAGAAGAAATTTCAAATTAAAGGGCAAATATGAAAGAACAACTGCTTAGGGTTCATATATTTTATTGCATCTAGATCATTCCATAGCTTTGTATAAATAGGAGCCGAATGTGGCATTCTTTCCTTTGTTCCAGCATTTGTAAACATTTTATTTTAATGAAAGTTTGAATTTAATTTTTATAACCTTGCTGAGTTCCACTTCATTTAATGTTTTCTTTAGTTTAATTTTTATGTTTATTTCAAATCTAGTGTAGTATTTATCCAAAAAAAATTGTTTAAAATTTTGGCAGAGGCTTTTTTTGGAGACCCAAATCTGTAAAAGCTTTTATAAGCTTGAAGCCTGACAAGCATAAGGTTTGTAAGCTTATACAGACTTATTTCTTTCTTGTTTCGTGACATTTGTGAAATATGGTTTCAAAAACAGTTGGTTTACAAGAGTTTGAGTTTTCAAAAGTTTTTTTTAAAAAAATCTTGTTTTTTTGGTTTGAACTCACTGTTCCAAGGGTGCTCTCCACAAGCTTTCTGACAAAAAGCTTGTGAAGAGCCTTTGTAAACTTGGCTGGTTGGTTGTGGTGTGAAGGTGCATAATACTTAGCGTCCTTCTTCCTTCCTTGCATTTTTGAAGACATAACATCTTAACTTTGGTCTGGTGTAGACCACTCAACAAGATCTCATCCTCTTCACAACCTCTTACAAGCCATATCAGTCCAAGTAGAAGGCATCAGCAAAGGTTTACTTGGCCTGAGCAAGGCCAAGTGGGCTAATCTGCTTGAACCCCCTTGTTTTGCTATTTGTTTGTTAAGTTTTCTAAGTGATGATAGATTTGGTTGTCCTTTAGTAGTAGAAATAGTGTTCCATCTTTTCTTTTCAAGTTGTTGCATGATTTGAGTAATTTGGAAGTACTTTTAGTTTGGATTTAAGTATAATTCTTTGTTAACTCTTAGATTTTAATTTTATAATTGGTGTTTGGATCAAGATTCTGTGAGCTTGTGTGACCACAAGACTCACACAAGATTGCCCACACATCTCTGTATAAGTAGGTTTAGTGGTTTATAGGTATTGGTTTATGTAGTTTACTTGAGCAAAACGTTTTCAAGTATGTGCACTTTTCTATCATCAATAGGATATTTAGGTATTGATTTTGAGTTTTTGGCTTTGTAATCTTGTTAGGTGTTAGCCTCAGGTTTAGTTAGGGTTGTGTATAACTGCCTTGGTGTTTATGTGTCCTTAATATCTAATTTAGGGGTGCCTAAATTCACTCATTAGCAAAACACATCAACAAAATCCCACTTTTTGTGTGCAGTTCTTATCAGCAAGCATTTAGACCTTGTTATTGTGTTTTGAGAGTTGGAAATTGGCACAAGGTTAGTTTATTGGGTAGTTTAGGTGTGCATCAGCTGGTAGTTAGGGTTTGGTGAGCCATTGGTGGCCTTTGGGTAACATTTAGCCCACTATCATAGCCAATTAGCCTAGCAACATCAACTTTCTGCATTTTCTTTATTCTTTTTACTATTCTTGTTGATTCTGTATGATTATTGGTGTTGTTGTTTGTGTTTTTTGTATTTGTTTGACTCCCCACAACCCAACTGGTTGTGGGGTGCCCTTGTGCGCATCAATCATCTAAAAACGGGCTCTCAATACCCCTTTTTCAGTTTATGTTAACAAGCAATGGGAACCAAGTTCCTACTGACAGAGCAAAGTAGCCACTGTTAGTGTTAAACCAAAAAGGTCACTTTCAACTTTCTGCTTTTTTGTCAAATTATGATAAATTTTACTCCCTCCGTCCCAAAATTATAGTCCACGTTTCCTTTTCGGTATGTCCCAAATTAATTGTCCACTTCCAAAACTTCTAAAAATAGGTATGAATTTTAGATCAAGATTACTAGATTACCCTTAATTGAAATCATAATTACAAACTTTAAAAATGTTCTAAATTAATTGGTTAAAGGTAAAACTGTCTTTCTGCCAAAAGTAAGAGAGGGAAAGCTGAAAAGGTGGTACTTTTTTTAAACTGTGTGTTTTTTGTCGGGGGACAATAATTTTGGGACGGAGGGAGTATCTTTTCTTGCATTTTTTATTTTTCCCAGTTACTATACATTAAAATAGAATTTTCCAAAAAGTTTTAATAATTTTCCCATTATTTTATTATTTTTAGGATTAATTTAATTTAAATATTTTTTTTAGTCATTTAAAAATTGAAAATTAGTTTTAAAAATTCTAGAAAAATATTTTTTAGTTATAAATAAAATAATATAAGTAAGAATCTTATTTGATAAAATCATATTTTGGACTTTTTGTTATTTTTAGTTAATTAGGGCGTTAATTAGCATTTAAAATTAATTATTAAATTAATTATCAGTTTTATTTATATTATTTAGGATTTATTTTTTTATTTTTAATTAATTTTTAGTTTAAATTTTTAATTTTCGTCACGTTTTCACGTTTTACATTTAATTCGTCGTCGTAGTTTAATTTAGCGTAACTCATCATTTACCTTTTCACCCTATTTCTCTCAAAAACGTTACTAATCCAAATACGTATATTTTTGGCACAAATCATACACCTCCTCCGAGAACAAACTTGCAATATCGGTCTTCACGTTCTCCTAAACGCGTTGACTTAATACTTGCCATTTATAAGTTTTTTTCCTAAAAGTGTGTAATTTACCTACATCAATTTTGGCGCCGCTGCCGGGGAGGTGTTTGTTGCCATATTATATATCGTGTTTGTGTGAGTAGTGCGTTTTTGCTTTTCATTTTTGGAAAGCGTATATATCGTACATACTCATTTTTGTTATTTTTACTATTATTAGCCATATAAATAAACCGTGTTAAATTGAAATCAATTAACACAAAATTGTTTTTCGTTTTTTTTGTGAATAGTATATTGTATTTACTTATCATGATTAATACACAATATTATACAAATACGCGAGAAATCGCACCTTAATAGTCGGCGTTTCGATCATTATTAAGTGTATCGAATTCAAACAAAAATCAAAGGCAAAATAGATAAATACTCTTAGTTGATTTAAGGGTTAAGTCCATATATTAGTAACATACTTTTTAACTTTTATACATCTAGGTAACCAAGTCCATATATTCTCAATATGGTCATTAAAACCGGCTAACTTTTTGAAATATAGGTAATATGACCGGCTAATTTTATAACTAGACATAATTAATATAAAATTTCCGCCTAAATTATTATTTTGAACCCTTCAAATCAAAACTCATAGCTACAGAATCTCGAAATCCTTCGAATCAAATCCCAAATCGAATCTTGAACCCTTGAAATCGAATATTGAAACCATATAAATCGAATCTTCAATAATCTGCTATTGGAATGATGTTTCAAATATTGATTGTATTCAATTTATATTATCATAAAATATTAGGCGATGGTTGTTTTTTCAGTTTTGATTTGCTCTAATGAAAAAAAAATCTTGAAAAACATCAGTAATTTTTCCTGTACATTCAGTTATTGTTCATATCCATCAGTTAGATTTTATTAAATAAAAAAATAAAAGAAAAACAAATGTTGAAAATTCAGATTCCGGTAATAAATTGTGTGTGGAATTATAGGAATTGAATCAAATGTACATAATGTAGGTATATTTGAAACTTTGGATATGGATTTAACATTGTGATGCGTATCTTATTTTCGTATAAAATGGAGAATCTTATAAAACTTGCCAAAAGATGATATTAGTTGAATATTGGTGAAGATGAAATATTTAGTGATGATAAGGCCACTTAACAATTAAGATATGTGACGTAAGCAAAAATATAAGCATAAAAACTGACAAAATAACAAATAATCAAATTTTTACCTGCTAAACCGGTAGTAGGTCACCATATTGCTGATAATAATTTTTTTTTGAAAGTTTATATACTAGGTTGGTAATATAATGCGTTGATTACCTAGATGTGTAAAATGTTAAAAGTACATTGCTAATATATAGACTTAACCCTTGATTTAATCTCAATTGATACAAACTATAAGGTGGGTATAAGGCGGTTGTGTTTCACGACCTAAGCATCCACGAGTCTCATTCTTTGAGATTTTAAACTGTGGAGAACGAGAGATGATAGAGTCAATTATAAGTTTGGTATTCTTTCGTGAATTTTATGTGAGTTAATTATAAGCCTATTCTGCCATCGCTTGTTAATAAATTTATCTGCAATAAATAAGGTTGTACGATTTGAAAAGTTACTTAGCTTCTAGCCCAAGATCGTTTAAAAGTTGCTCGGTATGGATTGGAGTTCATAGCCAAGGCATAACTTATTGAAGCGGGATGCGAAGATTGGCGAGTCCGAAAAGGCCCTAACAAGGCATGAGGGCTACATTTTGTTGCTAAATATCCAAAAGTGATGTGAAGAATCATTTATCAAGAATCAATATAAAGGATCGAGACACACGACGAAAAGCAAATACTCCCGTAAAGATCATGGAGAAGTCTATCCAAAAAGGCCCTAACAAGGTATGAGGATAAATAGATCCAAGTCCTAAAAGGAGGTGGATCGTTGTCTATCAAAGTCCAAAGTAAAGATTGGAGAAACATGAAGAAGTCGTGGTCCAAGTATGAAGAATCTCTCAAAACTTCAAGTGAAGAAATTCCTATTATGAAGAGAAGACCATAATTTCAAGAACGTCTCTCAAAGATTTGAAGTATGAAGTCGCCGCCAAATATCGGTCCGAGAAAGGTCTCAAATCGCGAAGCAAGTTATGCCAAGATATGAACTTTATGAGGTCCCGAGAAGCAGTTTTAAAAGATTTTGTCCTTTAGCTAACTATTGATTAAATCGTCCCACTTTATTTTCAGCCTAAATAACTATCGAAATAAGTCAACAATGCATCCTCGTGATCATTCAAGACAACAAAAAAATATAAGAGATACACCTAGGAATAAGGGAGTCTAAGTAAATAATTGGCCCACATGAGTTCGTGTTAGTTTACTAACTTATAATAACAATGATCTCATTTTTAAGGTTGGTTTGGAGAATGTGAAAACTTGAGGATGATGATCATTCATGACATTTCCAAAACCTTAATAACCAGGCCAAAACGTGTATTTTATGTCGTAAATGTCGGAATTATGCGTGGTTTGTGTTTTTGTTGTGATTTTAGGATCAAAATGTTAAAAGGGAAGAAAACACGGCTTTCACGGGCTTTTATCGAAGAAAAAGACAAAAGACGAAGTCATGAAATCAAGAGTGCAAAAGGAACGGAAGTCCAAGGCCTATTCTAAAGATTTATCGAAGAAAAAGTCCAAAGACGGAAGTTTAATAAAAACCGAAGAACTCGAGTATAAATTAATGAAGAAATTACAAGACGAGTTTATTAATCCCGAGACAAAAGTCGAAGAATTAAGAAGACGAGGACTAAACGAGAAATAAAGAAAGAAGAAAGAGAGGAGGAAGCTTCCACTAATCACCTCCTCCTCCTATAAATAGGAGTCATTAGTTTCATTTTGTTTTTGTTGGCTAATAGTGACAATTAGTTCTTCCACCATTTTAATTACTTGCTCTTTAAATTCATGTCATTTACTTAATTGTCTTGCACCTTAAATTCCTTTAATTTCAAGTAAGTTTCCTTTTTATTGTTATTGAATCTTTACTTTTATTGTTAATCTCTTCTTCTACCTTTCTTATTTTTGTTAATCTTCATGCTTATTATCTTATTGTCATGCTTATTTGATTAGTTGTTATGTTTTTATGTGTTTGGATGTGTTAGCTTATTGATTTGATAGCTTATTCTGTGATTAATTTGGTTTTGGTTAAGTTTTTATTAGTTTATTTTATTAAAAGTTGATTTTTAATCTTTAATTTTATTAGTGTTTTTCAAGTTTTTGATTTGTGGTTGAATTAGCTTTTCTTAAAAGTGTTTTAGATTAAGTTTTGGTTATTTGCTTATTTGATTTTAGCTTATTCGTGGTTTATTGCTTAAATTTTGTTGTTACTGTTTATCTTTCACTTCTTCAGAAAAGGGTTTAGTTTTCCGACATTACTCCTTTTTCTGAAATTTCCACTTTTCCGAAATAGCAATCATTCTGAATTTACCCCTTTTCCGAAGATTTCTCTGAAATCAACTTTTCCGAAGATATTGTTATTCCGAAATAATTACTTTTTCTGAATTGGTTGTTTTCCGAATATAGCATTTTTCCGAAATAGTTGTTTTTCCGAAATTTTTACTTTTTCTGAAAATGTCATTTTTCCGAAAATAATACTTTTTCTGAATTTGTAATTTCTCCGAAAAAACATTTATTCCGAAAAGGGTGAATTTCCGAAAAAGTCATTTTTCCGAAATAATACTTTTCTCTGAATTCGTGGTTTTTCCGAAGATTTCTCCGAAAATCTTGTTTTTCCGAAAAAGTCTTTTTTCCGAAGAAATGCAATTTCTGAAATGTTCTGTAGCTTTTCCTAATTTCTTGTTTTAGTTTTAAGTTCTAAGTTTTCAAAGTTTTCTAATTTTTATTTTTAGAGGAAAAGTGACATTTTTTCTCATTTTACTTTTAGCCTATTTTAATTACGTTTGCATTTTTATTTACTTGTCAAAACTACTTTTCGTCAAGTTTTAATTACCCGTCATTTATGTTCTCGTCATTTATCTTAAAAGTTTTTAATATTGCACATTTACATTTTAATTAGTTTTAGATTTAAATTACCGTCATTTACTTTAAAGTCTTGCATTTTTACTTTACTACAACGACAAAACATTTGTTTTCACCAAAAGACAGTTGAGTCGCACTTTGAACCAGCAATCAATTCTATTAGACCACTTCAACGAATTTAAATTTTCTTACTAGGTAAAAGCCTCGTATTAAATGTGCATAAGAAGAGCCTAGCCATACACTACTTCATAAGGAGTTATATTAATGGTACTATGGTAGTTAGTGTTGTACCAGTATTCAGCCAAAGGAATCCATTTTATCCACTCTTTAGGATTTTTCTCAGTCATGCATCTTAGATAGGTTTCCAAACATTTTGGGTTCCCGTTCTTTTAAGAGAAATTCGAATTTCTAACAAAATTCTACGCTAGACGACAAACACATATATCTAAGATGCAAGGATGAATTTTCAGACTTTTTACCTGCTAAATAAAGCAAGTTGTTGATGTCTTTCTCACAATTATAGGGTAAAAGCTATACAATACTAATGTACTTATTAAAATGTACCGACTTTAAACACTTACTAATTTATCTCTTGACATTTATATTGATTTTTAAAATATGTTCCGTCTTTACCAATATGGTGACTTGTTACCGGCACGCTGACACAGTTATTTCTATGTTGGCATAATTATTTGTTTTTCTGTTAAATAGTAATATGTCCATCTCTTCCATGTGTCTTTTTTTACTTATTTTCTTCTTCACTGTATCACAAAACACCATATCTCATAAATCCTAGATCCAAACAACATACCTTACATATTTTAAAAGAACACACTAACACATCTTCATTGTTATCAGATTTGTGTTCTAATTGAATCAAACCACAAATTAAAAAACTCACCTTAACAATTTGTCTCCTCCATTACACCACCTTCTTCCTCCTCATCATCACCTTAACAACAACACATGACGACGATGTCGTGTCCATACTCTCATCCTCACTCACACCACCACCCGTCACGTGGAAAACCAAAACACATTACTCTTCATGGCAAGGTATATCATGCGACAACAAGCATCGTGTCACTTACATAAGCATCCCTTCCTTGTCCTTGAGAAAACCTTGCCACCGGATCTCGCTTACATGGACAACACGATGGCATTGTTGAGAGAATTTATGTAACATCGTTTATAGCGAGTAATGCGAATTTATATGTTACTATTACTTTAAGTTTTGAGAAATCGAGGATCATGTATATGTGGTTGAATAATCAAATGAATCGAAAATTATGGTCTATTGTTTTTGCATATACGATGATTTTTGTTTAATAAGAAAAAGAAAATCTTATAACTAGACAATCATGGTCGTCGAGAATTATACACGTGCCATTTAACATGTATAGGTGGACCTCAAAAGTGACGTGGATATCTAACCGGTTATATTGGTAACATTGTTACAAAACAAACAAGTACGTTGTTAAATTCATTCAATAAAAAAGTAAGTGTATCAAGTCGGCACAAAATGAAAAGTAGTATTTTATAGCTTTTACATCACAATTATATATCATGACTTTTTGTAACAACCTTTTGTAACAAACTTTTAGAGCAACCTATTAAAATAATATTTTTAAATTTTAATTGAATAATCTTTATATATATATATATATATATATATATATATATATATATATATATATATATATATATATATATATATATATATATATATATATATATATATATATATATATATATATATATTTACTTTTATAATCTAATTTACTATTATTAAACTTTATGCTCTTTAATTCAATATCCATTTTGATATATATTTTTTTTATTAACTTTTAGTTTTTTCTTTTTTCTAGTTTTAGTTAGTTTTTAAATTTGATTTTATATAATTTTAACATTAATACGAATACAAACTTAATGGGCAGTAACATTTATTCGTCTAAAAAATCGTCATTGGGTATTCGTCGTCATATTACGCAAGTATCATGCAAGTCAATAGATGATTAGAAAGACACCCGCTAACCATATCCGTATTTGAAGGGGTGCAATAAGTGCAACCAACCTGATGTTATATATAGCTGATTTAAGTTCATTTGGATACCAAACTTTATTTAGATAGCAAGGGACTTTTTTCTACCCTACATATCCATCTTAATACAATGGATGAGAGTAAACCCAAAACGCATTTCCTCTTTTTCTTTCAAATATCTCTCAAACCGTTCATCGTTATGCGGAAAAAATATACCACGACGACGAGTATTTAATTATTTTTCTATAGATAGGCTATATGATATACTTCTGGAAAAAAAATTCCACTTTTTTCATGTTTTTTTTCGTTGTCGAAAACTATCATATATTATATTAATTGTTCTGCAAATAAAGTTACACATCATATATAATGTAATACTCTTATTATATATGATATAAACCGATATCATATATGATTTAGTAATAATTTATAATCTAAGACTAGTATCATATATAATGAAACACTATTATCATATATAATATTTCACGCAAGTCTCAAGAACGAAAAAAACAAAAAAAAATTATTCAAAAGTATATCACAATGCGTATCTATGAAAAAATAATTATATGCTCGTCGCGGTGATATATTTCTTTTCGTTTAATACTTAACGGTTTAAAAGATATATATAAATTATAAAAAAATGTGAAATAATAAAATACTTCTAATCCTATCCACTAAACGGGGATAGTATAGGGATATATGGTGAGGATGAGTTATATGGTATCCAAGATAAGTATGATATCCAAAATATTTCTCATGCTATATCGTAACGGAAAAGGTTTAATATAGTTTCAATAAATCAATTTTAGCCATTTATTTTTCACCTAAAAACACGATTTTATCTTTTTTCTTTATAGTTGAATATATCACAAACCGGTAATCGTTACGCAAAACGAAACATAGTATTGCGACGAGAGTTAAATCATTTTTTTATAAAGACATACATGTATAAATTTTGACGAACTTTTTTTTCGGTTTCTTTCTTAAATCATGTCTGAAGAAATCATATATGATTCGTACACAAATCATCTATAATTCTAAAATCATATATAATAAATAATAATTTCTTAGACGTGACTGAAAAAATCAAAAAATAAGTTCATAGGAAATAATGTATATATGTGTCTCTTTATCGTAAATGATTTAATTCTCGTCACGATAATGTATTTTTTTTATTTGATAATTTATCGGTTGTGATATATTTAACTTTTTAAAAATAAAATTGAAGGTCAAGTTTGTTTTTTTTGATGAAAAAGTAAATGGCTAAGTTTATTGGATATATGATACTATCTTATAAAATATTTTATGCATTATCTCTTCAATAAATTTTTAAGTAATACAAATTCTAAAGCATATTGTACAAGTCAATTACGCATGTCTTATAAACCATCTTCTGCACCTTCTCATCATTAAATTTTTAAGTAATACAAATATTAAAGCATATTGTACAAGTCAATTAAGCATCCCATCACTTTTATAAAATTAATTTTAATTAATACATGTTATATATCAATTTTATAAAAATAATTTGAATTTCATGGATATCCTTGGTAAAATATGATATTACGTCAATATCCTTGTAAATTTGATAATTACGTCAATATCTTTCCAAAACTTTTTAACACTACATGACGTATATTCGTAGAACTATTTTTTGTTAACATATAAGAAAGTATGTTTAAAATTTTACATGACGCTCCTTAAGAAAATTGAAGATCTTATTT
Organism: Glebionis coronaria; assembly: GCA_025667525.1. NCBI lineage: Eukaryota > Viridiplantae > Streptophyta > Magnoliopsida > Asterales > Asteraceae > Glebionis > Glebionis coronaria. The sequence goes on from CM046880.1 coordinate 357,134,813, forward strand.
TCTTATTTAGAGGTACATTTTATTACTATAACATATACTGTAGTATAACGTTACCAGCTACCATCTATTCATGGACGTAACATCGTGTTAATAATTTAAAATTTTAATGATTTAGTAGGTTGATTTTGTTCACTATTTTCTTAAAGTATGCAAACCCAATACATTTCCATTATTGGCAAATATTAAGAAAAAACGTAAAACTAAAACTATTTTCGCCAAAAACTTTATTGCATGTTACCCGCCGCTGCAACGCACGGATACCTTACTAGTAATAAATTATGAGTTAACTTAGCGGTGACAATCGAGTCATGTTCGTGTCGACCTGTTCGGGTTCGCGGGTTGACGTGTTATTATGACCTTAACCCAAACACGACACATTTATTAATCGTGTCGAGAAACTCAGCCCTAACCCACACTTGCATAACACGTGTTACCTAGTTTTTTACCCGTTTAACTTGTTTAAGTAAATATGTCATGCGGTTAATAAGTTTGATACTTTGTTAATCTGACTAATTTATAAGCAAAAACATGATACTTTGTTATTCAACAATTTTAATGATACATGAATTATAATGACATTTCACTCCTATTACTTACATAACAAACTATGTTTAATCCAAATTTAACATACAATTAAAGCTATATATTTTTTAGAGGTTTACAAATACTTAAACGGTTTCACGTGTCGACCTGTTTAATACTTACTCAACCCAAACACGACCTAATTATTAAACGAGTTATACGAATTGACTTGTTTTTTTACCCATACCTATTTATCCACAACCTATACATGTTTAACTTCGTGTTGTTTATCGTGCCATTTCAAAATTTCCACCCTAGGTCAACTCATGTCGGAACTTGGATTTAAAAGCCTAATCCAATGTATCAAAATACAATTTTTTTTCCTATCCATTCAGACTCATACTTATTTGAAGAGAAAAAAAAGACGAAAAACTATCGAAAAAGAACAAAAAATAAAGTTCCAGAACAATAAGCACCATGGTTAACGAGGGAAATCATAAACAAGAAGTACGATTGAACCTAATAAGCACCGGGTTCGGACCGCAAGGGAGAGAAAACGCCCATGACGAATGACATGCCAAAAATTAGCCATAATCAGATCTTATATTAGGTCCAGAATCGCTTGAAAAAGATCGAGAATCAAAACACGATTACTTATCAATTAGTCGAACTTTTGCCTAATACATGCATAAACTTCAAGACCAAGCAGAGACAGTATCAAATGAAAATGAAATACAACATACAAGATAATCTTTAGGTGAAATATGTTGTTTGAAGGTTTGAACTCGCCATTTGTCAAGCACAAAATAAAGCCGCTTGCTTGGGATATCGATTAGTTGCTCTACAGTGGAAAATCGGACTCTTGAGTTCCATGATCATTGCTACTTGTAAAAGCGTCCTCAGGTTCCTCAGGGTACAGCACTTCCATGACCATTTTCTGGCCAATCTCCAGCTTTGACATATTTAGATATATGGCATTTTCACATCTGGACTTTGGGAGATCTTTTGTAAAACTCACCATAACAAGAGGATCATCTATCTCTTTACAGCAAATGGCTACAGCATCGACTAAGCAATCTTCCTTTACACCCTTAATTAGTGTCTCACGCAATGTAGATGGCAGTAACGAAAAAAGATGAGGGCGTCTCAACACTTGAAGCAGATTATAATAATGCCGTCCTGAGTTTGCACATACTAACGATAGAAGAATGGTAAATCTCAATACCAATATCGGGTACGATGACTCCATCTCTTTTGATCTTCTAAGCCATTCCATTAAGTCATCTTGTGAATTCAGCATCTCAGTAATCATAGAAGCTATAGAATTATGGATATTCTTCATTGTCTCCAAGCGCTTAACACAGCCACGGTTTGAACACACGTCCCATTCTTCAAAAGTAAGCCATTCAACACAAGATGACCGTGCTGTGAAAACATAATCACACAAGTAAAACGACAAGATTACAAGCCTCTCCATGAGGTATAAGAAGCAAGTTGGCGACACATAGTCATTGACTCTCCGCCAATCTGAAGAAAATGTCTCTTTCAGTACATTATGTAAACTAATAGCTAGATCCCCATTTCTTGAACTTGATCTATGGCCGTTCAGTTTGTCAAATAGATCTTTCCAATTCCGAGAAGTACATCTTCCAACTTTCTTCTTGGTATCATCACTGAAGCTAGTTATTTTAGATCCTAGAAAGATCATCGCCATTCTCCCCATCTGCTCACATGTTAGACCACTACAGTAAGATTTTCTGTTTATATTTAGTGCTTCTTTGAGCATGCCTAGAAATGGTTCCTTTCCCCTCAGAAAAATCATTTCCTTCGACTGCGCCTTTTTCGAGTTGATATGAAATACATTGCCGAAGAGGTGATTCACACACAGCTTTAAATATTGATCTGCAAGGGAACTAGCACGTGACCAATTATACGGAAGCTTGCATTTCTGCAGCGATTCTGTAACTTTAAATAAGCTTGTAAGAATTTTTGTCTGTTGATAAACGGAGAAGTTTTTAACGGTTGAGTAGGTATGAAGAGAATGAAGCTTTTTCAACACTTTCTCAGAAACAGACAGTATTTCTGAACACCAATATCGTGTAGCCATAGACGAAAATTCACGAGCACCTATGATATACAAATACCCGTTCTTGGTTATTGAAGAAAAGCTCATCTCTTTTACCCACTGGGCTTCAACATTTAGCACAACATAGCTGTCATTTTGTTCCCCGTCATACTTTCTCACTCCAAAATAATTAAAAAGGAAATCTTCATATATGTTGCTACTTTTAACACCCCGATGCTGTTTACAGTTCCAATTGATTAGTTCCCATACCAGCTCCTTCCAATAACTCCAAAAGTAAACTAAACCTTCAGCAGAAACAATGTTTTCCGAGAACACGCCTTCTAAGTCCATAGGTGTTCCATCTTCAAACACCGCTTCAATACTAGAACGCTCTGAAAGGAGATGCATATCCAGAACACTACGGGAAATCAAAAAATGCAATCTCAGGCTTCTTCCTCTCGGTGCTTCTCTCAAATACCTCCACATCTGGGACAAGCTCAATTCTGCACCTGATAAAACACTCATCTCTATGTGCATCAATGCTGAATCACGTGAATCCGAATTATATGTCACGTAAGAGTTCAAATCATTCAGGAGCTCTTCTTTTTGCTTAAATCTTTTTAGTGGCCAAGCTCTTCTCCCATTAGCCCAAAGAGACCCAAAGAACACATACCACAGTCTTCTCAGTGCTGCTTCTGTTGAATGATCATTTTCATTACTAATCTTCACTGCTTGTACAAATTTTCCTCGCGTCTCTAGCAGTAACAGAAACTCAGGAAGAAGGTCTAGAGACTTGAAAGCAGAATGCATCAGGTGAAGCACATCATCTTCAATACTCTCTATCTCAGACACCGTCTTCACCATTTTCAAACCCATAGCTACCGCATTATCTTTATAGCAAAATATGAACTCAGCGCCTTTCTTCAGCAACTCTTCCTCAGATTTTCCTTCAGACAAAAGTTTAGCTTCGTTGCACACAAACTGATAGAATACATCAGAGTCGCTTTTCGCAATTGAAAGAGCCTTCTTTAGCAACTTTTCCTTCTGTTTGAAAGTTTCATCTGTGCTGTGAAAGAGTTTAGACTTTGAGAACACATGCCACAAAATTTTCAATGATGACTCCTTATGAAGTCCACCCATGTGAAGGAGGTCAGCTTCACGCACAGGATCCGGTTCCAGCCTTGCGACGTTTGCAACTTCTTCCAGGTTTCCCCATTCTTTTTCAAGCAATACAAGTTCATCAAGGAACCACTTTTCACGTAAGAATCTCCGCATCTCACCCTTAGAGCGAAAAGAACGAACAAATTTCATCATACGTTTGAAATTGTTCTTCTTAAAATAGTATACAGCGCCATCGTGCGTCGCTTTTGCAGCCTTTTCAAAGTTGCCCAATTCTTTTTCCACCAATATAAGCTCATCAAAACAACTGTTATCAGCTAAGAATTTCTGGATTTCATCCTTGGATCGAAAAGAACGAACAAACTTCATCATACTTTTCATATCCACATTAGCAAAATGATAAAGGGCACCTTTTTGCAAAAACTCTTGCTCAGCAGCCACAGATCCTCCCCGGCCTAAAAACTCAAAACCAATTTCAAATAATTTACCAGCCGAGTAAGCTGAAAGACACTTGTTAAAAGCTCCGGCCTTCTCGTATTGTTTCGCTGCACGCAAGTAACACTTTGCTTGATAAAAACAGTTTCCTGCTTTCACCGGCATGGATTCACTCGAGTATATCTCACCTGTACATTGTGAAATTTTCAATTTAATGTGAATATCTTACAATACATATACTCGCACCATTCCCTTTAAAGGATATAGCATTTGACTTTTTAGCAAAAAAACTTGATGTTTATATATATAATATATATTATATAAAAATGTTCATAGTATGCAAACCATCTAGTGGTTGAAAACGTAGATCATCCAAACCTCAAAAGTCAGAATGGCTTGTGAATGGAACAATCACAGTTGACAATTATACATTTTCATTTAACAAAAGACCTACTATAACAAAATAAAGCATGGTCAACTTAGAGAGATTCATTGTCTATAATGATGTGGTTTGGACCATGGAGACATAACACCCCATGTGTTTATACTATTACACTGATACAGCAATGTGACCAATAAATGGTAGGGGTCTCACAAAACATGGATATTATACTGTCACAAAACAAAGTGGTATCCGGCAGCCAATCATGTGAGTGCCACCCGGATGCCAAGTCAGCACTAGTTAAAACATCAAGTTACAATTAGTTCATGCCTTCATAATAATAAACAGCTCAGATTGATTATAACAGGACTTTCTGAGAGCTACGTTGCTAATATATAAGCTTTAACCCTATAAATTCACATCATGGTATAATCGAAGTAAAATATTACCTGCTTTTACATAATCCCCCATTTCAAAAAAGCACTCAGCAACCAATTCCTGTTTGTTACCAGAACTAAATAACTGTGCAGCATCCTTAAAAACCTTATTTTTTTCGAGCTGTGAAAGCCCGGCCTTGTCAGCAGTTGCACGAAGATAATATGCCTCCGCCAATGTTTCATAATATTTATCACCAGCCTTCGAGAAGCACATCTGTGCCATCCTAAAGTTATTCTGATAAAACAGCTGCAATAAAGAGAAAATTAAATTATTAACGATGTCTCAGAGAACTGACTTTCTAGTAATTTGTTTTACAGATTCAACTAGATCAAACCTCCATGCCTCGTGTTCTCCACTCGTCTTCACTGCTTGGTATTTGCATTTTCTCAGCAGATAAATCACTCAGATGTTTGACCTCAACAAGGCTCAACTTTTTCCAGTAATCATATACTGGTTGAGAGAAACCTGTGCTTTCACAAAGCCATAACCTTTGTCTTGTTCGGGTGATCGCCACATACAGCTGTTTCAATTCACTGCATAATACAGCGTGCTTTTCCATATCGAAACATGAAGACACTGAAGTAGGCGAGTTGAGCAGGTTATTTCCCTTCATATATTCATATATGATTCGCCACTCATTTGAGAAAGGAGAAGTGGTAAAGAAGTCGTACAATAACACATCCTACAAAACAACCAATAACGTTAGAACACTTGGCCATCCGGTTCAACATTTGATAAAATAACAATGATAATTATCATAAGATTTACCTGAAACTCTAAACCTTTGGCCTCCATGATTGTTAGTACCAGGGCATTCTTCCCTACAATGCCGACAATCTTCTCTTTCAAAGATTCGTCACGCACTAAAAGAACTTGCTCAGCACCAAATCCAGTGATGTGATGAGATCCATCTCCTTTCCTTTCAAATATAATCTCGACAGCGTTTTGATTTGAATCAGTTTGAAGCAAAACTGGCAGTTCCCCATGAATTCGACTAGTTTCAGGGCTCAATACATCAACAAACAAAGGAAAATAGTGGCAAAGAACGTCGATAACACTTTGCGCCAAATTCAAAACTCCAGCATGTGTGCGAAAATTCTCGCTTAATTGAAAAATCTGAGACATTCTTCCCTTTTCAGAACCCAAAAGAAACTTTCTGAAAAACATACACCGTATATCTTCAAACCTAAATCCAACACCCTTTGCTATAGCCTGAGCGGTGTCTCCAGAAAAAGCATAGCCCTCGTGAACATTTGCGCATACGTATTTAAAAAGCATAATCTGTCGCATCGAAAGGTCTTGGACCTCGTCAATATACACATAATCCATTGAATCTCCCTTGTACCCTTCGTACTCGAGCCTTTGATGAAGATCATTCACTAAATCAGCCAAATCAAAATGTCCATTTTCCAGTTTAACCTTCTCATACTGAAGGTAAATGGCATAGACGATTTCTCTCTTTGGAGCATCTAAGATGGAAATTCGACCATCACAAAGTGAAACATAATCGTCTCTTGATAGGATGTCATAGGAAACCCTGCCTGCTATAAAACCACCCTTGATAACAGACATTATTTCAGTGTAAATTGTGGAGGGATCAAGACTTTTTGTTAGCTTATGGTTGAAGTGGGGCCAATAAGATGAACAAAATCTTTCATACGGGACACCCTTGAACCTCATATATTGTTCCAAAACAGCGAGCCTTGAAGTACCCGTTTCGTTGACACCAACAAGCTGCCTAAAACTAGGAAATCTTTCAAAGTATGAAGTGCCCACTGTTCCATCTAGCATCATCAGGAATCTGTGGAATGTTATGATAAGTGGATATGCGTCATTTGGAAGATGAGTAAAATGATCAGCAATATCTTCAGACAACATCACTTTGTCGATATCATCAATGCTCACAGAGTGGATTTGAGAAGACGAACTTCCACGACATGTTGATCTGGAGATTTTATGAATTCGGAATCAGATAACAATACTAAATTATCAAGATGTGTTGTGGATAAATATGCCGAAGACTATATGAATACACTTTGAACATAGTGATGGTATATTCAACTCATATGTGTATTTATGCTAATGGTAAAAAAAATTCTATCATGTTGATTTGAAACATTGCAAAACAAAGTTAACACAGCAGGAGCGATATATACATAAACAATGGTTGCTATGTAGCATTTCACTAACCGTTTCCATTCACTGACATTTTGCTTCACAGCATAACAAAGTTTTGAACTGAAAGTGACAAATAGTTGATGCAAGACCTCATGCTTCTCCTCCTCGTTTATCTCCATTACCTCATGAAATCCTTCAGATGCTAAGTGGTGGAGTTGTTCATTTTGGAACAATTTCATAGTTAATACCGTCGTTTTCCCTGTCCCGGATCTTCCGAGAATGAAGCTGCTTCTGTCAAATGTAACAACATCCTTTTCTTGCTCGGTTAACTCGAAGGGCAGGCCAAGATCCCCACCATCACATCCAGAAATCATAATATTGACTGAGTTAGTTGACAGTGGATAAAATTTCATTAGTATCAAACTCTCGCGCACCTTCACGTTTTCAGCGAGGCCCTTTCCCTTGGAATTATCCACAAACATATCATCACAATGGTTTGCCTGTGTTTTATACTGAACAATTTCAGAGGTCGCAGACCATTTCATCGGAAACTCAGAACCCCTAGGAATGAAGAAATAATTAGGAAAACTTCTGCTATTATAGAATATACATATATGAATGACAAGACAGCAACAGCATTATATTAAACATACCTTTGAACACACCTTGTCGTGCAATGATTAATATACTCCACAGTATACATCCCAATTATTTCTTCTAAACGTTTTACCAAGTCTGCAATCTCTTGAAAGGGTAATATATCCCAAACCTTTAAGACTTGGGTATAATTTGTTTCCTTTACTATATCTATCGTGCATATGACGTGGAGTCCTTTAACCTTAAATTCTTTGATCAGGTCACAATAAGGGCTTTCACTAACAGCAGCTGCAGTGTAACTCCTTTTAGGTCTCCAACCGGATGAAAGCTTTAGAAGCATTAAAAGTACAAGCTTCTTGGTCTCCCATGACTCGATTTTTGTAAATGATGATGTAAACATGCTGCTAAACAAGACCTGGAGAAGAAAAGTTGAATACATGAGGATATAAGTGTAGAAACTGAATAATTAAGATCTCTAAAAGCCGAAACTTCCGTTTGTTTATCCCATATTTTTCATCTTTGACTATCAGGAAATATTCCATTAGACCTTCTGTTTTTTTTGTTGCAGAAACTGTAAAAAATCTAATGGCCTTTTCCCAGTTAAGGGATTTTGCAGGAACAAATAGTTAGTACTTTTGAGCTGCCAATTATTGAAGTCTACTTAATTACCTTCCAAGTGGTACCTCGGAATACTGTAGTCTCCCCACTAAGTAACTCATCAAGCTGATGAAGATCTTTCTTTACTTCAATTATGACCTTTGCCAGCTCTTTATGTTCATCAGCCTGATAGAAACAATTACGAGCCTTTGCATCAAGAAGCATGGATTCCCAAACAGACCCTTTCTTCAAATGCACTCTTTCATCTCCTAAAATCCATAAACTCTCTCTGCAGAAGCATTAGTGAGCAAAGGTTCAGTCACTGCATAAATTCAATTGGCGCTAGAACACTAACAAAATCTACACATGCAGTTCACGCAAAAGCGTAAATATAATAGATTATTGTCGTATTTATGAAGTGCTAGTATATAGGATCAGCCATAAAAATTGTAAAATTCGTTGGGTCCGGTATACATGATTGGATTTCAAAACCTAAACTTGCCAGTAATTATCCTATGTGATTCTTTTTCATTGGTTCTAGTTTCTTGCTAGAATCTTTTAAAAAATTCACCCGGTTCAAAACAAAAGAAAAGGTGCTCGTCTATGCATCCACTATCTATAGACAATTAGAATATCAATATGCAAACCCTTTAAGATAGGTTTTATGATTAGCTGTTTACTTTTTGTTACCAGGTAAACAGACGAAGTAATCGACATCGATTTCCGGATATAATGTAACCGTGTGTCATATACCCGCCATTTTACATGTCATGGAACAAGAACAAGGTTAATTACTTACATATAGAACTGAAAGTATGTTAGAAGATTTGTTGCCCCCCACCCATATACTAAATCCCAGCATTTAATGTTTTAAAACCTTATAAATTCGTCATTACTAAGAAAAAATACTTGATTTATCTTTTTGATACTACCTTTTTTCCATATTTTGTTGCTATTGTAAAAACAAAAAAAAATTCCCCCCGCAACCTTATTTCCTGGTTCCGTCACTGGTGTATAGGTTCGGAAAAAACTTGCGGTTCTGAAAGAAAATTTATTTTAAACACTTCACACGTGGTGCTATTAATTAAAGTATATAGTTGCAACAAGTGTCTGAAACTGTGTTGCAATATATGCACAAAAAATGTGAAACTGAGTGATTTTTTTTTAGCATAACTGAGTGATTTTTTTTGTAGGAGAAGGTATAGAAAAGATATATATACCTAGCCCAAGTGAAATAGACATCTTTGTTGCTTGGCCTTGTGTTAATCTCAGTGGATTCATCTGCATGAGATCCTACTGTTGAAATTATCACAACATCCACTTTTTCACCTTGATAATCATCAACCAACCCAACTTCTACTTTGAAAAGAGCATTGTTTTGACAGTGGATTTCAAGCTTCTGTTGCAAACATTGAACTTGTGCTGGATATGGAGATAGGATAGCAATACTGATCATCTTATGCTTTGATGATGCACATTCTGTAAAAGGGTATATAGAATAATTGCAATTAGTACTTGCTACTTGCATGCAAAATTATGAATACAAAATCATAAATTTATGTATTATGGTTAACTGGTTAAGTACCTTTATGAAGTAACTGCACAATCCTCATAGCAACTGCTACTTCCACCATATTTGCATGCCATTTTCAGCATCCAGAACTTCTTTTCCAGACAAAACATTGATGAAAGAAAATGGGCCAAACATTTCACCAAGAATAGTATGATGCCATTTTCTTCTAGTATGAACCATTGATGAGTTCATATTCCTAATGCATGTGTCACTATTACTATGATTTAGGTTTTAGATAAGTGTGGGTGTGTAGAAGAACTGAAGAAGAAGATCAGATTGGAAAAAAGAAGTTAATCGGTTGCTAAAATGATTTTGAACTAAATGGATCAAAACTTAACCTTTTATCATTTTAAAAACGAAAAATGAACCGTTTTCTTGCGTTCAGAAGTAATCAAACTCTATAAGTCTATAACATAGTGTCACTTTATAGGTAAGTATAATTGCATGTTGGAAATGACAAATATAATCCAGTGTATATCCATTTGGTAGCGTATTATACATTCACTTATTTACGAGAATAATGTTAAAAAAATAAATGTCGGTTAACTCACGTTTCCCCGTACCTCAGACTAATCTCCCTCACGCGCTTTTCTGTGTAAGCCATAATTATAAAAAAACCTCCATCTGTCTTCTCTGCGAATATTGCTTCTTTCACTCGCCGATTACGTGTCTTAACTTGCTCTACTATTGCGCCATCTGTTCTCCACCTGGCAACGGTTGTATAAAAGACCTTTTCTTAGATCTCAACTACTATTTCATTAGGTTTGTTGGTTTTAATTGTTTATTTCGTTTTGATTCGTTTGTTTTTGTTTAATTTTGGAATTAGGTTGCTTCTGTTTCTTCGCCCCTTAATGATTGTAGGGATTTAGGATTGGTGTTGGAGGATGCTATGGCTTATTCTTAGGAATTCGATTAGATTGTATTATAGTTTTATGTGGTTGTTTTGTTTCGGTTCAGTGATTCTAGGGATTTAGGTCTCATTCTTTTTCTTTGGGATTGTCGTAGGTGTGGTGCCTGTTGTTAGTGAAGTGGGGGAAGCACCTTTGGAGAGGCTGTATAAGAGCTGCGTTTTTTTATTGACATGTATAAGAGCTGTGTTTTTTTTGTTGTCAAATTCAGTAGTTTGTGAAAAAAAAAACTTTTGTTTTCGTTGATGAAGAATTTAGGACTAGCAGCTTTTCACTTTATGGGCTTAATAGGACTTAAATGCGTAGTGTTCTGTAATATATAGTTCATATATAGTTCATCAATGAACTGATATCTTTCGGTTAGGGGCGAAGGTAAGGGCTTGGGCATGGCACAGGGGTTGTTAAGCTCACATCCGTTGTAAGACTTTGTAAGAAATGGTGGATTGTGCTCTTCGAGCAGAAGGTGTCCTCAAGGCTTAGGTGGGTTTGAGTAGAAATCCTTATTATGTCGAGTGCAGTGTTAAGTTATTTATAAAACTCATAAAAAGTAGTCTTAAGCTCCCCAACGAATAAGGTAATTTGTGGTATTAGTTGAGAGTTGGATTTGTTACCTTAGGAATTTGCTAATATTCTAGGATTCATACCGACCTTTGCTATTGGTTTCTGCTTAGTTGTAATGTATGGTTTGGAATTTGACCATATGACCTTAGGATTTGTGAAAAATGACGACGGATACTGAATTTATAAAAACCATGGTGTTGCAATATATTTTTTGGTATCGCTTATTAAGTTCCCGTGAACAGAATTGCAGGCCTGAAATAAGAAATGGAAAATTAGGACAATTTAGAGTAAGCGAGTTCCCAATCAGATAATTAGAATCAGTTTCACTATGACCGAATGGGAGAATCTGAGAAAGTAGATAAAAAATATGACATGCTACTATAGAGTTATGTCTAAGTATGTACTAAGAGGATGTTTGGGATTGCTAACTTTTATATATAGCATAAGCAGTTATATGCTAACTTTTATATATAGCATAAGCAGTTATATGTCAATGCTCCTGCTTATTTTGTTTATTTTTAACTAAAATAAGCAGATTCCAATAAGCAGGTAAAGAGCTAGAGCTGCTTATTTCACTTCTTAAAAAGACTTACCGAACACCATTTCCAAAAATACTTAATTTTAGGCAGCTTATAAGTACTTCACTTTAAGCAGAAGCGAAGGTAGCAACAGGTTTCAAGGAAGGAGACAATATGTTGATAGAAGAATTTGCCATGGTGAAGCTTTACTCTTCTGAAGGGGTTGATAATTGATATCTTTCAGGGTTGGGAGTTGACTTACAACCGACAGATAGGCAAGGGACAACGATATACAAAGGCCATAAGAATTATGAGCTCATGCTCAATCTACATCTTGGGATAGGGTATCTTTCGTATCTCATTTATATGTAATTAAATCCGGCCTGTGGTTATATACGTGTGGATATACTAATAAACCGCTAGGCCCATGATATCATCCAAGTCCAATTCGTAAAATTTGTTTCGCCCAATAGAAGATCCCCCGTCATGCTTTCATTCATCTTGCAAAAAGATTCGACAATCATGTATAAAGGGTGACTGAGTAAAATCGAATAAGAATTTATTTAAAAGCTCTACCCTTTCAAGCCTACAGGTTGTAGTTGGTCTTCACTGTACTTGCATTACAATACTAATGAATTTCAAGAAAACACTAATGAATTTCATTCTGATAACTATACATATGTTACAAGGTTTGCTTTAAAGTATGAGCAGGCTGGGCCATTGCCTAGAGCTCCATAACTTTGAAGGGCATCATTTTTTAAATGCATTTACCAGCTTGGATTTTTGAGTACTTTTTTTCCGTAGTCTTATAGTTTTAAGAAAGATCTGAACAAATACTGATGTTGACAACATAAACGTGGAAAGTGTGCTTGGAGTCTGAATTAACGCGGATATTAATGTGTTGTCTATCTGCTTCTTCTTTGTAATATATAACGAGGTTGGAGTTAAATAACTCAATTGCTTGCTATGGCATTGTATGTTTCAACTTACTCCGGTTAAATTGCTTGATTTTGATTAAAATGAGTGACTTTCAATGTCTTTGTCACCTACTGACCATATACGGAGTACCTGATTAGTTGTATTGTGTTCAGTTGCCCGCGTGTACCACAAGATGCCTGCTTAAATGAGTTAAAGACGATATGAAAAACTAAATGGTTAGATGATTTGTGTTTGATTGTTTTGTAGATTATTAATTTAGTAGCAACTATTGATTACTTGATATGTTAAGATTGTGGAAAATGGTTCATGAATTGTCGAAGGCTCTCTTGCTGTCAAAATTTGTGGTATCAAAAAATTCGCTGTCACAGGTTGCTGTGCAAAACATAGGTTTTCGTCAGGGGCGGAGGCATGTAGAAAACAGGGGGGGCAACTGCCCCCAATAAAAACTTCGATAATTACATTTTTAAGGTAAAACTTTTAGCAATAATTGTGGTGCCCTCAACCCAAATTTGAAATTGCCCTCAACCAGAAAGATGGTTTGGAAAAAATGGAAGAAAAAGTTGTTTTGTTTGGTAGGTTGCTCAAAGAAGATGATAAGATACTGATATGGTTTCTTTAGTTAGTGTGTAAGCCTAAAAGCATGTGAAATAATAGCAAATTTATTACTACTAGTAGTAGTTGTAAGTTTCTTTAAGCCAACTTTAAATAGTCTCAAAATATTTGCGTTAATGCTTATTTATACGGTATGTTTTAATATTCAAAAACAATAATAACGTATACATTTTTTAGATTAAGCTAACCAGTTTACTACTACATTTTAACATAATGTGTATTATTTCGTTGTCAAGCGTTACTTTGTTTTTTTTTCTTCTAAAATATTAAATAGTTGCGTTCTCAAATTTTTTAAAGAAAATATATTGTTGTGATTTTTGTCGCATTTAGTTACTCAGTATAAGTTTTTATCATATCGTGAAAGTTTATTTTATGTCATTTCTTATCGCGGGGAAATTTTTTTTTTGCCCCTTACTATTTAAATTCCTGGCTCCGCCACTGGCTGTCGTAACTAGCTGCTATGGTGATTTTTCTTTATTAGCTACCGTCATTTGCATATTTTGTAGTTGCTGTTAGTAGGATGATAGTCTGCGTATTTTGTAGTTGCTGCAAGTAGGGCGATAGTCTGCTATAGTAATATCAAATAGTAAAAATATAAAAGATTAGTAGTAGATTAAAAAGCTGCAAGTAGAATTTCCGTTTATTGAAATTGTGATGTTTCTTATCTGATGAATTGTTGTTGTTGTAGCGTATTAAACGGTTATGGTTGTGTTACGGGTTGTTTGGAGAGAAAAAGTGGAGAAAAGTGTTATAGAACAGCTTACACACGGTTTCAATGCACCTTTTAAAGGGTGTTGTTTAAGATAACAAATAAGCTGGAAAATAAACTATACACCTGAATGTTATTTTTACTTTTCCAACGAATTCTGGGCGGAGCCTAAATAGATTTCCGGTAGGACACATGGGCAGAGCCTAAATAGTTTGGTATATTAATAGTGTGTTGTTTTTTGGCTTGGCCAAGTTGTGTTGTGGGCACTGTAAGAAGTTTGCTCGCAAGTGGAATAAGACGGCAAAGAACATGAAAGGGATGGGGAAGCTTGGTCATGTTAACTGTGACGACGGAAAGGTAATTTTAGACTCAGATTCTTGATGTTAAATTGATATAATTTTAGACTCAGTTCTGTAGCGATTGAAGTATTCAGATAGTTCAGGATTCTTTTACGCCAACTGTGTCTGATCAAAACCTATTGCAATTTTGGGATTCTAAGGTTTTTTATCTAACGAGTAAAATAATTGAATCAGAGTGTATGTATATGCTAATACCTATATGTTTAACATAATCTTTCATTCTGTAAATGCAGAGACTTCGCCTCAACTATCGATGTGCTGCCACACACCAATAAATTCTAGCTCTACGGGTGTCTCGAAAGACATTCTTGAAACTGTTTGACGCGGCTTGGGTACTCAGCCAGAAAAGGACCTGATGTCGATGTAGTATAAAGGATGCCGATGTAGTATAAAGGACGACGGTCGCAGGAGATGGTAGGAAAAGACATCACATTAGTTGCTACCAAACCAAACTCCAACCACCCGCCACATTCAACAACCCGGGGCGAAGCCCGGGTTTCAATCCTTGTTTGATTTAAAAAGTAAAATAATGTTGCCCTGCTACGTTAAATCTACAGAAATGGTAAATAACGAGTAAAACTTTGAGTCGCGCTGCGATGATGATATGATTTAGTTAAGGTTGTATCGAGATATATAGCATCATCATTTTAAATATATGTTTGCTTTTTAAAAATTAAAAGGGAAAAATTAAAAATATTTAACTTGAATGATTACATTTTGTAATATTCGAAAATTTTAAATAATATTTTTTGAGATAACTCGAACATATAAGATATATTCTAGAATGACAATGACACTTTTATTAATATTTATCAAAACATATTTTAAGAGCTTGGGGTACGGTGATGTCATAAATGGCGTCGTACCTTACCAGCCTTAGCCTAGAAAAATAATGGCTCACTGCACCGTGCCATGGTTCTGGCGCCATATTTGCGTGCCAACAAATGTTGGCGTTGTGTTTTCTTTTTTTCTTTTTTTCTTTTAATTATTAAAGTGGAGTATATGTTGACCCTTTATAACACTTTTTACCTCTATCACTCTCCATGGCTCACTGCTAACCTATAAAATGTAGTGCCAGAACATTTCGGTGTCATAGCCTACGTGTCAGCTATGACATCACTTTTGGCTACGGCACCACACCACTGTACCCAGTGCTCTAATAAAACATAAAACATAAAGATAAGTATAATGGTTATCCTAAACCATCGTAATAATCCATGTGCATAATTCACATGCGTCTCATTCATCACTCTTTCAAATTCACTTTCCCTCAAGGTAATGTCTTGAAAACACTCTTAATTCAAGAACCCATATCCTAATCATACCGTTTTCCCGTCTTCCAATCTCTCAGTTCTAGTGCCTTCCGTTACCGCAAGCAACTCCCTTTTTCTTCTTCCGCCTTCCGTTGCCTTGGTCATAACACAAAACCTTCTTTCGCCTTCCGCTACCCAAGCCATAACAATCCCCACTTCTTCAAAATTCACCTTGGAAGTTCGTCATCCATTCCCACATGGCTTCATCACCACCCACACTCCCACATGATCATGCCTCGCTAATGCCTCGGTAATGCGAGCCACTAATTTAGTACCACTTCCAGCTTCATTATCACTCGCTACTTTTAAACACTTGCCCAAATCACTAACTAAACCCTCTTGGACAACATCTTATAATACAACTTTTGGTGCAATCGCGGACACAACTTTCGATGTTGTAGAAGAATCAGATGCTTTCTTACTTATGGTTTGCTCTTTCTCTACAATTTCCTTGATACGAGCATCTGCTATACGAGCTAAATATAAAGTTTCTCCTGAAGTTATAGGATTCGAGTACGACTTCAACAATTCTAGTTGTAACATCAGTTTAAGTCCGAATATATAAAACGAAGCAAGCAAACTTTCAGAGATGCTTGTTACTCGACTTATAAGATCCTTAAACTCACTCTGATATTCGACCACCGTACTCATATGCAAATACTTAGATAATGCATATTTTGTGTTGGATCACTACTACTCGATGCCATGAACAATAACTCGATAACATAATTGTTTTTTCACTGGTGAACATTAACTCGTCAATGAACATTACTCGCCTGATGAACAGTACTCATCTAATGAGCAGTACTCGCCTGATGAACGGTAACCGTCTGATGAACAGTATTCGATGAACAGTAACTGGATAACACTAACCTCAATGAGCAGTTTCTGATGAATAGTACCACGTGAACAATAACTGCAGTGAACATTTTTTTGGATTGGTACTCTAGATCGGAAGCCCTCAACGAGGACTCTAAATGAAAGCACCAATTGATACGAGCCCGTTAGGGTTGTATCCATATAGATAGCACAACTTCAAGCATGTGTTTGCTCCATAAGAACTAGAAGAGAAGAACTAAAGATATTTTGTTGTTTAACTTGATTGATTACATTCATAACACTCATAAACCTTAAATACTAGTTTATGAGATAACTCTCACAAACACAAGACATAACTAGAATGACAATGACACTTATCCTAACACATATCAAAACACATCCTAATAAAACATAAACCATAAAGATAAGTATGATGGTTATCCTAACACATCATAATAATCCATGTGCATAATTCACAAGCGTATGACGACATATGAGTCCGTAAAACACGTGTGTGGACGAAGAGCATCACATGTTTTTTGAAGACATGTGTTCGAAATACATCTTATCATACAACAATGGATAAATGATGTTGCAAAATCGATGTGTTAAAAGGAAACATTCATTTACTCATTAAAAATTATATGGTGGTCTTTGGCAAAAAAACGTACGTGAGTCGCTTAACCTGGATATCGTGAGATGTTGTCCTCCACGTGGAAATGCTATGGATCACATAGGCTACACATAACTTGACTCTACAATTTCCATGTTGTCATGTACAATCAACGATGTAATATTACACCAACCGCATTTGGTTGTAGCCTGTAGGCAACTCATTTATTACATCTCACTCTCACGTTTAATACTTTGTCTTTCGGTAATTCTCATACTTACTCTTACGCTAATACTTAGTCTAAGGATTAGACTCAGGGCGAGGCTAAAGTATGTTTTGTCCTTGTGACACGTCATATGAGGAGATCTCTAGACACGTCTGAAGGAACCTTCACAATTCAAGCACATGAATCGATCTTTGTTGCGGGCTAAATGCCCTCCTTCTTAGGGCACTTAGGTCTGTAACATGGCTGGATGAGTGGTGCCCTGATAGATAAGAGGATGATAATCGCCATCAGTGCAACTCTCGGCTCATATTATTATTTTTATCACATAAATGTATCTTTGGTTCTTGAATCCAACGTGATTAAAACCGAAGTTACCCATTGTTTTAAAACAGTTATATGAGTCCTTTAATCATGCATTAGGTTTGGACGTTTGGTCCATCGGGGTTTCCTCCCACTTCGTTCGAGTACCATTGGAAAACTTACATGAAACCGTGTTAGGATCACATTTGATTATAAGGTTGTCTGGAAAGACACACAAAAGAAGTGGAGAAGCGAAACATTGCAAAGCTTATTAAAAACCTTCTTCGTTAGGAAATATAGCGATCCACCTATTTCTTTTAGTTTGTTTAACTAAAACACTTTTAGAAAAAAAAAGATCTCATTTTTATTGTGTTATAAGTTAAGGTAAGTATCAGGTCAAAATACAATATATTTACGTAATCTATATAGTTCATTTTAATATTGGAAAGCATTTTAAACTTATGTAAACATTAAACAATTTAGGTAACAAATAAAACACAAGATATTGGTTAACTATTTAGAAGAGTACACTAATCATACTTTCCATTTATACCAAATAAACAATAAGATAAACACAAAATATAAGCATATCTTCAAAATATAATTTTAGGATGTCGAGTTGTGACTGACTTGCAACACCCAAAAAACGAAAGGAGTAAGTCTTCCCCGTCATATACCAATCAAAACCATGCATATACCAATCTAATTGGTATCAAACTAGTTAATATAGAAATTAACAACATGTTATACATAAGATCCATGATTCATTCGCGTGATGAAACACGAATTAGAAATTTAAACCATTTAAACATGTGATGAGACTGCATTTATACATAGTCTCATCCTTGGTTTAAAAATGCGCGCATCATTGCGCAAATTGCACGCATCAATGCGTTGCATTCAAAATTTCGCATCAAGGTGTCTAATGCAGTGTCATCCCAAAATGCATTCGCATTATGCCGCAATTTATCGCAATCGTGTAATGCTAGCAACGGTAGCAATTGTCGCAATCTGGTACTTAGGCCATTTTTGTCAAATTTCAACCATTAAATAGAGACCTACATATTTTAATGACTTTTGAAAAATAAGACTTGTTAGAAAAACATCTAAAACAAACAAAAACAAAAATATAGTATCTTGCATTTTGTTAAGTGTTTTTTGTCAAGCTTTACTGGCGATTTATCTGTTTTACTAGGGATTATAGGCCTAATTTTAATATGCTAAGAACTTATTTTGTAACTTTATTGCATTTATTTGGTATTTAAATAATTTTTGTACTTTTTTATACTAAACGCACCGCGTCTAAATTGCGCTCGCAATCGCATCACGCATCACGCAATGGCTTTTGGGACTTTTAGCGCAATGGATCGCAAAATGCATTTTCAAACCAAGGTCTCATCGTCCAAATCGGGCTTAAAATGCTATAAAATGTCATAAAATACCGTAAAATATGATTGTGTTGGTTCATTGTGTATTTTAAGTACGGATATCGTGAATTAAACGAAAGATAACAAGAATCAAGTAAAAACGAACACGGGAAACGAAGCCGCACAAAGAACCAGACTCGGATCATGAATTTCCAAAAATACCCTTGAAGTTTGAAGATTTGTCAAGAACGATCCCTCATCTTTTGAAGACTTGTCATTTTTACCCTTATAAATCTCAATTATTACAAGATTGGTCCTTAAGTTTCAAGATTATACCATTATGGCCCTTGAAGATTGCTAAAAATGACATTTATAGTCCTTGATACAAGATGTACAAGTTTGGAGGGGGAAAAATACAATTTGGCTATACTTGTTATTAAAGGGAATGTGGAAAATGCTGTTGTAAACATAAAATATCAAACATTGCATAGTTCAGGGGGCAAAACTATCACAAAGATAACCCATACCCAGAAATTACCCGACTAAGCCCATACATTAACCCACCTAAAGCCCACAATCACACCCCTACTACCCTAACCCGATCCAATACCCAACCCAAACACTGTCCACGTCACCAACCACTAAACCTTATTAATATTATTATAACAATTTTAAACCGGTTTTAATACTACTTATATGGGCGGCAAACACAGTCCACACCCTTGATTCAGATCTAAACCCACATCCTTAAACTTCATAAACCCTAGTTCCTAATCAAACTCATATCAATGGGTTATCAGTTCAAGACCTCCAGATTAGCTAGCTATTAACATCATATTAATCAAAATCCCATCCCCAATCTCCCCCCTATACCCATGTGTTCTCCGCAAGGGTGTCCTGACCCATACTTTTGTAAAAGATAAGATGGGAACAGTTGATTAACAGCTCACAAAGAACCCTTTTTCCCCACACTTATTGAATGCATGGGATTGCTTTCCAACAGCTGGCATGTCAACATCTTCACATGGCATCAAAAGTTGACCAAGAAGAAATTTCAAATTAAAGGGCAAATATGAAAGAACAACTGCTTAGGGTTCATATATTTTATTGCATCTAGATCATTCCATAGCTTTGTATAAATAGGAGCCGAATGTGGCATTCTTTCCTTTGTTCCAGCATTTGTAAACATTTTATTTTAATGAAAGTTTGAATTTAATTTTTATAACCTTGCTGAGTTCCACTTCATTTAATGTTTTCTTTAGTTTAATTTTTATGTTTATTGCAAATCTAGTGTAGTATTTATCCAAAAAAAATTGTTTAAAATTTTGGCAGAGGCTTTTTTTGGAGACCCAAATCTGTAAAAGCTTTTATAAGCTTGAAGCCTGACAAGCATAAGGTTTGTAAGCTTATACAGACTTATTTCTTTCTTGTTTCGTGACATTTGTGAAATATGGTTTCAAAAACAGTTGGTTTACAAGAGTTTGAGTTTTCAAAAGTTTTTTTAAAAAAAATCTTGTTTTTTTGGTTTGAACTCACTGTTCCAAGGGTGCTCTCCACAAGCTTTCTGACAAAAAGCTTGTGAAGAGCCTTTGTAAACTTGGCTGGTTGGTTGTGGTGTGAAGGTGCATAATACTTAGCGTCCTTCTTCCTTCCTTGCATTTTTGAAGACATAACATCTTAACTTTGGTCTGGTGTAGACCACTCAACAAGATCTCATCCTCTTCACAACCTCTTACAAGCCATATCAGTCCAAGTAGAAGGCATTAGCAAAGGTTTACTTGGCCTGAGCAAGGCCAAGTGGGCTAATCTGCTTGAACCCCCTTGTTTTGCTATTTGTTTGTTAAGTTTTCTAAGTGATGATAGATTTGGTTGTCCTTTAGTAGTAGAAATAGTGTTCCATCTTTTCTTTTCAAGTTGTTGCATGATTTGAGTAATTTGGAAGTACTTTTAGTTTGGATTTAAGTATAATTCTTTGTTAACTCTTAGATTTTAATTTTATAATTGGTGTTTGGATCAAGATTCTGTGAGCTTGTGTGACCACAAGACTCACACAAGATTGCCCACACATCTCTGTATAAGTAGGTTTAGTGGTTTATAGGTATTGGTTTATGTAGTTTACTTGAGCAAAACGTTTTCAAGTATGTGCACTTTTCTATCATCAATAGGATATTTAGGTATTGATTTTGAGTTTTTGGCTTTGTAATCTTGTTAGGTGTTAGCCTCAGGTTTAGTTAGGGTTGTGTATAACTGCCTTGGTGTTTATGTGTCCTTAATATCTAATTTAGGGGTGCCTAAATTCACTCATTAGCAAAACACATCAACAAAATCCCACTTTCTGTGTGCAGTTCTTATCAGCAAGCATTTAGACCTTGTTATTGTGTTTTGAGAGTTGGAAATTGGCACAAGGTTAGTTTATTGGGTAGTTTAGGTGTGCATCAGCTGGTAGTTAGGGTTTGGTGAGCCATTGGTGGCCTTTGGGTAACATTTAGCCCACTATCATAGCCAATTAGCCTAGCAACATCAACTTTCTGCATTTTCTTTATTCTTTTTACTATTCTTGTTGATTCTGTATGATTATTGGTGTTGTTGTTTGTGTTTTTTGTATTTGTTTGACTCCCCACAACCCAACTGGTTGTGGGGTGCCCTTGTGCGCATCAATCATCTAAAAACGGGCTCTCAATACCCCTTTTTCAGTTTATGTTAACAAGCAATGGGAACCAAGTTCCTACTGACAGAGCAAAGTAGCCACTGTTAGTGTTAAACCAAAAAGGTCACTTTCAACTTTCTGCTTTTTTGTCAAATTATGATAAATTTTACTCCCTCTGTCCCAAAATTATAGTCCACGTTTCCTTTTCGGTATGTCCCAAATTAATTGTCCACTTCCAAAACTTCTAAAAATAGGTATGAATTTTAGATCAAGATTACTAGATTACCCTTAATTGAAATCATAATTACAAACTTTAAAAATGTTCTAAATTAATTGGTTAAAGGTAAAACTGTCTTTCTGCCAAAAGTAAGAGAGGGAAAGCTGAAAAGGTGGTACTTTTTTTAAACTGTGTGTTTTTTGTCGGGGGACAATAATTTTGGGACGGAGGGAGTATCTTTTCTTGCATTTTTTATTTTTCCCAGTTACTATACATTAAAATAGAATTTTCCAAAAAGTTTTAATAATTTTCCCATTATTTTATTATTTTTAGGATTAATTTAATTTAAATATTTTTTTTAGTCATTTAAAAATTGAAAATTAGTTTTAAAAATTCTAGAAAAATATTTTTTAGTTATAAATAAAATAATATAAGTAAGAATTTTATTTGATAAAATCATATTTTGGACTTTTTGTTATTTTTAGTTAATTAGGGCGTTAATTAGCATTTAAAATTAATTATTAAATTAATTATCAGTTTTATTTATATTATTTAGGATTTATTTTTTTATTTTTAATTAATTTTTAGTTTAAATTTTTAATTTTCGTCACGTTTTCACGTTTTACATTTAATTCGTCGTCGTAGTTTAATTTAGCGTAACTCATCATTTACCTTTTCACCCTATTTCTCTCAAAAACGTTACTAATCCAAATACGTATATTTTTGGCACAAATCATACACCTCCTCCGAGAACAAACTTGCAATATCGGTCTTCACGTTCTCCTAAACGCGTTGACTTAATACTTGCCATTTATAAGTTTTTTTCCTAAAAGTGTGTAATTTACCTACATCAATTTTGGCGCCGCTGCCGGGGAGGTGTTTGTTGCCATATTATATATCGTGTTTGTGTGAGTAGTGCGTTTTTGCTTTTCATTTTTGGAAAGCGTATATATCGTACATACTCATTTTTGTTATTTTTACTATTATTAGCCATATAAATAAACCGTGTTAAATTGAAATCAATTAACACAAAATTGTTTTTCGTTTTTTTTGTGAATAGTATATTGTATTTACTTATCATGATTAATACACAATATTATACAAATACGCGAGAAATCGCACCTTAATAGTCGGCGTTTCGATCATTATTAAGTGTATCGAATTCAAACAAAAATCAAAGGCAAAATAGATAAATACTCTTAGTTGATTTAAGGGTTAAGTCCATATATTAGTAACATACTTTTTAACTTTTATACATCTAGGTAACCAAGTCCATATATTCTCAATATGGTCATTAAAACCGGCTAACTTTTTGAAATATAGGTAATATGACCGGCTAATTTTACAACTAGACATAATTAATATAAAATTTCCGCCTAAATTATTATTTTGAACCCTTCAAATCAAAACTCATAGCTACAGAATCTCGAAATCCTTCGAATCAAATCCCAAATCGAATCTTGAACCCTTGAAATCGAATATTGAAACCATATAAATCGAATCTTCAATAATCTGCTATTGGAATGATGTTTCAAATATTGATTGTATTCAATTTATATTATCATAAAATATTAGGCGATGGTTGTTTTTTCAGTTTTGATTTGCTCTAATGAAAAAAAAATCTTGAAAAACATCAGTAATTTTTCCTGTACATTCAGTTATTGTTCATATCCATCAGTTAGATTTTATTAAATAAAAAAATAAAAGAAAAACAAATGTTGAAAATTCAGATTCCGGTAATAAATTGTGTGTGGAATTATAGGAATTGAATCAAATGTACATAATGTAGGTATATTTGAAACTTTGGATATGGATTTAACATTGTGATGCGTATCTTATTTTCGTATAAAATGGAGAATCTTATAAAACTTGCCAAAAGATGATATTAGTTGAATATTGGTGAAGATGAAATATTTAGTGATGATAAGGCCACTTAACAATTAAGATATGTGACGTAAGCAAAAATATAAGCATAAAAACTGACAAAATAACAAATAATCAAATTTTTACCTGCTAAACCGGTAGTAGGTCACCATATTGCTGATAATAATTTTTTTTTGAAAGTTTATATACTAGGTTGGTAATATAATGCGTTGATTACCTAGATGTGTAAAATGTTAAAAGTACATTGCTAATATATAGACTTAACCCTTGATTTAATCTCAATTGATACAAACTATAAGGTGGGTATAAGGCGGTTGTGTTTCACGACCTAAAGAAAAAAGGCTCTTAAGTTCTTCGCGCCGCCTCGTTTCCCCCGCTCGCTTGTGCGTATCGATTTAGTGACGATTGATTAAGGGTTTGCCATTCAAGTATTATTAATCTATTTTTGTGAGTTTACATTATTGAACCCTCGAAACGTTTTGGCGTTTCGCCAACTTTTCAAAAGTCGAACCAAGGTTTTTACTTGACGTAATTACTTCCACTCCTCTTGGATACATTAATCAAGACTTTGATTATTGGATAAGTTTTTGTAGATTAATATCTACGTAATACACCAAAATCCAAAAAAAATAAAAAACCATCAAAAACCAAAAAAAAATTAAAAAATCGAAAAACCCCAAAAAGCAAAAAAATTGAAAAATCAAAAAACCCTAAAAATAATCTTCTTTGCTACCCCCCATTCTACGTTTAGTGCATGCGCACTCGATCGAAGGACTATACGAATTCTAGCGACGTATCGAATCGACGTAATCAAAATCGAAGGAATCGACAACGAAGACGAAATTTAGAAACAAACGTTCCTAATATCGTTGTCGAAACTGTAGACGAGATGGCCGAGAATCGTACGATAATTGAGTTGCTCCAAGCACCCACCGAGGGTTATGGAGACGCGATCGTTATTCCCGCAATCGAAGCGGAGAATTTTGAAATTAAAAGCGGAATGCTATCTTTGATTCAAGCGACAAATTTTAAGGGTCGTGAGGCGGATAAACCTGACGATCACATTCGGAATTTTGATCGTCTTTTAGCCACGTGCAAGTCTAAGAACGTTGAAACCGATGTCATTAAGCTTATGCTTTTTCCGTACTCGCTCGATGATGCCACCAAGGTTGGTACGAGAAAGAGCCACCTAATTCTATAAATACGTGGAAGGATCGCGTTTCCAAATTTTTTAATCATTTCTTTCCACCGTCTAAGACCACATTTTTCAAAAACGATACCACGAGGTTTGAACAAAAGCCGAATGAGTCGTTTTGAGACGTGTGGGATCTTTTTAAGGATTTGCTTAGAAAACGTCCTGATCATGGATTTTCCGAGTTGCACCAAATCGATACATTTTATAACGGTCTTAATCTTCACGAACAAGATTCGTTAAATTCCGTCGCCGGTGGCAATTTTTTGTGTAAAACATCGAAAGACGCTTTAATGATTATCGAAAATAGATCTAAGGTTTTTCAACTCCGTAGCACACCGAGTGTTACCAATGTCGCCAATGTTAGTTCTACCAATCGTGATATTGAGAGGGTTGACGCAAAAGTCGATAAGTTGACGAATGTGTTTACGTCGTTCTTGACTGAGATGCAAAAGAAAGACGCTCCCGCTATAGTCAAAGCGGTCGATATTTCGTGTACCTTGTGTGGTGGACCTCATAATTATTATGAGTGTGCGGCTACGGATGGCCAAACGTCGAGTGTTAACGCGTTAAATGGAAATTTTCAAAATCAAAATCAAAATAACGCGAGTCCATCACAAGGAAATTATAACAACAATCACGGCAATAATTTTAATCGTGGAAAAAAATTTCAAAATAAAGAAGGATTTAATCAAGGAGGAAACTATAATCAAGGCCGAATTTAAGTTGACAAAATCGAGATTTTAACAACAACAATCAAAACTCGAATTTTCAAAACAACAATAGGAATCAAAACAATTTTCAAAGAAATAATCAAAACCAAGGAAACTTTAATTCTAATCAAAATGGTTCGTCAAACTAGTTTCAAGAATATATGTAAACGAATAAGGCTAATATGAGACGATTAGAGGGACAAATTGATACTTTGAAAAACGAATTTTCCAACACTTTGAAATGTCAAAATAATAAAATTGAACAAGGTCAAATTGAAATTAAAAAGATGTTTTCGGCAATTATGAGCAATCAAGCGAGCTCGTCTTCGAATGCCTTACCAAGCAACACCGTGGTTAATCCGAAGGAACACGTCAAAGTCGCTACATCGTCTAATGGAGGGAATGAACCTTGATGGTTTTAAAGTTGTGCATTCGTCTCTACCTTCGACCTAAAAAATGCCTTCATGTTCTAAAATCGAGGGAATGAACGTGGTGACCAAGGAAAAGAGTACACACCCTCGTGTACCTCAAATTCCATCCACGGTTCAAAAAGAAAGTTTCATAGAATTAACCAGAGTGACCCTTGAGGAAACTCGTGCTTCGATTTTTCTACGAAAACCTAAAAGGCATATGCCAAGAAAGGAAGAAGATTCGGGCCAATTTCTTTTACCTTGTGATTTTCCCGAGATTGAGGGATGTATAGCACTTGCTGATTTAGGTGCTAGCATCAATCTCATGCCTCTTTCTCATTGAAAATTGATGAGATTGCCTAAGCTTATCCCCATAAACATGACAATCGAGCTAGCAAATTATACATCACTTACACCAATTGGTATAGCTGAGGGTGTCTATGTAAAGATTGGAAATTTCATGTTTCCCGCCGACTTCATCATTTTTTACTACGAGTGTGACCGTAAGTGCCCTATCATTTTAGGTAGACCTTTTTTGTCGACTTCTCGTGCCATTATCGATGTTCAGTGTGGGGAATTAACTATGAAATATGGGGAGGATGAAATGGAATTTGTTAGCCCTATATTTTATATAGTCGAACAAGAATGTAATAGGTCATCTTAGTCGTTAAAAGGTCTTGTATTGTAATAGGTTAGTCGGGAAAACCGGGCTTGGACTTTAAGCTAATATTGTATAAGTTAGGGGCGTAAGCCCAAAGCAATGCCAAGCCCGGCCCAAGGAAACAAAGCCCACGGCCCAAAAGGCCAAGGGTATATAAACCCTCTTCCATGTGTGGAAGAGGGTGTTGGTTCATTTTACTTTCTCTCTCTAGTAAACATTAACCTTCCAAATTCTCTCTTGTTTCTCTCTCTACTTTCTTCTCTTTCTCTCTCTAAATATCTCTTCTAAATCTTGTGTTATGGATTGAATAGGAATAACATTTGGTATCAAGAGCCCATAGTGGATAGGTGATTGAAGATTCGTGTGTGGTGTTCTTGAATTTTCGTGGCCTTTTTGATCTACATCTCACGTTCAAAAACTTCTTTTTGTGTTTTTTATGGTCTTTTCTTGATACAAATCATCTACATACTAGTATTAGTGATTTGGGTATCTTGGTTTTGGCTAAAACACAAATCTTTTTTATCAAAAGTTGCGAAATTTCTTCTTGTTCTTCATTCCGAAATTTAAGCAGAATCTCCATCGGAAAGTACAAGTGAAACGTGGGCTTCCATCGCAATAACCATCACCATCGGAAAGGGTTTTGGTTCTACATTGCGATACGTGGGTTTTATTACTTATTCCGATCTGGACATTCCGATCGTACTTTGCGATCTGGATTCCGACGGGTATAAGGAAGTATTTTAAGTCGTTACTCTGCTTGAATTTTGTCAGCTACTTTGCGATCTGAGCATTGCGATCTGAGTATTCCGATAGACTTTGCGATCTGAGTATTCCGATAGACTTTGCGATCTGAGTATTCCGATAGACTTTGCGATCTGAGTATTCCGACAAGCTTTGCGATGTGAACATTGCGACAGTGCATTGTGATAGAACATTCCGATCTGAACATTGCGATAGAACATTCCGATCTGAACATTCCGATGGACATTTCGATGGATATTTTGTTTGAGTAATTTTTAGACTTAGCCACTATCTAGACTAGTTTCGGAACGTAGTTTACACGAAGATTAAAAAAAAAAAAAAAAAAAAGAGTTAAAATTTTTAGGTCAGGTAAAATCAATTTTTTTCCCTACTAGTTTTTGGCTATTTCTAACTCAAATTCAAAATTTGGCGATACAAAATTTTTCGGCTTACCGTTTTGTCAGACTGAGGAATTTATTGTCGGACTGAGAAAAATTTTTTGAATTTTCGGAATTTTAATTTTAACCACACATCATCACAACAAATCCACTAAGATCTGCAATTCATCCACAAGTATTCACCATATCTAACAACAACATCAACATTGCAACTGCTAATCAAATTCGTTTGGAACAAGGTGGCAACGGTAATCCACCTGTGCTCACTGCCGGTTGCTACGTTCAATGGAGATCTCGTTTTCTCAGATTTCTCGACGGAAAAGAAAACCGAACTGCTCTTCGTCACTGCCTTGAGAATCCACCTCCAGTTTTTGAATTCAAACCAATTACCACACAGGCAGAGGATGGTACTTCATCAACTATACGAGCTATGGAGGATTTTGACACATGTTCTGCTGAGAAAAAGAAACTCCTCCAAGCTGAAGCTGATGCTGTAAATTTCATACTCACTGGAATTGATAACGATATCTATTCCACAGTTGATGCATGTCCTAATGCTATGGAAATGTGGAATGCAATTCATCGATTGAAGCAAGGTGAGTCAATCAATGTTCAAGATCTCGAGACTAATCTACTTTGGGAGTTTGGAAAATTCACATCTGAAGATGGTGAATCCATTGACTCATATTACTCGAGATTCTACAAAATGATGAATGAGCTTGTCAGAAATCAGTGCACCATCTCCAATCATCATGCCAATGTTCAATTTCTACTTCAACTCAAACCGGAATGGCAAAGGTTTGTGACTTTGGTCAAACAAAGGGAGGATATCAAGACTATATCTTACCACAAACTTTATGATATCTTGAAACAACATCAGAATGAAGTGAATGAACTAATGGCTGAAAAGGCAGAACGGTCTGCTAATTCTATTGCTTTTGTGGCTGCTACTTCAAAAAACCCGTTCCCCGTCAACAACCACCTACTCATTCCTCAAAGTCATCAAGCTCATCCACCAAACCTCTAATTGCTGCTAAACACAAAGCAAAAGCAATTGTCCCTACTCCACCTACAAAGTATGACACCGAGTCAGATGGAGACAGTGATGATGAACAAACTTCAAGGGACAAAAAGATTGAAGAACTCATGTCTTTACTCACCACAACTTATAAGAAGATATACAAACCTACCAACAACAACCTCAGATCATCATCCAATGCTAGATATAAGGAAGTTGATCATGCACCTAGGTATGATCGTGAGGCTAGGTATGATAATCAGAGGATGCTGAATCAAGTTGGGGCTAGAGATACTGTAGGCACTCCGGTTGTGCAGAAGACTGGGATTCAATGCTTCAACTATAAGGGTTTTGGGCACATGGCTAGGGAATGCAAGAAGCCAAAACGGGTTAAGGACTCAGGGTATCACAAGGAAAAGATGCTGCTGTGTAAGAAAGAAGAAGCAGGAATTCCACTAACAGCAGATGAAGTTGACTGGCGTGATGACACTGATGATGAAGCCGATGATCAAGAGCTAGAGGCACATTATGTGTACATGGCAAAGATTCAAGAAGTGCTTCCAGAGACTGCTGATACTTCTGGACCTATCTTTGATACTGAGCCAATTGAAAAGGTACCAACAAATGATAACTATAATATGTTTGCTAATGAACGACGGCATCCTGAGCAACCCGAAAGCATCAATGACACATATGTAATGGACATGGAGGATAGCAATATCTCTACGGATTCACAGCATATGTGTAATGATGAAGGTAATGCTGCTCAGGATACTGACTCAGATGAGGACCGTGATTTGCTTGCGTCTATAAATGATTCTTTAAAACATGAAATTGAGGTAAACAAAGATGCTAATAAACGTTTGAAGCAACCAAACACATCCTTAGCCGAGGAGATAGACAGGCTTAAAGAGTGTGATTATGTAAAAGAAGCTGATCGACGGGTTGCAATAGCTAATGGTTTGGTATATGAACGTAAGGTGCTCAACGAACAATATTGTTCTGAAGTAACACACGAAATTCATATGTCAAAACATAAGATATCGGAACTTGAAGAACAACTGCTGCTACATAAACTCCAAATTACTGAATTAGAGTCGGTTAACAAAGAACAAACTAAGCTTTATAAAACTCGTGAAGAAAAGGATATTGAAAAAATTCTTGCTTTGGAAAAGAGAGTCGACACGTTAAACAACATTGTTTACAAAACGGGTCAGTCTATTCAAACTATGAATATGCTCAATAGAAATATGAAAACGAGTTTTGTCAAGCCTGAATATCTCAAGAAAGCTCAAAGTACCAAGCCTGCTCTTTATGATATCGGTTGTTATGTTGATAATCTTGCTCTTACGCTTTCCCCTGACTGCGACGAAATCATTCGTCAACAAGAAGAAAGTCGATCAAACTTAAGTGATTTAATAAACCTTTCTGATTCTAACAATCATATTAAGTTTGTCCCTCAAAAAGAACTTTCAAAAGAACAAAAGATGTATAATAGTGTTCCACCACCAAGTGATGAACCACAAAAGAAAGTTTCTTTAAAAAGGAGTTTCAAAAAGCAATCAATTTTGTTAGAAAAGCGAATTTTGGATGAAAAACGTAAATGGGATGAGAAAAGCAAAAGTGTTCAGCAATTTGAGTTTATAAAACAAGGGGTTTTAAATTTGTACAAAGGTGTCGTCGACTATGAAAAAGTTTCTAGGGATACCATTTGGAATATTAAACCTAACCCACAAGTAGAAGTCGTCATTCAACAATGTATTGTTCCAACCATTGATGATCTTTCAAAAAATGTGGAAATGTTTTATAATGCTCTCACTGAGGAAATGTTAACTGATTTAAGCTATGTCAAATCTCTTGAAGATGAAGTTGATTTTCTTCAAATTAAATTAAAGACACAAGAACACCAACTTTCTAACGAAATTGATCGACTTTCTAAGGAATATTTTTATGCTGACCATATGAATGCTATACTTGGTGTGTATACCGATCTTGATCAATATTGTCATGTAGCATGTCTTGTGTCAGAATCGGACGCGAAATGTCGCAATCTTGAAGTAGAGCTTTCGAAACAAATTCAGTCATATAACAAACTTTCGAAAAGTTTTTCTCAACTTGAGAAACACTCCATTTCTCTTGAACTTGCTTTACAAAAAGGTGAAAAATCTCATAACCATAAAAAGTGTCAAGAAATGTCAGCTTCTTCGTTTCGTCTACTAAATGAAAAAGATTTCGAAATAAATGATTTGAAAGCTCAGCTAAAAGAAAGGGACATTGCCGTAAGTGAGTTACAGAAACTCATTGAGAAAATGAAAGGAAAGTCTGTTTTGGGTAAACCATCCGCCGTTCGTCAACCGAATGCGGTTAAATGCCCTAAATCATCTATTTTGGGACAATCCCCACAGACTTTGCCTAAGATAGGAAATGATAAGAGTACCAATGTGATAGCACCTGGAATGTATAAGATGAACACTAAGCCCACTCAAACTGGAACATCGCGGTTACCTCAGAATATTAAGAAAAATAATCAACGTGTGTCTTCTTCTACAGGAGTAATCCCCATTACTAGCGTTAGCGGACCACAGCTTAAGAGCAATAGAATGCAAGATAAGGTCATGCCTAACAATAGTCAAGGAAAGAAGTTGGAAGTAGAAGACCACCGTAGGAATTTTAAGTTTTCTAAGAATAAAACATCTGTAACTGCATGTAATGACAGTTTAAATGCTAAGACCTCGAATGTTGAATCTGTTTGTGTTGAATGTGGAAAATGTGTTCGTACTTTCAATCATGATGCTTGTGCTCTTAATCATAATGGCGTGAATACTAGAACTAGGAAGCCTATTCCTGTGCCCACTAGTACTAGAGAACCCACAAGAACCTTGAACCAATCTACTAATCAACCACTTAAGAAATTAAGTGCGTTAGACTCCACTACTCTGCGTAAACAAAACAGATTAAAGAAGCTATATGAGAACATGATTAGGACATGTACACGGGGGTATTCGAGATTTACACCACCCGGATACAAATGGGTACCTAAGTTAACCACTTTAGTGATTGGGTCTAGGAATATCAGCTTGCCTGTAGACTTTGCATCTAGGCCCACTACTATTTTGGAACCCGTTTCTATCAAGGGCTCCCATTTGTCAAATGCTACATTGTCTTCTAATTCTTCTGCAGCTCGTCAAACTCATCCTTTTCATAATGGACTCCGGGTGCACAAAGCACATGACGGGCAATCTCAAGCTTCTCATTAACTTCGTGGAGAAGTTTCTGGGTACGGTACGGTTTGGAAATGATCAATTTGCACCGATACTCGGATATGGAGACTTGGTTCAAGGGAATATCACTATAAAACGGGTTTATTACGTCGAGGGACTGAATCACAATTTATTCTCGGTTGGTCAATTTTGTGATGCGGATTTGGAAGTGGCTTTTCGAAAATCTACTTGCTATGTTAGAGACTACGATGGGAATGACCTTCTTACAGGTTCTCGTGGTTCTGATCTCTACACAGTAACTCTTCAAGACACATCTTCAACAA
This sequence comes from Glebionis coronaria, assembly GCA_025667525.1. Lineage (NCBI taxonomy): Eukaryota > Viridiplantae > Streptophyta > Magnoliopsida > Asterales > Asteraceae > Glebionis > Glebionis coronaria. The sequence continues at coordinate 357,167,328 of CM046880.1, forward strand.
ATCCAATTTGCTTAATGGCTAAAGCGTCATCATCTCAAGCATGGTTATGGCATCAACGATTGTCACATCTCAACTTTGACACCATCAACTTGCTTTCGAAGAATGATATTGTGACCGGTCTTCCTAAGTTAAAATTCGTCAAAGACCATCTTTGTTCTTCTTGTGAGTTGGGGAAAGCAAAACGAAAGTCTTTCAAATCAAAGACTACCTCAAGCTCAAAAGGACGATTGGAACTTCTACACATGGATTTATGTGGTCCCATGCGTGTAGAGAGTATTAACGGGAAAAAGTATATTCTAGTGATTGTTGATGATTACTCTAGATACATATGGACTTTCTTCTTAAGGTCCAAAGATGAAACACCAGAGGTTCTCAAAAACTTTCTCAAAATGATACAACGCAATCTTCAAGCTCAAGTCTTAACCGTAAGAACGGATAGGGGTACTGAATTTTTGAACAAGAACTTGCAATCTTACTTTCAAGAAGAAGGCATCGAACATCAAACGTCTATTGCTCGAACTCCTGAACAAAACGGCGTTGTCGAAAGGCGGAACCGTACTTTGGTTGAGGTAGCTCGAACAATGCTTTCTGCTTCAAAATTACCGCTATTCTTCTGGGCTGAAGCAATTGCAACTGCCTGTTATACTCAGAATCGTTCTCTCGTTATCCCTAGACATGAAAAGACACCTTACCACATCATCAATGGCAGGAAACCTACTGTCAAATTCTTTCACGTATTTGGATCTTTATGCTACATTCTTAAAGACGGTGAGAATCTCGACAAGATGAAAGAAAAAGGTGATGCATGTATTTTTGTGGGGTATGCGACATTGTCGAAAGGATATCGGGTCTATAACAAGAGAACAAAGATCATTGTCGAAACAATTCATGTGAACTTTGACGAATTGCCACATATGGTACTTGATCACATCAGCTCAAGTCCCGCACCTCAATGTCCAGCAATGGCACCTACACACAACAGTGTACGTCCCGTGCAAGAATGTCAACAAAGTACTCCTACAGCAGAATCAACGGATACGACACATATGAATGAGTTGGTTGATTTATATGATCCAATGTTTGATGAATATTACTATGGAAACAATCAAGTTGTGTCAAAGCCTTCCGCTGTCAATACTGCTGATGCACCCGCACAAAGTCAACAAGACACAACTGCATCTACTTCAGCAACCGTTGCTCAAGAGACTATTCCATTGGTTACTCAACAAACTCAAGAAACAATCATACAACCAACATCACCAACCGTAAATGTTGAAGGAGGAAACGACAATCAAGCAGTCGATGCACAACCTGACGATGAAGAATTTATCAATCCGTTCGGTACACCGATACACGAAGTCGGAGAGTCTTCTACTCAACATGTTGATCCGTCCAACATGCATACATTCTACCAACCATATCCATCCACTCACCATTGGACACGTGATAATCCATTGGAGCAAGTCATTGGAAATCCTTCACAACCGGTTCGAACACGCAGACAACTCGAAACCGATGGCGATGTGTGTATGTATGCACTCACCGTGAGTTCAACTGTACCTACAAACATCAAACAAGCCATGACTGATCCTGCGTGGATTGAATCAATGCAAGACGAAATTCATCAGTTTGAACGCCTAAATGTTTGGGAACTTGTTGACCGACCCTATGGAATGTCAATTTTAGATTTCAAATGGATCTGGAAAAACAAACTGGATGAAGAACAAACCATCATCAAAAACAAATCTCGACTTGTGGTTAAGGGATACCGTCAACAAGAAGGAATAGACTATGATGAATCATTCGCTCCAGTCGCTCGTTTGGAAGCAGTCAGGATATTCCTTGCTTATGCTGCACATAAGGGCTTCACGGTTTTTCAGATGGACGTTAAAACTGCTTTTCTTAACGGTCATTTGAATGAAGAAGTGTATGTGAATCAGCCGGAAGGATTCATCGATCCTCATCATCCTGACAAAGTCTATCGTCTCAAGAAGGCTGTATATGGACTTAAACAAGCTCCAAGGGCATGGTACGAAGAACTTTCAAACTTCTTGGTGTCCAAAGGATTCTCCAAAGGTTCTATTGATCCTACTCTGTTTACTAATAAATATGGGGATGACATAATGCTGGTGCAAGTTTATGTTGATGACATTATTTTTGGTTCTACGAACCCAAAACTTTCAAAACGTTTTGAAAAATTAATGCACAGCAGATTTGAAATGTCAATGATGGGGGAGCTAAAATTCTTTTTAGGCCTCCAGATTCATCAATCCCCACGTGGTATCTTCATTAACCAAGCTAAGTATGCTCAAGAGATACTTAAAAAGCAGGGTATGACCTCATGTGCTCGCGTTGGTACACCATTGTCGACCACATCCCTAGATGCTGACTTGTACTCATATCCCGTAGATCAAACGCGATATCGCAGTATGATCGGGTCACTTATGTACCTTACAGCCAGCAGGCCTGATATTCATCATGCCACATGCTATTGTGCACGATATCAAGCCAGACCTACTCAAAAGTACCTCAAAGAGGTTAAACGGATCTTTCGGTACCTTAAGAATACCATTCACATGGGACTCTGGTATCCGAGGGAAACCGGTTTTCATCTAACGGCTTTTTCAGATTCTGATCACGCAGGTTGTCTTGATAGTCGTAAAAGCACTTCTGGTAGCATACAATTTCTAGGGGAAGACAAGCTTGTCAGCTGGTCGTCAAAGAAGCAGGATTGCACTTCGCTCTCATCAGCTGAAGAAGAATATGTGGCTCTATCCGCGTGTTGTACTCAAGTCCTCTGGATGAGAACTCAACTCACGGATTATGGCTTCCACTTTGATAAAATACCTATGTATTGTGACTCAAAGTCGGCCATAGCCATATCTTGCAATCCGGTTCAACACTCCCGCACCAAGCACATCGATGTCAGATATCACTTCATCAAGGAACAAGTGGAACGCGGCATCGTGGAATTATACTTTGTCAGAACTGAGTACCAGCTGGCAGACTTGTTTACAAGCTCTATCGAAAGATAGGTTTACGTATCTCGTTGGCCGTCTTGGTATGAAGTATATGACTCCAGAAGACTTGGAGGTTTTGGCAAATGAAGCTGCTTGATATTCTCTCACAATGACTTCTAGGCGCATCACAGCTTAGAACTCGGACCTCAACTAAGGAAAGTTTATCTCGGACGATAACTTATCCTTCTCAACGAGAAATTCATATTTCTCGGTCATGAGCTTCTCATAAAAACATTCAAAGTTTTTAAGTTCATGAAAACGATTTCTAAGTAAATGTCAGCTTAGAACTCGAACTTCAACTTAAGGAAAGTTTATCACGGGTGATAACTTATCCTTCACAACGGGAAATTTATTTTTCTCGGTCATGAGCTAGTCACAAAACAATCAAAGTTTTGAGCTCATGAAAAACGGACCCGAAAGGGGAGTGTACGTTTCAGTGCGCTTTCCCTAAGCAATAGAAGAGAAGTCTTCTATCCTGATTATTTTAAAACCGTTGAACATAATTTTTCAAGAATTCTCAAAAGGTTTTTCTAAATCTTTCAAAATTGTATGTTCAACACTCCTTTCCTCATAAGTGGTTTTTATATCTCAAAATTGTCATATGTTATTTTGATCAATTTTTGAGGGGGAGCGTTTTAAAATCAAGCCTTTTAATGTTTTTGGGTACATCTCTAAAATTGTCATATTTTATGTATCCAACACATTCCGAAAATGATATGAAATTGTCAAATGTAATATATTATATCGGAAAAGGCATCTCAACTCCGTACCTCAACATATTTTGTGGTGTCGTTTTTCTAAAATTTTGTCAAATTTTGTCTCAAGACACACATATATTGTTGAGGGGGAGCGTCCCGACTGAAAATGTTCCATGATTCATGCGTGCACACATGTTTCTCTCCCGTCGATTTTTCAGAAAATGTCATATTTTAATCAATTGGTATCTCTAATATTATATTTTTATATTAGAGATAGGGGGAGAAAATGTGATTAAAATATAATATATCGCAACATGTGATCTTAAAGACTCAAGTGCAACTCTTTCCTTCACATGCCAAACTATTTCGTATATCAATGCATGTGTGTAGGGGGAGCTTTTCGGAAATGTAAAACTTTCAAGTGTTAAAAGTTTTGATTTTTATCAAACACTTTGAATGGTTTTCAATGGTTTAATGGTTACGATCTATACCCAAAACAACCTACTATCCACGACGGAACGATGGAGTCAAAAGGTGGTTTAGGATAGGAAACTAAGTCCTATGATCCAACCAGAACCGGAGGGATCTACCCAAGGACATTCCATAGCTAGAAATAGTTGTCCTTAGGAAAGATGGAGTGGAATGAAGCTGAATGCGGACCAATTACTTAAGTTAGCACTAGAACAATCACAACAAGGTGCTAATGATGACGTATTGGTAAGCATTGAAGGAGTTGAATATTCTATGCAACTTAGGTAGAAACCGGGTTAACACATCTTTTGAAGACAAGTGTCATGGACCCAGTGATGCGATGCACAACCCTTCCCCAGCCATTCGAGTTTCTCTCAAAAGAAACTTGTCTCATTGTCATGGAGATCAACACGTATCTATTGACTTTCTCACTCCGAGTCAGTTAATATTGAAAAGGTGGCAGTCTGCTCCAGCCTCCGATTACCAAAATGCACTTATTGAGTCTAGAGCCAAACGAGATCAATTTATCATCTCATTAGGACACAATCGAGTCCTACGCATTATCCTTGTGATATTGCCAGAACATCTGAGTGATACGATTCACAATGAAGATGGAAATCCTGCTTGAGCCAGCATTAAACAAGCTCATGGTAGGTAACTTGTGCGATTCTACACGAATCAAACTTGTGAGAACTGGAAAGCAACTAAGTTTCGATTCTTAATTGATTCAAACTTGATTCCAGGTTTCTTCACAAAATCCATGTGATCTTGCCAGAACATTCAGAGTGACACTCATTAGTGTTCACAGTGACGAATGGAAATCCTTCCAGTGTCAACATCAAACAGCATTGCGGTAGGTAACTCGCAAGATTCTCTATGAATCAAGCTTGTGACAAACTGGAAAGCAACAATGGTGCGATTCTTTTAGAATCAAACTTGTTCCAGGAAATCTGAATTGACGACTCTAATTAGACGGATAATTTATCCTTATGATTCACTCTTTACGTTCGCAGTCTGCTTTGAGACGGTCGAGTAAAGAGAACTGGCTACTACCGCCGGGAAACCCTGTCAAGGAGGTTCTTAATCGAATCTACCTGATCACAGGTACGGTATTTTAATACCGTTTAACGGTCTTCACCGACCGGAGGTAAAACGCTACCGAGTTAGGGTGAAATGTTCAAAGCCATTTCATCCGTGTCTATATATGTTGCTGCATATCAAGAAGGTGGCGTAGCTGTACAACCGATGACGATTCAGAAGTCACAAGAGCACAAGATGGCGATAATCAAGATACCTAAGAATGTAAGAATGTAATAGGTCATCTTAGTCACAAGGAGTACAGATGAAGATCTCAAGCACTCAAAGTCAAATGACAAAGGCTCAAGTTAAAGATCACGAAAGCATGAAGGAACAAAGCTGTTACAAACAAGATCAAGACCAAGATACAAGACCAAATCAGGAAGATCTCCTCTACAAGAATGTATTCACTCAATCATCTTATGCTTTTTAAGCTTTTTAAGATGACCGATACATTGGGGGAGATTGTTAGCCCTATATTTTATATAGCCGAACAAGAATGTAATAGGTCATCTTAGTCGTTAAAAGGTCTTGTATTGTAATAGGTTAGTCAGGAAAACCGGGCTTGGACTTTAAGCTAATATTGTATAAGTTAGGGGCGTAAGCCCAAAGCAAAGCCAAGCCCGGCCCAAGGAAACAAAGCCCACGGCCCAAATGGCCAAGGGTATATAAACCCTCTTCCATGTGTGGAAGAGGGTGTTGGTTCATTTTACTTTCTCTCTCTAGTAAACATTAACCTTCCAAATTCTCTCTTGTTTCTCTCTCTACTTTCTTCTCTTTCTCTCTCTAAATATCTCTTCTAAATCTTGTGTTATGGATTGAATAGGAATAACAGAATTTTTCACGAGTAGATCCCAAAATCAAAATGATAAAAGTAAAACCGAGGTCTAAATTTTTTATAATTTCAAAGTACATACTTTAGCGGAAAAAATGAGGCTTGATACGTGTTTTGAAAGAATTAAAAAGAACGGTTTTCGAGATGAGGATTTTAATGACAAACAATACGTTTACCTAATTGAAAACGAATTCGTAAATTTATGGATGCAAAATCATTTTGGGATGTATTCGGCGAAACAAGTGAACAAACAATTCCGAAGGAAGACGTTAGTTCCATCATGACAATGACTAAAATGGACTCGTTATCACCACCTTCGAAGGACCACGTCATTGAGGCATCAACTTCTAAATCCATTGAAGTGCCTCCAATTCCTAGCCCAATATCTATTGAGGCTAAAGGTTTTATCGACACCAATCCGCTCATCATTAGAGCCACCTAAGCTTAGTCAATCGACTTGTAAGACCATGGTTGTGAGTGCTCACATCGACTCTTTCTTTGATGATGATTTTGCCGAAATCGATCACATACTTCGTAATCCCAATGCCATTTTTAGGATTCTCCCAAAAAGACCTCTTCACATGGGAAGTATGATGATTATGAATTTGATCCCGAGATTGAGGAAATTATCGCACGAGAGCTAGCTCTTTTGCCTCCACTTCCACCTACAAGTGAAGTAGATTTTACCAATCTCGAGACCGAACTTGATGAGTTGGAATGTCTTATTTTCAATGAAGAACAACTCACGTGACCCAAAATCCCATTCTCGAGGAGTTACCTAATCAACACTTATCAAATGATAATGACGTTTACCACATTCGTGAGGATTTAACTTATCAACAATCCCCACCAAAAAATGATGGTTTCGTATTTGATCGTGATCTCTTCGAGAGAGTTTCTAAAATAACTCATGAGGGGAACGACAAACCTTGGTTTGACGAGCCTATCTATGATGAAGAAATCGATGAGATTAACGATCTTGTAGATGATGACATTTATCTAGACCCCGAGGGGGTGTATTTTTTTATTGATCATCGATTTGAGAATTTATACAATCCTCCTCCCGCCACCCGTGACTTAAATGTGAGAATTTTGAGTGTGACTAATATTGAACTGGAAACGCCAAATATTTTTGAAATTATTCAATCGGGTTTTCATGAAGAGTTTAAAAATGATGAAAAAGGAAAAGATTTTGAATTTAATTTAAATGATTTTCTTACTTTAACTCCGTCATCACCGCGTTTATAGAGTGCTACGAACTCGTCTGCTCCTTTTGACGATGCGTTTTTTGGATCTAGTGTGGGGGAAGCCCCTTATGTTCCCTCACAGTTTCCACCGAGGACGAGATATTCGATCCCGGAATTGCATTTATAGGGAAACCTCTGTCTTCCACCGATGCAATAAATGGAAAATCTTTTCGTTTGCTTGGTGTGAGTCTACCTCGAGTAGCTCAAAGCTATTATGCCCCACCCGTTGACCCACCTTATACTTCTTATCTATTTTCTTCTACCTCTTTGAGGTTTTAGCACATATTGAAGTGGCGTTCTTTCGTTTATCCCATGAAAACGAGGACGCCATCTTCGACCCCGATATTTTGCATCATCAAAGGACTTAGTCCTTAGTACCGATTGCTTTTTGGGCCTTGTTAATCATGTAAGCCTCACCAAAAATGACCTAACCATGATAATCCCTAAATGATCACATTTATGGGGATTTGAGTCGAGCTTTTGACTCAGTTATCAAAAACAAGGTTCCTCGTGGGGGATTCCCATGCTTATCATTGTAAATATTTTTGCTTTCTAATAGTGTAAATCAGAGACCTGTGCTCTTCCAACCTTTGGTTCTTGGTTGTTTGTGATTGTGATTTATTAATTTCATCGTCATCATTTAAGCATCTCGTGTTCGTTTTACGTATCACTCGAGATTCGATCGTTGCCTTTGAAAATTCCGATATCCGATGATATCCTTTTACGTTCTAACGTTTATTCTTTTAGCATAATTCATAAACGACTTTTAGATTATTCGTTATACCCTTTCCATGATCAAGATTAAGCATTCGACTTTTCTTCTTTAGTATGGTGGTGTTTCACCCTTAGACTCGAAACATTGAGGACAATGTTTAGTTTTAGTATGGGGGTAAATAGATAATTCACCTTGCTTATGCCATCACGCACTCCAATATTCATCTTTTGTTATCGTTTTGTTGCAAAATAAGGCTAAAAATGGCCAAATTTTAAAAAAATTCTCATTTTTCATAAGTGTTTAAGACACGAATGTAGGTTTTTCGATGGTGAGAATAAGAGTAATTTTTTAGTCGACCGTGCGTGTTGAGAACTTAGCTTCGATTCCTTAACTATATTAGGCTAAGTCTCATTAAATTGAGGACGAGAAATGATAGCGTTAATTATAAGTTACTATGCTAAACGTAGAGTACTCGTATTTTTTCAAAAACTCATGTGTCCTAATTATTTGTTCTTTCTCCCATCGCTTTTATATTAAATTGTTAATAAATAGGCTTTTTGCGGTTTAGTCTCTATTATTGGTTTTTGTTGGTCCCTTATAACTCTTTATTACTTATCAACCTTAAGTAATAACTCGTTAGCAAGACTCAAGTGTTTTGTTTTAACAGTTAATAAGAACTAAGAACAATTAAAACAACAATATCAATATAACTTTTCAACGTATTGACTTTTATTAAAATTCAATAAAGAATCTATAACCTACTTTGTTTGCGGAATAACAAAGTGGTTGAATGAAAATGTGGGGTGATCTCCTCTACATAAACTTTCAACCAAAGTTAATAGTCTAAGCTCCAATCTAAACGTTCATATGCTCTTTGGCTATATGGTTTTGTTGGTATCGAGAGAGAAGGTTTTTCAAGAGTTTTTACTCTTGTAATGGTTAACCTTCTCTCTCCCATGCACTCCTTCAATAGGCAGTACAAAACTAGGGTTTGCATTTCGCATGTTCCCATGCATAAGTTTATCCAGTGGGTGGTTCATGCCCATGCTGGATAAACAGTACAAAGTACAAATAAACTATTCTAGGAAAAGATAAAGGTTGTACTTATAGCTAACTATACAAGCAACCTACTTTGACTTAAAGTAATCTTTTCCCGCCTAATGCAACCCTTCAGAATACTGAAGTATCTTCAGTATTCTAGAGGAGATCGACATCATTTAGTTTGGTATTGTCAAGCCAAAATGAACTAAAAGCTCTTCTTCGGGACTTGTTCTTCAGCAACCAGACCGCCTAGTCTTTGAAGCAAAGACTCCTTTGTCTTCTAAATTATCTGGAAGAGAAATGTTGAACATCCTTCAACAAAACATTCTTCAGTAGGAATCTTTGTTCCTCTAGTCATGCTTCAGCAGAGTCACCTTTCTGCTGAACATGAAACACTTAGGGGGGTTTTATATTCAAATCCTAGAGTTGCTTTAGGGTCAGTAAATACTGACCCAACAATCTCTCCTATTTGGATATACAAATAACCTAAGTCTAAAGTCAATAGTAAGTGAGTATAACAACTTCTTCTTACTTGCACTGATCAATAAACTACTTATAAACATCAAATAATCATTCATTAACAAAACATTACAAATTACAACTGAAAATTATAGATGATTATCTAATCTACTTAGGCCTAAGTCCTTCAATGATAGGAGTCTGAACTGCTGGATCTGAGTTCCTGCTATCTAGTATTGCTAGTAAGCACATGCTGAAGGTTCTTGCACCTTTAGTAAGTTTTGGACCTCTATGGTGAGAATAGAAGATCTTTTGAACATTCCCAAGAAGTTCATTGTTCAAATCATCAAGGTCACTAATACCAACAAAGTCTTGACGTTCACGATGATTGAATGTAATCATCCCCAATTCTGGTTCTTCTAGTACATGCCCAAGGAGATGATTCAGAAACTGAATAAAGCCTTTGTATTTCTTTGTGGTGACAAAGATGTCACCCACACCGGGTTTAATCAGATTTGCTATTTTGTTCAGCTCTATTATAGGATCTTGATCCTCCAGTGAAACCTCAGTGCTGATGTTGAGGATCTCACCCAGCTTTTCATGATTTCTCATAAAGTGATCAATTCTGATGCGGACTTCATCCCATCTCTTGGACTTTCTCTTTACAATCTTTTCACTCATTTCTAGCCATTCAGTATAAGAGAGCTCCTTTTCTTGGAAGTCTTCTATGATATCCTCAGTCCCATCACCCATATAGGACCTCTGTTAGTAAGCATATCAACGCTTGTGATTTCAGAGAGATTTTTTCTGTTCAGTCTTGTTATACAAAAATTTTCATATAACATATTTTTCTTAAAGAGGCTTTCAACCTCAGGTTTCCTAATTTTCTCATACAAGCTCGTCTTCAGATCTATTACCTTCTCTTCTACTTGGAGCTTGTATAATTTATCAAGTTCTTCTTGAGTGGCCACCCAGCTTTGATTAGTTTTTCATTCAGTGTAAAATCACCTTTGTTCTTAGGTTGGAGAAGAGGTGAACCATCATCAGTTGTGTCATCGCTGGTGGTCAGACCATCAACGTGACTATCCTTAGCTGAAGACTCCCCCTTAGTCTTAGCTGGACTCTTCTCAGCAAATGGTGACTCATAGACAACAGGTTGTTTCTGAGCCTTCTTTTGTGCATGCTTGTGAAATAGCTGTTGAATAATGATTTTCTCCCCCTCAACAAAAGATTGCCTAGTAACTTCTGAGGACCCACCAGCAGGCAATAAAGCACAAAGAGAATCTAAAGTGAAGGATACCTTGGCCAGCATTGCTGGAATATTTTCAAGAGCACCCATTTTCTGCTGAATTTCATCAGATAAGTTCAGCTTTTGTTTCTCCAGCAATGCCACCCTATCCTTGATCTTTGAAACAGAGTCACATAAGTCATTAATCTGGACAGGTATTGGTGTGAATTCTAGTGGAAACTCCATGGAAGCACCATTGAGGAAGTCCATGAGTGTACATCTCCTGCTTAAGGGAAGTGGTGGTGGCTACATCTTTTACTAAAGGGTTTAGAGTAACGAGAATGAAATCTTTGATTTGTTCAACAGTAGGAGGAATTTGTCTTGCTTTAAGTGTTGTAAGTTCAGCATCAGCAATAACCTTTTCCTCTTTGAGCTTGGCTACCTGTGACTGAAGAACCAACACCTGATTTGTTAGTTCTTTTACCTGAATGGTTCTGGGGGATGGTGGCTTTGATGTTTGTTCAGCAATATCATCCTCAGGCTCACTATCATCAAGGTTGACTGGAACTCGTTCATCGAACCCAAGCTCCTTCTCCAATTCATCTGAAGACATACTGAACATAAAAGAAGGCAAGTGTCCCACCTTGGCGCCAGTGGTGAGAGTCACTTCCTTTGTTTTCTTCTCAACATCACCTCTAATGTGAGGATCAGTTTCAAGTCCTTCACCACCAGGGTTAGTTTTACCTGATGGATCCTGAGAAAGAGTCATTGATGAGTTAAGATCAATGATTATGTTTTTGGTTCCTTCAGTATGACCCTATTGTGGGGGTACTACATCATTAGAAACATATAGGCCAGGGTCAGCGTCAGCTGTTGTATTTGTTGATGCATCATTCCCTGATGCTGACTCAGAGTGACAAATGATAGAATATGGTAATTAAATTTGAGATGTATTCAGATTTAAATTACTTACTAATGCTGACTGCACACTACTGAGCTGAGGGTGCACTATATCTTCACCCTTATCCCCTAAAGAAATTGGGATAGGGGTTGACTTTAGGGCCTCTTTATGCATGCCACTTCCAGCAGGGACTGGAGGTGACGTTTGGCTTGGGTTCTTGTCCTTGGCCGAGGACTTAAGTTTCTTTGAAGCTTGGCCTTGGGAATCATCAGTAATTTTCTTTGATGAAGATTCTGTGGGGTTTCTCCTTTTCTTGGACTCACGCTTATATTTCTCAGTAGTAACAATAGATGACTTCTTGCGTGGTCCAGAAGAAGCTCCAGGCTTTTTGCCCTTTTGATCCCCTTCTCTAGTTGGAGAAGTGTCTTGTGGAGCTTTGTACACTACTGGACCAACTGCTGAGCAGATGTCCAGCATGGGTTGTGTAAAAGGAGGATCAATGGTACTAACTGGAATGTTCCAGCGCTTAAGCTCAAAGGGTGGAAAAGCTAATTTTTCTCCATGGAGTTTAGAAAACTCATTTCTAAGATGATCAACAAAAATGAGGGATAAAAATATAGTGTAAACAACATTTTTCTCCCTAGTCTTTTTCTCCAGCTTCCCATGAAGATCTTCAAATATTAACCTCCCAAAATCAGCCTTTATTCCCTTGGCCAGAAAGTATAAAATTATTGCATCCTTTTGATTTATCTGGTCAAGCCCTCCAGTTCCCCCCCCCCCCCAGGCATTCAATTAAAATGGTCATTCTACTTAGGTGGTAAACAACTTCTCTTCAGCCCACCCTTTTCAGTGATATCTTCAGTATACCCAATTTCTTTTTAAAATAATTTTTAACAACATAAAAATCGTTGGCTATACCCTCAAAGTCACTAGGGTTTTCCAAATAGTTTAAACCCACAACCCTTCTAAACAACTTTAAACCAATTTTACCATGAATCCTAGCTGTTGTAGAATCAAACTCTATTGATTTTTTGTTTTATGAAGCTTGTACCATGAACTAAAACTCCTTTAACATGTTTTGAAATATCATCCCAGGGTCTTTAAACAAAGCTTCATGAAGAACACATTTTGACAAAAAGTTCATGACTTCATTCCCAGGAACTGATTTGAGGGTGTCTGGTTTGAGTAACGTGGAGTTGTTGGGTTTAAAGATGATATCCTCAATAGGATAGTTAACATGAATGGATGGGTTTAGGGTGATCTCAACATCTTGTGAAGAAGATTTTGTTGCCATTGTTTCTTTGTGTGTGTTTTTCTTGATGAGAGAGAGAGAGAGAGTTTGTGTGTGTTTTATGATGAAAGAATTGGAAATGTGATATTAACTCCAATCTTCAAAAGATTTATATAAAACTTTAGACTGATTTGTAAAAGTTTTCTTAAACACTTGAAAAATTTATACATCTTTTAGGGTTTGTTTTAAATAATTGGCACAAACTCTCTCATTAATGTTCTACAAAAGGGTATGATTTTCTGTTGTCTTGAACAGTGAAATGGCTCATGTGTCAGGAAGTTGTTGACTGTGATATGGACGTTTGAAATTTCCTTAATAAACAATTGACACCTATTGAAAGAATGTTTTGTATTTATTCTCAAGAAATTTAATGCCATTTACTCCTTTTAATCACATGATTGATTTGTTTTAAAAGCTGTTGATCAGATATGTTGAACCTGATGTGAATACTTGTGAGCTTCAGTGCGTCAGATGAGGCGACAAAACCCCATATACATGTTCACATAAATGAACAAGACATATGACATTGCACGCTCCTCTACTCAGGCCTAGCTACTCATTTGTAATAAAACTTTGTTCAGAATTTTCTGAAGAGAAATTTTGATGACTTGTGATTATTTGTTCAGCTTCAGTGTATCATATAAGATGACAAAACATCATGTACATAATCACATATTGTGAGATAGACACATGACATTGAATACTTCTTTACTCAGAGACTACTACTTATAATTAATCAAAATAGTTAGGAAATGCTAAATCTTTAAGCTTCTTCAGTGAATGCTGAAGGTTCAGGTTTTGTATCATTAATGTTCAGCATACCAAGCTCCATTATCAATCTTTTGAAAGTTGGTTCATCCAGTGGTTTGGTGAAGATATCAGCCAATTGGTATTAAGTGGGGATGAAATGTAATTTAATGTCCCCTTTCACAATGTGATCTCTGATAAAGTGATATCTGATATCAATGTGCTTTGTTCTTGAGTGAAGGACTGGATTATTTGATATTCCAATAGCACTAGTGTTATCACAAAAGATTGGTACCTTTTCATATTTTATGTCATAATCAGCCAGTTGGCTTTTCATCCATAAAACATTAGTACAACATCCAGCAACAACCACATATTCAGCTTCTGCTGAAGACATGGCAACTATTTATTGCTTTTTAGCACTCCAATACACAAGTTTGCCACCTAGTAATTGGCAAGCACCAGAAGTGCTTTTTCTGTCCATATTACATCCATCATAGTCTGAGTCTGAATACCCTTTGAGATCAAATCCTGAGGACTTGGGGTACCAGAGACCTAGACTTGGTGTACCTTTTAGGTATATGAAGATTCTCTTTACAGTAGTAAGGTGTGATTCCTTTGGGTCTGCTTGGTATCTTGCACAAAGGCATGTAGAGAATTGAATGTCAGGTCTGCTTGCTGTTAAGTACATGAGTGAACCAATCATACCTCTATGCTGAGTCTCATTGACTGATTTTCCATTGAGATCAGGTCCTAAATTGTTAGGGGGTACCATTGGTGTTTTTATTGAAGCACAATTGATATCACACTTCTTCAGCAAATCCTTGACATATTTTCTTGATTGATGGAGATGCCTTGGTCAGATTGTTTTATCTGAAGACCAAGGAAGTATGTGAGTTCTTCCATCATACGCATCTCAAACTTGCTGGTCATAAGGTTGGCAAATTGTTTGCATAGTTTCAAGCTTGTTGAACCAAAGATGATGTCATCCACATAAATTTGTACCAGAATGGTGTCAGATTTAGATTTATAGAAAAACAGGGTGCTATCTATTTTTCCTCTGACAAAATTATGTTCAATGAGAAAAGTTAAGAGAGTTTCATACCATGCCCTTGGGGCTTGCTTCAGTCCATACAAAGCTTTGTAAAGCTTGTATACATGATTCGGGTATTTACTACTCTCAAAACCAGTAGGCTTTTTGACATAGACTTCTTCTTTTATGTCACCATTTAGGAATGCACTTTTAACATCCATTTGGTAGATGGTGAAGTTCATGTAAGTGGCATAAGCAAGGAAGATTTGTATGGCTTCCATACCTGCAACTAGAGCAAAGGTCTGATCAAAATCAACACCAGGCTCTTGATTGAATCCTTGAGCGACCAGCCTAGATTTATCTTTGGTCACCACATTAGTTTCATCTCTTTTGAGTTTGTAAACCCATATGGCACCAGTGGTTGATTTACCATATGGAAGAGGAACCAATTTCCAGACTTTATTTCTTTTAAATTAATTTAGTTCCTCTTGCATGGCATCCACCCATCCAGGGTGAGTGAGTGCTTCAGAAATCTTTGTAGGTTCAATTTCTGAGAGAAAATATGCATAGAGACATTCTCAAGGTGAAGAAACACTAAGTTTCTTTGACATAGATCTAGTGACTCTACTTTCTCCAGGATTACCTATTATGTTTACCAGCTAAATGTGACTATTTTGAGTCCAAGACTTTTGTGAAGCTGGTGAATAAGTACTGGAGACATGATTAGAGCTAGAGCATGGAAGTCCATGATATGGAACTTGAGTTGGACTGCCTCTAGTGTCTACTGAAGGATATACTATAGACAAAGGTTCATCATTGGAGGACTTTCTTCTTGGTTAGAAGAAACATTTCCAAGACCTAGTTCTCTAGAGACAACAAGAGAGGTTTGTACACAAGGCTCAGGTTGTTCATCAGCAGCTTCATTTGACTGATCATTTTGATCATGTGTGTGAGCATGCTGATCATTTTGAGACAAACCATTTTGGTCATTTGTGTGAGCTTGCTGATCATATTAATCATTTGTGTATCCGTGCTAACCAATTTGGTCATTGTGAGACTAATCATTTTGATCATTTGATTGGCAGCCATCAGTATTTGATACTAAAGGATTTCCTTTTGTAGGACTTGTCATATCTTCAAATGGATCAATATGAGGAACTGAATTGCTTGTTTGATATCTTTGAGAAGGCTCATAGTATTCATCAGATGGATAATTGTGAGATTCATGAATATGAAGTTCATCCTCTGATGGATTTGTAAATTTGAGAGCCTTAGAACTTTCATTGAAAGAGATATGGTAATTTTCTTCAATACATTGTCTTCTTGTGTTGAAGACTCTATATGCTTTAGATACTAGTGAGTATCCAAGGAAGTAACCATCATCAGATTTTTCATCGAACTTACCAAGGTGATTCTTGTGATTGTGAATGAATACTGGACACCCAAAAACATGTAAGAATGAGATGTTTGGAATTCTCCCCCTGAAGACTTCATAGTGAGTCTTCATGTGTCTCTTCACAATTATGGATCTATTTTGAGTGTAGCAAGCAGTGCCTAGAACATCAGTCCGAAATTGCTTAGAGAGAGCTGATCCAGCACGCATTGTTCTTGCTGCTTCAATCACAGTTCTGTTACTTCTTCCAGCCACAACATTTTGTTCAGGTGTGTAAGGTGATGAGAAATTTTGTGAAATTCCTTTATCATTACAAAACTTGATTAGTGTATGAGTTCTGAATTTAGTGCTATTGTCTGTTCTGAGTTGTTTGACATGAGTATCATTTTAATTTTCAACTCTTTTGATGAAAGACATAATGGCATCTGGTGCATGGCTTTTCTTTGTCAGAAAATATACCCAGGTGTACCTAGAGTACTCATCAACAATGACAAGTGTATATTTTTCATGACAAATGGCCCTAGGTGATACTGGGCCAAATAAGTCCATGTTAAGTACATGAAGACTTTCTTTGATTGAGAAAGTTTGTTTTGTTTAGAAATTGGCCCAATGGTGCTTCCCTTTTTCACATGTTGGGCATGGTTTGTCCTTGGAGACAAGTGAAGGAAGACCAATAACAAGATTTTGTTTTGCCAGCAGGGTGATTGTTTTGAAATTTTGATGTGAGAGCCTCTTATGCCAGAACCAATTTGTGATAGTTGAAGCTCTAGCAAAGAAACATGTCTCCTAAGTAGAGTTCATGTTCATGACATAAAAATCTTTAACTCTGGTAGCAATCATCACAATTTCATGATTAGAGTTGAAGATTGTACCTTTTTTGTCATAAACAGGACTAGGTATTTTGCATCACAATGTTGACTGATGCTAATGAGGTTATGCTTCAATCCATTGACATATGCTACCCTTGAGAAAACTATACCACTGCATTTCACTGAACCAAATCCTTCAGTAGTAGTTGATGAGTTATCACTAAAAACCACTTTATGACCTGGTTCCTCCTTATACTTGTGTAGATGACTTTTGGTTCAAGTCATATGCCTTGAGCAACCACTATCCAGGTTAAGGAAATGGTAAATTTTGTTTTGAAACCCACCTTTGATGGGTGGGGGTTTTAGATCTGGAAGGTATTCCAGATCTGGAGGGTCCTTTTGATGAGGATGATTAGGATTGCTCAGAAGAAGAAGGAGAGGTTTGAACAACATTTTCTTTCTTAGCCTAAAGGGCTTCACCTCTTCTGAACCACTCTATATGATTGTGATCAGATGTAGTGTGGACATTTCTTCCACAAGTTTCACAACATTTGGTAATAAAGTTTGGGTTTCTTGGTTTAATACCTCTTCTGAGTGAGATAATTCAATTATGTCCATGAGTGTCATGATCATAACTTCCACAAATGTTACACACAGGGTAATAGTGATAGTCATCTGGATGATGATTGCCCATACCACAATGAATACATTGTGGGAAAGGCGTGTTTCGCCTGGAATGGGATGCTCCAGTGTTATGAGCATCAACACTAGTTTTAGCAAGCAAATATTCAATATGTTCACAAATGCGATGGTCAGTTCTTTCACATTTGGTATAATAAATCACTTTTATGCAAGTTTCAGTAAGATGGTTATTTAAACCACATAAATCACAAGCCCTTTTAAATTGTTTCTTGTTTCTATAATGTGGAGAATTTGAAGGTTCATCCCTGCTTCGAGTTGGTGTTTGTTGTTGCCTGAGTTGTAATTTAAGATCATTGATCTCTTGCAAGACAAGAGACATTCTCTCATCTTCCTCAGTTCTAGCATTTTTCAGTTTATTTGATGAAAATGAAGAAGTAGTTCCCATATGTGACCCTTCAGCAGGAGCTGAAGAATTCTTTGATGTGTCAATTTTGACATGCTTGGGAGCACTACTTTTGTGTGTTGTGTGAGACTTGATGATTGACTGGATTAATTTTGGTCCAATAGAGGTTTCAACGCCAGCTAACTTCTCTAGAGGAGGAAGATGGGTGCTTGCTTCATTCTCTAAATCATCATATGAGTCATCTTCAGTAACCGAAGACCCAACAGGTGCTGATGAGTCAGCACTTGCATGAAACTCAGGGAGAAAGATACGTCCAGTGTCATGATTTGGTAAATTCTCTTCACCTGACCTTACAATGTTAGGGATTGAGCTACCATCCTCATTTGAGGCTTTGACAAAGACAATATCATGAGAGTTGGTGCTGGAAGATCCTTCAGCACCAAGCATTTTCCTTTTCTGAGCAGGAATTTGTTCATTGATGTATTGATTAACCCTATTAGATTTTCTAAGCCATGATTTAACAATATCTTTTGCTTCTTTTAGTTCAACTCTTAAGGATTTGTTTTCATCAATGATTTCAGTTTTAGCTATTGAAAAGTAAGTAAATCAAGTTTTGCCTTTTTTAGCTCTATTGACTTACTTTCATGATCTTCAAGTTTAAGAAGAATTTTATGATATTTTTCAAGAAGATTGTTTCTTTGTTCTTCAAAAAATTTAAGATCAATACACAGGTAATCAAAGACAAATTTAATGTCCTTTTTATCTTCTAATTCAAGAAGAGTTTGTACCTTTTTATTGTGATATTGACCCATTCACCATTACGAGCACTTTCTTTGGCCACAACATTAGAGTTTGACCCTTCATCATCAGCAAGTGCCATTAGCACCTTCACATTTACCAATTCATCATCATCTGAAGAAACATCTTCTTCATCCCATTCATAAACTTCAGCAACAAGTCCCTTGTTCTTTTCTTGCTTGGTGGGCTTTGAGGAAGATCCTTCAGTGCTGAGTAGAGCCAGTCTAGCCTTGATTTCCCTATACTTTGCTTTGAAGGCTTTTGCTAGTCTTAGTTCAGTCCTGTGCTGCTGAAAAAGAAGATGAAGAAATTTGTTTTTGTTGAAATGGAGATTGACCAGATGGTCTTGACTGAGCTGGTGAGGAATAAGAAGGAATTGATGTTTTGGAATAACAATCCTTAGCAAAATGACCAGCCTTTCCACATTTATAGCAATCAGTGTCAGCTGGAGCTTTTGTGGCACTGGAGAACTTGCCTCCTTTCTTAAAGAACCTTCTATACTTGGCCAGAAGAGCTCTTTCAAGAAATTCCTCTTTGAGGTCATTCAGATATTCCTCACTAGTTCTAGTATCTTCTTCATCATCAGGACTATCTTGGTAGTCTTGAATGACATCTTCACTGAAGAAGGCTGTTGACAAGGGTATATCCATGGTTTATGCTTTACTCTTGCTTGAGCATTCATAAATCCTATCAACTAGGTTTTCTTCATATTTTAGTTTCCTAAAAAGAGAGGCCAGATCACAATCTTTAATGTGATTAGCATTTCTCAAGCTTTGGCAGAAAATGAGCCACTTCTTTGGCAATGCATTAACAAAAACTATATTGATTTCAAGTTTTGAAAGCTCAACACCATCATTCACAATTTCATTAATCAAATCTTTATATCTGGTGAAAGTTTGAGTGAGGTTTTCTCCTTCTTTTTGTTTGAAGGTGTTGTATTGAAGCTTTAAATTCATTATTCTTGTTTCCTTCATATCAGAGGGTCCCTCATGATATAAAATAAGGTCCTCCCATGTAGATTTAGCTGTTTTGCAATTCACAACAGAATTCATTTAGTCATATAGAGGTACGAATATGATGAGACTTTTGAGACGCTGATCTAGGTTAGCAGTTTTTCTCTCATCAACAGTCTATTATACTTCAGGTTTTTTATTATCCCCAACCATGGGGACAAATGGACCATTTTCAATGATTCTAAGGAATTGAGGTTCGATTCCAACCATGTGGACAAGGAACCTTTTCTTCCAATTAGTGAAGTTTTCTACCTCTAGGACAGGAGCAGCATTGAGTTGGCCACCCCTGTACTCTAGGGTTTGTGGTATTACTTGAGCCATCTTGGATCTTGATTTGAAAACCTTAAAATGAGCAGTTTAATGAAAAATAAGAGGTTAGATAATCAAACTGCTATGATACCACTTGTTGTTCCCTTATAACTCGTTATTACTTATCAACCTTAAGTAATAACTCGTTAGCAAGACTCAAGTGTGTTGTTTTAACAATTAATAAGAACTAAGAACAATTAAAACAACAATACCAATATAACTTTTCAACGTATAGACTTTTATTAAAATTCAATAAAGAATCTATAACCCACTTTGTTTGCGGAATAACAAAGTGGTTGAATGACAATGTGGGGTGATCTCCTCTACTTAAACTTTCAACCAAAGTTAATAGTCTAAGCTCCAATCTAAACGCTCATATGATCTTTGGCTATATGGTTTAGTTGGTATCGAGAGAGAAGTTTTTTCTAGAGTTTTTACTCTTGTAATGGTTAACCTTTTCTCTCCCAATATACACTCCTTAAATAGGCAGTACAAAACTAGGGTTTGCATTTCGCATGTTCCCATGCATAAGTTTATCCAGTGGGCGGTTAATGCCCATGCTGGATAAACAGTACAAAGTACTAATAAACTATTCTAAGAAAAGATAAAGGTTGTACTTATAGCTAACTATAGAAGCAACCTACTTTGACTTAAAGTAATATTTTCCCGCCTAATGCAAACCTTTATAATACTGAAGTATCTTCAGTATTCTATAGGAGATCGACATCATTCAGTTTGGTATTGTCAAGCCAAAGTGAACTGAAAGCTCTTCTTCAGGACTTGTTCTTCAGCAACTAGACCGCCTAGTCTTTGAAGCAAAGACTCCTTTGTCTTCTAAGTTTTCTGGAAGAGGAATGTTGAACATCCTTCAGCAAAATATTCTTCAGTAGGAATCTTTGTTCCTCTGGTCATGCTTCAGCATAGTCACCTTTCTGCTGAACATGAAAGACTTAGGGGGATTTTATATTCAAATTCTAGAGTTGTTTCAGGGTCAGTAAATACTGACTCAACAGTTTCTAATTGATTCTAGTAGATTCCATGTAATTAAATTAAGAAAACATTTAAGTTCGCCAACGTCATGGTTTTGAAGTATTGACATCCTAATAATCAAAGGCTTCCCCACTAATAATTTTAAGTTCCTCTTCACCTAAATCAAGCAAAAATTTCAAGCTCACAAGGCCGAAAAATCTATGCAAAATAGAAAGTGAATATCTTAAAATTTAAAGCCTTAAAGATCCAAAATTCGCCTTAGCGTGAGGATATACGTCAAGTCGTATTAAACACCTCATGGTGAGGATAAATAAAAGACAAGGACAAGACCAAAGCCATAATAAACATGGCGAAGTTAAACAAAAGGTGGCAACCTATACAAATTGGTAATAAGTCTCATGTTCAAAACCGTTGTAAAACCGTGTTTATGGAGCTTACTTGTTGACTTAAGTTTTTGACATCGTTGTCTATTAGGAAAAAATATTTATTCGATGATTTTGATTACACCGTTTTGACTTTATTTTTGGACATAATCTCTATTTACGCATAAGTAAAAAATGTATCCTCGTGATCATTAACACAAAAATAAAATATAAGAGATACACCTTAGGAATAAGGGAGTTTAAGTACGTGATTAGAGAATATGAGTAGTGTTAGCATTACTAACTTATAATGACAATGATCTTGTTTCACGCTTAGCATGGAATTGGGTGAAAATCGAGGACGACGAAATTATTTCTAACGAAGCATTCACGTGTTCTTATTCTATGATCCTAAACGTCCCATTTTACGATGAAAACAATACATTATGTCTAAAACACACGTAGTAGTTAATTTAAATTTACGTTTCAATAAATGTCATATAAAATGGATTTTGGAAGTGCTATGATACTTAATTCTAACATTACGTGAGGGCACGACAATAGTTTAGTATGGAGGAGTGATGAGACTGCATTTATACATAGTCTCATCGTCCAAATCGGGCTTAAAATGCTATAAAATGTCATAAAATACCGTAAAATATGCTTGTGTTTGTTCATTGTGTATATTTTAGGTACGAATATTGTGAATTCAACAAAAGATAACAAGAATCAAGCAAAAACAAACACGGGAAACGAAGCCGCACAAAGAACCGGACCCGATTCATGAATTTCTAAAAATACCCTTGAAGTTTGAAGATTTGTCAAGAATGGTCCTTCATATTTTGAAGGCTTGTCACTTTTAAACCTTGTAAATCTCAATTATTACAAGATTGGTCCTCAAGTTTCAAGATTATACCATTATAGCCCTTGAAGATTGCTAAAAATTACATTTATAGTCCTTGATACAAGATGTACAAGTTTGGAGGGGGCAAATGTGACAACTCTAGATTTTAAGATTTGTCACCTGTGAATGTTTGACCTTAATTATGCGTTGAGTGTGCGTTTATGTGTTATATGTTTGTGTTTGAGACTTTGACTTGGGTTCAGACATCGTTTTTGTAGTACGTGGTACGATATACGATGGGAATAGTTCATGCTCATGAGTTTACATGGATGTGACTATGAAGTGATATGACGTTTTTAGGTCATTTTATGTGAATGTAAATAGCTATTGGTATTATATTGTTATTTTACTTTTCGAGTGTACGTATTTAATATTGTGTACGTAATGTTATTACGTAATTATATATGTAAGCATTTAGTGGTATAGGTTGTGGTAGTTTAAGAGTTATAAGTTAGGGATTTTATAAGAATGAAATTATTCAGAAATGGAATTTATGTATTTTTAATATAGTAGTTTAATTTATTAGTTTAAGGGTTTAGGTGTAATTAATTAATTAAGGAATAAATAAATAAATAATTAATAAATATAAATAAGGAAATATTAATTAAAAACGAATTTAATAATTAAATAAATTAAATTTTATATTTTTGGAAAAGTTTGTGAAATAGTCGGCAAAAGAAAAAAAAAGAGAAAAAGAAGGGGGCTTTTTGTATTGGGCTTGAGCTAGTAGTATATACTATATAAATAGATTTGATAAAAAACAAATACAATCAACGAATGAAAAAAAAATACAGGAAGGAAAAGAAAAAAAAAGGGGAAAAAGTTAGGGTTCTTGAAAAGAAAAAAGAACATGGTTTTGATCATCTAAAGGTATTGATCTTTATTAAATTCTTGTTCTTATTTAATTAATTATGTTAGAATCATGTTAATAATCATATGATGGATTAGGGTTTTTAATTTTCTGGAGTTAAAATAATTTAGGGCTTGAATTTGGTAAATTAATGAGGGATTTTTAGGGTTTAAAATCGTTTTTTTAGGGTTTAAATCGGATTAGGCAGAAACTGTCGCTAATATGCCAGAATTCGTCGCTAAACTGTCAGAATCCGTCGCTAATGTCTGGGCAGATTTTAGGTAAAATCGTTTTAGTCATAACTTATTCGTTTTTAAAGCTTTTTGGGTGATTCAAAAGCCTAAAATTATGTACTCGGAACTTACTTTTCAAATTATCAGAATGTATAGCCTATGAAGGTCAGTAGCTTGGTCGAATTATTTGTACAAGTGTCGAGTTCAAGGTTAATTTTCAGACAACGTGGTTTAAAATCGTGTATTGGATATTTTGAGATAGTGGACACTTAGAGGGCTATCATGGGGCTGATTTGGGATGTATCCATCATAGGGATTATTACATTGATGAAGGATTAGAGTTCCAGAGTCAATGTTAACCTGTGTATTATTGTATTGTGTGCTTTAGATAATTGATTGTTCGTGAGGAGAATTTGGATTGCTTTTCGTAAGGTGAGTTCATAGTCCCATTTTTACTGAGTTTTAAATGTTTTCTTCTAGTATGGGATGGAGATGACACTTGTGGTGTTCTTAAAATGTTTTGGTACTATATTTTTATAAATGTTTGGACATAGATGTGTTATTGTGTGACTTGTGTGCTTATGTGTTCTCATATGTGCTTTGATATGTGTTCTGATATGTGAATCTTGATTGTGTTATCATTGGGATTGGTACATAGATGTATGGGCGTCTATGGGACCAGTTGTGATGTGTGTGGAGCGTGGGGCACGATCCGTCCTGAGTTCTTGGTTCTGAGTTCTTGGTTCGTGGGGCATGATCCGTCCTGAGTTCTTGGTTCGTGGGGCACGATCCGTCCTGATTACTTGTGCATCATCTCTTCGGAGGAAAGATATCTCGATGGGGATATAGTTCATCTTCCACAGGTGGTGTGGGAAAGATCCGAATAGTTTGGTGTGTGTTCTTGTGTGTGTGACGGGATACTTCTTGATTGTTATAGTGTGCTTTGTGAATTGTAGATGTGATCGGTACTTGGTTTAAGTTTTGTTGTGGATGCATGTAACATGATTATCATATTATGGTCCATTACTATAAATTGTTTTTCTTCAACTTATTTACAGCGGATGTCAAGGTTTCTTATGATGTTCTAGATAACTTAAACCTATGTTCTCACCAACTTTATGTTGACAGATTTTAGTGTCATTTTCAGGTGAGGTAGTTGTGCAAGATGATGTTAGAAGTGGCTAGAGTATAGAGGCTGCTAGGATTGCATTAGGAGGAATCCCTTTCCTCTTAGATTTTATTTTGTCTTTTGATTTAGTAAATTGTTTGATACCTATATGTTTGATGTGTGTTATTTGAATGTCTTTGGTAAGAGGTAGGCCTGTTACCTACTTACCTAGACGCCTACATTATTTTGAGATATTGTCACGACATTGTGTCACCTTTTTATGATATTTCTATTTCATTTAGTTAACTCTATAGACACGTTATTGTTGTGATGATATCCATACGTCGCGCCCCATATTCCGCCATGGTAGAGTGTGACAGCAAAATTCAATTTGGCTATACTTGTTATTAAAGGGAATGTGGAAAATGTTGTTGTAAACATGAAATATCAAACATTGCATAGTTCAGGGGGGCAAAACTATCACAAAGATAACCCATACCCCCAAATTACCCGACTAAGCCCATACATTAATCCACCTAAAGCCCACAATCACATCCCTACTACCCTAACCCAATCCAATACCTAGCCCAAACATTGTCAACGTCACTAACCACTAAACCCTATTAATATTATTAAAACACTTTAAACCGGTTTTAATACTACTTTTATGGGGCAAACACAATCCACTCCCCTAATTCAGATCTAAACCCATCTGTTCACACTCCCTAAACTTCATAAACCTTAATTCCTAATCAAACTCATATCAAAGGGTTATCAGTTCAAGACCTCCAGATTAGCTATTAACATCAATTTAATCAAAACCTCATCCCCAATCTGGTCCCCCCCCCTTTACCCATGGGTTCAACCCAAGGGTGCCCTGACCCACGCTTTTTCAAAAAGAAAAGATGAGAGCAGTTGATCAACAACTCACAGAGAACCCTTCTTCCCCACACTTATTTGAACGCATGGGATTGCTTTCCAACAGATGGCATGTCAACATCTTCACATGGCATCAAAAGTTGACCAAGAACAAATTTCAAATTAAAGGGCAAATATGGAAGAACAACTGCTTAGGGTTCATATATTTTATTGCATCTAGATCATTCCATAGTTTTGTATAAATAGGGGCCGAATGTGGCATTATTTTCTTTGTTCTAGCATTTGTAAACATTTTATTTTAATGAAAGTTTGAATTTAATTTTTTTAACCTTGCTGAGTTCCACTTTATTTACTGTTTTCTTTAGTTTAATTTTTATGTTTATTACAAATCTAGTGTAGTATTTATCCAAAAAACTTTTGCTCAAAAATTTGGCAAAGCCTTTTTTTGGAGACCCAATGTAAAAGCTTTTATAAGCTTGAAGCCTGACAAGCTTAAGGTTTGTAAGCTTATACAGACTTGCTTCTTTCTTGTTTCGTGACATTTGTGAAATTTGGTTCAAAAACAGTTGGTTTACAAGAGTTTGAGTTTTGTTTCACGCATAATACTTAGCATCCTTATTCCTTCCTTGCATTTTTGAAGACATAACATCTTATCTTTGGTCTACTGTAGACTAGGGGTGCAAACGAGCCGAGCCGAGCCCGAGCTTAACAGGGCTCGGGCTCGGCTCGAAACATAAAATAATGGGCTCGAGCTCGGCTCGATAGCTCGTCGAGCTTTTACCTTTAAAGCTTGAGCTCGGCTCGATGAGGATTCGAGCAAAGCTCGAGCTTAACTTGAAAAGCTCGAAATTATATATACGAAATAAATATATCATTATCGTTTACACACCACCACAAATTCTATGTGTGTACTAAACTATGATAACGACTATCAATAAATTGTTTAAGTTTTTATATAGTTACTCTTGATAATAAGGTTAATACTTAAATGAACGTTTTCGTACTTATATAAAAATATATTTATACTAAGGCTCGAAAAAGCTCGATAAGGGCTCGAGCTAAGCTATCAAAAGCTCGAGCTCGGCTCATTATATGTTTCGAGCCATACTATTAGGCTTGAGCTCGGGCTTGGGCTCGATAAAAGCTCGGCTCGATCGAGTCGAGCTTGAGCTCGAGCTCGAATAGCTCGATAAAAGCTCAGCTCGTTTGCACCCCTACTGTAGACCACTCAACAAGATCTCATCCTCTTCACAGCCTCTTGCAGGCCATATCAGTCCAAGGATAAGGCATTAGCAAAGGTTTACTTGGCCTGAGCAAGGCCAAGTGGGGTAACCTGCTTGAACCCCCCTTGTTTTCCTATTTGTTTGTTAAGTTTGATAAGTGATGATAGATTTGGTTGTTCTTTAGTGGTAGAAATAGTGTTTCATCTTTTCTTTTCAAGTTGTTGCATGATTTGAGTAATTTGGAAGTAATTTTAGTTTGGATTTAAGTATAATTCTTTGTTAAATCCTAGATTTTAATTTTATAAGTGGTGTTTGGATCAAGATTCTGTGAGCTTGTGTGACCACAAGACTCACACAAGATTGCCTACACATCTATGTATAAGTAGGTTTAGAGGTTTGTAGGTAATTGTTTATGTAGTTTAGTTGAGCAAAAAGTTTTCAACTATGTGCACTTTTCTGTCATCAATAGGATATTCTAGGTATTGATTTTGAGTTTTTGGCTTTGTAATCTTGTTAAGTGTTAGCCTCGGGTTAGTTAGGGTTGTGTACAACTGCCTTGGTATTTATGTGTCCTTAATATCTAGTTTAGGGGTGCCTAAATTCAGTCATTAACAAAACACATCAGCAAAACCCCACTTTATGTGTATCAGCAAGCATTTAGACCTTGTTATTGTGTTTTGAGACATGGAAATTGGCACAAGGTTAGTTTATAGGGTAGTTTAGGTGTAGATCAGTTGGTAGTTAGGGTTTGGTGAGCAATTGTTGGCCTTTGGGTAACATTTAGCCCACTGTCATAGCCAATTAGCCCAACAACATCAACTTTCTGCATTTTCTTTATTCTTTTTACTGTTCTTATTGATTGATTATTGGTGTTGTTGTTTATGTTTTTTTGTATTTTTTTGACTCCCCATAACCCAACTGGTTGTGGGGGTGCCCTTGTGCCCAGTAATCATCCAAAAACGGGCTCCCAATACCCCTTTTTCAGTTTCTGTTAACAAGCAGTGGGAACCAAGTTCCAACTGACAGAGCAAAGTAGCCACTGTTATTGTTAAACCAAAAATGTCACTTTCAACTTTATGCTTTTTTGTCTTATTAGGATAATTTTCATCTTTTCTTGCATTTTTTATTTTTCCCAGTTAATATACATTAAAATAGAATTTTCCAAAATGTTTTTATAATTTTCCCCATTATTTTATTATTTTTTAGGATTATTTAAATTTAAATATTGTTTTTAGCCATTTACAAATTGAAAATCAGTTTTAAAAGTTCTAGAAAAATACTTTTTAGTTATAAAATAATATAAGTAAGATTTTTATTTGATTAAAAACATATTTTGGACTTTTTGTTAATTTTATTTAATTTTAGGGCTTTAATTAGCATTTAAAATTAATTATTAAATTAACAATAAGTTTTAAAATATTATTATTGAATTTTTATTCTTATTTATATTATTTAGGATTTATTTTTATTTTTAAATAATTTTTAGTTTAAAATTTTAATTTCGTCACATTTTGACGTTTTACGTTTAATTCGTCATCGTAGTTTAATTTAGCGTAACTCGTCATTTACTTTTTCACCCTTTCTCTCTCAAAAACGTTACTAATCCATATACATAATATTATTCTTGGCACAAATCATCCACCTCATTCGATAACGAACTTGCAATATCGGTCTTCACGTTTTCCTAAACACGTTGACTTACTACTTGCCATTTATACGCTTTTTCCTAAAAGTGTGTAATTTACCTACATCAACATGCATAACACATCATAAAAGACATATTATCAACATGTAGTTTCAGGTAACGTATTGCTATCATCTAAGAAACATGTAACATCATTTTTCTAGATTATTATGGATCTAATTATGTCTATATTAAAAAATATAAGAACCCTAATTAAATTATAGTCAAACATCAAGAAAAAAACATAATATTTACACCATTTTTTAGCATTTTATGTAATTATAATGCATATGTATTTGGCTCGTGATATCACTGTTGGAGTTAAACAATTATATATCAAATATACATCGAGACATCAAGAGATATGCAACGGAAATTAAAGGATCACATGCAAATATAATTAACAAAAAAATAATTAGAATGTATACCTTCTTGATTAAATCAACGTGATGAACAAAAACACTTAATCAAGAATCCCTTATGTACCATACATAAATTAACAAGCTTCCAAAACCCAAAATAAAATTTAAGATCTCTCTAAGTGTATACACAAAATATTTAATTCAACTACGATTTATTTCTTGGTCTTACCACTTGTATAATACTTTAATCAAAAAAACAACCACACTTGTTTTGTTCTAGAAATACACTGCTACAAAAAGGGACACAAAGAGACTCTATAGTTTTCAGTTGTAAGAAATGAAGCCTAAAACCCCTTGTATTTGTAGGCTTAGTCTAGAGATGAGTTTGGAGACCTTTTCTCTATACAAAAAAATCTTTTGGTTGTCTCCTCTTGTCCCCTATGCAAACCATCCATCTTAAGAGATAAGTATCCCTTGGAGTTGACATTTTGACTTCTAATTTTAGTAATTGTAATTACACTAATTAACTTTAAGTCTTAATGCCTTTATAGTTAGTCCTTTAAACCTTTTCACTTTTAATTAACTACCCTTAAGTATTTGTTAGTGGAAAATTAAGTATATCAATATATATATATATATATATATATATATATATATATATATCTATACTACATTATAAAGGGTGTATCCCTTTGGTTGAAAGTTGAAAATGTTGAATGGTTGAAAAATGTGGGTCCCACTAATCTATATCTATACTACATTATAAAGGGTGTATCCTTTGGTTGAAAGTTGAAAATGTTGAATGTTGGAAAAATATGGGTCCCACTAATGTATATTTATATTACATTATAAATTGTGTATCCCTTTGGTTGAAAGTTGAAAATGTTGAATGCTTGAAAATTGTGGGTCCTATTAAAAACTACTATATGCAAATCTTATTCATTAAAAAAGATATAAACTTTCGTTAATTAAACAAATGGCACCCTTTCATCCAATTGAAACATACTTATAAGATATTTTGAATTATAACATGTTACAACGCTTTGAAATAAAAGTTTAATCTTTTGACGTTATATTTTGAACTTCACCGAAACACTTACCACAATATCGCATCGTGTTAATTATCTGTTGCTAGACAATTTCCGCCGCTATGCGCGGGTACTCGTCTAGTATATATATATATCTTTACATTATATATAAGAGGAGGGATATGCCACATAAGCATGTTATAAATCCACGTCAGCATCATACGGCCCGTGATCTATCATTCGGGTCGTGACCCGGCTTATATTCCTATTCAACAGAAATCTTCTTCACCTTTGTATTCGTTTTCTAAAACCCTAATCACTAACCTCTACTCGATCCCACACCAATGGGATTAATAAATCAATCAGCAACCTCTTGCATATAATCACTATCTCATCACACCAATTAAATCAATTGAATCAATTAAATCAATGTTGTGTGATTATTAGTTACTATCATGTGTTGATTGCTGATTCATAGTAATTTGTAACAGTTTGGGAGCTGTGGTTATCAAACACAAAAACGTTTCATATCAGGAGGAGCACGACTTCTTTAAGAATGTTGTTCAGGTACAGGATACAAGGAGACCTGTTGCACGGCTTCTTTATGGTTATTTTTCACCTACAGGTTAGGATGTAAATCTATAATTAACGTACACTTTTCACCGCTTTTTTCAAAGATTAGGTTATACAGATAAGATGATGGCACTGTTTTGTAATACATGAATTTAGGAGATTTTATCATATCTGATGCATTGTGTTGCTATTAATAGGTTATGCTTTGTTGGAATTGGGACGCTTAGATTCCAGTTACGCTTCTCAGGAAAATAAACATTAACAACCTATTTCAAAACTTGAGTTTGATTTTAAAAGGCGAAGATTGGCTAAAAAATAAGGTAAAAGAGATGATTTATATAGAGGTATGATCATATTTTTTCACCTAAATTACTTTGTTATTGTAGTAATATTTTTATCATTCTTAGTGGTTTTATCGTCTTTTGAGCTACACAGATCTTAGAGTATCACTCATAGATGTTGCAAGGTTGTTGACATTGTTGACCCTTTTAAACTTCAGGTATAAATTTAACTACTTTTAAATGGTTTTGATAACTTGATATTTTTAATTTGTACATTTTTAAGATATTGAAATATTGTAAAAAGATATCCAGACTACATAAGGCGTCTATTCAAAGACGCTCATGTCATGGAAAATGTGCGAGCGTACAATCAGATGATCAGTATGACACCGCTTGGCGCAAATGTTGACGAATCTATTAACAACAGGACGGGGTCGTATGTGTTCAAAGTTTCAGATCTGATATACCAAAAGGCGTTTAGTTGTGATTCTGTTAACATGCCTTCGATGGATGGTTGTTTTGATAAATGAGGAATAAGTCAGAAGCATGGTAGTGTGTTGAGTATAAGTGGTGTCATACCATTGGCGACGCCTTTTGGTACCACTTTATGTAGTAGTGTCTCCCACAAAAATGCCTCTATACGTAAGTATACTATTTCCAACTCTATTTTTCTTCAATAGTTATGGTGTATGTGTGTTAATTTTTGGGGTTTTATGTATTTTATAGTAGGTACCTTGAAAGAAACTTGTGGGAAGAGACATACAAGGTATAATCAAATTGTATTAATGTATCCTCTTATAAGAAAGAAAAGTCACTCAAGAGTGTTTGCGCTGCAAAACAAGATACAAACAGATCAAAGGTATTGATATGGTACCCTCATTATGGTCAACATGGTAGTCTAATATGACTATATTTTAAGATATCCTATGAACCCCTGTTCTTTAATATATAAAGTTAGATATTTATGTGTTTATTTGCTAATCTTAATGTGTTCCTGTTGATATATTCAACCTTCTTTTGTAGTAGCCAAAAAGCTATCGATGTTGTGAATGTTTTGGTGTCAATATTACTATAAATGTTAAGATATAGTCATATTACTATACTTTTAATATATAGTGGGAAGAAACAGTGCAGGGGAAGAGGCAGGCGGCCTAGGATTTTGACACAATGATGAGTAACACGAGTCCAATAATGGGGGATGTATTTTGCTAAAACTTTTAAGTACATTTATAATATTTTTTTTCATGACTATACTAAAGAAAATTTTCCATCGATTTCAAAATAAACGTTTAAATTTGTCTAATGCACACATCGTTTGCAGGGTGTTTGGGTGTGTGTACTGCAAAGGTGTAGTATTAAGGGATGTTTGGCTATATCTACTACAATATGTGTATCCAACTGAAAAGGTTCGGGGTTGGTTATATAATTGTGCTTACCTGTTTAGTTTAAGCTGATTAGCAGATTCAAGCTTGTGGAAAAATTAGGTTCAATTCAGCAATCCCAAACGCACTATTAAGCCTATGATTCAGTCTTTTATGTTTTCCGGATCATCATTATATGAAAGAGTAGGAAGGGATATGTAATTTTGACGGATGGAATGATGCTTTTGATGTGTAGATGTTACAAGAGTGTGGTATCTATAACCAAGTTTAAGGTTTTGTTGAATGATTGTGTTTTTAATCATGCTCTGAGCATAGTTTTAACTGTGAGGTTGATAATTTTTAGGTTTTATGCAGTTGTGATGCTTATCAGACATGCTAATTCCCACGTTCCACTAGAGTGGTTTTCAAACTCATCCAAACATTACTCTTATCGGAGAGGAGGTACTAACACTACTTCTGCATGTGCACCATATAAAATTTTTAGCTGCTTAATTCTTTAGGAAGCTTATTCGCAATTTGTTAATTTTATCTAACATGAAAAGAATTTACTCATTCGTGTCAAATAAACAAGTTTATCAAATTTATTCAGTGTTATGACACCATAGATTGATACTTCAGCTTATTTACTCACGTTCTGAATTCCCAAAGCATGGTTTTTTACAGTTTGCTCTTCCCGCCCAGAAACTGACACAAAAAGGGTGATAATGGACGTAATTTGAAGTAAACATCCATTGTTAATTGTTGATTAATTGTTGCAGGTAGATTGGGGAAAACTTTGAATGGTTAATGCTAAAAAGGAGTTTTTGCAATTAGACTAAAAGAACCTGACAACTGACATTTTGCTATTTATTTTTTGGTTTTGCTATTTGATTTTGTCTTTAAAGGTGTGTATCATTGAATATCTGTACAACAACCTTTTAATCAGTTCCAGGTGTTGGAGATGAATATTGCTTTAGCCATTCCTGTATCATCGGCATTCAAATTCAGACCTCCATTCTCTTATGATGTAAATAACAGCGGTAAGTCCTCCATGCTCTTTTAGTTATATAATACATATTAGTACTATATGCTACCTTGGTGATATCGATAATCGCCCAAATACTTCACAGTCCATCCAAACTTTTAGCAATTTCTGGTTAATGACAGTGAACCTCAAACAAACTCTTGCTTTTACTTTTCTTGAGGTAAATAATAAGCAATATCTAATAAGCTGGTCATTTTCTGGCCAAATAACAAAGCCGCATGTATATATCCTTAATTTATGGTTCAGCTCTTTTTTTAGGTTCATAGTCGATGTTAAAATCTATATCCTATGTTGCTGCAATCTCTAAGGTGTTAAGTGGGTCGAAAGTCACCGAAGATGTATATATAATGCATACACTAAGTTACTTTATTCTCTTAACTATTGTTTAGCCTCGAAGCAGAGTCTCATTTCCATGTCATATGTGTTACTCAACATCGTTATTTGCATGATTTAGACAAGGACTTATAAAGGTATGTCATAGTTATTATTTTAAGAAATTGCCTTAGTCGATGCCTACTAATAAATCTATTAAGATTAATAAAAAGGTTGCACTGTTATTGTTGTGATTTTGAGATTTAAGGAGGTTGAAGATGGTCATGGAGATACTTGAGGTTAAGGATGAAGCAAACACTGCCCCAACAAAATATAAGGTCATGGTTTCCGATGGCCAAGTAATTGGACATTTGATATAACAGTGGCTACGTTTCACGACCATATAAATTATGCATTTCAAAAGCTAAAGCCTATGGCACTAGACAAGGTTGAAGCATAACATCTTTATCTTTTTGCAACTACGGCTATTTCATCTTATGCTCTTACCTTCCCATTTGATTCTTTATGTTGCTTTCCGACGTTTGCAGCGAAACTGAGATTGGTTGCAGCGTATGCCCTTCATCTTGACCGCATTCTCCGAGGATGATAGTCTAGGCACTTCCTGACTGCAGTAGTAGATGGTTATCGGTCTGAATCAGGTATTAATTTTTGGTTATATTTGTTTTAGTTCCATCATGGAATCATGTTAACTAAAACGAAGCGAGTAAATATGTAATTACAGATGTAGTTTTGGATTTCACTTCTAAAATTAACATTGTTGGGGCAGGAAAAACGAGCAAAAACTAAAACGAAGCGAGTAAGTGGGTCCTAAACCAATCCTGTTATTACCAACACTTATTGACCCTTAAACCAATTTTACCTATTATCAAATTCTCTGAGGTTGCAGATTGCCAGTACGTTAAGTTTAACAAACTCTTCAAGAACTTTTGCATCTTTATAAGAAAAATCAAAACCTTGCATACTATATTAATACACTCCCAACTTTTGACAAGAAACACTTGATAGGGTTAGTGCCAAACACTCATTCTACAAGTCTTAAATTAGATATCTGATAGAAACTATTGAATGAAAAAAATATATAGATGCACAGAGATGATACTTTGTGTGCATATGTACAGTATTTATAAAAAAAATTATCTTGAAATTATTTATGTACATAAATACTCTGTACAGTATTTATGTACAGAGTCCGAAACTATTTCTTCCCAAGGCCAAAATGTCCTTCAATTTAATGCCATGAAATTATATATTATCAAGCATTATATGTTAGGTATTTTTAGTAAAATATTGGCTTGAAAAAGTACATATGGTCGAGGCACAAAAGTCGCAAAGTGAAGGAGCAACTAACGTTTACAAGGTTTCTGCTTTCTATAATGCTCTAATGGTTGGATCCTTTATCATCCCTTAACTAAAAGAATGCATATAATACAAAATTGTTGTATCAACTTGATCCGAATGTGCAGTTTTGTCAATGAACCCGTGGATAAGTAAGCCTTTCTTGCAGACCGATCTTTCATGACACAACATGAAACGGATAGGCAAGATCTGCACAAACTTTGCAACAAATATAAACAGATATGTCAGAAAGGTCAAAGGTGTATTACTCATAAATATTGTATTGCCATGTTTATTGGTAAGTGTGATGATGTATTGCAGGTATCATGATGGTAGTCGGCATCCATCTCCCAACATTATTTACAAATGAGCGTCATCATGCCCAAAAAGAATCCAACCACCATGATTTTGTTAATGGAATTCCCATCGAGCAATATGCATAAATGCTACCATCATAAATGGGAATGTATCATTAACAATATGTATACTCAATAATCATGTTGTTCAGCTGATAAACCTTTTGCCTATTTGGCGCATGCTCATATTCTCAGATTCACAAAGTCTGAAGTGAAAGTCTTTCGGATTAGCATTGAAATATTAGCTGCATTTCTAAATGTATTAATGATTTAACCTGTTTTCGTATCTTACGTAATATATAGAATTTCTGTGAACTTTCAGATGTCATTTATTGCATTAGTTTGTCTTTGTGCAGATTTCTTGGATTGTAGTTGCACGCAACGCTGATTGAAATTGTTTTTGGGATATTGTAGCTTCAAGGAGAAATGAGAATCGACCCGTCTAAGACCTTTCTTCAATAGGCTAGCTAAGTTGCAGCACATAAAATAAGTTGTGACGAGTCTCAGTGATTGCCCTGACTGCCATAAAGGGGGACGAAAAGGAGTTGACTGGTCTGCACGGACGGTGTTTGGATGTGTGCTTTACCAGTGATTATGTGTATATCAATTATAACAATATGTAACATGTGAGCATAATTTTAAGGCAACTTTTTTTATCCCTGCATTTTCTTCACCTTTAATTTAAATTCTCTTTTTTCTTTAAATTAAAGATAGCATAGGGTTTAGAAGATTATGAGATATTTAAACTTTGTAACAGGAGTCCTAGGGTTTGAGCTGGGCCTTGCCAGAAACCAGATTCATACAAACCAACGAGCACAAAAGAATTGATCAGCTACTCTTCCAATGGGTACAAATCAGGATACTTTTAGTTGGAAGAATACTTGGTTTTACCGAAACCAACAAACCCAAAACCATTTCTAAATCATGAAACATAAAGTTTTACTGACATTTAAAACGTATGCGACTGAATAAAAATGGTATAGGCGATTAGGCGGTATTTGAGCGTTTCTCATGTGAAACATGCAGCTAAATAGCACTACCATGTGCAAATCTCACTAACTAATTTCCACACCATACGTTAAAAAGACAATGCTTTCTTCTTCAAGCCCCATTTCTTCTTCGCAGTCCTAATTGCTTCTTCTATATTCTTCTGAAGAACACCGAACCATTGATGGTAATGTGCCTCAACCGCATCAAACTCTTGCTTCAAATCTTCACACCTATCTTTGTCATTTTGAAAGAGCGAAGAACAATTAGAAGGGCTCTTCATACATGTGATTTTTTCTACTACATGTCAACAAAAAAACCTTTTGCGGGCTCGCTTTGTCGCTGAGTTCAGAAGAAAAAAACCAACGTAACATAAAATATTAAGAGTGTTAACAGTGAGTAACAATTCTACATATATATCTAATGATCTTATAAGCCACTGATTGCCAAACAACAAATTCTACATGTAAAGATGAGCACGTTATATGAGTTGATTGCAGCTTCTTCACTCACAGGAGGTGGTGGACTGGTGGGATCTGGATCTTGAAGGAGATATACAAAAGTTCCAGAAACAATCGAGTTTAGTATCCAAATGTTTCTCTTCATTAGTCTCTTCATTAAAACAAAACATAATTAATAAAAATAAATGCAAAATCAAAAAATGCTTACTACCTAGAGACCAATCAGAAACTATCTTTGAAATGATAAGAATAAAAAATGCAAACACAAGTGAATAAGATACCAATAAAGTCGACAAATTAGTTGAACAACATTCTTTATTTCATACGTCGGGTCAAATTTGGAGAAGTAATATGCCAATAGTGCTTAGCCATAACCATATAGCCCGTATTCAAAATCCAGTGACTCGAATAACTTCAGGAGTTAAGGGCGCTTTTAGGTGTTTGGACTTTTCAAAAAATAGGAAAAAATGACTGTTTAGTTGTG
Organism: Glebionis coronaria; assembly: GCA_025667525.1. NCBI lineage: Eukaryota > Viridiplantae > Streptophyta > Magnoliopsida > Asterales > Asteraceae > Glebionis > Glebionis coronaria. The sequence continues at coordinate 357,204,297 of CM046880.1, forward strand.
GAAAAGTTTTTATATTTGTTTGTTTTTAAATTTTTAAAGAATAGAATTATTCTCTTTCGTAGAAAAGAGTTGAAAATTTTGAAAATTTGTTTAGATGACTTTCTTTAAAAAAAGTGGAAAACTGTTTAGGTGGAAGGGGAAAAAATAGAAAAGTGTAAGATATTTTTTATGTAAAATTGAAGAATGAAAATTTTCCATTTTTTGAATAATATTGAAAAAAAGTGCAACTAAACAAGTTTTTTGTTTTTCTATTTTCATATGATTTTTTTTAGAAAAGTAGGGTATTTTTTTCCAATTAAACATCACCTCAGCTATTAAAAATAATAATTTAATTTCACATTCTTCTGGCATACCTATTTGACATGTATGCAAGCAAATACGTTGACCCGTATAAAAGCAGATACGTTGTAGAAATAAATATTATCCGCAAAAGTTTTTCAAATTTACTAATGTTTCTTTGCAATGGATCGTCAAATGCGATAGGTATGTAAGTATGTTTATTGTTTACTATTAAAAGGATGTCATACTTTGGGTAAATAATAGCGGCCTTCGGTTTTGCCTTTGATTGTAATGTTAGATATTATAGACGATTCACTTTTAACACATTGTGAAGGTTTAACTTGATCACGAATTTTTGACGACTTTGTTATCCTTTATCACTGTATAGTATCGTGATAATCATGCATGTAACAATGTTTCCAAATCCGGGTCGATTCGACTCGACTTGGTCAACCAGTTGATCTGATTTCGGTCGAAAAATGAGTTATATTGATCCAGGTTTCACATTTTCGTGATTTGGTTATACCCTTCGGGTTTGGGGTAACCCGGGTCAACCTGGTTCTCGAGAGCCGGCCGAGTTTTAATTTTTTCAAGTTTTTTTCGAAAAAATATGTAAATCTTACGTATTTGCGTCGAAATTTTATTTTTACATATTATATTAGTTGGTAAACAATTTATATGTTCAAGATACGGAAGTTTTTTGGTTTATATATATAATTTTTATTAATTATTAAAAATATAAAAAATATTAGTTATTTTTAGAAACCGGGTTAATCCGGGCTAACCCGGGTTGACCCGGACTTGAAGATTCGACCGAATCGATTTAAAAACCAGGTTTCAAAACATTGACATATAATATTTTATTGTTTGCTTGAATGTTTGTATGAATGACAAGACCGTCTAAAACAAGTGTACTAAAAAAACCAATTAAAACTTATACTTTGCTTAACAAATATATAACTTGCCAACAAATATTTACCTAAGTAGAAACCGTAAACGAAAATCACAAGACATACCCGTCCATCGGACGGGTTTTGCAACTAGTATATATATATATATATATATATATATATATATATATATATATATATATATATATATATATATATATATATATATATATATATATATATATATATATATATATATATATAGAGTAGGGATCCAGTAAGAAGAAAAAATAAAATGAGAAGAATAAGAAGAAATCCTGATCACAAATTCCACAAAGGAAGGAGAATTTTAAGGGGAGATGCATCTGACTTTGTAGGTGCATCTGAAATGTGTGGCTGTGGTTTTTTCTCATTCTTCTCATTTTACTTAATCTTCTTATTTGATCCTAACTCTATATATATATATATATATATATATATATATATATATATATATATATATATATATATATATACTAGTGGCGTAACCCGCCCAACGGGCGGGTTCGGTTCGTAATTTTTTTAAGATAATGTTTATTAATCCATTATATTTATTGGCAGTGGGACATATAGTTATCCATGTGATAAAGACGTTTTAGCTAAAAGGAAACCAAGTTTTGATAGTGTTAGTTCTTGGCTCATCCAACGAACGGGTTCAACCCCATGTTAATATTCGAACGTGCACAAATACTAAAAGAATATTTTTTATGCTATAAAAGTGTTTAACAGCTTAATCAAGTTTTCTTAATCGGTTTTTATAAAACCTTGAGTTAATCATGGTTAATGTTTTTAGTTTAGTTCCAATGGTTTTTGTGTTTTTTGTTTTAGAGAATCTATGTTCCTTTCTTAGTTTAGGATTTTGACAATGGTACATATAGATGTCTTTGTTAGTATGTGATTATCGTGTTTGTTAAAAGTAAATCAATTTTTAATAATGTTACCCTTTTGCTTACTCATTTACTCAATGGAAGGGTATGGTTCATAAATCTTGTTTTAAAATAATGTTTGACATTGCTTGGCGTTAGGTCATCCAACGATTGTGTTTGGTTAATAATTATTGGTTTAAACATGTTTTTCATTTATGTGTAATGATTGTCGTGTTTATGTATTGGATTCTTGTTTATTTTATTTGACACATATTTTTAATATCTATTTTGCATTACATTTATAGGATTTAAAATAATAAAGAGGAATTTAAAAGAAGATGCATATGATTTTGTAGATGCACCTGAGATGCGTGGTTATGATTTCTTCTCATCCTTTTCATTTTAATTTTTCTTCTAATTTGATCCGAACTCTACATTTGTATAACTAAAAAACATAAGAAAATAAATCTTTGTATTATTTCAAAAATATTAGTTACTCTCTGTGCATCAATAAATTTAAACAAAATAAAAGTTATAATACATTAAAAATATAAACAACATCATCTATTAAACTTTAGTGCTCAAAGATAAGTATATACATCAATATCAAGGATAAGTATATAATATTTTTAGTATTTGTGTACATTCACGTCATGGACGGACCCACATAGGAGCCGGGGGTCACGAAGTATAAAAAAACTAAAATTATCATTTTTTGGTATGTGGAACACCCAAAATCTTTTGTGTTACTTTAGTTTCTTACGACGTAACTTTAGTTGATCTATAATTTTTTTGTGCAACACCCTTTTTAAAATTCTAGATCCGCCCATTACGCACAACAACGATCACCAGTGACTTACATTATTTCTGCCGCATCAGCTTTCTCTCTCCGACGACTTATTGACGATTTGTTTCAACAAAAAGCAACCAAGTTTAAATTTATTTATTTGTACTTTTTTTAAAATTAAGTTTTATTAAATAAAAAGATTACGATAATAATTATACTAAAATATTGTTTAAAAAATATCAAATAAGTTTAATTATAGATTAAGAGAGTAAAATGCGTAAAATAAGACTAACTTTAAATATGGTCAAATTAATATATGTTCTGAGAAATTAAACGAAGTTCAATATATTAACATTTGAAAACTTATAACAAATTTTACCTAATTAAAACTGATCTAATATAATTAAGAAAAAAAAGAATAGAAAAAAAAGAAAAAGAAAAAAATGGTGCATTTCAAGTCGATCGTATGGGCGACTCATTTGGAGAAGACGACCGATTCCAGTCGGTCGCCGCAATGGACCGATCGACTGCAAAGTCGGTCGACCGACTCTCGATCGATATTATGGCAAGCAGCCTAATCTAACACATAGAAATCAAAAGAAATCTAAATCAACAAAAAGAGTGCCAACCATACAACTTGTATAGAACTTCAATTTTCTTTATTCTAACAACAATGACATATTCACAAGTTTATTGAGGCATTAACTATCGTGGGTTTATGAAGTTTCATTACATATTCAGCGAGTACAAAAAAACTATGAGCAAAAATGACTATTTTATCACCACGCTCTTATGCAACATAATAAAATGCTCACAAGTTCTAATCTTACTCGGGGTTCAGAAGAGATAAAATCATAAAAAAATGCATGACTTGTAACGCAAAATAATACATTGAGTTATAATGGCGAACTAATATATAATTCTTCAAAAAAAGAGATTGGTAATTAAAGGGAAAATGAGTGAAACGCAGCCATATGGTTCTAGATTGACATGGTTTATCAAGCAAAATGAATTGAGATTGCTTCAAATTTGAAAATCACTAATGTGAACTAAATGTGTAGCCCAAAAGAAAAATCATAATCTGTATACTACATATACCTTTTCAAATAACAATTGATTCAACAAAAAAATTAACAACTATTTGTCTCAAATACAAACTCCAGTCCTAACAGGTCCAGTCGATCTTTTAAAAAACATGTGTTCTTGGGACTTTTGGATATCGGCAGCAATAAGTGATCATATCACATATCGTAGAAATAAAGTGACCAAAGTTTATGAAATAAAGTGGATTAACCATTTGTCCCGTGACCTAATCTGAGCCCGTTGACATACCTCGCGTCTACTCGTGCAATGGGCGGCTCCGTTGGTGAAGAAGGGGATATTTGAAGCGATTTCACCCGATCATCCTTGGAGTTCTTGTTTTTAGTACGCTGATGAACCATCCATGACATGTTACATTAAACTATAAGTGGATGTTTATGCTTACATCTTGTCATAAATATAGAGAGAAATAGATTCGCATACCTCAGCAACATCATTCGTTGCTTCTGACGTTCATATTCCATTTATGTGCATCATTAGTTCCATGTTCATTCTTGATCCATTTGTCTGCTAAACAAACATGCAGCCCTACCATTACAAGTCAATAATCTCATGACTTCAAAAGATTATTATGTAATTATAAATGGAAATATAGGGTTGGATGAGGGGGCTTGATAATGGGAAAATAGGCACATTATTGTATATGTAAGCACAATAACAACACATATAAAGCATGTTATCACCACTATTTTTTAAAGAGGAATTAAAGTATGCAAGAACCCTTTCACTTCTTAAGGAAAGTTCCTTCAAAGAGATTATTAGCAGGTTATGTAAAAATAGGTTAAAAGCAAAAGAAGATGGTATTAAGGCAGTGTCTTATGTTCACAAAATTCCAATAAATACACTACATGGTGGGTGAATACCATGTTTTGACATCTTAAAAGATAAACTGTTGTGACCTGTTTATGTAAGCACAATAACAACAAAGAAAAAGTGTCGTTAAAAAACACAACACAGATGAAGTGTAGTCACTACTAATTTTCTAAGCCACAAATTATCGATAAAATTCCCCACTATCATATTACATGTCTCAAGTATGTAGGATATTATCTGCATATAAATTATAAGCAGTTAAATGTATCAAGTCGCTTTTGTCGCCTAATTCATTTAAATGCATATGAATGGAAAAATCAACTCGATGTTTCATCCTAAATGCATCTAACCATGTTACCAGAATTTGGATTTGCTATTGCCATAGTCGCTCGACTCCTGTTTTCAGCATTAGCCACTTGAGCACGCAACATTTAAAGCTCCGAGCAATACCGTAAATTGTTTTGAATTGCACCCCTGAAATAATGAACAATATGCAAAAAGGCACTTCTTAAGCGATTAGAAATTGAACATATAGATCCCCATGAGCTTAGGAATAGTGTTTCATCGTCAAACTGACCATGTTCAAATTCTATTAAGGTTGTAGAAATGTCATAAACAACTAAAAAAGGGGGTTAAATTTATGGGACACTGAACATAATTTATTAGGTGGTGAAATAAATAGAGCTGGCTCTGATTCTATATATTTTACTCTAAGAGTGTCGGCGGTTTCTTGGTGCCGGTCAAGTCTCGAAAATTAAAACCCTGATGCAGATCGGCATCAGTAACTTCTCATAACAACAACTAATCCACTCTTGTTGTTAGGTTAGTCTTTAAATGTCACTCATGTTTAAATGAAAACAGGTTAATGTACCACATAAAAAACTTAAATTTCTATGGTCGGCACCAGTTTTGGATATCCCACTCATCGGTAGTTTGTTGTCTTTACTTTGCAGCTCGTATGCACTCCAACTGCTACCCTTCACTTCTTTGCCGCTTATTATCGCTCTAGGCAGCTTGTTTCGGCTACTCTATTAGGAATAATTGTCAAATAAATAAACTTTAGTATATTATGTATATAGTATAGTTTTATGTAATTTAATTCAAGGATTATGATGGTTAGAAGGAAAGGTTGTGATGGTTAGATTTAACAGCCACCACCAACTGTCACCACCGAACCATCGTGATGGTTGGTTGACACCCTTTCAATTAGTATATATAGGATCCTTGTAAAACAGATTTCCATTGTACAAATTACTTGAATCATTATATAAATTTATTATTATTACAAATCAGTAATTCGTTCCAACAATTGGCATCAGAGCGGTTTCTAATCGAATCACTCTTGGGAGGAAGAACATACCTGTGAATAGAAGCCAAATCCGAGGCTAATTCAAGAGATCCCCAAATCTGCGAAACCCTGATTTCGCACAATAAATCAAGGAATCCAATTGGTTCAAGAAGAACACGATTTTAGAGGATCAAGGAAGGTTAATCCGACCATATTAATAGTCGGTTAAACACCACAAGGAAGGAAGAAGGTTGAAGACCAACCCGGTCTCAAGAACAGACACGTCTCCAGAAGAAAAAAAAGAGGCGTTGTTTTGTTTTTAGCAAAAGGGACATCGGGTATATTATACCCATCAGGTTTCAATAAAAAGATTACTACACCCTTCTATTTTTTTTAATCTATACGTATCTTTTTACAAATATAGATTTTTTAAAATCATTTAAGTTAGATACGGTCTAGGAAACCCAAATCCGATTAAAATTTTTAGATTTTGCTCGGGAATTAAGAGTCAAAGAACTGCTAAAGACAGTTGGCTTTAATTCGCCCCGCAAAAATAGAAAAAGTTTGTTCAGATTTGCCCGGGAATTAGGAAACCAAAGAACTGCGAAGACAGTTGGTTTAATTCGCCCCGCAAACAGGAGAACATTTTGCATAGATTTGCCCGGGAATCCAAAAGACCAAAGAACTGCTAGAGACAGTTGGTTGATTCGCCCCGCAAACAAAAGAAGAAAGACGAAAAAAATGCCTGATTCATCTAAGAAAAAAGGAGATTCAGATGCGGAGACATCTAAGAAAAACGAAGGAGGGATGTCAATGACGTTCCAGTGCCCGATTCTAAATTCTACAAATTATACTATTTGGGCCGTGAGGATTAAAGCGCTCTTTAATGTATATGGAATATGGGAAGCAATCGAACCAGAACAAGAAGTAGATGAAAAGAAAAACACAATGGCTATTGCATATCTATTTCAAGCTTTGCCCGAACAACTCATTTTACAAGTTTCTCATCATACAAAAGCTGAAGATATATGGGAAGACTTGAAAGCACGATTCGTGGGTATAGATAGAGTCAAGGATGCTAGACTACAAACACTAGAATCGGAATTTGAATCCTTGAAAATGAAAGACTCCGAATCACTTGAGGAATTCACCGGGAAAATTAGTCAACTTGTGTCACAAGCAAACACTCTTGGTTCAACGATTGATAACAAAAGATTGGTTCGAAAACTTCTAGGATCTGTCCCAGCAAAATTCATTCAAATTGTTGCTGCAATTGAACAATTCGCCGATCTTAAAACCATGTCATTTCAAGAAGCTATTGGAAGATTAAAAACTTATGAAGAACGCATTAAGAAGACCAACAAAGAAGAAGATAGATATGATAGACTTCTATACGCTAAAACAGGAGACAAGGAAGATGGAAAAGAGCATAGTTGTGAACGTTGCGGCTATAGGAAGTCAAATGAAGATAATGAAAAAAACCGAGGAAGAAATTGGAAATCATGGAAGAATAAAGATGGTAACCAACTCCAACAAGACAAGAGTCATATTAAATGTTTCAAGTGCAACAAGTTTGGACACTTCAAACATGAATGCACAAAGAAAGAGGAGGAGGTTAATTTAATGCTATATGAAGATGATGAACCGATGGTAGGCGCACCACTGCTATGAACAAGTTTGAAGATTGAAGATATTTGACAATTAAGGGGGAGAATATTAGGAATAATTGTCAAATAAATAAACTTTAGTATATTATGTATATAGTATAGTTTTATGTAATTTAATTCAAGGATTATGATGGTTAGAAGGAAAGGTTGTGATGGTTAGATTTAACAGCCACCACCAACTGTCACCACCGAACCATCGTGATGGTTGGTTGACACCCTTTCAATTAGTATATATAGGATCCTTGTAAAACAGATTTCCATTGTACAAATTACTTGAATCATTATATAAATTTATTATTATTACAAATCAGTAATTCGTTCCAACATACTTCACTTCCTTTGCTTCCTGAACTGTAGGCTGCATGTGTTCTTAAAATCGTTTCTACAGCATATAAATTTTGCAAAATATAATGAATTATAAATATAATTACCTGAGGTTTTTTGAAATTTATTACAGCAAAAATAAAGTAACTAAATGAACCTCAAATAACTCTCATATGCATATTGGCAATTTAAGAGCTAAAAGACTTGATGCCATCGTGATGTAGGTAGGAGCAGAAAACTTTCTAAATGAATTTACTAAAAAAGAGGTTTTTGTAACTAAACAAGAATATTCAAAAGTAACAGTTTAACTGTTTCTCTCTTCTTGTATCTGAATAAAGATGGACTAAATTCAGTTATCAAAACTTAAAATGTCGGGTTGTACGAACCGAGTTTAGAACATATCTTAAAAGGACTTACCGATTTCAACGAAACCCATGTGCTCAATGGCAAGGAATATCTTAATTTATTGAGGATTAAACCATCCCATAAGTTTCAATTGAGGTATTGATGAAACTTTAACCATTTTTTCAACATCAGAATTCACAAAAACATAAACATTACCTGTAGCATTGGTATTATAAAGGCCACTGGGTCGTTTGAGAAGTAACCAAAATCCAAAAATATCTTTACCCTTAAGAGCAAGGGGTGTTACCTACGTTTTAATTAGCGTGGGAGTCCAGTAGGAGCTGGAAGATCTTTAATAATTCCACGATCAAGTACCTGTAGGTGATAATAAATAATGTCAGTTAGTGAAGAAACTATGGATAGCATAATAAATGACACATATTATAAAAGAAACATATATAGATACCATTTCCATGACTCTGAATGGGAAAGAAGCTTTCAAGAGTTCACTTTATCACTATTAGCAGAAACATCTTCACGACCCATATGTGTTGTAGCTTTGTTAGATTTCTCGTTATTGTTGCAGCAGCAATTGAGGGCCACCTGTTATGGATAAAAATAGACAATATATATAGAGAAAGACAAGTAGAGATAAAAATAAACAATTTATATAGAATAAGACAAGTAGAGAGAAAAACAGCCAGATCGTAACCGAGATTGTCCATATGTTTTCTTACACTTGCTGTGATCATGAGATCACTCATAATTGTAGTACTCTTCTATCAATTCCAAAGTCCACTCCGTCTTCTTCTCTGATTTCTTCTCCACTTCCTTATCGTCGCTGTTTCTAAATGTTCAGAGGCTAAAAGAAAAATGCTAAAGTTAAGTTTATATTGTTCAAAAGTACTTGCCAATAAGCAAAACAGACGTAACAATTCACATTCATACCGTGTTGTAATAAATTACTTGCATTTTAACCTTTTTCTCACTTTTGAAAAATCTACACCCTAACGGTTAGGACACCACGGTCCACGAAAAAACCTAAACGGAGATCGACCAATTACCGAATCGGGGATCCCTAACCGATTCTGTCTTCACAGCAGCCTACACCCACACCCTGTATAAATGGCCACTCACGGCCACACCAAATTTCTATTATTTTGGAGGCATAAAATGGAACATAAGAGCAGCCTTCTAACAAATTTCCAAAGAAAGAAAATCAATTGAAGATCGATTCAATGTTCCATACCTGATTATTGAAGGACTCAAGCTTATATAGTTGCGGTAACCTTGTAGATCCACTTCTCAATTTTCCTATCTCCCAAAAAATGCAAGAGATTCTCAACGGAAAGGTATCTAAAAGCATAGAAGAAAATATGAATTTAAGCTGAGGTATTCATGAATGAACAGGGTAGACGAAGTTAAATTGGGTGCGACAAAGAACCTGGTCAGACCTGGGTGAATCACCGTTACCTAACCTGTATCAAGATAACATTCAACGGAATTTGACATAAAGAATGCTATGCTATTAAGGTTTTGAGAAAACGTAGTTCATGAATGTAACCTTACGTGTTTTGATCTCACATAAGCTCTAATGATGTATGCTATGATATTAGGGCTCTTTTGAGGCGTCATCCTTCACTATCTGCATAATCTTTTCTGATAAAAAAGAGAATCCAACCTGCAGAATTATTAGGGTTTTGAGAAAGAGACACCAACATAAAATTATTAGGGTTTTGAGAAAAAAACGTACCTCATTAGGGTTTACAGATTTAGCCCAATAGAATATACGGATGTATATGCGTGTATTTATTTGATAATTATATGTTTTATTCCGAATTTTCTCCTTCACAAATATCTACTTTCCAAAATAAATTAGATAACCCAATAGCCAAAAAGAAAATGCCATGTAGGATATGACATGGCGCATTTTATTTTCCTATGTCAAACTTAGCCCCATATATATATTATAGATTATTGTATATTTTAAGAAAGAGTAGTATAAATGTTTAAATGCGTGACCCTTTGGGCCCACGTACTTCTAACAGTATAAAATATCACTTACGCTATCATGAAAACGACTTCCGACACCATAACAATCATGTTCACATTATGATTCAACATATTAGCCAAGCATCGACTCATCTTTTTGGCATGTTGTCGTTAGCAGCATGATGACCTGGCTTGTCATAGTTGAAACAATTTTCTTTAAACTTTTGTATCACAATTCCAGCTTTAGAAGCAACGTAATCATCATTCCCTTCGCTCTTCTTGTCATTCTTCCATTTTTCTTTGCATGTGCCTTTGAAGATGACAAAGTATACTCAACCATATTCACTTTGGTAGAATCAGGTGCATAAGTGTTTTTTCAAGCTAGCTTGTTGTCTTATTCAATACGAAGGGGGATAACCAATTCTTCAACACTCACCTCCTTTCGCTTATGCTTCAACTAGTTTTTAAATTTACCCAACTTGGAGGTAAATTTTCAATGATAGCGGTAACTTGAAATGTTTCACTCAAGGTAATAACAAGATTTTACTAGTTGAAAAAGTTCGTTTCTCGGTGTCTAATCGATTTGATTTCCGGTTCAAAGTGCGACTCAGTTGTTTTTGGTTAAGAAAAAAGGAAGTTGATTATCTAAAACTAATTTAAAAGTAAATGAGAAAAGTATTTAAAAACAAATTAAAGACAAGTTCAAATAATAAAAGTAAAACAAGGTGAATATTAAAAACTAAAAGTTAAAACGATATTAAAACGAATATTAAAACAAATAATAAAACGTAATTTAAAGCGAAACAATTAATAAAAATAAATATAAAAGATGAAATTAACTATCGACTCGAAAATAAAGTTTACTAAATGAAAAAGGAGAGAATAAAACTAAAATGGTACTTTAAAGCTAAACGAGACAAAACCTAAAGCGGGTACTAAATAAAAGATAAAACTTAAACTTTACGAAAAAATATTAATACTAAAAATCGACGAAAAATTCAACTAAAAATATGTAACTTTCAAAAATAAAATCGGAACAACTTTCAGATAAAACTAGACAATTACGGAACAATACTATTAAATAAACAAGCTAGCAGGCTAGCTGCTGGAAGCTAGCAGGCAGCTAGGTGAAATTGGCGGCAAAATGAACTAAGCAGGCACACAAGCAGGCTGGTGGAATTAATTACTTATTCGGAACTTTATAAAGTTCCGATTCGGAACTTTTTGAGAAATTGATTCGGAAGTTTACTTTGTTCGGAAGATTGTGTTGGTTCGGAAGTTTTTTTTTTTTTTTTTTTACCTTTCATTCGGAAGTTTTAAAAAAATCATTCATTCGGAACTTAAAAAAATCATTCATTCGGAACTTTTAAAAATCATTCATTCGGAACTTTTTAATAACTATTCATTCGGAACTTTTAAAAATCATTCATTCGGAACTTTTTTAAAAACTATTCATTCGGAACTTTTGAAAGGAAAATTCATTCGGAACTTTTTTTAAAAACTATTCATTCGGAACTTCTGAAAGGAAAATTCATTCGGAACTTTAAAAAAAAAACATTCATTCGGAACTTTTTAAAATAAATTGATTCGGAACTTTTTAATACAAATTGATTCGGAACTTTGAAATGAACTCATTCGGAACCTGGAAAAATAAGAACAGTACGTAATGGAAGAAATAGGGGACCACGAATTTTAGCCAAAATTCATCAAGTTCAACCAAAAGATTATCCCAAAATAACCACTAAAAATCAACTAACAATAATCAATCAAAACTAACAAACATAACCAAATTAATCAAAACCCACTTGATCAAAAGCATAAAAATTCAAGAACATGAACAATGAAGATAAAGAACAAATCAAACAAGAAGGGTAGAAGGAGATTGACAATAAGATAAAGATTAACAACAATTAAAGGTAAACTTACTTGGAATTAAAAGAGAATCAAGGATGCGTTACATGAAAATTAAAGTGTATAAAATCAAGGAACAAGAAAAATGAAAATGGGGAAGAGAGGCTTGTCAAGCCTCCAACAACTCAACAAAATGGCTAGTAATGTGTATTTAAAGGGGAGGAAGGGATTAGTGGAAGGAAGCTTCTTCCCCTCTTTCCTCTTTTTCTTAATTGCGTCATTAGGTCCCTCCTTTCTTTAATCTTCTTAAATCTTGGACTATAATGACTTTGGCTCGGGATTTCTTTGAACTCGTCTTGTAATTCTTCAATAAATTATACTTGAGTTCTTCGGATTTTGGTAAACTTCCGTCTTTTGACTTTTTCTTCGATAAATCTTCAGAATTGGTCTTGGACTTCCGTTCTTTTTCCACTCTTGATCTTTCGACTTCATCTTTTGTCTTTTACTTCAATAAAAGCCCGTGAAAGCCGTGTTTTCTCCACTTTTCACCTTCTCGACCCTGAAACACAATAAAAACACAAACCACGCATAATTCCGCCATTTACGACATAAAATATACGTTTAGGTCCCGTTTTAATGTAATTAAGTGGTAGAAAAGATGAGTGTTTTCACACCTATCAAATCCCCTACACTTAACCATTGCAATGCCCTCATGCAATGCTTAGCAATAAAGCAAGGTTTACACTTTCCATCATAATCAATCTACCTTGGCCTTTATTAAACAACTAAGGAAAATAAAAAAGATAGAAAATAACAAGATGCAATCAAGGAAGAAACATGTAAAGAAATCTAAGACTTACATTAGGGCTTGTGTGTCATGAATGTTTATCACCCTCAAGTTTCACGTTCCCCATGCCAAGCTTAGAAACAAGATCATTGTTAGTACAAGTTAGGTTAACAAACATTTACTCATGCGGTTCAATTAATCACTTAAACTCCCTTATTCCTATGGGTATCTCTTATATTTTATTGATGTCTTGAATGATCACGAGGATGCATTGTTGACTTATTCCGATAATTTATTAAGGCTGAAAGCAAAGTAGGACGATTTGATCAATAGTTAGCTAAAGGACAAAATCTCTTAAAACTACTTCTCGGGATATCAAAAAGTTCATATCTTGGCATAACTTGGTTCACGATTTGAGACCTTTCTCGGGCCGATATTTGGCATGTACTTCATACTTCATATCTTGAGAGACGTGCTTGAGATAATGGTCTTCTCATCGTTCATAGAGTTTCTTCGCTTGGAGACTTTTGAGAGGTACTCCAACTTTGTTGACCACGACTTCATGATTATTTCTTCAATCTCTATTTGGGATTTTGAGATACAACGATCCGCCTCCTTTTCGGACTTGGATCTATTTATCCTCATACCTTGTTAGGGTCTTTTCGGATAGACTTCTCCATGATCTTTATGGGAGTTGATTGTTTTTCGTCGTGAGTCTTGATCCTTCATATTGATTTTGGGAATAATGCTCTTCACATCACTTTGGATCTTTAGCAATAAAATTGAATCCTCATGCCTTGTTAGGGCCTTTTCGGACTCGCCAATCTTCGCACCCCGCTTCATAAGTTATGCCTTGGCTATGAACTCTTATCATTACCGAGCAACTTTTAAACGATCTTGGGCTAGAAGTTAAGTAACTTTTCAAATCGTACGACCTTACTTATTGCAGATAATTTATTAGCAAGTGATGGGAGAAAAAGATCATAATTAACTCACATAAGTTAATGAGAGAATACCAAACTTGTAACCAACTCTATCATTTCTCGTTCTCCATAATTTAAAATCTCAAAGAATGAGACTCGTGGATGCTTAGCCTAATAAACCAATTAAGGTCTACATGGTTAAGGATACTAGCTAGAGTGAACTTGGGTAAGTAAACTCGGGTTGAGTCAAAATATTCACAACGGGCCTAATATATCTAAGATATCTAAACTTGCTAAAACCATTTTATTAAAATAAGAAAAAAAATAGCACAAATAATGGGAACTACAACTAGGCCAAAATAGATTAAAAATTTTGAAAAATGTCGAAAAACTGATTTTCCGGTTAAAATGAGGACAAATACAAGGAAAAGGCCACTTAACTTCGATAGAAGTCCCCCCGACACTTAATATAAACATTGTCCTCAATGTTTAAGCATGTTGGAGTAAACTCCCCTACACTTAGGACATTGTGCACGTTGTTTAAATCTCGCTAAGGAAGAGACAACTAAAGAGATTCCTATTTTAATATTGAGAAATATAAAATAGTGAATCGAAAAGAGTTTAGGATAGAACCGGGAAGAAGGGAACACGGAATCACGGTTCGTCAAAAGTCATCAAGAGTGTGTCTTTGAAGCTCTAATCCCTGCATATGATAAGAAAGAGAACAAGAAACACCAACGGGGCTCCCCCCTACACTTATGGTGAAATAAGATAGATAATTGGGTTGCCTCCCAAAAAGCGCTTGTTTTTGTTGACCGAGTCACGAGCCTGACTCGTCCCCGAATTAAATGGTCCATGGGGAGGCCTCGAATGTGATACTGGGATCAAAGACCTTGTCCTCGTTCCCGGAGGACATCAACAAAGGAGAGGCGGGGGATAAGTTTTGAAAGGGAGAAAGGTCCTTTCAACATACGTATAGTATGTAAATTCAAGATCCACGGGAGGTGGGTTGGGTATAGTGAGCACATTGTCCTCCCCCAAAGACAATGGAAGCTGAGCAAACGGCAAAGCCGTGATGGTATCAATCATAGCATAATCAATGTCACATCCCGGGTCAAAGCACTCATCCTCATTTCCCGGTATAAAACGAGTAGAGTAAAAGTGATACATCACCCGCTTGGGTGTGCACGTGGGAGGATGAGGTGGCAATATAATATGAGAAGTATGAGAACAATTACCTTCCACCTGCGTCCCTTTTTCAGTAGATTCACATCTTTCCACCTCTGGGATAGAAGGTGTAGTGTCATCGTGTAATAAATCCTCTAGAAAAAGTATATCTCCTTCCACATCAGAATACCCGGATATGTATTCCATGGGTGTATCAATATCAAGAAACTCATCGATCTCAGGAATGTGAAAACCATCATCACTAAGGAGTGAAGTATTTTTCTTTAGAAATTCCTCCTCGTCGAAAATAACCTCAATATCGTCATCACTCTCCTCATTATTTATAGGGCCAATAATATGCTCAGGGATATGGGTACTCGTCTGATCTTGCTGCTGTAAAAATGACTCCATACAAGTTCGCAGCGTGTGTAAAAGCTCTTTTGATTGCGCTTGAAAAGCTGTAGCAAGATCGACAATTGGTTCTTGGTAACTCATCCCGTGACGAGGCTGATGATCGAGTGAGTGCGGTGGAGGCTCAAGATTTTGAAAACCGGAATTATAGCACGGTTGTGGCTCATAGTTGTTCAGCGGTTGACAATAATAGGTATCGTGAGGACCCCTACAGTTGTTGCAAACCGGGTATGGAGAAAAATCAAGTGCGTCTTGTGGATAGCTATTATCATTGTCATAATTGTACCCCGGTTCTTGCCCGTGACCATACGGGTATTGAACCGGGCACGAAACATGCCAATGAGAATCGCTTCCACAATAGATGCACGGGGGAACAGGAGGTGGGTTCAAAAAGAGTGAATTAGTCGAGTTGCACAAGGGACAAAATCTGAATTGTGTGTAGTCGATATCATTTCCGCACCGCTCACATGTACACCATTGACAAGAGTTGTTCCCAGATAATTGTTTCCCACACCGGACGCAATGGACATAAAAATCCATAAAGAAAGATAGATAAGCAAGAAGAATATTTTTGGTGCAAAACTTTGAAAAAGAAATGCTTTTTATGATTTTTCAAATGTTTTTGGATTTTTTGAAAAATTTTGGACACGAAAAATAACGTTCACAAGTAAACGGATCCCAAAATCCAACGCGTCACTCACAAAAAACCTTCGATCTTTACGAAAAGAGCCGGCAGCGGCGCCATTTTAATAACAGGATTTTACTAGTTGAAAAAGTTCGTTTCTCGGTGTCTAATCGAATTGATTTCCGGTTCAAAGTGCGACTCAGTTGTTTTTGGTTAAGAAAAAAGGAAGTTGATTATCTAAAACTAATTTAAAAGTAAATGAGAAAAGTATTTAAAAACAAATTAAAGACAAGTTCAAATAATAAAAGTAAAACAAGGTAAATATTAAAACGTAATTTAAAGCAAAACAATTAATAAAAATAAATATAAAAGACGAAATTAACTATCGACTCGAAAATAAAGTTTACTAAATGAAAAAGGAGAGAATAAAACTAAAATGGTACTTTAAAGCTAAACGAGGTAAAACCTAAAGCGGGTACTAAATAAAAGATAAAACTTAAACTTTACGAAAAAATATTAATACTAAAAATCGACGAAAAATTCAACTAAAAATATGTAACTTTCAAAAATAAAATCGGAACAACTTTCAGATAAAACTAGACAATACGGAACAATACTATTAAATAAACAAGCTAGCAGGCTAGCTGCTGGAAGCTAGTAAGCAGCTAGGTGAAATTGGCGGCAAAATGAGCTAAGCAGGCACACAAGCAGGCTGGTGGAATTAATTACTTATTCGGAACTTTATAAAGTTCCGATTCGGAACTTTTTGAGAAATTGATTCGGAAGTTTACTTTGTTCGGAAGATTGTGTTGGTTCGGAAGTTTTTTTTTTTTTTTACCTTTCATTCGGAAGTTTTAAAAAAATCATTCATTCGGAACTTAAAAAAATCATTCATTCGGAACTTTTAAAAATCATTCATTCGGAACTTTTTAATAACTATTCATTCGGAACTTTTAAAAATCATTCATTCGGAACTTTTTTAAAAACTATCCATTCGGAACTTTTTTTAAAAACTATTCATTCGGAACTTTTGAAAGGAAAATTCATTCGGAACTTTAAAAAAAAAACATTCATTCGGAACTTTTTAAAATAAATTGATTCGGAACTTTTTAATACAAATTGATTCGGAACTTTGAAATGAACTCATTCGGAACCTGGAAAAATAAGAACAGTACGTAATGGAAGAAACAGGGGACCACGAATTTTAGCCAAAATTCATCAAGTTCAACCAAAAGATTATCCCAAAATAACCACTAAAAATCAACTAACAATAATCAATCAAAACAAATCATCAAAACTAACAAACATAACCAAATTAATCAAAACCCACTTGATCAAAAGAATAAAAATCCAAGAACATGAACAATGAAGATAAAGAACAAATCAAACAAGAAGGGTAGAAGGAGATTGGCAATAAGATAAAGATTAACAACAATTAAAGGTAAACTTACTTGGAATTAAAAGAGAATCAAGGGTGCGTTACATGAAAATTAAAGTGTATAAAATCAAGGAACAAGAAAAATGAAAATGGGGAAGAGAGGCTTGTCAAGCCTCCAACAACTCAACAAAATGGCTAGTAATGTGTATTTAAAGGGGAAGAAGGGATTAGTGGAAGGAAGCTTCTTCCCCTCTTTCCTTAATTGCGTCATTAGGTCCCTCCTTTCTTTAATCTTCTTAAATCTTGGACTATAATGACTTTGGCTCGGGATTTCTTTGAACTCGTCTTGTAATTCTTCAATAAATTATACTTGAGTTCTTCGGCTTTTGGTAAACTTCCGTCTTTTGACTTTTTCTTCGATAAATCTTCAGAATTGGTCTTGGACTTCCGTTCTTTTTCCACTCTTGATCTTTCGACTTCGTCTTTTGTCTTTTACTTCAATAAAAGCCCGTGAAAGCCGTGTTTTCTCCACTTTTCACCTTCTCGACCCTGAAACACAATAAAAACACAAACCACGCATAATTCCGCCATTTACGACATAAAATATACGTTTAGGTCCCGTTTTAATGTAATTAAGTGGTAGAAAAGATGGGTGTTTTCACACCTATCACAAGGTCATTCCCTCAACATGAATGTCGTGTAGTAAAACCTACCAATCTTGAACCCAAGTTATCACATTCTTTGAATAAACCATTCTTTGTAACAACATTCATAGTTTTGTACTTGTGTCCAACGAATCCCATAATTCTTTGGCAGTCGTGGTCTTGCAGTTAAGGGTGTCAAATGGGTCGACCTGAACCCGGTAAAGCCTTATAGGGTCGGATCTAACTCGGCTTATCAGGTCTATCAGGTCAACTTGACAAACCTGATAGCCTTATAGGGTTAGTTTTGTGTTAATTTTTAAAATGTTATTGAGTTAGGTTGAACATGATACATATATATATGTTGGGATATGCGTAAGTCATAACTAGTATTTTATACGGCCAGGAGTACGTGGGCCTAAGGGGTCACACACTTAGACATCGAGATCATCCTCTATTAAAACATATAATAAAATATGGCTACATTTATTGTGTATATTTAATTTGATAAAAGTTAAGATTTAACGGTAATAAATAATAAGTTAAACGGTTTTACAAGGATTAATAAATAAGACTTAATACTTTAAGGTAATTAATATAAATACATGTTTAAGTATACAGAAACTCAAAAAATCAAACCAGGATACCCCAAGGGGGTATTCGGCCGCCTATACACAATAAAGGGAAGAAAATATTTTTTTGTTTAGAAGGTTTATTATTTGGAGGTTAAGTTGTAATCTTTCCCGCCAATCATCCTTGAACTCAACTATATACACTAGGTATTAGATTCATTGTTTTATAACCTTAAAACAACTTTTCTTCTTCTTTGTTCTTTGTGTAGTCGACGGCTAATGGAAAATCAAAAGGGCTTTCGGGTTTGATTTTTACTAAGATAATTTAATCTTCTAGCAATTGAAGGTGGTTTATTGAAGTGTCATGTGTAATATCCTAGAGAAGAACTATCTTTATCTTTGGTTTATTGGTGAATCAGTTTTGGTACACAAATTAGGGTTTGTGTTTTGTTGGTTGATTAACTGCGTTCATGATCATCCGTTCTTAGACTAAAGGTACACATTATTTATCTTTATATTAATTACATTATGTGCATAGATAATCGATCTTATCCGTTGAGTTACTCTTGATGCATGTATGCTAGATACATTAGGGTTGTTATATTCTAACAGTGGCATCACGAGACAAATCTATGCCATGTAATTACATAAAAAAAAGCCTAAAATCGGTGCAAAAACAATTTTTTCTTGAATAGTTAATTATGATTTAATCAAAGATATTTAAATTGGTTAACTCGATGTTATTAGATGCATAGTTTTCTATAAAAAAAATGAGTTTGCATTTAGGTTAGGTTATAGGAAAAGGTTAATTGCAACTACGTGCGCAATTTACGTGTTTTCCGATATGTTATGCATGTTTAAATCGTTTAAATCCATGAACCATGATTACTAATTGTTATAATGCATGATTTAGATGCTTAACATGTTTATGATTGCTATGAGATTAAGAAACGTTAATTGGATTGGTGTATGCATGCTTAAAAAGGGTTTTAAAGAACTATTTTAGGGCTGCGATTCATGACACTTGAACATAAAATAATTTTTGTAAAATAATATGTATACCTAAAGAATCTGACTCCCTATTGGACACTAAAAGCTCGATTCTACACAACTTTTTAGTTTTAGTCGAAATGTGTAAAAATCTTCTTCCTGTTGATTTATGCGTTGCAAAACAGAATCTGCCTAAAAACTCAAAATTGGATTTTCTAGATTTTCTAAATTTAGTTCCCTAAAATAAGTTATTTTTAGAAAATATCTTGCTTAATTATAATTTATATGTGATATATTATCCGTGTGTGATTCTTGCTTTATTTCTTTGATTTATTACTATAAATTGTTTATCTTGTGAATAAATGCAAAATATTTTTCAAGAATTAAACGAGACTAACATATGCTAAATAAGTATTTGGTTTTTTGACTAAATATCTTATTTGCTCTAGAACTATATAGAAAATCATCTTTTATTTCATTTTTATAATGTTTTAGTTAGATATCACTAGACTAGAAAAAGTGGGTCTCCCCGATTCCCTAAAGAAGAAGGGCTTATTAACAAGCGTTCACCGCTGGTCAGCTTCTCCAGTTCTTTTCTATGTATCTTTCAAGACGCCATAGAGTCGAATATGACCGTAGCAAGGTTCGACTGATTTTTTCATTGGTGCTCAAAAGAGATGTGAGGAAAACCCGATCGAACAAACTTATGACACTTTATAAAGTCTAGTACAATTTTTTAACACAAATGGGTATCTCGGTTTTGGATTACCGGTGGATTCATGAAACCGAGGATATGTTTTATTTAAGGAAAGTTTAAAAATATAGAAAATTCATTGTTTTAGAAACTCGTTATAGAATAAAGTTTTACATGTCTCCTTTTATACAAAATTTTGTCATTGTTTTTCAATTTTTTTATTAAAATACCTACGAAAGTAAGTTTTGTACTATCCAATGTACTAAGTTACTTAATCATGGTTATGTCATCAAATACAATCTTAAGGCTTAACCATGACTAGGCAATATAATAATCATAGGGTCAGACCCGAGGCTATAGAATTATAGATTAAGTATTGGATTACTTACAACGAGTATGTTTGGTCAGACCTTTTTCCCGTGGTACTATATGAGGCAAAATATGACGTGACTACATTTATGCTACATAATGTATTCATAGCCTCATTATGGCTAAAAGTTGCACCGATGGCAACTATCATTCGATGATTACCTTTTGGATTATTTCATCTCTAGTAGATCAATTGCATTGATGAAATAAGTTCAAGTTGGATCTTATTCTCTTGATTAAATTAATTGCTTAAAGTCCATAAACATGGGTAGTTAATTTCATAAGAGAGTTATTATCGAAAATACTAATAATTGAACTTTTCAAGTTCTTTTAATCATAAATGCAACGTAAACTGAAAGCATGGGTTTGGTCATTACTTAAGAATGACAAACCGTGTTCGTTTTCCACAGGAAAATTTATAAGGTTCGTTCCTATACTTTTATATGTGAAAAAGCTATAAAATGAATGATCGAATTAGCCCTAATTCGAATCAAACATATGAAATACCTAAATGGTAAGTTAAATTGCATATCTTGTTGGATAACTAGAGAACTTGTGTCTTTAGGTACCAAAGTTAAATATCTTGATATGATCAAGACATATTTAAGGGTTTGATTACAAAGACGGAAATGCCACTGCACGTATGGCAAAAGCAAAACCTAGAGAACCGATTGTCTTTAGTTGTTTGTTTTGACCAAGTAATAGACGCTACATACCCACAAGGTATTGTAGACGTGTTACTACAAGGAGGAGACATTGCATACCAATTTACGAGTTAATTAATCATATATATATATGTATATATAGAAAGCCCATCATTGGTATACATATATAAAACTTAACACACTTCTTTGAATATCTAAGTAATTGTAACTAGTCAATGTGACTCACACTAGCAATATGTGTGGATATTAAATACATGGAAAGATAAAATGTCACTTAACTTCACTATTAGTTAAACACTTCAAGTGTTGTCAAAACAAGTGGGAGTAATGCATTTTATACGAAATGGCATACATGAAATGTTTTCAGTTTAAGTGGGAGCATTTTGTTGCTCACTTTATTTTTTGTTGGATTTGAAATAATGAATTACTTTCTAAGTGTGATGCATCTTCTTTTAGTAAGAATCACCATGTAGTATCTTAGATAACTTGTTGGCTTTTGAGATGTCGCTTCCGTTGTAAAGTTATCTATAAGATAGTTATGCGCAATTCATTATAAATAATATGGAGTTATTCTTATACTAAGCTATGCTTTGAGCTAGACTTAATTCTATTTGTGACACTATCATATTGTTGATACAAACAAACTAACCGGTGTAGTTTTGTTATATGCATAAGTAGTCCCTACCCAAGTGAGAGAAATATTTAATATGGTCATGGAACAACTTTGACAATATGATTAAGGGTTTTCTTAACTTTATAAGTAAGGAAAATATCTCCACATTAGGACTACTACACATTTGTGATAGGTTACCCCACTAGATATGGAATGTCAAGATAGAAAGATAAAACTACATGATTATATTTTCCTAGAAAATGAGAAACATGGCAAGTTTATGATTAACTTGAAAGTTACTATTCAGACCATGAATGGTACTCGGTTTTACGTCAGTTCAAGTAAATGTTATGTCTCGTATTTAAGACATGGACATTAAGTCTTCTAATTGTGAAAAGACTTGGAGCTTAAAGTAAGATTTGTTAGCTTGTAATGTCTTACTGATTAAAACATATACATGAAGTCTTGATGTATCTCAAGACTTATAACAAATAGTAAATATTGGATGAATATGTCTACTAGTTAAGATATATACATTAGGCCATTGATTGGATCAAAGACTTACGATTTAGAACATGCAATTGGATTAATGATACTATTGATGCTATTAAGTTTTGAACTTAAGTTGACATAATAGACAAAGCCATGAAGTAAAAGTTCATCAAATAGATTATGAGATTATCTCATGAACTGGATCTTATTAAAATACTAGTAGATGGTATGTTCAATAAGAGAAATCGAAATACATAAGTTGATATATTTGGATATTGATGAATTTAACCTATGATGTAGCAAAATAAAACAATTAGTATTAATTCACGTAAACGTTAAGAAACGTAAAACATAAATCGATAATTGGATTCGTTCTCGAAGGAGGTGTGTGTATGAGTGCAATAAAGCGTTTTGGATTAGTTTAAGTTTTTTGAAGAGAAGGGTTTAAAAGTAAAGACGGAATTACACTAAGATGGATTACACTACGACGAATTACGTTTTCACGCAAATCCAAACGAAATAATAAAAAATAATCAAAAATTCTAAAAAAATTCTAAAAAGTTGCAAACTAGTTTATGTTTATCTAAATAAAATAAAAAAAAAACTAAAAACTCTAAAAATGCTCAAAATGAGCCAAAGTGGAAACAACCTAAGTGTTAATGGGCTTTTTGGCCCAATAACAAAACGTTTATAAAAATGATTTGTAAAAACCCTATCTGATTTAAAATTCAATTTTAAGACTAAAATCCTAAAGGCCCAAAAGCTGAAAATCAACTTATCACAACTTAATGAGGAATAAGTTATCTTATTGGGCCTTGATAAGCCCAATAAGCACTAGACTTATTGCCATAAGCTCTTATTAAGCAGACCTCAATGACCTACTAAGACACAACAAAAATAATATTACAAAAAGACCAAGTGACAAGCTAGAAATAAGCAAAAACCCAAAATTACAAAAAGATAAAATGGTCGGGATAGAGTTCTAGACCATTTCAGGACTCAATTCTTTTTGAAAAAGCATTGAAATAAGCTAACTAAGAATAATCAAAAGGAAAAATACCAATAAGCTAAACATAAATCCCTAAAAAGTTGAATAAGCCCTTTAAAAAAAATACAAATAAGCTGAAAACTTAACAAAACCTAAACCAATTTTGACCAAACTTTGGAAAACTCAAAATAAGCAGAGAAAAATAATTTTAACTACAAAAGAAAACTGTCAAAGAGTAATAAGCTAGAAAAATAAGAATAAGCTAAAATGGACACTTATGACCAAAAGTCAACGAAAGTAAAACTTTCGAAAAAAATAGTAAAATGATCATCTAGACTAAGATAAGGAGTAATAAAGTGAATTTGAGCTGTTGTGGGTGGTTTTGAGGGCAAAACCAAATGCAAAAAGTAGGCAATTGGCCTTTGGCTTATGTTTTTTAGCACTTAAGCACCTATAAGCTAATTAGGCTTATAGGTGAGCAATGGCAGTTCACAAACACAAAGTGCACACCAAAATAAGCACCACACACAAGCAAGCAACACATTTCACACTAGAATGCAAGGAAAATAAAATATTCAAAGCTTAATAGATGGCATAACTACCTTATTATATCCTACATGTACTTAAGCCATGTTTGGCTTATCATAAAACCCAAATAAGCAGTCTAACAGCCTAGGTGACTACAAACAAACAAAAAGCAATACACAATCTAACTAAGTCCTAAGTTTAACAGGCTGATAATCCAAAACCAAGCAAAAAATTAAATTGGTAGTTGACCAATATTTGAGCACAACTATGAAAATTCTTGTTCACACTTAGCAACCTAATACCGTATGCACACTACTACACACCAGACAACACGCCAAACTTAATCTTGTAATACCATATATCAGACACAACATAAAAAAGAGAAAATCATACAACTTGAAAACATGCCATTCAAAATTTTTACACTAACTAACTCAAACTAAGTGATGATTCTTACTAGTCTAATACCAACGAAAGTGTGCATGCCTAAATCAGGTCAAATATAGGTGTCAACCACACTTGAATAGCTTAAACCACACACCATTTATATGGCAATTACCAAGATTTTAACAAAAACAAATGAAATTTGAAGCTATATCAAGCAATAAACTAGCAAGAAACATAATCATGAACTGAAACTAAACTAGATAAAACAACTAACTCAACAAAGAAGCCACACATAAGTAAATCACTCAGTGGAACAAATAAGGCAGAAAAGTTATCTATGCTTGAGTTCAAAGATAATACCTGACCAAACCTACATCTAGGCCTAGTCTAAGTTGATGCAAAAGCTAATAGCTTTTCTAATCTTAGAGGTCTTTTTGGGAAATGAGCTTATGAACCCTTTGGACTACAACAACCCAAAGGTAAGATTACCACAGTCTTTAGAATGAGAATTTATTTTATTATGAAACCTGCAAAAAACCAAACCAAACAAACTACAAGTATCCAAAGCTGATTAATACTTCATTGTCAGTCAAGCATTGAAGAGCTTTTGATATAGTAAGTCCAAAATAACAAGAAAATTGATTTTTTTTTCTGAAAACTACTTTTGGATCCATACTTTTGCAAACTAAAAAGTAATTAACAAGGAAGTAACTTCACTATATACCCCTCATAGCCACTTGGGTATCAATCAAATGGCCATGATCAGTTTATATAATGAAGAGTCTTAAAAACTTTTTATCAAAATACTTTGAACATAAATTCTTGAAGAAAATGTAAAGAACAATTATGCAGAAAAAATACGAATTTAAAAGCAATGAAAAGTAAATGCAACATAATTTTGCAAGGCTCACAATTTACTTTAACTATTTTAAACAAAGAGGTTTACAAAGATTGGAACAAGGAAAATAACTAATTGCTAATGTGCTTATATACAAACTAAGAGAAGCCTCTATAATACATGAAGGACTAAGTCCTAGCTATGCAATGTTCCTGAAATGCCCTTGATGAAATTTGGATATTCTAAGCATCTTGATATTCAAACTTGGTCAAAACTGCATACATGTGATCTTGCTGTCAAACCCATGTGATGATGGTTGTTGAGAGTTGATCATGAGCATTGGTTTGAGAGCATGGACTAAGCAAACAACTACAACCATAGGATTTCTGCACACAATTTGTTTTCTTCCCCAAAACGGATACTTTTGGTTTAGGGTAGTCCAAGGTAGGGTCATTGGGTGAGTGTGAGGACAAAGCGCCCATGTGGGGGTGTTAAGATTTCGTTAAATTATAAATCTAGAGATTTAGGATTAATTGCCATTTGGTTTAATGAGATTTGAGAAATTAATGTTTTGGTGAATAGTAGCTCAGTTTGATCAAGATGGGGTAATTAGATGTTGTTTAGCGCATTTTAAATAATTAAGCTTTATTTGAATTTGAGCCTTAATTAATCAAACAGGTAAGGGTTGGTTGCGTTGGTGGTATGGGTTTAATGTTTAGGCTTTGTGATTGGGTTGGATATAAATTGGTTATATAGGTTTGATACATGGCAGATCTGGTCCTCACACTTCCAATATGGCATAATTAATCCTTCACATTTTCCATATAAAGCTAATATTATTGCTTTGTAATGAACTTTGACAATTGGCAGATTTGGCCCTTGTATTTTGTTGTTATATGAATAAGGCTAATATGCTAACTTCTTGATTCTTCAAGGGGTATTATTGTTAAAGTATTCAAACTTTAGGGACCAAACTTGTAACTGAGTGGTTTACAAGGGTATAAAATGAAATTCTTCAATTCTTGAGGGACCAGTCTTGTACATCTTCAAAACTTCAAGGTATTTTTCGAAACTCAACATCCAGGTCTGGTTCTTTTGTGCTGCTTCGTTTTCCCTGTTCGTTTTTGCTTGTTTCTTGTGACCTTTTGGTAAATTCATGATATCCGAGCCTACAATCACAAAATGAAGAAAACAAAGGTATTTTGCATGGTTTTATGATATTTTTCTGCATTTTAAGTCTGATTTTGGGGATGAGACTATGTATAATTAGAGTCTCATCAACCTACTACTCCTAAATGTTATCAAGGTCAGGAAATTGGATGCATTTGAAATATACTCAATATCACTCCAATATAGAAGGTAAATTAAGATATTCTTTGTGGAATAATAAGATGGGATGAATCCCATAGATTCTTAATTAAAGGTTAGTATTTGTTATAAATCTTGAATATTATATTAACAAAAGTCTAGTACTACTCAAGTGTATTTTTTTGGAGGGCCAAAGGCAACAATGGGATAATACTCCTACAATACCACCACACCTAGAATAAAGTATTTGTTACTAGTTAATCTGAGTTCTTTGAGAAAGTTTTACTTTACAAGAAGCAAATAGGAGTCTTGAATTATTTCAAGGACATAATACACAAGCATTCGAAACACACTTGCTGAAGTCAACTTAGGCTAAACATGAAAATGTGGAACCTTAGAATGATGTCTCACATTCATAGATCCGCAAGAATTACTCATGATATGTTTGTGATGTCAACAATGATATTTATGAGTTAGAATATCATTGTGAAATTCCTAACCATAAGTGATGTATTATCAAATTTGGAATTTGATGGATAAATCAAACTATGAATAGAAAGATGCGTCCGTAGGAAGATAATCATAATTTGGATTTGATTGATATTTCATCTATTAATTATTTGATGAGATTAAAAATGAGTTTCCTTGTTAGGAAGATTCATTAGGAAAAAGTTGTATATATTTATTGAAAGATAAATGTTGTATGTTTTAAATCATACCTAAGAAATTGTTTATGATTAAAGCTTCTACATTTGTAAAAAATAAACATGTAAAGATGTTTTAATTATCATACTTGTTTTAAAAGTTAGAGTTATGACAAATTGGATTACAAGAATCTTTGATGAATGATCAGCTTGTAAGATATATAACATAAGAGGATTTTGTAAATCTATAAGTAATCTTTACAAGATATACAAAGTGCTAGAATCTACATATGGATTAAAATCCATGCATCTAAATGAGCTAAGTCTTAAGTTTAATTGTAAAGTAAATCACTTGTGGGATTTGATTTATAATTATAAGTGTTAGCCTTAAAATATTGAGTCAAACAAGAATGTTCGGTCATAGGTTTATATTGTAATATTTATTAGAACGTTGTAATAGTTAGTTAAAATAGTCGTGACATTACGGGCTTGACGGCTAGCTTAAAAGGCCTCTTTCAAGGTACTAAGCATTTATTCAAGCCCGACCCAAAAAATAATATAGTCCAATAGAAAGCCTGCATGTGGGTGGACTATATAAGTACCCTCCTAGCATGTTAGGAGG
Source organism: Glebionis coronaria (assembly GCA_025667525.1). Taxonomy (NCBI): domain Eukaryota; kingdom Viridiplantae; phylum Streptophyta; class Magnoliopsida; order Asterales; family Asteraceae; genus Glebionis; species Glebionis coronaria. The sequence continues at coordinate 357,232,181 of CM046880.1, forward strand.
GTGGCAAGTAATCATTTTTCTCTAATTTAATTTCTCCTAGTTAATCACATCTCTCTCTACTTTCTCTCACTACTTTCTCTCTCTAGAAATCCTCTCTCTTTTCATCTATTTTCTATCTTTAATCATCTAATATCATAGGACAATATTTGGTATCAATCGCCACGGGGTAGATTTGTGATTGGTTGTTTGGTTTATTGTTTGGTTCGGTTGATTTATCATCAAAATCATCTCGAATTAAAAAAAAAATTAGTGTTTTCGGGCTCTAAATATTGATATAAATCATTACATAGTTGTGGTAGGGATTTTGGTTAAGTTTTGTGGTTAAAATCGCAAGTTTTTAGAGTGTTTGGATTGTTTTTGGGGTTGAAATTCGAAGAACAGTGGGTTTTCTCGGCCAAAAGATATCTTCGGAAAAGGGTTTTGTTATTCCGAAATAGTGATTTTCGGAAAAGGGTTTTAGATTCCGAAGGTTGGCATTATTCTGAAGATTTCATTATTCCGAAGGTGGATTCTGTAGTTTTTCCGAAAGTGCTAGTTATTCCGAAATCCATACAGTTATCCGAAGGTTACTTATCCGAAAATCATTATTTTTCCCGAAAATCTTCATTTTCCCGAAAACCAACATTTATCCGAAAATCACTAACTTATCCGAAAACCTTGTTTTTATCCAAAGAAACACAACAAGTTTTTCCGAAACTGCCTCTTTATCCGAGATCATACCATTTATCTGAAAACTGCAAGTTATCCAAAAACAACTGATTTATCCGAAAATCCTCCTTTTATCCGAATTCATTGCATTTATCCGAAAACAATGCTTTCATCCGAATTAATTGCATTTATCCGAAAAAGTTCATTTATCCGAAATTGGGCAATTATTCCGAAAATAGGGTGATTATCCGAAAACCAGACAATTATCCGAAGAAGTCAATTGTTCCGAAAACCGTCCTTTTATCCGAAAAAGCCATTTTTCCCGAAAATAGTGATTTTATCCGAATTTCATTGTTTTTATCCGAAGAAATACAGTTATCCGAAAATCATACATTATCCGAAAATGTCCAATATTCCGAAAGTGGAAATTTTTCACAAACGTGAAAATTTTTCGTGTGATTTTTCGCCTTAGAATTTTTGGTTTCTTGTAAAGACACTTTTTAGGGGATTTTAATATTTTTTCATCGACAAAAACAATCACAACACATCTACTTAAGATCCGTTTTCACTTCAACAATTTCAAGTATCTCGAAATGGATTCTACTCAAGAGTATCGTGTGACAAACAACAACATCATGGTGGCAGGTAACAAAGAGAGACCACCTATGCTTGTGACTGGTCGATATGCACAATGGCAATCACGATTTCTTCGATATCTTGACACTAAACCCAATGGTGATGTTCTTCGACATTGCATCAAAGAAGGACCCTATACTCTCACTACAATAACCATTCCTGCAATTCCAGCAACCGACTCGACGACCGGTTCCGATGAGCAAACAATTGAGGAAACATATGAGAACACTTCGAAAGAGAAACGTACTTGGATTGATGCAGAGAAAGAAGAAATCTTATTGATTCTCAGTGGTATTGGGGATGATATTTACTCAACGGTTGATGCGTGCTCTACTGCAAAAGAAATGTGGTTTGCCATTGAACGCTTGCAACAAGGAGAATAACTTAACAAGCAAGATGTCAAAACTAACTTGTTTTGAAACTTTGGCAAGTTTACTTCATTGGATGGGGAATCAATTGATTCATACTACTCAAGGTTCTACAAGATGATGAATGACATAACACGAAACAATTTGCAAGTCTCCACCATGCAAGTCAATGTGCAATTTCTACAACAACTTCAACCAGAGTGGACACGGTTCGTAACTTTGGTGAAACAACAGAGTAAGTTAGACGAGGTCAACTATCACATGCTCTGTGACATTTTGAAACAATTTCAGAATGAGGCGAATGAACTTCGAGCTGAAAGGATAGCAAAGACTGCTAATCCACTTGCTTTGGTGTCTACCACTCAACACGTCCAAGATCATCGCTCTCGTGTTCCAAAGTCATACTCCACTACATCCTCCTCACCAAGGTACTCCACTACATCCTCCTCACCAAGGTACTCCACTGCATCCTCCTCACCAAGATACTCCACTTCATCTAAGTATTCAGCTCCCATAAGATCACGAGACAAAGAACCAAGAGCACCATCTTCATCACCTGAGCCATCATCTGAAGAGGACAGTGATGAAGAACTAGCTCAGAAGGATAGGGGGATGAAACAAAAAAATTGCTTTGATTATTAAGACCTACAAGAAAATATTCAAACCCACCAACAACAATCTTCGAACATCATCAAATACAAGGAACCAATATGTTGAGAGTCCTAGAAGGTATGACACACGTCAACATGATGAAAGTCCTCCTAGGTATGATCGACGTAATCCAACACATGTTGAGGGTCCTGCACGTTATGATCGACAAACTGCTAAGTATGATACTCAGAGGATTGCTACTATTGCTGGGAATAACAAAATTGTTGGTACTCAAGTGGTTCAGCAAAGTGGGATTTAGTGCTTTAATTTTCAAGGTTATGGGCATATGGCAAAGGAATGCAGAAAGCTGAAACGCATTAGGGATTCTGGTTATCATAAGGAAAAGATGATGCTTTGTAAGAAGATGCAAGCTGGGGTTAAACTGTCGACTGAGGAAGGAATGCTTGATGATACTGATGATGAAGCTGATAACGCCTAAATCCAACATGTTTTTAGGAGCGTTATCCGTACTTTTATACATGTATATTGGTTAATTATATGATACTTTTGTGCGTATTTGTGCCCAGTTGTGTTTGCAAGTCTTTGTGTAGCCAATTGCAAGAATGGAGTATAAACCACCATAAAAGTAAAGAATTGTACGAGTACGAAGAATCCTAGTCAAGTTCAAGACCCGTGTACAAGTTACAAGCCTTTAAAGATTAATTCCTGGTGCAAGAACAAGTATTTCCAAGGAGCAAATAAAGATATTCAGCATGAAAGTTGCCACCATCAACACACATCCAACTTGTCATTGGCAAGAGTGAAGTTACCACCATCACATGGGAGTTGATTTGCCTCCATCATAGCTCATGTTGCCTCCATCATAGCTCATGTTGCCTCCACCATGAGTGAAGTTGCCACCAACATTTGTCTAGGAAGAAATGTGTCCACATTCATGCAAGCTCAAGGAACTCCATGCAAGAACATTCTAGACTTTCTTTCTCTCCAAGCCAACCATTAAAGTCTAGGGCCTTACTAGCTTATAAATAAGACCCTTGGGGTCATGTAACAACATATCTTTTCACAACTCAAGTATCTCTTCATATCACCTCATAAATAACTCTCTCAACCTTGTCCAAACCTCCATTCCCGAATTTGAACAAGGTGGTGCAAGAAAAGTCAGTTTTTGAGTCCAATAAGCAAAGTTATCATCAGGAAACTCTTAGGGATCATTACCCTAATCATTAGTAACATTTTTCCACTTAGTAAGACTCTTGATTATGACTTATAATACTTTTATTTCTTAGTTTATTTCATCATTTGTTATGAGTAGCTAAGTTTCATTCTACACTTGGTAGGATGATGTTTGTAGTATGAAGTAGTGATTGTGATTGTGATTTATGTTTATTACAATGTCAAGCTTTCCTATGAACCATTAGTACTTATGTTTCATGTGACGATTATTATCAAAACTTAATTTGTTGGTAAAGGTTTCATAGGTCGAAAAGGTTATTTTCTATCAACAAGTCGTAGCCGGTTTGCCTATGATTGGCTATCTTTTGTATTGATCATTTCTAAAGAAGTTTGATTATCAAGAAACATAATTATAAGTGTTAGCAAATTCGTGAAACGACCGTGAATCGAATGTGTTTAAATTGGATTAAGTCTTGAATTGAGTGATTGAGTCTAATGCTTGTTTTCTTTAACCAAGGTCTTGACGAAGATTAAAGCTTTTGAAAACAATAGATTGGATTATCCATCTAATTATCATAATCATATATGTTAACGTGTAATCACAATCATACCACTACGAATGCTCAAACTAGTCTTTATCAAGTGTACCTTTAATCATATTATTAATATCATTGTTTTACTTGTTATTTGCTTGTTTACAATTGCTACAATCAAAGATTACAGTTTCATTTTAGAATAATAATAGGTTTTTCAAATTCCCGTGAACGATCTCGGTATTACCACATAAAAGCTATACACAAACGAAAGGGTTATACTTGCCCGTGCGTTTTTAGTCAATTCGGTAATTCGTGTTTATAAATTTAAAACTTGTTACTAACCCCACGCATCAAGTTTTTGGCGCCGCTACCGGGGATTTGATTGTGTTCTTAGTTCCAAAATCATCCTATAATCAAACCCATTGTAGTGTCCTCATTGCAAACAAACCCAAAAAATAAAATAAAAAAGTAACAAAAAATATAATTTTCTGACAGGAGAGTATTGCCGCCGGCAACACCCTCCTGCCGCCGGCAACACCACCACAGAACCACCTTTGCCGCCCGGCAAGGTAGTCCTGCCGACGGCAAGCTTCAAACAGAAGGTATTTTGCCGCCCGGCAACCCCTGTTTGCCGCCGGCAAGCTTCCAGATTTTAAAAAAATAAAACATAATTTATGTTCTTATTTTGTTTGGTTTATTTAATTTCCTATTTACTTATTTTCTTATTAGTTATATTTTGTTTGTTTTTGTTTTTATTACTTGTAATCATTTTCAAAAGTCGTTCAAGACTTGAATGAACACACGTTCTTCCGGTCAAGAATTGCTTAGTCCATACACTGATCCCGAACGTTATATTCACCAATCTCGAAAGAAAAACTACAAGAAACAACCCTTTGTTTCTTTTGAAAATTGAATCTCAAAAACCAAAAACCCACCATTTGATAATCTCTTAGACTCCTTTGTCGTCTGCAACCCATTTAACGATCTACCATTTCCAATGGCCGACGATCAATCAATGTGGGCAGCCAACCGAGTAGTAGCACCTACCCCCGAGGCTGCTATTGATCAAGTTGAGCTTGGAGAAAACTTCACCGTGAAAGGTCATCACCTTTCAATGATCAAAGACCGCCAATTCGATGGCCGTACGCGGGCCGATCTGCATAAGCACATATCCGAATTCATAAAATTATGTGGCATGTTCCGTTATGGAGCCGACGTCGATGTAGACGCCATAAAACTCAAACTCTTCCCATCATCTCTATCCAGAGATGCAAGAGTTTGGTACAACGAGTTGACGCTCGGTACCATTGAAACATGGGAACAAATGAGAACCGCTTTTGTTAGCCGTTTCTTTCCACCCGCCATGTACGAAAGACTCATGGGAGAAATCCGAGGTTTCTCCCAACTTCCACAAGAAACACTCATTGATGCGTGGAATCGAATGAAAGACCTACTTCGTAGTTGCCATGGACATGGTTTATTAAAAGGAAACATCATCCAAATCTTTTATCATGGTCTCAATGAACCGACGCAAGCAATCCTTGACGCCGGTGGACTCTTTATTTATAAGACTCCCAACGAAGCATACCAATTGCTCGAGGACCGAGTTCTCTTAAAACTCGATTGGTCCAAAGATAACCGAACCAAACCTTTCAAGAAAACCGTTGCTTTCGTTGAAAGTGACGAAAATTCCAAACTCATGGAGAAGATGGACGCTCTCACATCTAAATTCGACTCGCAATTCAAAACCATCAAAGACGAAATGAAGGAGATGCAAGGCGAATGTACTCTTTGCGGAGGACCACACCCATCCACGACGTGTGATGATAAACCAATAAGAGAACCTCCACAAGAAGCAAACTACGCCCAAGGAGGATACCGAGGAAGTGGTTATCGAGGTAACTATTACGGTAGAAATTCCGGCATATGGCGTGAGTATCCCAAAAATGAAAATCATAGCTCACAACCCCGTGAGAACGATAATTCCGGTCCATCAAACAAAAAAACCCGAAGAGTCGACCCTAGAGAAAACGTTTTTAGCTTTCATAGAATCTTAAAAATCGACAAACACGTTCATTAAGAACCAATTCTTCGATCTCAAAGCCAATGTTGAAAGAGGATAAAGACACCACACCGCAACCATTAATGATCTCGAAACCAAACTCGGTCGAATCAACGACCAATTAGCCAATCGACCAAGTGGTTCGCTACCAAGCAACACTCAAACAAACCCAAAACCATCTATGGATAAACCATACCGCCCACCACCCGCCCATAATGAACATGTGAATGTCGTATTCACAAGAAGTGGGTTGAGTTATGATCCACCACAAAACCCGAACACCAATGCTCCCACTTTCGCCGATGAAAGTGAAGACGAGGCCGATGAGCCCGAGAAGGAAGAAACCGTTCCTCCTTCCAAACCCAAATCAAAACAAACAACACCCATTCTAATACCAACACCGAAGGCGTATACACCAAAAATTCCATATCCTCAACGCCTACGAAAAGAAAAGATGGAGGCTCGTAATGCCAAATTCCTTAATATGATCAAGGAAGTTAAGATCAACGTTCCACTTGTTGATATCTTAACCGGCATGCCCAACTATGGGAAATTCCTCAAAGATCTTGTGAGCAACCATAGTAAGACGGAGCAAATCTCTGCTGCGTTTCTAAATGAAGAATGTTCTACAGCCTTGCAAAGCAAACTTCCACCAAAGCTCGGAGATCCGGGAAGCTTTCTCATACCATGCACCCTAAACAACAATGTCGAATGTCACGCCTTGGCCGATCTAGGCGCATGTATCAATCTTATGCCATACTCATTATACAAGAATCTTTCAAACAATACTTTGAAACCTACGATTATGAGTATACGTTTGGCTAACCTCACCTACCAATATACCATTGGGATATCTGAGAACATGCTTGTTCAAGTTGGCAAATTCATATTTCCCGCCGACTTCGTAATCCTTTAAATGGAGGAAGACCTTCAAGTCCCTCTCATTTTAGGACGACCATTCTTGCACACCGCCGATGCTATCATTCGTGTGAAGAATAAAGAACTAAACCTTGGAGTTGGTGACGATCGAGTCACATTCTTAGTCGATAAAGCTATGCAACACTCCCTTTCCAATGATGACACATGATTCCGCGTGGATGTTATCGATGAAGTAACGGAAGAAGAGTTGGACGCATTGCTTGATGACAACGCACCATTCCAAACAACTTCGGAAAAGATTAGCGATACCGATCGTGATCGTGAATTCGAAGAAATCATGGCCCTTGATTCCGAAGTAACTCTCGAAGAAGAGGAAAACAATCCGTTTGAAGTTTTGCCTTCGAAATTAAACTTTATAGTTCACAAATCTATTCATGATCCACCGACGGATATTGAGTTGAAACCTCTTCCCGAAAATCTCGAGTACGCTTATCTAGAGAAGGACTCACACCTTCCGGTGATTATCTCAGCCAAGCTCGAGGAAGATGAGAAGGAACGTCTTGTTTCTATGATCAAAAACCACAAATAAGCGTTTGCTTGGAAAACATCCTGTGACACCCTAGGCAAATCCCACATCGGCTGTGGCCAGGAGAGATCCATGGTTCATAAGATAACATGCGCCTTCTCATGACACAACACGTTTTGTGGTCTACTGCACGTGGGGTTCTTAGGAACTAGCAGTTAAGCGTGCTCATGGGAGAGTAGTACTAGCCTGGGTGACCAGCCGGGAAGTACTTACATGAGGGCCACAAAGCAAAGCCGTGAGCCTATGGGCAAAGCGGACAATATTATGGTCTGAGTAGGCGGGATGTTACAAGTGGTATCAGAGCCACTCCTGAGCCGTTCGGGATGGTGGGGCAAACCTCATCGAGGACGATGAGTCCCGAAGGGGGGGTGATTGTGACACCCTAGGCAAATCCCACATCGGCTGTGGCCAGGAGAGATCTATGGTTCATAAGATAACATGCGCCTTCTCATGACACAACGCGTTTTGTGGTCTACTGCACGTGGGGTTCTTAGGAACTAGCAGTTAAGCGTGCTCATGGGAGAGTAGTACTAGCCTGGGTGACCAGCCGGGAAGTACTTACATGAGGGCCACAAAGCAAAGCCGTGAGCCTATGGGCAAAGCGGACAATATTATGGTCTGAGTAGGCGGGATGTTACACATCCGATATACCGGGTATTAGCCCATATTTTTGCAAACACAAGATCAATCTCGAAGACGATGCCAAACCCGTTATTAAGAGGCAACGTCGACTTAACCCAAACATGAAGGAGATAGTAAAAGTCGAAATCATCAAACTCCTTGAGGCAGGAATCATCTATGCCATGAAGGATAGTCCTTGGGTTAGTCTTATTCATTGCGTTCCTAAAAAAAGGAGGAATGACTGTTGTGACCAACGAAAATAACGAACTTGTTCCTACAAGAACCGTTACCGGTTGGCGTGTGTGTATTGATTACCGCAAATTGAACGATGCCACACGAAAAGATCATTTTCCTCTACCATTCATGGACCAAATGTTGGAAAGACTATCGGGGAACAAATTCTTTTGTTTTCTCGATGGCTTTTCCGGATATTTCCAAATACCTATCGAACCATCCGATCAAGACAAGACCATTTTCACGTGTCCTTTTGGAACATTTTCTTATAGGCGTATCCTTTTGGTCTTTGAAATGCACCTTCGACTTTTCAAAGGTGTATGATCGCAATATTTCAAGACATGATCGAAGTATCCATGGAAGTTTTCATGGATGAGTTCTCAGTCTTCGGAAATTCATTCGAGTCTTGCCTTTTTAACCTATAGCGCATGCTCATCCGATGCAAACAATCTCATCTTGTGCTCAATTGGGAGAAATGTCACTTTATGGTGACTGAAGGAATTGTGCTTCGACACAAAGTCTCCGGAGCCGGATTGGAAGTAGACAAGGCCAAGATCGAAGTGATATCCAAATTACCACCACCCACTAACGTTAAAGCCGTTAGAAGCTTTCTAGGTCACGCGGGATTCTACCGTCGATTCATAAAAGATTTTTCCAAAATCGCTAGACCGATGACCAAACTCCTTGAAAAAGACATAGTCTTTGATTTCAATGAAGAATGCATAAAGGCATTTGACAAGCTTAAAGACAAGTTAACGAATGCACCGATCATGGTTTCACCGGATTGGTCGCGACCGTTTGAACTTATGTGTGATGCAAGCAATTTCGCTGTAGGAGCCGTATTAGGACAACGTGAAGGAAAATATTTCCGTCCTATACACTTTGAGACAAAACTCTAAATAGCGCGCAGCTCAACTACACAATCACCGAGAAAGAACTACTTGCCGTAGTCTTTGCTTTCGACAAATTCCGATCCTATCTCGTGTTGTCGAAAACGATTGTATTCACCGATCATTCCGCGTTGAAATATCTATTCTCAAAACAAGATGCTAAGCCGCGTCTTATTAGATGGATTTTACTACTCCAAGAATTTGACATCGAAATCCAAAACAAGAAAGGAGCTGAAAACGTCGCAGCCGATCATTTGTCGCGAGTTGAAAATCCAAACATGGAAGAGTTAAGGGATGAAGATATCGACGATTATTTTCCCGATGAAACTCTTATGAAAATCTCTAAGGATGAATCTCCGTGGTTTGCAGATTTTGCAAATTACCTCGTTGGAAGAATTCTAAGAAAAGGTTTAACCTATCACCAAAGATGTAAATTCTTTTCCGACCTAAAACACTATTTCTAGGAAGATCCCTAATTTTTCAAAGTATGCCCCAATGTCATGATTAAGAGATGTGTTTACGGAACGGAAACAAGAAAGATCCTTGATGAATGTCATCATGGCCCTACTGGGGGACATTATGGTCCTTCAACCACCGCGAAAAAAGTCTTCGATGCTGGTTTTTATTGGCCAACAATTTTTAAAGAGGCCTATACTCTAGTCAAAAATTGTGATGCTTGCCAACGTACTGGTAGCCTCTCACGAAGAGACGAAATGCCTCAAAACAGCATCCAAGTTAGCGAAATATTTGACGTATGGGGAATTGATTTCATGTGACCCTTTCCAAATCCCATAAGTTCGAATATATCTTAGTCGCTATTGATTACGTGTCCAAATGGGCCGAAGCTGAAGCTTTACCCACGAACGATTCACGAGCCGTAATCAACTTTCTGAAAAAAACTCTTCTCTCGCTATGGAATGCCGAAAGCTTTAATTAGTGATCGAGGTTCCCATTTTTGCAACAAACAAATGGAGAAAATCTTAAAGCGTTATGGAGTCACCCATCGCTTTGAAATTGCGTATCATCCACAAACGAGTGGACAAGTTGAAAATACCAATAGAGCTTTAAAACGAATACTCGAAAAAACGTTTAAGGACAATCCTTCCGTTTGGTCAAGGAAAGTTGACGACGCTCTATGGGCATTCCGAACAGCTTATAAGACACCAATTGGCACAACACCTTATCGTTTATTGTATGGTAAAACGTGTCACTTGCCCTTCGAAATTGAGCATTGTGCTTATTGGGCATTAAAAAGCTGTAATCCCGATCTCAAAATCGCTGGAGAAAACCGATTCTTGCAACTACATGAACTCGATGAATTAAGACTCCAAGCTTATGAGAATTCCAAATTATACAAAGCACGTACCAAAGCTTATCACGATAAGAAACTTCGAATCTGAAAAGAATTCAAGAAAGGAGATAAAGTTCTCTTGTTTAATATGCGTTATAAATTCAAAGCCCCAAAGCTTAAACAAAAGTGGTACGGTCCTTTTATAGTAAAACATGGATACCCGTCCGGTTATGTTGAATTGTATGACAAGATTAGAGGAATCTTCATTGTTAATGGACACCGTGTTAAACTATACCATTAAGAGTGGAGTGAACATTTTCCGCTCAAAGAAAATAAAGAAAACTAAAAAGAAATACGAGTCAGGCTGATGACTCGATAAAAAATAAGCACTTCTCGGGAGGCAACCCGTGTGTTTTTAAAGTGTGATTTTCCTTTTTAAAATAAATTCATGCTTACACCCCACTATTTTTAACCAATATTTTGCTTAAGTGTGAGGGGGTGTAGCATGTGTCGCTTTTATAAAAACCTATAAAAACCAAAAATAGGTACCGCAAGTTGAAGGCGAAGACAAGACTCTTGTATGATGCATGATATGCCCGTGATTCTGGTTTTTCTCTCATTCCCTTGCTTTTGTTTAGTTTTATCATATTGAGAACAATGCTAAACTTAAGTGTGAGGGGGTTGTAGGGAAATCGAGAAAAAGATGCTTAATTGCCATATTTTGGGCTATTTTAAAAATTTTGTTCTGTTTTGCCCTCGTAAATAAAAAGTTTCAAGCAATGTATATAAATAATTAAGAAATTATCCAATCGGTAATTTTTGAAAATTTGAGATGTATTTTTGTGTCAAACTTACCCAAGTCAAAGTCTCATATAATAGTAGAAGAAAAATCCAAAAAAAAATAAATAGGAGAAAGTTGCAATATCCATGTTTGTCAATATAACATGAACTTTGTAAGTATGTTGATCCATGGCTAGGAGTTTTAGCCAAGAAAAAAAAAGAGAAAAAGAAAGAAAAAAGTCAAAAAGACAAATAAATAGCCAATGAGCTATAATGTTATGAAGTTGAAGGAAGAAAAAGAAATAAAATGTATCGATTAGCCAATGTGCTAAGTCGTGATACATGTTACTTCAATTTATATGTTATTAGTGTAGTTAGAAATAAAAGACTTTCTAGATTTTTATGGGTATTGACTTTATATCTCAATTTTTCAACTTTAAAAAAAACTTAAGTCGATGAGTTTTATCGTGTACTTATACTTGGTAGACTTGCATCGAATTTTTGTAAAAAAAATACATGTACCTTTGGATTGAATTTTCTTTTCTTCTTGCTTGAGGGAAAGCAAAACTTAAGTGTGAGGGGATTTGATAACGCCTAAATCCAACATGTTTTTAGGAGCGTTATCCGTACTTTTGTACATGTATATTGGTTAATTATATGATACTTTTGCGCATATTTGTGCCCAATTGTGTTTGCAAGTCTTTGTGTAGCCAATTGTAGGAATGGAGTATAAACCATTCTAAAAGTAAAGAATTGTACGAGGATGAAGAATCCTAGTCAAGTTCAAGACCCGTGTACAAGTTACAAGCCTTTGAAGATTAATTCCGGGTGCAAGAACAAGTATTTCCAAGGAGCAAATAAAGATATTCAACATGAAAGTTGCCACCATCAACACACATCCAACTTGCCACTGGCAAGAGTGAAGTTTCCACCATCACATGGGAGTTGATTTGCCTCCATCATAGCTCATGTTGCCTCCATCATAGCTCATATTGCCTCCACCATGAGTGAAGTTTCCACCAACATTTGTCTAGGCAGAAATGTGTCCACATTCATGCAAGCTCAAGGAACTCCATGCAAGAACATTCTAGACTTTCTTTCTCTCCAAGCCAACCATTGAAGTCTAGGGCCTTAACTAGCTTATAAATAAGACATTTGGGGTCATGTAACAACATATCTTTTCACAAATCAAGTATCTCTTTATATCATCTCATAAATAACTCTCTCAACCTTGTCCAAACCTCCATTCCCGGATTTGAACAAGGTGGTACAAGAAAAGTCAGTTTTTGAGTCCAATAAGCAAAGTTATCATCAATAAACTCTTAGGGATCATTACCCTAATCATTAGTAACATTTTTCCACTTTGTAAAACTCTTGATTATGACTTATAATACTTTTATTTCTTAGTTTATTTCATCATTTGTTATGAGTAGCTAAGTTTCATTCTACACTTGGTAGGATAATGTTTGTAGTATGAAGTAGTGATTGTGATTGTGATTTATGTTTAGTACTTATGTTTCATGTGACAATTGTTATCAAAACTTAATTTGTTGGTAAAGGTTTCATAGGTCGAAAGGGTTATTTTCTATCAACAAGTCGTAGCCGATTTGTCTATGATTGGCTATCTTTTGTATTGATCATTTCTAAAGAAGTTTTGATTATCAAGAAACATAATTATAAGTGTTAGCAAATTCGTGAAACGACCGTGAATTGAATGTCTTGAAATTGGATTAAGTCTTGAATTGAGTGATTAAGTCTAGTGCTTGTTTTCTTTAACCAAAGTCTTGACGAAGATTAAAGCTTTTAAAAACAATAGATTGGATTATCCATCTAATTATCATAATCATATATGTTAACGTGTCATCACAATCATACCACTACGAATGCTCAAACTAGTCTTTATCAAGTGTACCTTTAACCATATAATTAATCTCATCATTTTACTTGTTATTTGCTTGTTTATAATTGCTACAATCAAAGATTATAGTTTCATTTTAGAATAATCATAGGTTTTCCAAATCCCCGTGAACGATCTCGGTATTACCACATAAAAGCTATACACAAATGAAAGGGTTATACTTGTCCGTGCGTTTTTAGTCAATCTGGTAATTTGTGTTTATAAATTTAAAACTTGTTAGTAACCCCACGCATCAGAAGCCTCCGACCAAGAACTTGAAGCACATTACTCGTACATGGCAAAGGTTGAAGAAGTTCTCAACGTCACTGAAGATGACAATGGTCCTATCTTTGATACTGAGCCAATCGATAAGGTACACACTGAAGAGGAATATAATGTGTTTGGTAATATTCATGAGCATTGTGATCTACCCAAAGCCATTAATGACACATGTATGATGGAAACGGTTGATAGCAATACCACACCCGATTCATCAGACATATGCAATAATGAGTCTGAGGATGATCAACATGCAAATGAGTATGATGATGATGAGGAGCGTATTGCACTTGCTAACTTAATTGCTTATTTACTAAAAGATGTCAAAGAAACTAGAAAAAGTCAAAAGCAATTAAAGAAGGCAAACGCTACGCTCACTCAAAATTTTGAAGAATGCAAAGCTGCTCTAATTAAATCTAGGGAAACCATTGATAGCTATAGAGCTTAGCTTCTTCAAAAGACCAATGAGGTTGAGGGGTACAAAGGGTGTTTAGTTAACGTCAAAAAGGACGATTATCAACAGAAATATAACGAAACTCTTAATCTTCTAGAACAAGGGAAACGTAATTATAACACCTCTTTGAGTACTGAACGTCACAAAGCGTATCTTGCTACCACTAAATTCAATGAGCTAACTCAAGTAAATGGTTTTCTTCAAGAGGATAAAACTAAACTTGTTAATGAAAAGAAAGTTGTGGTTGAAAAGATGGAAAAGGATTTCAAAACTAAACAAGCGAATGACATCGAAAAAATGGTGGAACTTGAAACTCAAATTGATTTTTACAAGAAAATTGTTTACAAAACTAATCAATCAATTCAAACCATGAGAATGTTGGCACCTCGTTCGTTTTTCAAGGATAGACCTAGTTTTGCAAATCCTAAGTACCTTGAGCAAGCTCAATCTGAGAATCAACACTTATATATTGATGAGTCCCAATGGATCGATCTTGATTGTCTTGTTGTTAGGCCCGATAGTGAAGAGACAAACGATTTGGAAGAAGAGAGTAGACCAAAAGTTAATAAATAATTTGTTAAACCATATAATTATGCTTATGAAAACAGTCTTTATGGTCTTTTCAAACCCCAAACATAGAAGACTCATGAGCAAATATTTTTCGAATGTGAACAAATAAGAATTAAATGGAGACAAGCTTTTGCCACTAAGAAAACTAATGTTTCAAAATTTATTGAGTACTTGCCATATAAAGCTTCTGTAAGCAAGAGTAAGCAAGCACTTAGTATTCTCCAAAAGTAACATTGAAAATTTCAAAAAAGTTGTTGATGATGACTGGAAAAAAACGTGAACTTTCGAAAGGAAACAAAGAAATTCCTCACGATATAACTGTGCTTGTGAAAAGTACTTTGATTCCACTTGCGGAAAGAACGCAAAAACATATTTTGGAATGTGAAACATTAATTAAACAAGAAATTTTTGATGATTTGAAATATGTGGAATCTCTTGAACAAGAAGTGAACGACCATCAACCTGAAAGAGATTATTTTTCTACAGCATATGATCTACTCTTACATGAATGTCTCTCAAAAGATATTATGTGTTTATGTTACATCTTGTGCTGATATTGATGAATATTCTGATGTTGCATGTAAATATCTTGATCAAGTTAAAGAGTGTGAACGTCTTGAAAATGAGCTTTCGAATAAAATTGACCAAAAAGAGTTTTCGTTACTTCAACATAGATATGATTTTCTTCAAAAACATTGTCATTCACTAGAACTTGCTTTACAAAACAAAGTTGGCAATTTTCAAATGATACACCTTTAGAAGTAAAATTATCTGAGTCATGTCGATTACTAAACAAAAAAAGTCTTGATATTTTGGATTTGAAAGCTCAGTTACAAGAAAAAGACATAGCGATAGCAGAGTTGAAGAAACTCGTTGCTAAGATGGGTGGGAAAGTTGTGGAACCTAGCGTTAAGAAACCTGTTGTTAGACAACCCAATGCCTATAAAGAGAATAGATCCTCTATATTGGGAAAACCATCCGCTTTCTCAAATTCCTCGTTTGCAAAACCTGTGTTTGCCCCCAAGATGGATGGAAAGGAAAGGTTACCACAAAATCAACCCATAAGGAATACTCAAGCACAAAGCGTTAAGCATAATAATATGATTAAACCAGGGATATATAGAATGACCACTAAATCGATAAACAAAGTTAGTCAATCGCCTCAGACTTCTAGAAACACTAATACTCGTGTGTCTTCTAGTACAGGAGTAGTCTCCACTGCTAGTATTAGCCGGCCTCAGCTTAAGCGCACTCAAGTGAATGATAAGGCCTGGAAACAAAATAGTCAAGGGAAGATGAAGGAAGTAGAAGAACACCCTAGGAATTTGAATGTTTTTAAGACTAAAAAGTCTGTAATCGCGTGTAATGACGATTTGAATGCTTTGAATGATTTGAATGCTTTGAATGATTTGAATGCTTTGAATGTTAAATTTGTTTGTGTCAAATGTGGAAAATGTGTTAATGTTAATCATTCTATGTGTGCTATGAATAATGTCAAAGGCATAGATACTAGAACTAAGAAGCAAGTTGCGATGCCTATTAGTGCTGGTAAACCCAAACACAAAATGAACCATTCTGGTGCAACCCCGACTAAGCAAAGTATTGCATCAGACTCCACCACTAAGAATCCTAGAAGCAGAATTAGGGAATTATATGAGTCTGATAGCAAGTCTTGGAAATGGTGGTTTGCTAATCAATGTCCTCCAGGATATAAATGGATGCCTAAAGTTAGGACAGAAAATGTGACAACGAGTGTTAGTATGCCTTTAAATGTTGTTAAGGACACTAACGATTCCACAATCACAACTACTGTGGTATCCATTTAGCAAATGCTCCATCGTGTTCTAACTCTTCTGCAGGTGATACAAATAATTCTCTTCATATTGGACTCCGGATGCACGAAACACATGACGGGGAATCTCAAGCTTCTAATTAACTTCATGGAGAAGTTCCTGGGTACAGTCCGATTCAGAAATGATCAATTTGCACCGATCCTAGGATATGGAGATTTGGTTCAGGGGAATATAACGATCAAAAGGGTATACTACGTCGAAGGACTCAATCACAATCTTTTCTCGGTTGGTCAATTCTGTGATGCAGATTTGGAAGTTGCTTTCAGAAAGAAGACATGTTTTGTTCGTGATTATGATGGGAATGACTTACTTACCGGTACACGGGGTACTGATCTATACACTAGTTCACTTCAAGACATAACTTCTACAACTCCAATTTGCTTCATGGCTAAAGCTTCAACGACTCAGGCATGGTTATGGCATCAATGTCTATCTCACCTCAACTTTGATACCATCAACTTGCTTTCCAAGAAAGATATTATGAGAGGCCTTCCAAGCTTGAAATTCATCAAAGATCATCTTTGTTCTTCTTGTGAGCTTTGTAAAGCTAAACAAAGTAGTTTAAGACAAATACTACACCAAGCTCTAAAGGACGGTTAGATTTTCTTCATATCGATTTGTGTGGTCCCATGCGTGTTCATAGTATCATTGGAAAGAAATATGTTATGGTAATTGTCGATGATTACTCAAGGTACACATGGACTCACTTCTTGAGGTCCAAGGATGAAACACCCGAAGTTCTCATCAACTTCCTAAAACTGATACAACGTGGTCTTCAAGCTCAAGTAAAAGTGGTTCGTACTGACAGAGGCACAAAATTTTTGAATTCAACTCTGAGAAACTATTTTGAAGCTGAAGGAATTGAACATGAAACATCTATTGCTCGAACACCTGAACAAAATGGTGTTGTTGAAAGACGAAACCGTACTTTGGTTGAGGCTGCTCGAACATTATTATCCGCTTCAAAACTTCCATTATACTTTTGGGCCGAAGCCGTGTCAACCGCATGCTACACACAAAACCGATCCTTAATTATCCCAAGGCACGAAAAGACACCATATCACATAATTCATGATCGAAAACCTTCACTCAGACATCTTCACGTTTTTTGATGTACTTGTTACATTATACGAGATAGTGAAAATTTGGATAAGATGAAAGAGAAAGGTGATGCATGTATTCTAGTGGGATATGCAACTCAGTCTAAGGGATATAGAGTTTACAACAAAAGAACAAAATTGATAGTCGAGACTATTCATATCAGATTTGATGAATTACAAGAAATGGCACTTGAACAAAATGGTTTAAGTCCCGATCCACATTGACAAACGACTTTTGTTCACAACCGCACGAAACTCAAAACTCAAGACCACAACAATGAACCGTCAAGTTCAAAGTTGGTTCAAGGAAATGTTACAAGAGCAGATATGACAGTCAACACGACAATTGAAGAGTTGGAAGTGTTATATGGACCAATGTATGATGAATATTTCACGGGGGAGAAACATGTTGTATCGAAGTCTTCCGCTGTCACTCATGATAAGAATGATGATACCGATCATCGTCAAGAAAAGGATACAACTTCATCTACTTCAACATGGGTTGCTGCAGATTTAACTCTCAGAATATCACATCAACAACCGCTCCTACAACATCAACAACTACTGTCATTGCTCCAGAGAACACAAATCAAGCAGAGTATGCATTAAATGACGAAGACGAATTTATCAACGCATTCGGTACACCAGTACACGAAACTAGAGAGTCTTCTACTCGCCATGTTGATCCGTCAAATATGCATACGTTCTATCAACGACATCCTTCAACACATCATTGGACCCGAGATCATCCTTTGGTTCAAGTAATTGGAGAACCTTCACAGCCCGTTCGTACAAGACGACAACTTGAAACTGACGGTGATGTTTGTATGTTCGCACTCGCCGTGAGTACAGCTGAACCAACAGATATCAAAGAAGCCTTGGCAGAACATGCTTGGATTGAATCGATGACGGATGAACTTCAACAATTTAAAAGACTTAAAGTCTGGGAGCCTGTTGACATACCATACGATGTAATACCATTTAATCTTCGATGGATCTGGAAAAACAAGATGGATGAAGAAAACACGATCATCAAAGAATAAATCTAGGCTAGTGGCTAAAGGGTATGGACAGAAAGAGGGTATTGATTTTGAAGAATCATTTGCACCAGTAGCTCATATGGAAGAGGTCGGGATTTTCCTTGCTTATGTTGCACATAAGGGATTCATTGTTTATCAAATGGACGTAAAGACGGCATTTCTTAACGATCCTTTGAAGGAAGAAGTCTATGTCACACAACCGGAAGGATTCATCAATCCTCTGTATCCTGACAAGGTGTATCGTCTCCACAAAGCACTTTATGGACTCAAGCAAGCTCCAAGGGCGTGGTACGACGAGCTCTCGAAATTTCTGGTCTCCAAAGGTTTCTCAAAAGGTTCAATTGATCTAACTTTGTTCACTTATAAATATAGGGATGACATTTTGCTTGTGCAGATTTATGTTGATGACATTATTTTCGGGTCTACAAACCCAAAACTTTCAAAATGATTTGAAAAAGTAATGCACAACAAATTTGAAATGTCAATGATGGGCGAACTAAAATTCTTTTTAGGTATACAAGTTCACCAATCCCCAAGTGGTATCTTTATCAACCAAGCTAAGTATTGTCAAGAGATAATCAAAAAGCATGGTATGACCTCATGTGACCCCGTTGGGACACCATTATCAACCACATCCCTAGATGCTGATTTGGAAGGAGATGTCATAGATCAAACGAGATATCGTTCCATAATCGGCTCCCTCATGTACTTAACAGCAAGCCGACAAAATATATCACATGCTACATGTTATTGTGCACGATATCAAGCACGACCCACTGAAAAAAACCTCGAGGAGGTAAAACGGATCTTTCGGTACCTTAAGAATACCATTCACATGGGACTCTGGTATCCGAAGGAAACCGGTTTCTTTCTAACGGCCTATTCAGATTCTAATCCTGCAGGGTGTCTTGATACACGAAAAAGTACTTCTGGTGGTACACAATTTCTAGGTCAAGATAAGCTTGTGGGATGGTCTTCCAAGAAGCAGGATTGCACGTCACTGTCATCAGCCGAAGCGGAGTATGTGTCTCTATCTGCGTGTTGTGATCAAGTTCTTTGGATGAGAACACAACTCACGGATTAAGGCTTCCACTTTAATAAAGTACCTATGTACTGTGACTCAAAGTCTGCCATAGCCATCTCCTACAATCCGGTACAGCATTCCCGCACGAAGCACATTGATGTCAGATATCACTTCATTAAGGAACAAGTTGAAAAGGGTATTATTCAACTATACTTTGTTGGAACTGATTACCAATTAGTTGACTTGTTTACAAAAGGTATTTCGAAAGAGAGGTTCGCGTATCTTGTTAGGAAAATTGGTATGAGATGTTTGACTCCAGTAGAACTGGAGATTATGGCAAAGAAGCCTGCTTGATTCATCTATCAAACATCTACATGTAAATATTAACGAAAAAGTAAAATACAAAATTAAAAATCTTTCAAAATCCAAAAAGATTATTCTCGACATGTCTTTCAGTATCGATAATATGGACGTACCTAGAAATGTCACTCAATAATGACACGTGTGTGTACATAAAGCTCGAATAAAAGTTGTAAATATTTTTCAAAATATGCCATTTCTATTTTTAAAGGAAATTGTCTCTTTTGGACAATATTTCCAACAACGGGTAGAGAAATCTATCTTGGGTTGAGCTTGTCACAAAACATTTAACGTTTTGAGCGCAACACTATGGCTTGTAATCACTTCCAGATTGCAACCCGGATCTATATTCACGGGGGAGTGTACGAGTTAGTGCGCTTACCCTCAGCAAAAGAAGTTAAATCTTCTTACACTTGAGTGGATTTGTCAAGACATTCAAAGTCAATGAACTCAAGTTTATGCATTAGAAAAACTTTTTCGCCAAAAAGAAATAGAGTTTTTCAAAAGCGTTGAACACAATTTTTCAAGAATTTTTCAAATATTCAAAATCTTTCAAAAATTGTGTGTTCAACAACTCCTATCCTCAAAAGTTTAATGTGGATCACATCCTCACAATGACAATTCAATTGGATCAATTTTTGAGGGGGAGCGTTCCAAATTCATGCTAGTTTGACACATTCTTCTCCCGAAGATTTTCAAGACTATTTTTCAAAATATATTTTAATCAAATTTGGTATCTCTAATATCAAACGATTTTATGTATTAGAGATAGGGGAGAAAATGTGATTAAAATGTGATCTAAAAACTCAAGCACTCATGGTTACGATCAAATACCCACAACATCTTTAATTCACGACGTTATTGGTGTCAAAAGGGTGGTTAGGTTTAAGTCCTATGATCCAACCAGAACCGGAGGGATCTTCCCAAGGACAATCCAATAGATTATTATAAGTCCTTAGGAAAGATGGAGTAGTATGCGAATGAAGTTGAATGCCGACTAAGTACTTATGCTAGCACTGGAACAATCACAACAAGGTGCTAGTAATGATGTCTTGGTAAGCATTGAAGGGGTTGAATAATGAAAAAGAAATGTAAGGATAAATGGTGTAAATAAATAATCCCTCCATACAACTTAGGCAGAAACCGGGTCAACACATCATGAAGATTACACATCATGGACCGAGTGATGTAATGCACAACCCCTCCCCAGCTGACTCAGGCTTCTCTTAAAATAAGTTTGTTTTATTGTCATGGAGATCAACACGACTTCTATTGACTTTCTCACTCCGAGATAGTTAATATTGAATAGGTGGCATCTGCTCCAGCCTCCGACCACTAAAAGTACACAAATCGAGTCTAGAGCCAAGAGATCAATCAAATCACGTTAGGACACATGAATGACGATCAAGAGAGTCCTACGCTATATCCTTGCGATATTCACAATGATGAGTGGAAATCCTTCTAGTGTTAACATCAAACAGCATTACGGTAGGTCATGTGTAAGATTCTTATGAATTGAACATATGTAAAACTGAAAAAAAGCAACAGTGGTTTGTTTCTTTATTGATTCAAACTCGTTTCAGGTTTCTACGCAATATCTTTATGGTATTGCCAAACATTCAGAGTGATATTTATTAATATTCACAGTGACGAATGGAAATCCTTCTAGCGTCAACATTAAACAGCGCTACGGTCGAGATTCTTATGAATCAAGCTTGTGTCAACTGGAAAGCAACAATGGTAAGATTCTTAATGAATCAAACTTGTTCCAGGAATTTGAATTGACGACTTTAATCAAGAGGATATTTATCCAATTGATTCACTCTTATGATCGTAGTCTTGCTTTGAGACGGTCGAGTAAAGAGAACGGCTAGTACTGCCGCGAAACCCTGTCAAGGAGATTCTTAATTGAATCTACCTAATCACATGTACGATATTTAATACCGTGTAACGATTTTCACCGACCAGAGGTAAAACACTACCGATTTAGGGCGAATGTCAAAGCCATTCAGTCCGTGTCTATGTTTTGTCTCAAGAAGGTGATGTTACGGTGTACTCAGCAAAGTCGAAGATTCAAAACCACATACTCATGCCCAAAAGACATATTCAACAATCAAGAAAGCTAAAGACTTTCGCAACTCTGATGATCAAAATCATCCTTATCAATTAAGTAGAGGAATGACCTCTCTTCAAAGGAGATTGTTAGCAAGCTCTCAAGATAGTGCAAAGTATGAGCATGAGGATAAAGACACAAGATCGCAAGATGGCAAAGACAAGTCAAGGATAATTTGAAGATCTCAAGATAAAAGACAAAGTCGAAAGACAACGACAAAGGCTCAAAGATCACAACATGGAGGAACAAGACTACTATTACACGTTCAAGACTCAATTATGACAAAATTCTTAATCTCCATTGATCTCCAAATATCAAAGAGGAATGACCTCACATTGGGGGAGATTGTTAGCCTCAAAATATTGAGTCAAACAAGAATGTTCGGTCATATTTTTATATTGTAATATTTATTAGAACGTTGTAATAGTTAGTTAAAATAGTCGTGAGATTACGGGCTTGATGGCTAGCTTAAAAGACCTCTTTTAAGGTACAAAGCATTTATTCAAGCCCGACCCAAAAAACAATATAGTCTAATAGAAAGCCCGCATGTAGGTGGACTATATAAGTACCCTCCTAGTGTTGATACAAAAGTTGGGTGATCCTTTCTAGACCCGAATTAGGCTTAATTCGGGTTGGCTGGACTCCTGCTCCTGCACCAAGTGAATCGTATAGTTGGGATCCTGCACACTAAACAGCACGCGTTAGGCTTACCGTGGGAATGTTTCCCACTATTAGACTCCGGCGTGAGAGTAAGTAATCAGTTAGGTGTATAGGAATCGGATGAGAGTTTGAGAGTGTAGAATGTAATACCTTTGTGGAACCCTTGGGGGTTCCTTATATAGGCAGTGAAACCCTAATGGGCTGTCACTGATGCTTTGGCCCCAAGGCAAGGATAATCACCAGTTTTAGATTGATTGTTATCTTCTAATTATGGTGAGTGAATATCCTCTCCTTTGGGATAAATCATAATCATAGTAGGAGTATGATTCTTTCTAACCCTGCACCGGGCATGCCGGGCCGTGGGCCACACATGTGTGTGCGACTACTGTTCATCCAAGCCCATAAGCTCAAATAGCATTATTCCCATCCATCTGTGATGGGCCGGATACGGGTAGTACCCCTGGGCCGGGTTAATGACCCGGCTGGGGACTATACGTCATCATGTCCCCCCAGTCTAGTTGTTACAGACGCAGGCGTAACCTCTAGACTATCAAGATGCTCCCTGGACGTACCCAAAAAAGATCTTTTGAGGGAATGACAATTATCAAAAATTTGTTTTGGCCGCACTTGTGGCTGCCTAACTTTAGGAATTTATTCCAATAGTACCTCAGCCGCACGTGACGACCGAGACAAATTAAATGTAGCATTGAATTTGGTCTTATGTAAGACCGCATATCCCGACATATTTGACTGTTCACCTGCCACTTGACTGACAAAGTGCAAACAGTCAGAACCTCGAGCGGCGTAAACTACTGAGTCAGAAGTGACCCGTGGGCCCCACCTGACTTTTCACTTGCCACTTACACCCTAGCCACACGATTAAGGATAGTGGCAAACACGTGTCATGAATCCAACAGACCATGACTCACAAGGCAACCCTATAACTAAGCCACCCCTACGGCTGTGTGTAACACACAGTCCTTTTCTCCATTTCTGCCATTAAAGCTTTTCTTCTTAGCATCACTTTCTCACGCACGGATCCATTCCATTGCAGGTTAGAACACCACGTCCTTAACTTTTTATTTAATAATGGCCCAAAGAAACAACCCCTCCATTGGATCCGTGCTCAATGTAATGACCCAGGAGCAGTTAGGTCTTTTGCACCAATTACTTCATTCCTACCAATCTACACCCTTCACTCCCTGGTGCCGGAGACCTCATAACTGAGGCTCCGCAGGGAAAGATTGGCCTATATACCCGTCTTTTTGATGCGGCCAACTACCGCATTCCTTTCACTCGCTTCCTCATAGATCTCTTAGGATATTATGATGTACATATTAGCCAGCTTCACTGTATAGGCGCATGTAAGGTTAGTCAGTTTGAAATCCTTTGTCGCGCTAGAAGAATCCCACCAACCGTAGAGCTTTTCCGGCTATTTTACACACCTAGTTTAGTAAATGGTTGGTTATCCTTTAAGAAATGATCTCCCAATAGCCCTAGTCCCATAATAAGCCCATGGACTCCTTGAAAAACTGGTACGACCATTATTTTTTCATTGACTCGACAGTATGGCCGACCGATTATGTCTTCAAACATAGATTACCTCATGACCCTCCTCCGCACGCCAGTACATACAATCCCCAACATTCCCAAGAAATAGATAGGAATAGAACAGGGTTCCATAGAAACCTTCCCGAATCATTCCTCTGTTTGCTAGGTATTAGCCGCAACTATTTCGGCTCGTCCAACAGATATCCTATGTTTTGGGGAAGGCATGGTGAAGGTAGGTTTAGCATCCGTACATCAAAGACGCGTACATTTATCTGTTAATGCCTAACATACTTCGTTTATTATGGCAGAACGGAACTTCTTTGGAATCCTACGTCAAGGCGATCCAAAGCTTGTTCCAGAGGGATCCCGTCCTAGACGTGAGAACGAGCTACCCCTCCTCGAGCATACCCGAAACGTGACGGTTGCCCTGGAGGCCGTGCCGGACCCCCATTTAGACGAAGAGGAAACAACGCTCCTAAGAACCCCCGTGGACTTTGACAACGAGGATGGTGATAACATGATGCTTGAAGATGAAGTCGGGCCCTCCTCGCCGCCTAAGACTGCCACCCTCGCATACGGGGAGGAGCAAGGAGACAATATTGAGAGGACCACCTCCAGTCTTCGCCAAATGTTGGGCGATGACGAGGAGGAGATGCAACAAGTCAATGAAGAAGAAGATGAGGGAGCAGAAAAAGAACTTGAAGAGGAAGCTGAAGAAGAAGATGCCCAGCCCGCCCCTAAGCGTACCCGCAGGAAAAACAAGCGGGTGAGAAGAGTCACTCAGGCCGAGGTTGGTGAACACAATGCCCCCCCCAAAAAAAAACTTCGCGAGGACCACCCCCTCTATCAGTCTGTTGGGAGCACCACCCAGGCCTCTGAAATGGTGCGGGCCGCACATGTGGATCCGGTTACTCAAGTTCCCCCGACTGCATCAGAACTAGCAGGGAATAACATGTAAGGCTACCTCTTTTTTAAGTAAGAGCCACGACTTTCCTTAAACAATACTTGATATTTACTCTAAATGTGTGTTTTGCATAGATGAACAAGCTGGCGCCATGCCCGTGGGCCGGATACGGGTAGTACCCGTGGGCCAGGTTAATGACCCGGCTGGGGACTATACGTCATCATGTCCCCCCAGTCTAGTTGTTACAGCCGCAGGCGTAACCTCTAGACTATCAAGATGCTCCCTGGACGTACCAAAAAAAGATCTTTTGAGGGAATGACAATTATCAAAAATTTGTTTCGACCGCACTTGTGGCTGCCTAACTTTAGGAATTTATTCCAATAGTACCTCAGCCGCACGTGACGACCGAGACAAATTAAATGTAGCATTGAATTTGGTCTTATGTAAGACCGCATATCCCGACATATTTGACTGTTCACCTGCCACTTGACTGACAAAGTGCAAACAGTCAGAACCTCGAGCGGCGTAAACTACTGAGTCAGAAGTGACCCGTGGGCCCCACCTGACTTTTCACTTGCCACTTACACCCTAGCCACACGATTAACGATAGTGGCAAACACGTATCATGCATCCAACAGACCATGACTCACAATGCAACCCTATAAATAAGCCACCCCTACGGCTGTGTGTAACACACAGTCCTTTTCTCCATTTCTGCCATTAAAGCTTTTCTTCTTAGCACCACTTTCTCACGCACGGATCCCTTCTATCGCAGGTTAGAACACCACGTCCTTAACTTTTTATTTAATAATGGCCCAAAGAAACAACCCCTCAATTGGATCCGTGCTCAATGTAATGACCCAGGAGCAGTTAGATCACTTTTGCACCAATTACTTCATTCCTACCAATCTACACCCTTCACTCCCTGGTGCCGGAGACCTCATAACTGAGGCTCCACAGGGAAAGATTGGCCTATATACCCGTCTTTTTGATGCGGCCAACTACCGCATTCCTTTTACTCGCTTCCTCATAGATCTCTTAGGATATTATGATGTACATATTAGCCAGCTTCACTGTATAGGCGCATGTAAGGTTAGTCAGTTTGAAATCCTTTGTCGCGCTAGAAGAATCCCACCAACCGTAGAGCTTTTCCGGCTATTTTACACACCTAGTTTAGTAAATGGTTGGTTATCCTTTAAGAAACGATCTCCCAATAGCCCCCAGTCCCATAATAAGCCCATGCACTCCTTGAAAAACTGGTACGACCATTATTTTTTCATTGACTCGACAGTATGGCGGACCGATTATGTCTTCAAACATAGATTACCTCATGACCCTCCTCCGCACGCCAGTACATACAATCCCCAACATTCCCAAGAAATAGATAGGAATAGAACAGGGTTCCATAGAAACCTTCCTGAATCATTCCTCTGTTTGCTAGGGATTAGCTGCAACTATTTCGACTCGTCCAACAGATATCCTGTGTTTTGGAGAAGGCATGGTGAAGGTAGGTTTAGCATCCGTACATCAAAGACGCGTACATTTATCTGTTAATGCCTAACATACTTCGTTTATATTGGCAGAAATGAACTTCTTTGGAATCCTACGTCAAGGCGATCAAAGCTTGTACCAGAGGGATCCCGTCCCAGACGTGAGAAAGAGCTACCCCTCCTCGAGCATACCCGAAACGTGACGGTTGCCTTGGAGGCCGTGCCGGACCCCCATTCAGACGAAGAGGAAACAACGCTCCTAAGAACCCCCGTGGACTTTGACAACGAGGATGGTGATAACATGATGCTTGAAGATGAAGTCGGGCCCTCCTCGCCGCCTAAGACTGCCACCCCCGCATACGGGGAGGAGCAAGGAGACAATATTGAGAGGACTACCTCCAGTCTTCGCCAAATGTTGAGCGATGACGAGGAGGAGATGCAACAAGTCAATGAAGAATAAGATGAGGGAGCAGAAAAATAACTTGAAGAGGAAGCTGAAGAAGAAGAAGCCCAGCCCGCCCCTAAGCGTACCAGCAGAAAAAACAAGCGGGTGAGAAGAGTCACTCAGGCCGAGGTTGGTGAACACAATGCCCCCCCCCCCCCCAAAAAAAAACTTCGCGATGACCACCCCCTCTATCAATCTGTTGGGAGCACCACCCAGGCCTCTATAACGGTGCGGGCCGCACATGTGGATCCGGTTACTCAAGTTCCCCCGACTGCATCAGAACTAGCAGGGAATAACATGTAAGGCTACCTCTTTTTTAAGTAAGAGCCACGACTTTCCTTAAACAATACTTGATATTTACTACAAATGTGTGTTTTGCAGTGATGAACAAGCTGGCGCCGCGCCCGTGGGCCGGATACGGGTAGTACCCGTGGGCCGGGTTAATGACCCGGTTGGGGACTATACGTCATCATGTCCCCCCAGTCTAGTTGTTACAGCCGCAGGCGTAACCTCTAGACTATCAAGATGCTCCCTGGACGTACCAAAAAAAGATCTTTTGAGGGAATGACAATTATCAAAAATTTGTTTCGGCCGCACTTGTGGCTGCCTAACTTTAGGAATTTATTCCAATAGTACCTCAGCCGCACGTGACGACCGAGACAAATTAAATGTAGCATTGAATTTGGTCTTACGTAAGACCGCATATCCCGACATATTTGACTGTTCACCTGCCACTTGACTGACAAAGTGCAAACAGTCAGAACCTCGAGCGGCGTAAACTACTGAGTCAGAAGTGACCCGTGGGCCCCACCTGACTTTTCACTTGCCACTTACACCCTAGCCACACGATTAAGGATAGTGGCAAACACGTGTCATGCATCCAACAGACCATGACTCACAAGGTAACCCTATAAATAAGCCACCCCTACGGCTGTGTGTAACACACAGTCCTTTTCTCCATTTCTGCCATTAAAGCTTTTCTTCTTAGCACCACTTTCTCACGCACGGATCCCTTCTATCGCAGGTTAGAACACCACGTCCTTAACTTTTTATTTAATAATGGCCCAAAGAAACAACCCCTCAATTGGATCCGTGCTCAATGTAATGACCCAGGAGCAGTTAGATCACTTTTGCACCAATTACTTCATTCCTACCAATCTACACCCTTCACTCCCTGGTGCCGGAGACCTCATAACTGAGGCTCCGTAGGGAAAGATTGGCCTATATACCCGTCTTTTTGATGCGGCCAACTACCGCATTCCTTTCACTCGCTTCCTCATAGATCTCTTAGGATATTATGATGTACATATTAGCCAGCTTCACTATATAGGCGCATGTAAGGTTAGTCAGTTTGAAATCCTTTGTCGTGCTAGAAGAATCCCACCAACCGTAGAGCTTTTCCGGCTATTTTACACACCTAGTTTAGTAAATGGTTGGTTATCCTTTAAGAAACGATCTCCCAATAGCCCCCAGTCCTATAATAAGCCCATGGACTCCTTGAAAAACTGGTACGACCATTAATTTTTCATTGACTCGACAGTATGGCCGACCGATTATGTCTTCAAACATAGATTACCTCATGAGCCTCCTCCGCACGCCAGTACATACAATCCCCAACATTCCCAAGAAATAGATAGGAATAGAACAGGGTTCCATAGAAACCTTCCCGAATCATTCCTCTGTTTGCTAGGGATTAGCCGCGACTATTTCGGCTCGTCCAACAGATATCCTGTGTTTTGGAGAAGGCATGGTGAAGGTAGGTTTAGCATCCGTACATCAAAGACGCATACATTTATCTGTTAATGCCTAACATACTTCGTTTATTGTGGCAGAAATGAACTTCTTTGGAATCGTACGTCAAGGCGATCCAAAGCTTGTACCAGAGGGATCCCGTCCCAGACGTGAGAATGAGCTACCCCTCCTCGAGCATACCCGAAACGTGACGGTTGCCCTGGAGGCCGTGCCGGACCCCCATTCAGACGAAGAGGAAACAACGCTCATAAGAACCCCCGTGGACTTTGACAACGAGGATGGTGATAACATGATGCTTGAAGATGAAGTCGGGCCCTCCTCACCGCCTAAGACTGCCACCCCCCGCATACGGGGAGGAGCAAGGAGACAATATTGAGAGGACCACCTCCAGTCTTCGCCAAATGTTGGGCGATGACGAGGAGGAGATGCAACAAGTCAATAAAGAAGAAGATGAGGGAGCAGAAAAAGAACTTGAAGAGGAAGCTGAAGAAGAAGCCCAGGCCGCCCCTAAGCGTACCCGCAGGAAAAACAAGCGGGTGAGAAGAGTCACTCAGGCCGAGGTTGGAGAACACAATGCCCCCCCCCCAAAAAAAAAACTTCGCGAGGACCACCCCCGCTATCAATCTGTTGGGAGCACCACCCAGGCCTCTGAAATGGTGCGGGCCGCACATGTGGATCCGGTTACTCAAGTTCCCTCGACTGCATCAGAACTAGCAGGGAATAACATGTAAGGCTACCTCTTTTTTAAGTAAGAGCCACGACTTTCCTTAAACAATACTTGATATTTACTACAAATGTGTGTTTTGCAGAGATGAACAAGCTGGCGCCGCGCCCGTGAGCCAGATACGGGTAGTACCCGTGGGCCGGGTTAATGACCCGGTTGGGGACTATACGTCATCATGTCCCCCCAGTCTAGTTGTTACAGCCGCAAGCGTAACCTCTAGACTATCAAGATGCTCCCTGGACGTACCAAAAAAAGATCTTTTGAGGGAATGACAATTATCAAAAATTTGTTTCGGCCGCACTTGTGGCTGCCTAACTTTAGGAATTTATTCCAATAGTACCTCAGCCGCACGTGACGACCGAGACAAA
The DNA here is from genome assembly GCA_025667525.1 of Glebionis coronaria. Classification (NCBI taxonomy): domain Eukaryota; kingdom Viridiplantae; phylum Streptophyta; class Magnoliopsida; order Asterales; family Asteraceae; genus Glebionis; species Glebionis coronaria. Next base: position 357,262,081 of record CM046880.1, read on the forward strand.
TTAAATGTAGCATTGAATTTGGTCTTACGTAAGACCGCATATCCCGACATATTTGACTGTTCACCTGCCACTTGACTGACAAAGTGCAAACAGTCAGAACCTCGAGCGGCGTAAACTACTGAGTCAGAAGTGACCCGTGGGCCCCACCTGACTTTTCACTTGCCACTTACACCCTAGCCACACGATTAAGGATAGTGGCAAACACGTGTCATGCATCCAACAGACCATGACTCACAAGGTAACCCTATAAATAAGCCACCCCTATGGCTATGTGTAACACACAGTCCTTTTCTCCATTTCTGCCATTAAAGCTTTTCTTCTTAGCACCACTTTCTCACGCACGGATCCCTTCTATCGCAGGTTAGGACACCACGTCCTTAACTTTTTATTTAATAATGGACCAAAGAAACAACCCCTCAATTGGATCCGTGCTCAATGTAATGACCCAGGAGCAGTTAGATCACTTTTGCACCAATTACTTCATTCCTACCAATCTACACCCTTCACTCCCTGGTGCCAGAGACCTCATAACTGAGGCTCCGCAGGGAAAGATTGGCCTATATACCCGTCTTTTTGATGCGGCCAACTACCGCATTCCTTTCACTCGCTTACTCATAGATCTCTTAGGATATTATGATGTACATATTAGCCAGCTTCACTATATAGGCGCATGTAAGGTTAGTCAGTTTGAAATCCTTTGTCGCGCTAGAAGAATCCCACCAACCGTAGAGCTTTTCCGGCTATTTTACACACCTAGTTTAGTAAATGGTTGGTTATCCTTTAAGAAACGATCTCCCAATAGCCCCCAGTCCCATAATAAGCCCATGGACTCCTTGAAAAACTGGTACGACCATTATTTTTTCATTGACTCGACAGTATGGTCGACCGATTATGTCTTCAAACATATATTACCTCATGAGCCTCCTCCGCACGCCAGTACATACAATCCCCAACATTCCCAAGAAATAGATAGGAATAGAACAGGGTTCCATAGAAACCTTCCCGAATCATTCCTCTGTTTGCTAGGGATTAGCCGCGACTATTTCGGCTCGTCCAACAGATATCCTGTGTTTTGGAGAAGGCATGGTGAAGGTAGGTTTAGCATCCGTACATCAAAGACGCATACATTTATCTGTTAATGCCTAACATACTTCGTTTATTGTGGCAGAAATGAACTTCTTTGGAATCGTACGTCAAGGCGATCCAAAGCTTGTACCAGAGGGATCCCGTCCCAGACGTGAGAATGAGCTACCCCTCCTCGAGCATACCCGAAACGTGACGGTTGCCCTGGAGGCCGTGCCGGACCCCCATTCAGACGAAGAGGAAACAACGCTCATAAGAACCCCCGTGGACTTTGACAACGAGGATGGTGATAACATGATGCTTGAAGATGAAGCCGGGCCCTCCTCACCGCCTAAGACTGCCACCCCCGCATACGGGGAGGAGCAAGGAGACAATATTGAGAGGACCACCTCCAGTCTTCACCAAATGTTGGGCGATGACGAGGAGGAGATGCAACAAGTCAATAAAGAAGAAGATGAGGGAGCAGAAAAAGAACTTGAAGAGGAAGCTGAAGAAGAAGCCCAGGCCGCCCCTAAGCGTACCCGCAGGAAAAACAAGCGGGTGAGAAGAGTCACTCAGGCCGAGGTTGGAGAACACAATGCCCCCCCCCCCCAAAAAAAAACTTCGCGAGGACCACCCCCGCTATCAATCTGTTGGGAGCACCACCCAGGCCTCTGAAATGGTGCGGGCCGCACATGTGGATCCGGTTACTCAAGTTCCCTCGACTGCATCAGAACTAGCAGGGAATAACATGTAAGGCTACCTCTTTTTTAAGTAAGAGCCACGACTTTCCTTAAACAATACTTGATATTTACTCCAAATGTGTGTTTTGTAGAGATGAACAAGCTGCCCCCCCCCCCCCCCCCCCCGATGCACAGAAAGAGAAGGGGAAAGAGAAGGAAGTGGAGAAAGAACCTGTGCTGCATACAGCCGCAACCAGATCCGGCCCTGCCTTTGAAGAAGGTACCCCCACAGCTTCCCAAGAGATCCCAATGTCCGGCCCTCATCAACCGTTCAATCCTATCTGGAAGATCACTACTGCGTCGCGGATGAGAGAGGCCGAGGAGTGCCGTGAGTACCTTAACAACTGCATCCCCCCTGGTTTGGTACAAGATGTAAATGTACTAAGCCATGCGGACCTGGTGGATGAGTACAACGGCGCCCTGGTGCATCAAATGGCGATGGGTACTTCGATGAGGGTAAGATTTGAAGCTGCTTTAGGGAATGTGGAGTCCCTCAAGAGGAAGGTTGGCCGAAGAGAGAGAATGATCGAAGACAATGAAGCCCAAATTGCCGCCCTCCAATCCCAGCTTGCTACCGCCGAGGCGACTGTGAACGAACAATCGGCTCGCGCCAATGCTCATGACCAGCATGTAGCCGAGCTTCAGACAAAACTTGAGGCTGCAACAACCAAGGTATGTATCCGCGTCTCATCACTCCTATGCCATAATAGCCACCATTATAATAAGTAATGTATCTCATATAGGTGACCGCGGCAGAAGCGTCAGCCAAGTCCTCCTCCAACCAAGTGTCCATGCTCACCAAGAAGCTTGAGGATGCCCATACGATGATTCAAGGCGGGGAAAAAGTAAAAGAGAAGCTTGCTCAAGAGAGGGCCACGACCGAACAGCTGAGGGAGGCGTCCGCCCAAAAAGATGTGCTAATAAATGCCCTTATCATCGAACGTGACGACGTGCTATGCCCCCAACTACTAGCAGCCATTGCCGGTCATAGGTGGATGGTGGGTCACGCGGCACGTCTAGCCGTTACCAAGGTGCTGGAGGCCCCCGAATTTGTTCATCAGTTTGCCAACCTTGTGTCAGATGGCATTGATCACGGCCGCCATGAAGGAATGTTCATGGCCGCAGAGCTAATCAAGAAGAAGCAAAACTTCACAAAGCATGCCTTCTTCAACACCGGAGCTGCTAACAAGATGACTGCTTCGATGGCCGCAATGCGAGATCTACACTACCCATTCTTGGCCGAGCTGGAAGCCACAAAGGATGCATCGAACATAGAGGTTATGAAAAAAATCAGTCTTGGTGCATTCTCTCAAGATGAGGGACATTCCCGGGCTCCCTTCACTCCCTCGCCCAGCCACCTCACCCTTCCTATTTATGAGGATGTGACCAGAATCGTAGTTGATGAGCAACCATTAAGCGAGGTGCTGGAGAGGAATGCGGCTCAAGCTGTGGAGCGGAAGGAACGCAGTGAGATATTGCCTTGTCTGGCTGAAGAACAATGGGAGATAGGTAGGTTTCTCCCCCCATGTAGGGTGCCCTTAATTTGTTATCTATTTGGACAGTTTGGTTTGTAACCTTAAACATTTGTCCGTGGATGTCCACGGTACCTCATGATTGTAAACACTTGTTATGCTATGTATAAGTCCGTGGTAGGCACGGCAATTTTGATGATTTTGAAACTTGTTTATATTCTTTTTGATATCAGGTATCTGTGTCGCATGACATGTCATGTCTTACCCAGAATAAAACTAAGTCTATACTTTACTAGACGTGCGGCGTGCGTCTTTTCTATGCAAAGCACTACGTGAGCGCGGCATATGGAAACTTATCACAACGTCTCGTGAATAAGGTGTCTAGTAAGGATACATGATCCGCGTCACTGGGGTTGCATCCCTCTTATGTGACAAGTTGAATTATTAGGTTCGCTTAATCCTCTTACCCCACCTGGAGGCGCATTGTACATGTACGGTATTGAACGAATGCATATGAATAATACATGGCACATTATAATAATAACAATTAAATCCATATGACTATAACGAAATCTAAAGAAAAAAACTATTTGCACAAAACAAGTCGTGGAGCTAGCTAGGCACCACGGCATTTTATTAGAACGTTTACATTTGTTGTTTTAACAAGAATGGGAAATCCCAAAAACAAAAAAGAACCTAGAAAAAACATAAGAAACAAAACAGGGGGAGCACATGGATCTTCATTAAAGCCAGATATAGCGAAGTATCCATGCGAAAGCCGTAGCTTTCAAAGATAGCACCTTTTGAGATTGGAGATGTTCCATGTGCGTTCCAGATCGTGGCCATCCAAGTCACGTAACTTATACGCGCCCCGTCCTAAGGCTTCCGTGACCTCATACGGTCCTTCCCACTTAGGACCCAGCTTTCCTGTATTCTACGCTCGACTTGCTTCGTTGGCACGATAGACATAATCTCCCGGTCGAAAAGAAACACCTTTAACCTTGGCATCATAATAAGCCTTAATTTTAGCCTTGGACTTGGCCTCATTGATAGCTGCTATCTCCCTTTTTTCCGCCAACAAATCCAGATTGATCCGGAGTTGCTCGTCGTTCGTGACGACATTAACCTCCGCCGTGCGGATGGTAGGCATTCCTATTTCTGCTGGTATAACAGCTTCAGTGCCGTAGGCCAATGCGAATGGAGTGTCCCCGTTGGCTGTTTTAATCATAGTCCTATGCGCCCATAGAACATGTGGTAGTTTGTCCACCCATTTGGCACTGCGTTCCTCCAAGCGTGCCTTGATGCCATTTCCCAAGCTTCTATTTGCCTGTTCCACAAAACCATTTGTCTGCGGGTGCTTAACAGACGCGAAGCGCCGTTTGATATTCAATGCTGCGCACTAATCCTTGAATGGATTATCCGTGAACTGCTTCCCGTTGTCCGAGATGATTTCTCCTGGTAAGCCAAAGCGACACACGATGTTCTCCCAAACAAACTTTTTAACTTGTTTGCCTGTGATGGATTTGACTGCCTTGGCCTCTATCCAACGTGTAAAGTAGTCCATTGCGACAATCAAGAACTTGACTCCCCCCGCAGCTACATGAAATGGTCCTGCAATGTCGATCCCCCACTTGTAGAATGGCCATGGGGATGTAATAGGTGTAAGTTCCTGCTGCGGATGTCGCGGCACTGGTCTGTGCACTTGACAATCACTGCACTTGCGAATCATGTTGCGTGCGTCCCTATGCATGGTAGGCCAATAATATCCTGTGCGTAGGGCTCGAGCCACCACGGATCAGGGGCCCGCGTGCATGCCGCATAACCCTTCATGTATCTCACTTATCACGTAAGTGGCCTGACGTGGTCCCACACACCGCAACCACGGCTGCAAGAAAGAGCGCTTATAAAGGATTCCCTCTCGAAGCTCGAAGTGCTGCGAGTTTCTTCTGATGCCCCGTGCCGCTTTTTCCTCGTCCGGAAGGGTTTCATTAGTCAAATAGTTGACGACCGGGGTCATCCATGTAGGTCCGTCCTCCTCAACTATAGCAGCGACCTCCCCTTTTGTTATAGACTTTTCCTTGAGTATTTCCACCAAGACTTGCTTGGATAAGTGGGCGAAACTTGTAGACGCGATCTTGCTAAGAGCGTCCGCCTTCTTGTTCTCACCTCTTGGTACCTGCTTGATAGAAAACTTGTTAAAAGCCGCGATGAGTGACTTGACTTTCTCCAAGTATCGAACCATGTTATCCTCCTTAGCTATATATCCTCCCAGAATGTGGTTCACGACAAGCCGTGAGTCCACGTAGGCCTCAAGGTTGCGGACACCCATTCTAGCGGCGATTTTTAAACCCGCAATCAATGCTTCATATTCTGCCTCATTATTGGTGGCTGTGAACTCAAAGCGAAGGGCGTACGTGAACTCCATTCCTTCCGGATTCGTAAGGATGAGACCAGCTCCTGACCCATCCGTACACGAAGATCCGTCCGTGAATAACACCCATGGTTCTGCTGGAGTTTCGTCTTGTTTTACGATTGGTCCTTCTTCATCCGGCTTCTCTATCAAGAAATCCGCCAAGATTTAGCCTTTAACAGCCGTCCTTGGTCTATAAGATATGTTGTGTTCTCCCAATAGGATGCTCCACTTTTGTAGCCTACCTGCCACATCCGGTCTAGAGATGACTTGTTTTATTGGTTGGTCAGTAATGACTACAATTGGGTGCGCCTGAAAGTATCGGCGCAACCGTTTTGTAGCAAACACTAGTGCCAAAACCAATTTTTCCATAGAGGAGTAATTCAACTCCGGCCCTTGTAATGTTCTACTTATGAAGTAGACCGGAGTTTGGACCGTGTCCCTATCCGTCATGAGTACCGCACTTATTGCGCCATGTGTGGCTGATAGATACATAATGAGCTCCTCCTTTGGCCGGGGAGCTACTAGCATGGGGAGAGATGCGAGGTGTTGCTTGAGTTGACCAAAGGCTTCCTCAGCTTCCTTTGTCCACCGGAATTCTCCCTTCTTAATGCACTTCTTGAGTGTTTTGAATAGGGGGAGTGACTTCTCTGCGGACTTTGATAAGAACCTGTTTAGCCCGGCCAGCTTCCCATTTAAGGACTGTACCTCTTTCCGTGTTTGAGGGGATGGTAGTTGTATTACTGCGTCTGTTTTTTCTGGGCAAGGCTTAATGCCATTTGGATCAATCATATATCCAAGGAACATTCCTTATGTTGCCCCAAACGTGCATTTCTTTGGATTTAGCTTCATATTAATCCTCCTTAATGTGTCAAACGTCTCTTGGACGTCTCGGAGAAGTGCATCCTCCGTATGACTTTTGATGACTAAGTCATCCACATAGACCTCCAGATTGCGGTCTATATGTGAGTCAAAGGCTTTGTCAACAAGTCGCTAGTATGTTGCCTCGGCGTTCTTTAGTCCGAACGGCATTTTTGTATAACAGTATACGCCTTGACTAGTATGGAATGCCGTCTTCTCTGCGTCCTCCTTTGCCATCTGGATCTGGTGGTATCCTTTATATGCGTCTAAGAAGCACTTAAAGGGATATCCACATAGAGGTTCTACCTTCCAGTCAATCTCTGGCAGCGGGTAACAATCCTGCGGACAGGCTTTGTTTAGATCCGTGAAATCCACGCACATGCGCCAGCTTCCGTCGTGCTTTTTGACCATGACTGGGTTGGATAACCACTCGTGGTAGTATACCTCGCGCATGATACCCGCATCCACCAGTTTACGTACCTCATCTAATATCACTTGGTTGCGCTCAGGTGCCTGACCGCGCTTCTTTTGCTTGACGGGTGGGTATCCCTGGGGAACCTGGAGCCTATGTTCTGCTATCGCGCGTGGTACGCCCGTCATATGCTTGGGCTCCCATGCGAATACATCTAAGTTTGCCTTCAAGAGAGAGCACATGGCCCTCTTGCCATTATCCGAGAGCATTCCCCCTATGGACACCTCTTGTTCTGGGTAATCAGGATGGATTGCCACCTTCCAATTGGGAGGTGGTGATCCGTCCTTGGGGGGAACAGGTGGAACCGGTGTTTTCACGGCATGACACTCGGATGCTGGTACGATTGTGTTATAGATGGTGACAATTCCTTCTTCCACAGGTAATTTGATCATTCCGTGCGCCGTGGAAGGTACCGCTCGTATGGCCAGGATACCCGTCTGCCTATGATCCCATTGTATGGAGAGTGTGAGCGTATCACCATAAAGTTCATCCACGCCGTGGTGGAGTGCTCTTCGTTACCAATGGTTACAAGCAGACGCAGTTGCCCTATTGGCTAGATGGTGTCTCCACTAAAACCAATGAGCGGCTCCGTGGCCGGTACCAATTGGCGTCTTATTTCTGGTCGTAACTGTACAAAACAGTGTTCGTAAAGTACTTTTGCTGATGACCCCCCCATCAACATACATGCGACGAACATTGTGTGTTCCAATGCTTATCTCAATAGTGAGAGGCGCATCAATCACATCGCTTGCTGTGATGGGAGGGAATGAGATTTCTCTGCCGCGTGAAAATGTTTGACTAATTTTCTGCCTCATGCGGCGCTGTCTGGATTGGATCATATATATAGTTGAAGGTTTGTCCTTTTGGGGATCCTTCTTGTCATACTTCTTGTTGTCTTTTCCATCCTTCCAATCCTTAACCAAATGCTTGAGTTTACCTGACTTGATCAGTGACTCAATGTGCTTCTTGAGCTGGATACATTCCTCCGTACCATGGCCCTTGTCGTTATGGAATTCACAGAAACGATTTCCTTGGCGACGATCCAGCGGAGTCGTCATTGGGGGAGGCCTCGGAAAATTAGCCCCTTCCGTCAGCAAGATCTCTCGGTAGGACATCTTTAGAGGGGTAAACTTATCATCCGGCCGTCCTCCCTTGTTTTGGCTCTTCTAATCTGAGCCCCTACCATTGTTCTGGTTGATTTGACCGTCCGACTGTCTCTTGGACTGGTCGTTCGATCGGTAGCTGTTTCCTTTTGAAGGATAGGCCGCGGCAACCGCGGTTTCTCCCTCTATGAAGTTTCTGACCCTTTCCATGAGGTCGTCATACCTCTCTGGACGCTTGTCATTGAGACGCCTGATTAATTCCCTGTCTGTTATGGCATGCATATAGTCGGAAATTTTCAGGAGTTCCGGCATTGTCTTTGTGCGTGTGCACTCGTCATTGAAGCGTTCAGTGAAGGCTTCCGTAGAATCCCCCGGCCGTTGCTTGACGGTTGCCAATGAGACCGGGTCCCTATTATACTTCTTCCGCTTAGTATAATTATTCTTGAACGCAGTGCGTAATTCAGTGAAGCTATCAATGCTTCGCGGAGGAAGTCCTTCAAACCAGTCACGAGCATTGCCGATCAAGGTTGAATTGAACATTTGGCACCATATAGGCATGGGCCATCGCTCAATTTTAGCTTGCGTATCAAATATCTTGAGGTGATCATCCGGATCACCAGTTCCATCATAAGTCTTGACACACGCCGCATGCGACGTTTTGTGTCCTCGGAGTAATTCCGTATGCGGAGAGTAAAAGGATCTTCCCTGGGGTCTGCCCATGGACGGGTGAGACTAGGGTCACACCACGGTTGGGAAAGATCTTCTGCTTCCGTCTCTCGGTAATAGGGACCGCCATAGTACTCCTCATTGTCTGGTGGTGGTGGAGGAGTGCGCCTAGGTCGGCGACGCTTGGGCGGATGGTCATCCGAGTCCTCTCCTGATGGACCGGGAGAAGGTGGTGGTGCCCCATCTTTTGGGTGAGGGCCGCTCTTGTGAAAAGAGCCAGGAGCCTTCTTCCCGGTATTCATCCTATCCCACACGCTTGTGCGGCGGTTGGTTCTGGTCAGTTCCAGATCTGGTAGTTCGGGTGAACCGTCAGACTTCTCTCCCTCTTCTCTGGACTGTGTTAGTTCCTGCATGAGACGATCCCCTATGCGTTCGAACACATTCATAGGCTGGGGAGTTTCCTCAAAGAGGCTCCGCTCCTGAGGTCTTATCCTTCTCTTCCTCTGACCTTGAGAAGAGGTGCTTGGTCCGACATTGCCGAAGTTGAGTCTAGATTGGAGGTCCCTCCCTAGATTCAACCTTGATGCAATTCCTGGGACGATCCTATCAAAGTTCTGCGTGAGAACTCGAGTGAGATCTTCCTCGCTAAGTGGTTCGACCTATACTTCTTCCTTGGTCGTTGGTCTGCGTGACTCCTTGTTAGGGGGATTGGGCGCACTCCCTGGATCAGGATTATCCAAGGTCGAATTAGGTGGTGGGGTCATTGAGAATGTGCTTGTCACCCCCATGGACTAAAGACCACTCCGGCTGTTTGGTCCGGCAGCTTGATGGCTAGGGGATCGATTGGGAATGAGTATCCCTTCCCCTTGGGACTTCCGATTTCCAGGATTTGTGTTCCTGGGATTTCCCTGCGGATGTCCCTTCGTCATTGAAGATTTAAGATGAGATTTTTGCTCTAGCTTAGTGTAATGGTACCACGGATGACGCCAACTTGTTGATACAAAAGTTGGGTGATCCTTGCTAGACCTGAATTAGGCTTAATTCGGGTTGGCTGGACTCCGGCTCCTGCACCAAGTGAATCGTATAGTTGGGATCCTGCACACTAAACAACACGCGTTAGGCTTACCGTGGGAATGTTTCCCACGATTAGACTCCGGCGTGAGAGTAAGTAATCAGTTAGGGTTATATGAATCGGATGAGAGTTTGAGAGTGTAGAATGTAATACCTTTGTGGAACCCTTGGGGGTTCCTTATATAGGCAGTGAAACCCTAATGGGTTGTCACTGATGCTTCGGCCCCAAGGCAAGGATAATCACCAGATTTAGATTGATTGTTATCTTCTAATTATGGTGAGTGAATATCTTCTCCTTTGGGATAAATCCTAATCATAGTAGGAGTATGATTCTGTCTAACCCTACACCGGGCATGCCGGGCCGTGGGCCGCACATGTGTGTGCGACTACTGTTCATCCAAGCCCATAAGCTCAAATAACATTATTCCCACCCATCTGTGATGGGCCGGATACGGGTAGTACCCGTGGGTCGGGTTAATGACCCGGCTGGGGACTATACGTCATCACCTAGCATGTTAGGAGGGTGGCAAGTAATCATTTTTCTCTAATCTAATTTCTCCTAGTTAATCACATCTCTCTCTCAACTTTCTCTCACTACTTTCTCTCTCTAGAAATCTTCTCTCTGTTCATCTATTTTCTATCTTTAATCATCTAATATCATGGGACAACAATAAGTAAGATTGATCATGAGTAAATCTCAAAGCCAGTAGGAGTGTACTTAGATTTATTTCTCTAAAATTAAATATGTTGTTAAACATATTAGAAAGAATATTTCATCTTAGAAATTGTTCTTAAGAGTTAAGTAAAGTTTCTTAAAAGTATTCTAAAAAATGAAATCTACAACCTTGAAAAACATGTTATGTTTTAACATATGTGGTGAATTAAGTCTAGAGACAATATAAATGATCATTGAGTAAATCACGAATGATGTATCTTACGTAGTAAGAATGAACACATGAATGAATGCCTTAAGACTCACTAAGGACTCATTAAGGGCATTATATTGTACATGGGATAAGTTGTATCTTTTGCATAGATGCAAGTTGATTTGAAAAGGGGAAAGGCTGAATTTATGTAACGTATTTGTTCAAATTAACTAATGTACGCAAGATACTTTTTTTATTCCGGATCTACGCAACATACTTTCAAATATTTACTAATCTACGCAATATTGACCAAAATGTTATTTGTTTGACCGGCTACCACTTAGAAAAGTTACAGTTTGGTCATTTGGTCTGCGTGGACTTTCACCGTTAGTCCTTTGACATTTTTTTCATTAGAAAACTTAGTAATGATACCTTGACTTTAATACACGTATTTTTATACATGTTTTTATACACACTTTTTATACGTGTTATTATATACACGTTTTATACGCGAGAAATCTGAACTTTGATAGACGATTTCAACGTCAAAACTTATCCCGTAAACTCCGAAAAACTCACATTAAGTCAATGTATACGTTCTCTACAACTTTCATGTTTTACGTTTTTCATGAAAAAGACATTTAGATGGTCGAAACCTCGATTTAAAACTACGACAGCAATACTAGTATTTTCGGTAATTAAGTAAATCCGAATTTGGACGGTCTTGGTAATGGTAAATACTTACTTTGAACTTTTTAAACCTATCAATAACTAAATATAGACATTCTATACATAAAATATTATAAAATAAAGTGTAAAACTTATAAAAATAGTAGTATGATAAAAATGGAAAATTTAATAAGTGCACAAGATCGATTCCATTACGTAACTAAAAAAACATGTGAAAAGAAATTGCTCGAAAAACTTCTTGTTTAAAATTAAACTCAAACACAAAACATGTGTCTAAAAATGTTTATCGAAATGTGTGTATACAAACGTGTATAAAAGTTGTATAAAAACGTGTGTATAAAAACTGTGTGTATTAACAAGCGTAAAAAATATTTATATAATTGCGTGAAAAATATTTATATAATTGGGTAAAAACGTGTGTATATAAATATTTTTTACGCTTTTTTATACACACAGTTTTATATACTTTTTTATACACTCGCTTTTATACACGTTTGTATACACACACTTCGATACACATTTTTAGACGCATGTTATGTGTTTGAGTTTAATTTTAAACGGGAAGTTTTTCAAGCAATTTCTTTTCACTGTTATATTTTTCAGGTACGTAATGGAATCGATATGCGCTTATTAATTTTCCATTTTTTTATCATACTACTATCGTTATAAGTTTTAAGCTTTATTTAATAATATTTTATATACAGACTGTCTATATTTGGTAACTGATAGCTTTAAAGACTTAAAAGTAAGTTTTTAGCACTAAACGAGATCGGCGAAATACGGATTTACTTAATTACCAAAATACTAGTATTGCTATTGATGTGATCGTGATAGTATAGTGATAATTAGATAGTATAGTGATAATTACCTTTAGGAAAAAGTAATAGTCTAAAATTACAAAGACGAATTCAATTAAACACGTGATGAACCAAGTTCGTTGTACACGAAGATCTTATGAATTTGAGACGTTTTATATCGATTTGGACAATTGATTCGAATTGGTTTTCGGTTTTTAAAACTAAAATTAATTCTACAAATTTTAAACCTATTTTAATCCTAAAGTGCATGAATCGTAAACCCAAAATAAATCTAAACGCAATTACTAAAAATCTTTATAAAATTTAAACTATTGAAAATCTATAAAAAAAATAATCTATTTAATTAAAATAACTTTTATACTATTTTAAAATCTATTTAAACTCTACTTTACTTTTTATTAAATAAAATCTAATTTTAAAACCGTTTTTATTTAAACCTAAAATAATAACAAACTAATATTTAAAAACTAATTTAACTTTTAAAACTAACAAAAACATTTTTATTTTATTTTTATTTTTATTTAGAAACTATTTATTACTTAACTTTTTTTTTAAATATTAATTACAATTAATTACAACGAAAATTTAATACACTACTACTTAAATGAATATCTGCCCGAAATAGTATCACTATATTAAATAAAGTAACAGAAAGTAAAACCAAATAAGCCAGTTAGCTCAGATGGCTAACACGTTGGACATGTGAAGGGCAGGTCTCGAGTTCGAGACCTGCAGGTGACATATTTATGTGATTATTTTTCTTTTTGACAAATTAAACTACAAGTCACAGGAGGTGACTTTTGATTGAATTGTTGAGACTTATAAGGGTACCAGTTATGAACTTAACAGATTAATTGAATCTGTTAAACTTATATATTCAGCAAAACAAAATAATATCAACAAATCAGCAAAAGATTAAACAAGCTAATACTCGGAACAGTCCAAACACAAATCAGCAGAAAGAATAGAAGTCAGATACCCCAGACTTACAAACTCGACAATAGATTAAGTAAACAGTAGCAGCAAATCAATTATATCAGCTAAATTACTCGAAAACTTAGGGTAACAAACACTCTCAGTAACAACACAAGAAGTTATCCAAAGCAGCAAAAATCAAATCATATAAGATCTAAATAACACGTCTAACTACGACTAATATGCAGGCGAATCCAGTCAGTCGGTCTTGATCCATTTACTCAGCAGACTTAAACACAGCTAAAACATAAATGGACAACAACCAAACAGTCAATTAGCTATGAAAGATTAACTCAGTAAACTAAGTTCTTTCTCAGCAGAAACAACAAAGCTAGTAAACACAATATTTAAACTAAATCTAAAACTGTAAAACATGTATACAGTTAAGAATCTTACAGTAACTTAAGAGTGAGAACTCTAGAGTCTAGTCAGATTCGAAATATCATTTACTCAACCAAACAATATCAGATTATAAAACTAAAGCATAGCATACTAACACAGATCCAATATCAGAAATTAATAAACTTATAGAATTAACCCAAAACAAATAAACAAACTCAGTTTTCCGTCTAATTAAACAACCAAGCTCACATTCAATTCATAATAGCAGATTATAAAAAAATTAACGCATTAAAAAGCTATGCAATAATAGATTCAATTCAACAAATTTAAACCAATATCTAAAAACAAGTAAACTGAACCATACGAGCAAGTTAATTAAAACATATAAAATAAAACATAATTAAAAAGAGTTTAAAACCTTTCGGCAAAATCTGTTGAGATGTAGCGCAGCGCTGAGCTGGCTAATTAAACCGAATCAACACCTCCATAAAACGAACCGCCAACACCATCTATATCAACACCGCCACATAACCTCGAACCAAACATCTTGAAATCTCCAAGATCCAACAATAATTCTTTTTAAACTTTTCCAGTTGGGAAAAGTCTTTCTCAAATTTTTATCTTAGATTATTCACTCAAGCTATTTAAAAGCTTAAATGAATAATTTTTATATTATAATTTCAGAAAAAAGAAAACAGTAAGATCAATTCGTATGAAACTTTAACAATAAATCAAAATCAAGATGATGCTCGAATGAAACTTTTTATTAAATCATGAAAAATATTACAATAGTTTAGAAATTAAAATTCAATTAATCCTAAAATTAATCTAACATTATAACACTAAGATAAAAATGAGATGAAAATTATATAATAATTGGGGGTATTTATGCTTGAACCCGAGGCTTGTAGGTGGAGTTTGTTGAGGAAGAGAATCGATCTTGACCTTTGATTTGGCATCTTTTTCCTTCTCTTTCATGTTGGTTTTCATCGTAGGGCTGATTGATAGGTGTGCAAACACCCATCCTTTTACCACTTAATTACAATAATAATCAGGCCAAAACGTGTATTTTATGTCGTAAATGTCAGAATTATGCGTGGTTTGTGTTTTTGTTGTGATTTAGGCCGAAAATGTGAAAAGGGGAGAAAACACGGGCTTTCACGGGCTTTTATCGAAGAAAAAGACAAAAGACGAAGTCGAAAGATCAAGAGTGCTAAAAGAACGGAAGTCCAAGGCCAATTCTAAAGATTTATCGAAGAAAAAGTCTAAAGACGGAAGTTTAATAAAACCGAGGAACTCAAGTCTAATAAATGAAGAAATTATAGGACGAGTTCAAATAATCGTGAGACAAAGTCGAAAAAGTCGAAGAATTAAGAAGACGAAAGACGAGAAAGAAAGAAGAAATAAGGAAGCAACACATGCTTCCCTTCTCCCTATATTTATCCACCATCTCATTTCATTTGAACTTGTTAGCTAATTTTGACAAAATTAGTCTTTCCACCATTTTCATTCCTTGCACCATTTATCTTTCATGTCATTTTGATTTTATGTCTTAAATTTCTTGCCTTTTAATTCCAAGTAAGTTCATTTTGTTGTTGAATCTTTAATTTTCCTTTAATCAAGCTTTTCTTTATCTTTCTCATCCTACTTTTCTTGTTTTGATTTGATTGTGATTCGGATTAAGCATTGATTTTGCTTAATCTTATTGTTTATTTGATTAAAAAGTTCATCTTTTTATGCTTTTCTAAGTCTTACACGGATTAAGCTTTGAGTTATTCATGCTTATTGGCTTATTTAGTTTTTAGCTTATTGTTTTTAGTTTTCTTGAAAAGTTTAGCTTTTTTTAAGTTTCTTTTATAAAGTTTGCAATTTTCATATTTAAAAGTTGTCAAATTTATGCTTATTGAATTGTTTAAGATTTGGTTAAGTGAGCTTATTGAAAGTGTGCTTATTGAGTTTTTAGCTTATCTCCATTTTCGGATTATTTTGTGTTCCATCGCAATATTGAGCTTTTACACATTCCGACGCATCATTCCGATAGGTTGCTTGTTTGTATCGCAATAACCATTTGTGGTTCTACTTTGCGATAGCTTGTGTTCTCATTCCCTTATTCCGATCGGGATTGCGATCGCTCATTGCGATCGCATATTCCGACGGGATTTAAGGTTTATTGCGACGAAGTACTGCCCAATTTTCAATAGCCACATTCCGATAGATTTTGATTTCATATTCCGATACTTTTCTTATAATTAGTATTCCGATAGATTATTTTATAACATTCCGATAGATTCTCTTTTTCACATTTCGATAGTTTAAAAAGAAAAATAATTATTAAAAAAAATATAACAACATTCCGATACAAACATCAACATTCCGATGGATTCACACTTAAACATTCCGATGGTAGTAAAGAAATGTCAAGCTAGCTTGCTAGCTTACCCTTTTTTCCCGCCCAATTTGAGCTAGTAGGCTGCTAGCTTGAGCTAGCTGCCTGCTAGCTTGTTTATTAATTATTTTTTTCCGTAATTGTTTAGTTTAATCTTAAAGTTGTTCCGATTTTATTTCTGAAAGTCACGTATTTTTAGTTAAATTTTTCGTCTAATTTTAAAATTAATATTTTTTCGTAAAGTTCAAGTTTTATCTTTTATTTAGTACCCGCTTTAGGTTTTGGCTCGTTTAACTTTAGAGTACCCACTTAGTTTTATTCTCTCCTTTTTCATTAAGTAAACTTTATTTTCGAGTCGATAGTTAATTTCGTTTTTTAGTTTTATTTTTATTAATTGTTTCGTTTTAAATTCACGTTTTATTATTTATATTGTTTCGTTATTTTTAGTTAATTGTTTTTAGCTTATTTTTATTACTATTCGCATTTAACTTTTACTTAAAAATAGATAATCAAAACTTTCTTTTGTTAACAAAAAACGACTGAGTCACACTTTGAACCGGAAATCAATTCGTTAAGACACCGAGAAAACGAACTTTTTCAACTAGCAAAAACCAAATTTCAAATGGCGCCGCTGCCGGATCTTTTCGTGAAGATTAATGGTTCTTTGTGAGAGACGCGTTGGCTTTTGGGATCCGTTCACTCGTGAACGTTATTTTTCGTGTCAAACATTTTTAAAAAAAATCCAAAAACATTTGAAAAATCATAAAAAGCATTTCTTTTTTCAAAGTTTTGCAACCAAAAATATTCCTCTTTATCCTCTATTGTGTTTAATTCTTTTCTCTACCCCTCTTCTTTATAATTCTTCACGGATTCGTCTTGCGTACGGTGTGGGAGACCATGGCATGGTTTTCAAACATGTCAATGGTGTAATTGTGAGCGGTGTGGTTCTGATATCGACGATACAGAATTTGGATTTTGTCCATTTTGCAATTCAACAAATTCGTACTTCTCCTCTTACAATACTTTCTCACCCTCTCCCGTCTATGACGATCCTTATCCTCAAAATGCACCGGATTTTTCTCCTTACCCGTGGTTCTATGTTTGTGGGGGTCCTCATGAAAGTTTTCACTGTCCAACGGGGGATCAAAATTACTATAATTATACCCCTTCCAGATTTGACCAACCCCCGCAATACCAAATTGATCATCAGCCTCGTCACAGGATGAGTTACCAAGAACCAATTGACGATCTTGCTACAGCTGTTCAAGAACAAACGAAAGAGATTTTACACACGCTGCAAACTTGTATGGAGTCATTTTTAAAGCAGCGAGATCAGACGAGTACTCATACCCCTGAGCTTATTGTTGGCCCTTTAGGTAATGAGGAGAGCGATGACGATATTGAGGTTATTTTTGACGAGGAGGAATTTCTAAAGCAACGTAAGACTTCTCCCATTCCTCCTGCGTCTATTGCTATCACACCCGAGGAGCCCGTTGGATCTCTCATAATGGAGGATGAGCATCTTGACATTATTTCGGCAACGGAATCAGACAAATTCCTAAAGTCTAGTGTCGAGGAACTTGTTGTCATCCAAAGTGAGCCCGAGGGTATTCCTGAAAATTTGTGTGATATACCGACTTTTGCGGAGCTTAAGGCCGAGGTCACTTCGCTTATCGATGATCACATACTCACAAATCCACAAGCGCTAATTGATTCTCCCATCAAGAGTTCAACATGTGGTGAGTATGATGATTTCGTCTTCGAGCCCGAGATTGAGGAAATTATCGACCGAGAGCTAGCTCTTTTACCTCCACTTCCACCTTCGAGTGAGGACGATTTTTCCAATATCGAGGCCGAACTTGATGAGTTGGAACGTCTTATTTTTCATAATAATGACGAACCAACTCACATGCCCAAACATCCAATTCTCGAGGAGTTACCTAATCAACACTCCTCTAATGAGAATTATGTTTACCACATTCGTGAGGATTTAACTTATCAACAATCCCCACAAATGAATGCTGGTTTCGTACTTGATCATGATCTTTTCAAACGAGTTTCTAAAGTCCTTATCTATGATGAAATCGAAAAGATTATCGTTCATGAGGATGAATGCTTTGACCCGGGAGGTGACATGGACCATTCTATGATTGATAACTTTACGGCTTTACCAATTGGTCAGCATCCATTGTCTATGGAGGATGACAATGTGATTCCTTTACCCACCCCACCTCCCGTCAATCTGGACTTCACTTGCTTTTCTTGTATTGAGAGGACCTTTTTACCATTCAAGACTTATCCTCCTGCCTCTCCTTTATTAATGTCCTCCGGGAACGAGGACAAGATCTTTGATCCCGGTATTACATTCGAGGCTTCCCCATGGACCATTTAATTTGGGGACGCGTCAGGCTTGTGACTCGGTTAACAAAAACAAGCGCTCTTCGGGAGGCAACCCGATTATCTATCTTTACTTGTTTTCATCATAAGTGTAGGGGGAGCCCCGTTGGTGTTTCTTGTTTTCTTTCTTATCATGTGCATGGATTAGAGCTTCAAAGACACACTCTTGATGACTTTTTACGACCCGTGATTCTGTGTTCCCGTCTTCCCGGTTCTATCCTAAACTCTTTTCGATTCACTATTTTATATTTCTCAATATTAAAATAAGAATCTCTTTAGTTGTCTCTTTCTTACCAAGATTTAAGCAAAGTGCACAATGTCCTAAGTGTAGGGGAGTTTACTCCCACATGCTTAAACATTGAGGACAATGTTTATATCAAGTGTAGGGGGACTTCTATCGAAGTTAAGTGGGCTTTTCCATTAATTTGTCCTCATTTTAACCGGAAAATTTGATTTTTTCGACATTTTTCAAAATTTTTAATCTATTTTGGCCTAGTTGTATAGTTTTATTTTCATTTGTTATGGTTATTTTCTTTCCTTGCTAAAATAAAATTTTAATAAAGTGGTTTTAATTTTCAACGTTGTGAATCTTTTGACTCAACCCGAGTTTACTTATCTAAGTTTACTCTAGCTAGTATCCTTAACGTGTTTAAGTCAAGTTTTGCTAGGCTTTTATATAGGGAACTTTAAAACGCGAAAGTCTTAACTCTCACGGGTTAAGAACAAGAACTTTTCGCAAGTTCCTATAATTGATCCTAGAGAGTCGTTTATCAAGGGAACTTTAAAATGCGATTTCTAAACTTGAAAAAGTCTAAGAATTTGCAAGATCCTATAGATGACTCGAAAACCCAAAACTTTGATTTAATAGGCTAAGCATCCACGAGTCTCATTCCTTGAGATTTTAAATTGTGGAGAGCGAGAGATGATAGAGTCAATTATAAGTTTGGTATTCTTTCGTGAATTTATGTGAGTTGATTATAAGCTTTTTCTCCCATCGCTTGCTAATAAATTTATCTGCAATAAATAAGGTTGTACGATTTGAAAAGTTACTTAGCTTCTAGCCCAAGATCGTTTAAAAGTTGCTCGGTATTAATTAGAGTTCATAGCCAAGGCATAACTTATTGAAGCGGGATGCGAAGATTGTCGAGTCCGAAAAGGCCCTAACAAGGCATGAGGGCTACATTTTGTTGCTAAAGATCCAAAAGTGATGTGAAGAATCATTTATCGAAATTTAATATGAAGGATCGAGACACACGACGAAAAGCAAAAACTCCCCAAAAGATCATGGAGAAGTCTATCCAAGAAGACCATAACAAGGTATGAGGATAAATAGATCCAAGTCCTAAAAGGAGGCGGATCGTTGTACATCAAAGTCCAAAATAAAGATTGGAGAAAAATGAAGAAGTCGTGGTCCATATATTAAGAATCTCTCAAAAAGTTCAAGTGAAGAAATTCCTATTATGAAGAGAAGACCATAATTTCAAGAACGTCTCTCAAGATTTGAAGTATGAAGTCGCTGCCAAATATCAGTCCGAGAAAGATCTCAAATCGTGAAGCGAGTTATGCCAAGATATGAACTTTATGAGGTCCCGAGAAGCAGTTTTAAAAGACTTTGTCCTTTAGCTAACTATTGATTAAATCGTCCCACTTTATTTTTAGCCTTAATAACTATCGAAATAAGTCAACAATGCATCCTCGTGATCATTCAAGACAATAATAAAATATAAGAGATACACCTAGGAATAAGGGAGTCTAAGTAAATAATTGGCCCACATGAGTTCGTGTTAGTTTGCTAACTTATAATAACAATGATCTCGTTTTTAAGCTTGGTTTGGGGAACGTGAAACTTGAGGATGATAATCATTCATGACATTCCAAAACCCAAGGTAAGTTTTTGTTCTTTTTACTTGTTTTCTTCTTTTGAATATTTTGTAATTTTCTATCTTTTTAATATAGGCCAATGTGGATTGATTTTGATGGAAAATGTAAAACTTGCTTTGTAACTAATGCATTGCATGAGGACATTGCAATGGTCAAGTGTAGGGGATTTGATAGGTGTGAAAACACCCATCCTTTTACCACTTAATTACAATAATAACCAGGCCAAAACGTGTATTTTATGTCGTAAATGTCGGAATTATGCGTGGTTTGTGTTTTTGTTGTGATTTAGGACGAAAATGTGAAAAGGGGAGAAAACACGGGCTTTCACGGGCTTTTATCGAAGAAAAAGATAAAAGACGAAGTCGAAAGATCAAGAGTGCTAAAAGAACGGAAGTCCAAGGCCAATTCTGAAGATTTATCGAAGAAAAAGTCTAAAGACGGAAGTTTAATAAAACCAAGGAACTCAAGTCTAATAAATGAAGAAATTATAGGACGAGTTCAAATAATCTCGAGAAAAAGTCAAAAAAGTCGAAGAATTAAGAAGACGAAAGACGAGAAAGAAAGAAGAAAGAAGGAAGCAACACATGCTTCCCTTCTCCCTATATATAGCCACCATCTCATTTCATTTGAACTTGTTAGCTAATTTTGACAAAATTAGTCTTTTCACCATTTTCATTCCTTGCACCATTTATTTTTCATGTCATTTTGATTTTATGTCTTAAATTTCTTGCCTTTTAATTCCAAGTAAGTTCATTTTGTTGTTGAATCTTTAATTTTCCTTTAATCAAGCTTTTCTTTATCTTTCTCATCCTATTTTTCTTGTTTTGATTTGATTGTGATTCGGATTAAGCATTGATTTTGCTTAATCTTATTGTTTATTTGATTAAAAAGTTCATCTTTTTATGCTTTTCTAAGTCTTACACGGATTAAGCTTTGAGCTATTCATGCTTATTGGCTTATTTAGTTTTTAGCTTATTGTTTTTAGTTTTCTTAAAAAGTTTAGCTTTTTTTTAAGTTTCTTTTATAAAGTTTGCAATTTTCATATTTAAAAGTTGTCAAATTTATGCTTATTGAGTTGTTTAAGATTTGGTTAAGTGAGCTTATTGAAAGTGTGCTTATTGAGTTTTTATCTTATCTCCATTTTCGGATTATTTTGTGTTCCATCGCAATATTGAGCTTTTACACATTCCGACGCATCATTCCGATAGGTTGCTTGTTTGTATCGCAATAACCATTTGTGGTTCTACTTTGTGATAGCTTGTGTTCTCATTCCCTTATTCCGATCGGGATTGCGATCGCTCATTGCGATCGCATATTCCGACGGGATTTAAGGTTTATTGCGACGAAGTGCTGCCTATTTTCAATAGCCACATTCCGATAGATTTTGATTTCATATTCCGATACTTTTCTTATAATTAGTATTCCGATAGATTATTTTATAACATTCCGATAGATTCTCTTTTTCACATTTCAATAGTTTAAAAAGAAAAAAAAATTAATAAAAAAAATATAACAACATTCCGATACAAACATCAACATTCCGATGGATTCACACTTAAACATTCCGATGGTAGTAAAGAAATGTCATGCTAGCTTGCTAGCTTACCTTTTTTCCCCGCCCAATTTGAGCTAGTAGGCTGCTAGCTTGAGCTAGCTGCCTGCTAGCTTGTTTATTTATTATTTTTGTTCCGTAATTGTTTAGTTTAATCTGAAAGTTGTTCCGATTTTATTTCTGAAAGTCGCGTATTTTTAGTTAAACTTTTCGTCTAATTTTAAAATTAATATTTTTTCGTAAAGTTAAAGTTTTATCTTTTATTTAGTACCCGCTTTAGGTTTTGGCTCGTTTAACTTTAGAGTACCCACTTAGTTTTATTCTCTCCTTTTTCATTAAGTAAACTTTATTTTCGAGTCGATAGTTAATTTCGTTTTTTAGTTTTATTTTTATTAATTGTTTCGTTTTAAATTCACGTTTTATTATTTATATTGTTTCGTTATTTTTAGTTAATTGTTTTTAGCTTATTTTTATTACTATTCGCATTTAACTTTTACTTAAAAATAGATAATCAAAACTTTCTTTTTGTTAACCAAAAACGACTGAGTCACACTTTGAACCGGAAATCAATTCGTTAAGACACCGAGAAAACGAACTTTTTCAACTAGCAAAAACCAAATTTCACTGATATTCACACACTAGCACACGGATTGCCAACGTGGCATCCGTTTGTGCTAGTTGTGCTTCTTGGATGCTAAGGTGTCCACAAGTGATTGGAGGAATATGATTGATGAGTTGTCCTATCCAGTGATTTGATGCCACGTACCCTCGCCTCTCCATCTCTGCCTTCCGGAAACATGGGGGATTTAATTCCCCCATGTGTGCATCACACGTGGGACAAAAACCCCTAAATTAATTTAACTTTTGGGTGAATTAGGGTTTTATGGGAACAGTAATTATTGCGTCTGGTTTTCTTCAAGGTTAGGGTGAAAGAGAAGGAAGAGCATAGTTTGTATCGAAGGGTTTTTTTTAATTATTTTGTGTGTGAGAAAATGGGGTGGGGTGAATAAGTCAAAAAGTGTGTGTGAGTTACGTGTAAGGTGTGTGGGTTAAAAAACGTTTATTCATTTTGTTCAAACGAGAAGTAACCAAAAATGCCAAAGTTAACTCCAATCGTCCCAAAACTTTCACTCATTTGGGCTTTTGGCCCATTCAAACTTCATCCATCTTGTAAACTTCCCAAATGTTGGCCTTGATCCACTTAAACAAATATTGCATTTTTCCAAATGGGCTCTTAAGCCTATTTGCTCCAATGTGGGACCCATTAGGCCCATAAACTCCATAAATGATGAAATCCACTAAAAACGAGCTTGAAATTGGCTTTGTCGATCTTTTCATCAAACTCGTGCCAATTTTTGCCGGTTTTTGCGAACTTGGTACCTACACACATGAAACAACAAAACAACAAATATACAAGGCATTTTCATATGTTTTATGAATTTATTAGTTGTTTTAATATACAATTGATATGAGTAAAATCACTCATATCAAACTCCCCTTTGCTAAGCAATTGCCGTGTCCTCACGCAATGATAAAATAAAACACTAACTACACCTTTATTCAACTTTTGTAACTTTTTATTTTGCAAAGACATAATGTATTGCTTTCATTATTTGAAAAATAACTTTAAGTATCATAAAACTCAAATAGATTCATCGTCCCCGACTTTTCACTTTTCCATGCCAAGTGCAAAAACAAGATCATTGTCAATCATAAGCCCCAAAATTAAACCAACTCATACAAATAATTTGTGTTAAACTCAATCTCCTATTATTCCTAATTGTATCTCTAGATTTTATTTGTCATTCACCCAAAGGCTCATTTGACTTTATTTTGATATTTATTAGTCCAAAAATGAAGGCAAGAACGGTGTAAACTCAACACTCAAAACCTAACCTCGACTTCAAAAACCGTTGTCACTAAAGAAAGCCCACATCAAGGATAACTTAACACGATTTGAGGGATAAATCCCGGACCCGAAATCTGGCTAATATGGCTACTTAAAAGCAAAAATAAAAACCTCCAAAGTCAATTATGACCATATATGGAGTTAGCAACAATTACACCATAACTCCTTGTGGCTCTTTAAGATGCAATTGTGCTCCTTATTTAAAATCCACACCCGAAGGCTCCTTGGACAAAAATAAGGGAATTGACATCACCATCCCACCTTACGGCTCATGATGATGAAGCAATTTTTATTCAACACGTCCCCTCGCCATACACCCTAAGGCTCTAATGACAAGGTTAGTGCTACATGACTCCCACCCGAAGGCTCTTAGAGAACATGTTTTTATTTATTCTTCTTTATTAATATGATATTTATAGTAAGCCAAATTTTTGCAATCCCATGATCAAAAGTCCATGACGCTAACACCCTTAATGTGTTCTCACTTTAATTACAAGGGAAGAAAAAGAAGGAGTTACGAGTTAAGATATCAAGCCTAAACCGCTAAAAACTTCATTTATTAAGCAGTTATTATTCAAGCGTGGAAAGTAAATACGAGGAGATTAAATCAAACATAAAAATACTTGCACAAAGAAGAATTAATTTTAGAAACTTATGATTGAACTCTATCATCTCTAGTTCTCCATATTGCAAAATTTAAAAAATGTGAAATCAATGGATACTTAGCCTATTAAATCAAAGTTTTGGGTTTTCAAGTCATCTATTGGATCTTGCATCTTCTTATACTTTTTCAAGTTTTAGAATTTGCGTTTTAAAGTTCCCTTGATAAACGACTTTCTAGGATCAATTATAGGAACTTGCGAAAAGTTCTTGTTCTTAACTCGTATGAATTAAGACTTTCGCATTTTAAAGTTCCCTATATAAAAGCCTAGCAAAACTTAATTCAAATACGTTAAGGAAAAGCTAAGGTAAAAACCAAGTCGAGTCATAAACTATTTTTATTTTCACCAACGGAAAGCCTACAGTTGTGTCAAAAGCACTTATTTTATTTGTTAAAACTTAAACACTACACTAAAAATTTAAAAAGTTTATGAAAAATGAGAAAGACAATTACGTTTGGACACGACAAAAGCAATTGCAAGCGATTATATCGATTGACTCCCCCATGCTAAAACCAAACATTGTCCTCAATGTTTCTTAGCTCAAGAGTAACACCCCTTGCTAAAACACGAAGAGTCTAATGCAAAATCCTAACATGGAAAGAGCACGCAAATCTATAAGTCGTTTATTAATTATGCCTTAAGATAAAACGTTAGTCGATAAAAATCAAAGGATAAAGAGTGTGCCCCTTTTGGCATTCAAAGAATGGAAGATCAAGTGGACCGGAAAAAACCGAACACGAGAGTCTTCAATGATTAGGGTCATACCTAAATTCACAACACAACAAAACACGAGCACGAGCTTGAAAGATCAAGCCTTATTAGTGTTAGAAAATAGAAAGAAGATAGAATGTATGGGACTCCCCCACAAGGCACCTCGTTTTTGTTAACCGAGTCATGAGCTCGACTCGATCCCCGAATTCATTTGTCCTTAGGGAAAATGGTGAAAACCGGCATATTGAAATAGAATCCAACATAAAGCACGATGTCGGGGTCAAAGATCTCATCCTCGTTGTTGGATGACAAACGAAAGGATAAAACTGCAACATAAATCTCTAAAAAGAGATGGTAGTCACAAATTATGGAATGAATATAGCATGCTCCTCGAGATAAACTCGCACCAAGATGATCGAAAAATCTTTCAATTATTGCATCGGTGAAAGGCCGAGATTTCCCTAAATCAACAATTCTGGGGTCGAATACCTCGTCCTCGGTGGAGAAAGGAAAGGATAACACGGTGTCGTCCCCCCATGCTAATCCAAGATCATATAAAGCACATGGTAAAGGTGGTATAAAAGTCTCAACACTAGTCGTATCAACTTGCATGACTTTGTCGACCTTATCACTCTTATGAATGTGAACAAAGGGGTCATGGTACTCAAAATGAGTCGCATGAAAAACCCGCACATTAAGATCAAAGCGAGTGTGAAGGATAATTGGAGCAAAAGTAATTTCTCCCTCCGGGTCAACATTATCATCATCATAAATCGGGTGGTCAAGCCAAGAATCTTCATCACCGTCATTAGACTCTTCCTCAAATTCCGAAGGAGTGTCTATGGAAAGTACCTTATCAAACTCCTTAATGAAGAGCTCATCATCACAAAGGTTGTGAGATGTAGGATGTATGATGCTCTCAAAATCCTCTTGAAACAATGGATTATTGTTCATTGAAGCTTTAAAGAGAGGATTTGAGTAGGTCACAAAAGTGTCATCATTCTCGTCATCATAAGAAATATCCGACAAAGTATCAAGTGTATCACACTCGGATACAAGATCATCATTCTCATTAGAAGGAAATTCATCGGTGAATTCCTCGAGAATGGTAGGTAAAACATGAGAATCACGCTCGATCTCAAGATCGGAAACGTCTTCACTTCCCCGTGGAAGTGGATCAATGATAGCAAAAAGTTCATCGATGAACTTATCACATGAATAGTCACTAACCTCACTCGGTGTGAAGTTAGGAATCAAAGGCTCTTCAACGGAATATTGTGCCTTAGGAACATCAATATGATCCTTCAAAGAGAGGGAAAATGATCCATTTTCAAAGATTGTTCAATTAAAGCAATATCACTCTCGGGATCAAAATTCTCATTATTAAACTCACTAGCATCAAATGGTGCACTAAGGTATTCATCAATTTCTTTTTCAATCTTAGAACTATCATCCTCGTGTGAAGTGAGTGGAGATGAGGAAAGATTACAACATGATTCAACAAAGCAAGCTTCTTCCTTTGAATTTAACTCTTCATTTTCACAAAATGGAGTTTCCAAAATTGGAAAAACACCTTTATCAAAGAGAGCTTTCTTATTACTTTCAATTGTTTCAACAAGTTTTACACTTTCAACTTTTTTAGAAGCAAATCTTGGAATCTTTTCCGGTTTGAAAACAATACTTTTATCTCCATAAAACAATTTAGTCTCCTCTTTCCTCATATCAACTTGAACTTGAGCCGTGCACAAAAATGGTCGTCCTAGAATAATAGGCACACGAGGATTGGTCTCATAATCAACTATAGCAAAATCGGCTAAGTACAAAAACTTTCCCACTTTAACAATGACATTTTCCGCTATACCAACCGGTCGAGTGGTGGTACCATTAGCAAGCTCAATGATCATTCGAGTGGTACTAAGTGGTGCATAGTCAATAGTTTTCCAAATGGCTAGGGGCATTAAGTTAATGCTAGCTCCTAGATCGGCTAGGCCTTTGCACACCCCAAGCTCATTGAAAACACAAGGTATCAAGAATTGACCCGGATCTTTATACTTCTTGGGAAAGAAATCAAAGAAAACCGAGGTACTAATCACATTCAAAGTATCCTTGGTGACATCTAGAAAAGTTTCCTTAGATGGAGGATTAAACTCAATCACTTCAACTTTTTCATCACAATCATCATAAACGGTTATGGCCTTAAGCTCTCCCTTCGGGTTTGGAATGGTATTACTAGGTAAGCAACCCGAAGAAGATGATGGTTTAGACATAAATTCCTCAAACATCGAAAGCAATTTATTTTGACCTTGTTCCAAACTTTGTTGCATACGATTATGACTTTGCTCTAGCCTTTGTTCAAAACGGGTTTGGTTTTGTTCAAGTCTTTGTTGATTAAGCTCAATCTTGTTGTTTTGCCCTTTAATCGTATTTTGAAACTCATTTTTCAAAGTTGCCATTTGTCCTTGAATGTTATTTTGAAAAGCCTTCAAATTTTCATCATTTGACTTGATGTAGCTTGACAAATCATTTTTGTTATTGTGAAACCCTTGATTGTTTTGATTAGCATTAAACCCATTTCCTTGATTGTAATTCCCTTGGTTACCACGGTTAAAATTATTCCCATTGTTTCCATTGTTGTACCTATTTTGAACTGGTGGAAAACCCGGTGGAGCAACAAGATTTTGACGAGGAACTTGAACGTTGGAGCCATAAGTTCCCGTCGCGGCAAAAGCACTAGCTTGATCAAACCCCGTGGTTGAACAAGCATAATTAGGATGTGCTCCACCACATGATACACAAACATTCTCAATCATATTAATTGATTCATGAGGATTCTTCCTAATCTCATTCAACAATGTTGCAAATCCATTATCAATCTTAGAGTCCAATCTAGCAATCTCGATATTAGATGAATTCACATTGGAAGCACTCGGTGTGTTTCGTGAATATTGTGCTCTAGACTTATTCTCAATTATGCACCACGCGTCTCTTAGAGTTTTTATTAAAAGATTACCACCCGCGGTGGCATTTAAAGAATCTTGTTCAATCATATTAAGCCCATTATAGAAAGTATTAATTTGATGCAATTCCGAGAAACCGTGGTGTGGACATTGTCTCAACAAATCTTTAAATCTTTCCCAAGCAACCCTAAACGATTCATGCATGTTTTGTTCAAATCTAGTGATCTCGTTCTTAAAGTGTGTTGTCTTAGATGGTGGAAAGAAATAATTCATGAACTTAGACACTAAATCATCCCATGTTAAGATCGAACCCGGTGGTTCTTTCTCATACCAAATCTTAGCATTACCCTCGAACGCGTACGGAAAAAGCATGAGCTTAATCGCGTCATTCGGCACATCTCTAAACTTGAGAGTCGAGGTAATTCGAAAAAAATTCCGAATGTGAGAGTGCGGGTTATCGGTCTCATTGCCACAAAATTGGTCGGCACGAATGAGTGATAAAAGACCCGTCTTAATCTCATAATGATCCGCCAAATAGCCGGCACAACGATTGCTTCCCCATACCCTTCGGTGGGTGCACGGAGCAATTCCTCCATTGTTCGGTTATCGGCCATCTCTACAACAATAGGTGGAAGCTCGGGTTCCACTATTCGTTGTTGACGATTGCTATTTCTACGAGGAATATTTTCAAGCCTATTAAAATCAATCACAAGTCTAGAAGAACGTAATTGCATACACTACAAAGACGAGAATTTAGAGGATTGAAGAAAAGAAATTAGACAAGAAGAAGATTATTTTTGGTATTTTATTTGGTATTGCTCAATCAAAAATGATCGATAAAAAAACAAGGAATAAGGATAACTACTATGGAAGTAAATTACCCTCGATCGACTTTGAAACGATAGATGAAAACCTAAACGTCTCGAGGTTCAATAAGTAAACTACAAAAAATAAGATTTATTACTACTTGAGTCGGCAAACCAATAATAGGTTGTCCCTCTCAATATACGCACAAGCAAGCGGGGAAACGAGGAGGCACAAAGCACTTAAAAACCTTTTTCCTTAGACGGCCTTTTATAGCACGTCGCCTTATACCCACCTTATAGTTTGTATAAATCGAGTTCAAACTTCTTATTAGTATTTATCTATTTTGCCTTTTATTTTTGTTTTGGATTGGACTACAATAGCTAGGTGATGAAATCCCAACTAAGGCCTTATTTGGAAAGTATGTAAATTTATTGTTCTACGTAATACAATATATTAATCACAAAAAACGAGAAAAACGATACATACTATATAATAGAAAAAATAACAAAATTTTCCGAGGACGGAAAGGGTCTTCAAATCAACGATCAACAAATCTCCACAAAGACGAATCGTACACAAGATCCCCGGCAGCGGCGCCAAAATTATTGATGTGATCGTGATAGTATAGTGATAATTAGATACGTTATAGGGTAAATTAGAAAATTACCTTTAGGAAAAAGTAATAGTCTAAAATTACAAAGACGAATTCAATTAAACACGTGATGAACCAAGTTCGTTGTACACGAAGATCTTATGAATTTGAGACGTTTTGTATCGATTTGGACAATTGATTCGAATTGGTTTTCGGTTTTTAAAACTAAAATTAATTCTACAAATTTTAAACCTATTTTAATCCTAAAGTGCATGAATCGTAAACCCAAAATAAATCTAAACGCAATTACTAAAAATCTTTATAAAATTTAAACTATTGAAAATCTATAAAAAAAATAATCTATTTAATTAAAATAACTTTTATACTATTTTAAAATCTATTTAAACTCTACTTTACTTTTTATTAAATAAAATCTAATTTTAAAACCGTTTTTATTTAAACCTAAAATAATAACAAACTAATATTTAAAAACTAATTTTACTTTTAGAATTAACAAAAAAAATTTTATTTTATTTTTATTTTTATTTAGAAACAATTTATTACTGAACTTTTTTTAAAAAATATTAATTACAATTAATTACAACGAAAATTTAATACACTACTACTTAAATGGAAATTTGCCCGAAATAATATCACTATATTAAATAAAGTAACAGAAAGTAAAACCAAATAAGCCAGTTAGCTCAGATGGCTAACACGTTGGACATGTGAAGGGCAGGTCTCGAGTTTAAGACCTGCAGGTGACATATTTATGTGATTATTTTTCTTTTTGACAAATTAAACTACAAGTCACAGGAGGTGACTTTTGATTGAACTGTTGAGACTGATAAGGGTACCAGTTATGAACTTAACAGATTAATTGAATCTGTTAAACTAATATATTCAGCAAAACAAAATAATATCAACAAAGCAGCAAAAGATTAAACAAGCTAATACTCGAAACAGTCCAAACACAAATCAGCAGAAAGAATAGAAGTCAGATACCCCAGACTTACAAACTCGACAATAGATTAAGTAAACAGTAGCAGCAAATCAATTACATCAGCTAAATTACTCGAAAACTTAGGGTAACAAACACTCTCAGTAACAACACAAGAAGCTATACAAAGCAGCAAAATCAAATCAGATAAGATCTAAATAACACGTCTAACTACGACTAATATGCAGGAGAATCCAGTCAGTCGGTCTTGATCCATTTACTCAGCAGACTTAAACACAGCTAAAACTTAAATGGACAACAACCAAACAGTCAATTAGCTATGAAAGATTAACTCAGTAAACTAAGTTCTTTCTCAGCAGAAACAACAAAGCTAGTAAACAAAATTTTTAAACTAAATCTAAAACTGTAAAACATGTACACAGTTAAGAATCTTACAGTAACTTAAGAGTGAGAACTCTAGAGTCTAGTCAGATTCGAAATATCATTTACTCAACCAAACGATATCAGATTATAAAACTAAAGCATAGCATACTAACGCAGATCCAATATCAGAAATTAATAAACTTATAGAATTAACCCAAAACAAATAAACAAACTCAGTTTTCAGTTTAATTAAACAACCAAGCTCACATTGAATTCATAATAGCAGATTATAAAAAAATTAACGCATTAAAAAGCTATGCAATAATAGATTCAATTCAACAAATTTAAACCAACATCTAAAAACAAGTAAACTGAACCATCCGAGCAAGTTAATTAAAACATATAAAATAAAACATAATTAAAAAGATTTTAAAACCTTTCGGCGAAATCCGTTGAGATGTAGCGCAGCGCTGAGCTGGCTAATTAAACCGAATCAACACCTTCATAAAACGAACCGCCAAAACCATCTATATCAACACCGCCATATAACCTCGCACCAAACATCTCGAAATCTCCAAGATCCAACAGTAATTCTTTTTAAACTTTTCTAGTTGGGAAAAGTCTTTCTCAAATTTTTATCTTAGATTATTCACTCAAGCTATTTAAAAGCTTAAATGAATATTTTTTATATTATAATTTCAGAAAAAAGAAAACAGTAAGATCAATTCGTATGAAACTTTAACAGTAAATCAAAATCAAGATGATGCTCGAATGAAACTTTTTATTAAATCATGAAAAATATTACAATACTTTAGAAATTAAAATACAATTAATCCTACAATTAATCTAACATTATAACACTAAGATAAAAAAGAGATGAAAATTACACAATAATTGGAGGTATTTATGCTTGAACCCGAGGCTTGTAGGTGGAGTTTGTTGAGGAAGAGAATCGATCTTGACCTTTGATTTGGCATCTTTTTCCTTCTCTTTCATGTTGGTTTTCATCATAGGGCTGATATTCACACACTAGCACACGGATTGCCAACGTGGCATCCGTTTGTGCTAGTTGTGCTTCTTGGATGCTGAGGTGTCCACAAGTGATAGGAGGAATAGGAATGATGAGTTGTCCTATCCAGTGATTTGATGCCACGTACCCTCGCCTCTCCATCTCTGCCTTCCGAAAACATGGGGAATTTAATTCCCCCATGTGTGTATCACACGTGGGACAAAAACCCCTAAATTAGTTTGATTTGATGCCACGTACCCTCGCCTCTCCATCTCTGCCTTCCGAAAACATGGGGGATTTAATTCCCCCATGTGTGTATCACACGTGGGACAAAAACCCCTAAATTAGTTTAACTTTTGGGTGAATTAGGGTTTTATGGGAACAGTAATTATTGCGTCTGGTTTTCTTCAAGGTTAGGGTGAAAGAGAAGGAAGAGCATAGTTTGTATCGAATGGTTTTTTTAATTATTTTGTGTGTGAGAAAATGGGGTGGGGTGAATAAGTCAAAAAGTGTGTGTAAGTTACGTGTAAGGTTTGTGGGTTAAAAAACGTTTATTCATTTTGTTCAAACGAAACTTTCACTCATTTGGGCTTTTGGCCCATTCAAACTTCATCCATCTTGTAAACTTCCCAAATTTGGGCCTTGATCCACTTAAACAAATATTGCATTTTTCCAAATGGGCTCTTAAGCCTATTTGCTCCAATGTGGGACCCATTAGGCCCATAAACTCCATAAATGATGAAATCCACTAAAAACGAGCTTGAAATTGGCTTTGTCGATCTTTTCATCAAACTCGTGCCGGTTTTTGCCGGTTTTTGCCGGTTTTTGCGAACTTGGTACCTACACACATGAAACAACAAAACAACAAATATACAAGGCATTTTCATATGTTTTATGCATTTATTAGTTGTTTTAATATACAATTGATATGAGTAAAATCACTCATATCAGCTGTCACAGTTTTAAATCGAGGTTTCGACCATCTAAATATCTTTTTCATGAAAAACATAAAACATGAAAGTTGTAGAGAACATATACATTGACTTAGCGTGAGATTTTCGGAGTCAACGGGATCAGTTTTGAGGCTAAAATCGTCTGTTAAAGTTCAAACTTTCTCGCGTATAAAAACGTGTATATAATTGCACGTATAAAAAAGTGTGTATAAAATCGTGTATAAAAATGTGTGTATTAAAGTCAAAGTATCATTACTAAGTTTTTAACAAAAAAATGTCAAAAGACTAACGGGGGAAGTCAACGTAGACCAAAGGACCAAACTGTAACTTTTCTAATTGGTAACCGGTTAAACAAGTCACATTTTGGTCAATATTGCGTAAATTAGTAAGTATTTAAAAGTATGTTGCGTAGATATGAAATAAAAAAAGTATCTTGCGTACATTAGTTAATTAGAACAAAAATGTTACATAAATTCAGCCTTTCCCCATTTGAAAACCTTCAATTCTAACTTAAAGATATTAGAAATAATGTTAGTAACATTAAAAGTCTAATTGAAAGATATAAGAAGAAATGTTTGAAATATTGAAATCCAATTGAAAGACATTAGTAGGAATGAGTGTTGGATTATGAATTTATTCCTAGAACCTATAATGGAAATACTACGGATGATAATCATAGTAATATCATTATGGTTGACAAACTTGGAGTTTGCTTAAATATCCAATCCATTTAAGAAATATTCAAGGTTTAAAAACTAGGAGTCCTTTTACCACTTATTTCCAATAATAACAAGACCAAAACGTGTAATTTATGTCATAAAAGTCGGAATTATGCGTGGTTTGTGTTTTTATTGTGTTTTAGGACCAAAAGATGAAAAAAGAAGAAAACACGGGCTTTCACGGGCTTTTATCGAAGAAAACGAGTAAAGACGAAGTCAAAAGATCAAGAGTGCAAAAAGAACGGAAGTCCAAGGCCTATTCTGAAGATTTATCAAAGAAAAAGTCTAAAGACGGAAGTTTAATGAAGTCGAAGAACTCAAATCTAATAGAAGAAGAAAATTACAAGACAAGTTCAATATACATCGACAAATCCCGAGACGACGTCGAGAAAGACAAAGGATTTAAATCGAGTCGAGAAGAAAGAAAGAAGAGGCAACACATGCACACCTTCCCATTTTCCCTATAAATACCCTCCTAAAACACATTAGGAGGGTTGGTTAGTTTTTAGTTAGCTAGTGTCATTTTTCAGTTTTCCTTTCTAGTTTTTAGAGAGAGAAAGTTCCAAACTTTCTCTCACTAAGTTTTCATCTTTTCTTTCTTTTAATCTTTCAAGTTTAAACCTATTTGTATTTTGATTTCATTAATCAAGTTCAAGTTAAATTTTAAGTTCTTTAATCTCTTTCTACCTTTCTTGATTTTAGTTTACTTTTGGTGAGAAATATTTATGATCCATGTTGATTTTGATGTTTTCGTGCTTAAAAAGTTAATCTTTTTATTCCTACATAAGCTTTCAAACAATTAAGCTTTAAGATCTTTGTGCTTATTGGCTTATTTGAATGTTTAGCTTATTTACTTTTTGAAAGTTTTCTTAAAAAGTTTCATCTTTTTATGGTTTGATTTAAAAGATTGCTTATTTAAAGTTTGGAAAAGTTATTCGTGCTTATTTAGTCTATTTCATTACTGATTTGGTTAAGTTTTGGTGTTAGCTTATCAATTTAGCTTATCACTAGCTTATTTTCGAATCACACAATAATCGGAAAAGGGTAAACCCTTTTCTGATTTGGCATTCCGATTGGCACTCTTGATTCCGATCTCTCTGATCGGATTAGGGAGTTAGTATTCCGATTCACATCTTGGTATTCCGATCACTTGATCGGATTAAGGTTTTAAACATTCCGATTGTGGGTACTCTTTTACATTCCGACGTGGGTGGTTTGTGTCACATTCCGATTGGGACATTTCTACCTCATTCCGATTGCTTTCTTTTTTCTGGATTCCGATTGTGGGGATTCCGATTGCACTATCATTCCGACACGACTCATTTTCACATATTCCGATCAGTCTCCTTTTACACATTCCGATTGCTTTCCTTTTTGAGTATATTCCGATCACTTCCTTTTGGCACATTCCGATCAGTAAATTCCGATTTGGCATTCCGATTGGATGAGTTTCTTGTTTTTACAAAATTTTCAAGCTTTAGATTCATTAAGTGTTCAAGTATTTTTTCTAATCTTGTCTTTAAGTTTTCAAGCATTTATTTTTAACTCGTCATTTTAGTTTATATTTTAAAGCTTTAATTTTGCTCAACGACATTTTCATTTTACCATTAGTTTAAAATAGATAAACAACCCAAAATTATCTTCCACCAAGAACAATTGAGTCACACTTTCTACCAATAATAATTCGAAAAGATCGGAACAACGAACTTTCATACGAGTTTAAAAACCTTGTATTAAATGGCGCCGCTGCCGGCTCTTTTCGTGAAGATTAACAGTTTTTTGTGAGAGACGTGTTGGCTTTTGGGATCCGTTCACTCGTGAACGTTATATTTTTCGTGTACAAAATTTTCAAAAATCCCAAAAACATTTCAAAAATCATAAAAAGCATTTCTTTTTTAAAGTTTTGCACCAAAAATATTCTTCTTGCTTATCTATTTTTCTTTATGGATTCTTATGTCCATTGCGTCGGGTGTTGGAGACGACTTTATGGGAGCGAATCATGTCAATGGTGTTCATGCGAGCGATGCGGAAGAGACCTTCCTCCTATTTCCATCGATTCACAAATAGGATTTTGTCCATCGTGTAATTCGATTAACTCATCCTTTACTTCTAATGAACTTACTCCTCCCTATTGCATGTATTGTGGAAGCGATTCTCATTGGCATGTTTCGTGCCCGGTTCGATACCCGTATGGTCACGGGCAAGAACCGGGTTACAATTATGACAATGGTAATAGCTTTCCACATGACGCACCCGGTTTTTCTCCATACCCGTGGTGCTATATTTGTGGGGGCCCTCACGATGCTTCTTCTTGTGAATCGTCGAAGGTCTTTGAGAAAATTCCGTGCTATCATCCCAGTGTGTATAACTTTGAGCCCCCACATCACACCCTCAATCATCAATCCTCTCAGCAAATTAGTCTTGACCAACAACTCACTACTTTGAATGATGTTCTAGAAAGTTTAGCTCAAATCCGAGCTGACTTGCATCAGGAAAGGCAACCTTTGCGTGATGGTGACGAAATCTTGAAATCCACCAACACCTTTTTGAGCAAATTTGGTCGTTTTCCCTTCTTTTCTACACCAAAATGTTTAATTATAGCGTGGGATAGAATTGGTTTAATTGAACATACTGGGGGAGATGAACAACAAAAATTGCTTCATGAGCTTCTTAAAGATGTAGAGGTTATCAAGGAAGAGTTAGCCGACTATGTCACTCCTAATTGGAATGGTCCCGTCTATTATGATGATGATGACAACGATGATGTCTACGCTCTCGACCCATCTTCTGAAATTGCTACTCCTACTCTCGATATTCCTAATGCGTCTAAGGATGGTGATTCATTGAGTGAGATTAGTGATTTTGGTCTCGACAAATTCTTTGATGATGAAGTTTGTGACATACCGACTACTATGGAGCTTGAGGACGACGTTGCTCTTACGGAGGAGGTCGATCCTGATGATACCGATTTTTCTCCGCGCTATGAGAATTTCACTTTTGAAATTTCTCAATCTCCACCGGGAGATGCGGGCGATGACGATTTATTCTCTCCGGCTTACGAGAAGTTCACCGATGAACTTGCTCTTGAAGATGAGGTGGAAGACGTGATTCTCCGCGACAGATTACGGAAAGTGCATCTTCTTATTGCTCAAATCGAAGAGTTGACTTCTCCTCCTCTTTCTAAGTCTTTACCTCCATCTATTCCTCCCGTTGAAGATAATGACCCATTGCTAGAAGAAATTGACATTCACTCAATACCTCCGGGTATTGATGATGATGACACGGAGGGGGATATTATTTTTGATAATTTGCTGCAGGAAGGTATTGTCCCAAGTCCCCCTCCCGAGCACCTTTCATCCTGAAAGTCCCTAATCAATGCGAGAAACCCTAATCTTAACTTAATCAACACAAGGTATTACTTTTCAAACGTAATCTTATTATTGTATAATAAAGAATTACAAGTGTTATGGATAACACCGTTTGATGACAATGTGTTGTGCACACTTTGAACAACAATAACCTTAACTTATGAATACAGTCGTAGCTGTTTGATTCACTAAGTTGCACGCACTAATGATCTTAATATTGCAAAGTGTTGATCTTAATGCAAGGATACACATCCTATTTATAGTGTTACGAGTTTGACTTGAACAGTACTTGATGTCGACTACACAACTTTTACAAGTTCCCACATCAGTCACATGATGTCCTTCTATTCTTGGTAGTCTTCCATTATGCTTTAAGGAACAGTTGTCCAAAACAGTTTCCTTATTCTTCATATTCTCGAACACACAAATGGCATGTCCAAAGTGTGCTGAGAGTTATCAGGGTATTGCCACCCCTGTTAACTCTCAACCCCTCAGAGTCCCTAATACATCTTGGCTGTTATCCATCACAGCCAAGGAGTATGTCTTCAGGTAATCTTCGACTTCCCTGACAATGTCTCTGACATGGACTCCTCTGAGGTTGCTCACAGAGATTCGGATCTCTGTGAGTCTTGTGAAACTTGCCTGCCTCCTAGGCACAGGCAAGGGACTATCTATCAGCCTAATTATGTTTAAATCAATGAACAGGGAATCTAACAAGTTTAGATTCCCAACAATCTCCCCCTATTTAAACATAAATAGTGCTAGATCTAACTAAGTTAAGGTAAGTGAGTTTAACAGCTTCTTCTTACACATAACAGATCTAAACAAACATACCTCATGATTTTATTAAGACTTAAAGAAAAATTACAAGTTCATTACATAAGTTAAATAAAAGATGAAGGTAAAAGGGCTGATACTTTCTTCAATAGTCATCATTTTTGATTCTTTCTTCAGCTTCGGCCACATCTAATCTGTTATCAATTTCATCCTGCAAAGTCTTTGCAAACTTCTTGGAATACTCAGAGTTGATCTTGAGACACTTCTTGTGACAGAGCAGCTGAATAGTTGAAGCCAGGCATAGCTCATCTTCCCTCTGAAAAGCATATTGACAGGCTTTGTTCATAAACGCCATTCCTCTTTCAGGCACTAAATAAGTCTGACCATCAACAGGGCCAACTATACCATTAGGAAGGATCAGATCCCTGTGCATGCCATCCACACGAACATCTTCAGTAACAAAAGTTTCATCAATGATTTGGGAAATTCTTCTTCTTTTGTTGCCTGTCTTTGGGGGTCCTTGTTCGAAAAGCTGTGGTGGAGGATCAATCTTGAGGTTGGCAGCTGTTTCCTTGATCCAGTTAAACTTAGCCTTAAGAGTTTTGAGCAGAAGGAAATTTGCCTGTCCAGACTTTTTGGCAGCTAAGGCTTCGAGTTCAAACCATTCTGATAACCCAAGTGTTTTTAACCTGAAGTTGTCAAACACATCCATATTCCCCGTTTGATTATCCCTCCATAAGATCATCTGTGGAGTGTTTGTGGACTTGTGAATGGTGTATCTAAACTTGGTTATCTTGCCAGCAGCATACCTGTTGTTTACGCAGCCATCATAGTCAGCTTTGACTTTCTTTAAGGCTTCAGCGCGTTTAAGTTCCATTTCCCTCAACCTTTGTTTTTGTTTTTCTTTTTCAGGAGGTGACATCTTCCTCAGAGTGGCTTCATTTAATTCTTTGGCTGCCTTGAGCTCACTCAGTCTTTTGAATTCTTCAGCCTGTTGCTCTATTTCTTCAGGCGTTAGAGGTCTCTCATCAGAAGGTGTAAAGGTTGAAAATTGGGAAAGGTCTGTTGTGGATCCTCCTGTCTCTAGCATCGCAGCTATCTTCTTAAGTTTAGTGTCAGTATCAACTAAAACTATCTCTTTACCTTTCTTTGAGACAGAGGACTCCACACTTATGTTTTTCAAATCATCAGCTCTTTTGAGGAACGCTGTTTGAGCCTGATTTTGAATAGATTTTGGTAGGGAGCTCACAGTGAATTTAAGCTTCTTAGCTGCTGGTTCATCCTCATCCTCAGGTTTGCTGATGTTAACTAGGATCATGGATTTAGATGAGTCAGCGCCATCTTGTGATTGTTGCTCCCCCTGAGTCTGATCCTCATCATCAGGTATTATAACTGGTTCGATGACTTGAAGAGGAACAGGTGTTGTTGAAGGATTGGCTGAAGATGAGGCTTGTTCAGCAGATGCAAGGCTGAGTGTATTTTTCTTCTCCCCCTCACGTTCATCCTTACTTCTCTTATGTTTGGATGAACGTGCCTGAAATCTTCTTGCAATCTGCTCCACAGAGGCAGCCATGGCACGCTGTCTTTTTCTTGATGCCCTGGCAATCTTCAGCAATAGGTTGGCATTGGCATTGGTATTTGCCTGAACTCGCCTAACAATAAAACCAGCATGGTTGTATTGCCTGTTGCGCACTGCATTGAAGTGCCTGTTAATGACGGTTTCTTGTTCTTGGAACAATGCAGGGACAACTGAGTCAATGGCATTCTTGATTCTTGTCGAGAGATGACTTAGTCCTTGAGCCACACCTTTTCTTGTACCCTCCTGAATAGGCTCAGTGACAGCCTCAGTCACAGCCTTCTTTATTATACCTGGAAAGGTGACAGTAAAATTGTGCATCTCTGACTTGATCACGTCCAACTTTCTTGACAAGCGCTCAATATCAGACTGATGGTGTACCGGCTGAAGATTCTTGATATTGAGGCTTTGTTGAGCAAAATCATCCTCCCTTGGAATTAAGTCGAAGTTAGTCTGGGTAGGATGATCAAACAAAAGGAATTCAGTTGTTGGATCATATATTGGTCTTTGAAGGACTGTTGTTGCAGATGTAGCAGAGTTTTGTGTGTCAACAGCTTCCTTAAGAGGAGAAGTCTTGTCATCTTCTTTAGGAGGAGAGACTGACAGTTGGTCATCCTCATCTTCTTCCTCTTCCTCATCAAACATTCCCTCAGGGAATTCATCCTCAGGCATGGGTTCAAACTCAGCGACATAATCTTCTACAGAAAGCATTTCTTCATCAGCATTGAGCACAAGTTCTTCTTCAATCTGAATGTCCTGAGTAATTGTTTCAGCCTCCTTTTCAGGTACCTGAGGTTCTTTGACTGGCTGTACAATTTCAGCCTGCAAGTTTGTTGAAATTAGTAACAGGGAAAATATTAAGTGAATGGTCGCCATTTCGCTGTCCCAGAGAGGCTGAGGGTGATTACTCAGCCACTCCAAAGGATAAATCCTTGGGATTCTTTTAAGTGTGAATGAAGTGTGGTTAATGGTCGCCATTCGCTGCCCCTAGGAAAGCTGAG
Source organism: Glebionis coronaria (assembly GCA_025667525.1). Taxonomy (NCBI): domain Eukaryota; kingdom Viridiplantae; phylum Streptophyta; class Magnoliopsida; order Asterales; family Asteraceae; genus Glebionis; species Glebionis coronaria. Next base: position 357,302,213 of record CM046880.1, read on the forward strand.
TGTGATTATTCAGCCCCCCCAAAAGGTAAAAACCTTTGGGACTCTTTTGATTGTGAAACATATGTTGTTTAATGATCGCCATTTCGCTGCCCCTAGGAAAGCTGAGTGTGATTATTCAGCCCCCCCAAAAGGTAAAACCTTTGGGACTCTTTTAAGAGTGAAACATATGTTGTTGTAGGTCGCCTGTTACGCTGCCCCTAGGAAAGCTGAGGGTGATGATTCAGCTCCCCCTGAAAGGATAAATCCTTTGGGACTCTTTTAATGAGGGAACCAAGAGGCTGTGTGAAGTACAGCCATCAAGGTTGAGACATTAATGTATTCAGGTTGTTGTTAGCCTGAATACTGTCTAGAGGGTTCAGGGTCATCGGGGTGCTTTATAAACACAAATGAATCACTCCCTGGTGCAAAGACAGAGTGTACAGAAGTCTTAAGGAATTCTAAGTGAAATGACAGACTTCTATGGGTCGAGGATTACCCTAACTTCACCACTCTCTCCTACAGATAAATGAGAGTGGTTGCTTGTGAACCTCTAAAAATGTACACTGATTACCTGTGAGATATCAGCTTGGTTTGGCTGGTTTCCTGTAGTCTCTGCTGACCTAGAGACACTAGACGCCTGTTGTTTGTCAGCCAAAGATTCTGTATCCACAAGAGTATCTGGACCAGAGGCGGTTTCAATCTTCTTTTCCTTGGCCTTGCTAACAGCCTTAGGTTGAGAAGAAGAGGGGATTTTCTTCTTCTTTGGCTGTTGGCCAGAAGAAGCCTTGGACTTGGTAGTGTGCTGCCCAGAGGTCAAAGACGTAGACTTGCCAGCGACACTAGAAGTATTCACCTTCTCAGAGGAAGGGAGCAAGGGCTTCTCAGCGTTGGGTACCTGGTTAGCAACGTTCAGCATGTGAGCGGTCACAGGGAAATCCTCAGCTCCTATCTCCTTGTAAATGGCGCCTGTAATGCGATAGGGCTTCAGGGTTGTCAAGGCCTTGTTATGGTAGTTTTCTCCCAGCAAACTCTCAAAGATCAGGGACAAATAACGCACATAGCAGATGTTCTTTTCCCTGACCTGATTCCTTCCTTTAAGTTGTTCTACTAGGTTAGAGAAAAGAAGGCTTCCAACGTCAACATCAGCTCCCCATATTAATCCATAAGCAATAGTCTGATGTTTGAACGACATTTGATCTTGTGATCCCTGCATGCCTCCCAGGGACTTCACAATGTGGGTGAAGAGGACACGCCACATAGGAGAAAAATACTTGATCTTCAGAGGTGCTTTAGCAAGGATATCAGCTGGTGTGAGGGCAGGGTTAATGTCGTGACAGGGTTTGAGTGTGGCCAATGCTTCCTTGACAGCCTTTTTGTCAACTGTCTTCAAGCACTCATCTCCATGTTTAAGTCCGGCCACACTGGCAAAATCAGCAAGGGAAAAGGCAAAAGGATGTTCATTGCAAGAAAGGCTAAAGGTAATGGTGTCTTCTTCAACTTCGGCAGAATACCAAAATTCCCTAAGGTATTCTTGGTAAAAGGTGGAAGGAGATTTGGTGAAGGCTTCGTTTAGGTCACAGTTCTGCATGAAATTTACCAGATCCGAATAGGTGTTGTTGGGTGCCTTGATCCATCCAATAGCGTTATTTGAGGCGATGATGCTCTCGTTGATCTCGAAGTTCACATTGGAGGCTTTTGGTACGGGAAACGCCATTGAAATAAGGTTGAAGGTGAATGAAAATGGCGGATGGTTGAGAGAGATAAGAGTTTAGAGAGAGAAAAAATGATTTTTGAGAATGGTGGTGGGTGAGAAGAGAAAGAAGACAATATATATATTCAAACTTAGAGTGAACAGTTATTCAACCGCATTAAATGCAAAAGCGAAAATGACTGCTCAAGTGGGTCCCCTTGACCTTTCAAAACGTTTGTCTCCTCGTTATCCGAAACTTAAATGATTAAAAAATGTGAGAATGTTTTTCGCATTTACTTGGAACGCAACTACCTAGTTACATGTGAAAAACATTTAATAAAACATTTAATATAGAATCAATCATTTAATGAACACATTTAATATCAAGCCACAGGCTTTGAAATATTGAGCATCCCTAGCTCAGCAACTAGCCTGTTGAACGTAGGTTCAGCCAAAGGCTTTGTAAAGATATCAGCTAGTTGCAGCTCTGTGGGAACAAAATGCAGCTCAATATCTCCCTTCATAATATGATCCCTGATAAAATGATACCTGATATCAATGTGTTTGGTACGAGAGTGAAGAACAGGGTTGTTGGATATGGCAATGGCGCTGGTGTTGTCACAAAAGATTGGCACTTTGTCATACAAGATTTCATAGTCAGCCAATTGACTTTTCATCCAGAGCACCTGAGCACAACAGCTGGCTGCAGCGACATATTCAGCTTCAGCTGAAGACATAGCCACAGAGTTTTGCTTCTTAGCACTCCATCCAACCAATTTTCCTCCTAGGATTTGACAGCTGCCTGAAGTACTTTTCCTGTCAATACAGCATCCAGCATAATCTGAATCTGAATAGGCCTTGAGATCAAAGCCTGATTCCTTTGGATACCAGAGTCCTAGGGAAGGTGTTCCTTTGAGATACCTGAAAATTCTCTTAACAGCCACTAGATGGGATTCTTTTGGGTTAGCTTGGTACCTTGCACAGAGACATGTGGAGAATTGGATATCTGGACGACTGGCTGTTAAATACATCAGTGACCCAATCATGCCTCTATATAAAGTCTCATTGACAGAGACCCCTGACTCATCAGGGCCCAAGTCGTTGGGTGGAAGCATGGGGCATTTCACTGAAGCACAATCAGCCAAGTCATATTTTTTAAGTAAATCCTTAACATACTTTTCTTGACAAATAGAAATTCCCTTAGGACATTGTTTAATTTGAAAACCCAAAAAGTAAGTTAATTCACCCATCATGCTCATCTCATATTTCTTGGTCATTAATTTAGCAAAGCGTTTACTAAGATTGACATTTGTTGACCCAAAGATGATATCATCCACATAAATCTGCACAATGATGAAATCACTCTTGTCCTTGAAGGTAAAGAGTGTTTTATCAATAGAACCCCTGACAAATTTGTTTTCAGATAAGAAATTTGAAAGAGTTTCATACCATGCTCTTGGAGCTTGTTTCAGACCATACATTGCTTTGTGAAGTCTGTACACATGGTTGGGAAACTCGCTGCTCTCAAATCCTTCAGGTTGAGCAACATAGACTTCCTCAGCCAAATCACCATTGAGGAAGGCACTCTTTACATCCATCTGAAAGACAGTGATGTTCATATAGGCAGCATAAGCTAGAAAGATTCTGATGGCTTCAAGTCTAGCAACAGGTGCAAAAGTTTCTTCATAATCAATTCCTTCAGTCTGAGAGTATCCTTGTGCTACCAATCTTGCCTTGTTCCTGATGATGTTCCCAATTTCATCCATCTTGTTTCTATAGATCCATCTAGTGCCTGTGATATTCTTTCCAGGTGGAGCTGGCACTAGTGTCCAAACCTTGTTCCTTTTGAACTGATTGATTTCTTCTTGCATAGCAGCTACCCATCCATCTTCTGTCAGAGCCTCAGCAACTCTTTTAGGTTCAATTTGAGAAAGGAATTCAGCAAATAGACATTCATTGGCTGAGGCTGACTCAGAGTCTTGGATTCGCTGTCTGGTTGTGACCCCTGCATTTGGTTCCCCAATAATGTTGACAAGAAGAATGTGTTGATCTCTTGACCACTTATTTTGAGGAGCTGGAGTTTCAAGAACAGGGGTATCTGAGGGCATAGCTGGAACAATTTGACTCTCATCCTGCTGACTAGGAGGGCTTTCTTCAAAAACTACTTCAGTATCTGAGTCTTCTTCAGCCACATCAAGGGAAGCAATTTCATTATCAGCAGGAGCAACTTCAGAGTTTTGAAGAATTGGTGAGTCATTAATATCATGAGAAGGACCATCAGAGATTTGAGGTTCTTCTTCATCAAGTCCCTGAGAGGTAGGAACTTCAATGTTGTGAGTAGACAGAGGATCAAAAGCAGGAACATAAGGAGTGAGAGTGTTGGAGTGGTGATGACTGGTAGGTCTGGGTTCTGTGAACTCATCACTTGGGAAAGAAATATTTTCATTAAAATCTACTTCATCACCCTCTGTTCCTGTTCTCTGTATGACTTCATCATCTTCATTAAATCTGACATGGAAAGTTTCTTCTACTTCTTGTCTTCTGATGTTGAATACTCTGAAGGCTTTGGCTGTTGGAGAGTATCCCAAAAAGAATCCATCATCAGCCTTTTCATCAAACTTTCCAAGTTTATCCCTGTAGTTATAAATAAACACAGGGCATCCAAACACATGAAAATAGCTGACGTCTGGAGATCTTTTTCTGAAAACTTCATAGGAGGTTTTGCCATGTCTTTTGACAATGATTGATCTGTTTTGAGTATAGCAGGCAGTGTGTACAGCTTCTCCCCAAAATTGCTTTGGTAAGGCTGCACCATTTAACATAGTTCTTGCTGCTTCAATCAGAGTCCTGTTTCTTCTTTCAGCCACACCATTTTGTTCAGGAGTGCCAGCTGAGGAGAAGTTCTGTGAAATCCCTTTTTCATCACAAAATGATTCAAGTTGATGATTCTTGAATTCTGTACCATTATCACTTCTTAGAGCTTTGACTCTAACATCATTCATATTTTCCACCTGTCTGATGAAGGACATGATGGCATCAGCTGCATCACTTTTCCTTCTGAGGAAGAACACCCATGTATATCTTGAAAATTCATCAACTATGACCAAGGTGTATTTGTTGTGATTAATGGTTTGAGGTTTGACAGGTCCAAACAAGTCCATGTGAAGGAGATGTAAGCACTTGTCAATAGAGAATGATTGCCTAGTCTTGAATGAAGACCTGTGATGTTTTCCTTTGACACAGGCAGAACAAGTTTTGTCTTTGGAAAACATTACTGAAGGTAGACCAGCAACCAAGTTTTGAGTGGCTATCTTATTGATGTTCTTGAAGTTGAGATGAGACAGTCTTTTGTGCCACAGCCAGTTGACACTTTCAGAGGCTTTGGCAAGAAAACAATTTGAGCTGTCTTCAGAGCACACAGCCATGTTGATGACATAAACATCTCTCCTTCTAGGTGCAACTAGCACAACATCATTATTTTTGTTGAATATGGTTCCCTGAGTCTTAGTAAACAAAACCTTATAATCAGCATCACATAACTGGCTGATGCTAATAAGATTGTGCTTAAGACCATTCACATATGCAACCCTGGTAAATGTGATCCCATTGCAATTCACTGAGCCATATCCTTCTGTGTCACCTGAAGAGTTATCTCCAAACACCACTTTGGGACCTGGCTCCTTTGAGTATCTGTGCAGGTATTGTTGAATCCCTGTCATGTGTCTAGAACAGCCACTATCTAGATACCATACCGATTCCTTGAGATATTTCTGCACAGATACATAGAAACAGATTAGTTCCTATGGTGAACCCACTTTCCAGTGGGTTCCCTGAATTGCTTGTTAGCAACTCTTGTGTTCCTGAAAAACTTTTGGCGTTGGGATGGACAGTTCATTGTTTCATGGTTATAACTCCCACAGATATCACACCCAGGGAAGTCACCACACTCGTCTGAGTGATGGTCTGTGAACCCACAGAATTTACAGGGAGGATAAGAATTGTAATTTCCCTGTTGTCTTTTGGAACTCTGTGGTCTATCCCTAGAGGGTGTCTTAGCTCTTTTAGCTGCCATGTGTCTGTCATGATCTAAGGTCGAGTGGTGAGAATTTTTACAAACATTGCAATAAGGTTTGATTAATCTTTCCCCTTTGGGTTCACCTAGGACTGACTTAGGTTCATGAGAAGTAGAGCATTCAGCGGAAGGCTTAATGTGTTGTTTCAAGAGTTCTACTTCTTTCATAAGAGACAACAGGCGATCTTCAGTGGTGGGGTCAACCTTATTCACAGCCTTAGTAGAAACAGGCTTAAAAGCTACTTGTTTACCAGTTGGTTTAGCAGGCACACGAAAAACTTTAGCTGGAGGATTCTCAATATCTATCTTAAGTTCATCCTTAGCAGATCTAGAAGAACTGCTAGGTTCAACTCCAGAGAGTTTGGGCAAGGGTGGAAGCTCAGCCACATCTTCAGAGACAGGGTCATTAGTCAAAGAGGTGTCTGACATATGAATAGTCTCTGTAGATTTAAAGACAATGTCTTTGGGTTTGGTGATAATCCTCAGCTTTTTATGTTTAGCAGTTATATCCCTGTTTAAGTCAGCAGGCACTTCATCCCTAAGCAATTCATCTATAGTAAACCTAGCACACAGCCATTTTTCAATAACTTTGTTTAATTCAGTGACTTGGTCATTCAAAGCTATGTTTTTCAAGGTTAATCTAGCTACTTCATTTTGCAGGGATATTTTCTCTAAGTTAACCCGCCTGAGAGTATCACATTCAGCCTTAGCATTAATCATTTCAGTTTTAACAGAGTGAAACTTGTCAAGAAGGTTCTTCCTTTGTTCCTCAACAAAGTGCAAGTCAACAATGGTGTAATCAAGAACATGCTTACGTTCATCACAATCAGACATAGAAAGAAGCCTGTGTACCTTTTTCATTGTGATGTCGACCCATTGTCCTGATCTTGCATCACCTTTTCCAACAGCTGGTTCATCATCAGCTATTGCCATAAAAGCCCTGACTCTTGTGGTATCTTCTTCATCTGAAGTCAATGGTTCATCATTCCAGTCATAGGTTTCAGCAACCAACCCTTTCTCAGCCTTTTTCTCACCACCTTTCTTTTTGGACATAGCTTCAATCTTCAAGTTCATCTGTTCTAACTCAGCCTTAAGTGCCTTGTACTTATTTTTGTAATCTTTCTTCTCAGTGTCTGAAGAATTGGATTGTGATGAGTTGTTATGTTGTTTGAACTTGTAGGGTTTGGTTGAAGATGATGGATAAGAGGGTGAGGATGTTTTGGTGGAGGGACATTCTTTTTGAAAATGTCCAAGCTTTCCACAGGCAAAACATGTTTCTTTTGACCTGTCAGTTGGTTTGCTGGCTGATCCTACTCTTCCAGATCTTTTGTAGTATCTTCTTGGGTTGGCTAGCAGTGCTCTTTCATGAAATTCTGCATTGAGGTCTGACAAGAATTCTTGGCTGCTACGAGTATCTTCTTCCATATCAGAATCGCTGTCAATAGGATGTGTTGCAGAGATCAAAGCTTTGGAAGATGCTCCTTGGACTACAAATCTTTCAGTCTCTGATTTGTAGATAGTATCGATCAGCCCTTCTTCATAATTGTACTTTCCATAGAGCTGAGCAAGGGTATCATTTTTGATTGAGTTGTTAGCTCTCTGAGTCTGATTCATGCTCAGCCACTTTCTTGGAAGGCTGTTGACAAAGGTGGCATTGATCTCAGCTTGACCAATAGTAACATCATTCATAGCGAGGTCATTTAGAAGAATCTTCAGCCTAGTATAGGTTTGCTGAACTTTTTCACCTTCAAGAGACTTAAAGGCATTAAACTGAAGTCTGAGTGCCTGAATCTTTGTCTCTCTTGTTTCAGAGGGTCCTTCATGGCCAAGAATAAGGTCTGTCCACATCTGTTTAGCTGTGGGACACTGAATAACAGACTTCATGATATGCTTTGGAAGACAGGAAATTATGATGCTTTTGAGACGTTTATCTTGGTTTGCTAATTTCCTATCAGCAGCGGTCCATTGTTTGACAGGCTTGGGAAGAGGGTTTTCTTCAGTAGAAGTGAGTGCCATGGGAATATATGGACCATTTTCTAAAATTTCTAAGAGAAAAGGTTCAAGACCATCAAGGTATACAAGAAACTGACTCTTCCAACTGGCAAAGTCTTCTTCATCAAAGACTGGTACACTGGTTACGTGTGATCCACCTCTTGAGTCAAGAAGTTGGGGTAGATCATCGTCATTTGGTGGGGCGGTAAGTCTTGGTGAAGATGGGTTTCTGGAAGGTGAGTGTGGGCTAGAGGTTTCCGGCATGGTGGATCTTGATTATAAAACGGAGAACGATGTTTCTTGAAGGTTTTAATATCAAACACCGCTCTGATACCAATTGAAAGTCCCTAATCAATGCGAGAAACCCTAATCTTAACTTAATCAACACAAGGTATTACTTTTCAAACGTAATCTTATTATTGTATAATAAAGAATTACAAGTGTTATGGATAACACCGTTTGATGACAATGTGTTGTGCACACTTTGAACAACAATAACCTTAACTTATGAATACAGTCGTAGCTGTTTGATTCACTAAGTTGCACGCACTAATGATCTTAATATTGCAAAGTGTTGATCTTAATGCAAGGATACACATCCTATTTATAGTGTTACGAGTTTGACTTGAACAGTACTTGATGTCGACTACACAACTTTTACAAGTTCCCACATCAGTCACATGATGTCCTTCTATTCTTGGTAGTCTTCCATTATGCTTTAAGGAACAGTTGTCCAAAACAGTTTCCTTATTCTTCATATTCTCGAACACACAAATGGCATGTCCAAAGTGTGCTGAGAGTTATCAGGGTATTGCCACCCCTGTTAACTCTCAACCCCTCAGAGTCCCTAATACATCTTGGCTGTTATCCATCACAGCCAAGGAGTATGTCTTCAGGTAATCTTCGACTTCCCTGACAATGTCTCTGACATGGACTCCTCTGAGGTTGCTCACAGAGATTCGGATCTCTGTGAGTCTTGTGAAACTTGCCTGCCTCCTAGGCACAGGCAAGGGACTATCTATCAGCCTAATTATGTTTAAATCAATGAACAGGGAATCTAACAAGTTTAGATTCCCAACACATCCTCCCCTTTAGCCACTATTACGGAGGATGAGTGCTTTGACCCGGGAGGTGACATTCACTATTTCATGATTGATAACATTACGGCTTTGCCGAGTGCTCAACATCCATTGTCTTTGGGGGATGACAATGTGCTTACTTTACCCACCCCACCTCCCGTGGATCTTGATTTCACATACTTTTCGTATGTTGAAAGGACTTTTCTCCCATTTAAGACTTATCCCCCCGCCTCTCCTTTGTTGATGTCAACCGGGAACGAGGACAAGGTCTTTGATCCCGGTATTACATTCGAGGCTTCCCCATGGACCATTTAATTCAGGGACGAGTCAGGCTCGTGACTCGGTTAATATAAACAAGCGCTTTTTGGGAGGCAACCCAATTATCTATCTATTTTTCCCTGTTTTAACCATAAGTGTAGGGGAGCCCCGTTGGTGTTTCTTGTTTTCTTTCTTATCATGTGTATGGATTAGAGCTTCAAAGACACACTCTTGATGACTTTTTACGACCCGTGATTCTGTGTTCCCGTCTTCCCGGTTCTATCCTAAACTCTTTTCGATTCACTATTTTATATTTCTCAATATTAAAATAAGAATCTCTTTAGTTGTCTCTTTCTTACCAAGATTTAAGCAAAGTGCACAATGTCCTAAGTGTAGGGGAGTTTACTCCCACATGCTTAAACATTGAGGACAATGTTTATATCAAGTGTAGGGGGACTTCTATCGAATTAAGTGGTCCTTTCCATGAATTTGCCCTCATTTTAACCGGAAAACTTGATTTTTCGACATTTTTCAAAATTTTTAATCTAATTTGGCCTAGTTGTATAGTTGTATTTTCCTTTTTTATGGTTATTTTCTTTCCTTTGCTAGAATAAATTTTCAATAAAGTGGTTTTTAAAATTTTTTCAAAGTCGTGAATATTTTGACTCAACCCGAGTTTACTTATCTAAGTTTACTCTAGCTAGTATCCTTAACGTGTTTAAGTCAAGTTTTGCTAGGCTTTTATATAGGGAGCTTTAAAACGCGAAAGTCTTAACTCTCACGGGTTAAGAACAAGAACTTTTCGCAAGCTCCTATAATTGATCCTAGAGAGTCGTTTATCAAGGGAACTTTAAAATGCGATTTCTAAACTTGAAAAAGTCTTAGAATTTGCAAGATCCTATAGATGACTCGAAAACCCAAAACTTTGATTTAATAGGCTAAGCATCCACGAGTCTCATTCCTTGAGATTTTAAACTGTGGAGGACGAGAGATGATAGAGTCAATTATAAGTTTGGTATTCTTTCGTGAGTTTATGTGAGTTAATTATGAGCCTATTCTCCCATCGCTTGTTAATAAATTTATCTGCAATAAATAAGGTTGTACGATTTGAAAAGTTACTTAGCTTCTAGCCCAAGATCGTTTAAAAGTTGCTCGGTATTAATTAGAGTTCATAGCCAAGGCATAACTTATTGAAGCGGGATGCGAAGATTGGCGAGTCCGAAAAGGCCCTAACAAGGCATGAGGGCTACATTTTGTTGCTAAAGATCAAAAAGTGATGTGAAGAATCATTTATCGAAAATCAATATGAAGGATCGAGACACACGACGAAAAGCAAAAACTCCCCAAAAGATCATGGAGAAGTCTATCCAAAAAGGCCCTAACAAGGTATGAGGATAAATAGATCCAAGTCCTAAAAGGAGGCGGATCGTTGTATATCAAAGTCCAAAATAAAGATTGGATAAAAATGAAGAAGTCATGGTCCAAATATGAAGAATCTCTCAAAACTTCAAGTGAAGAAATTCCTATTATGAAGAGAAGACCATAATTTCAAGAACGTCTCTCAAAGATTCGAAGTATGAAGTCGCTGCCAAATATCGGTCCGAGAAAGGTCTCAAATCGTGAAGCGAGTTATGCCAAGATATGAACTTTATGAGGTCCCGAGAAGCAGTTTTAAGAGATTTTGTCCTTTAGCTAACTATTGATTAAATCGTCCGCTTTATTTTCGGCCTAAATAACTATCGAAATAAGTCAAACAATGCATCCTCGTGATCATTCAAGACAAAAATAAAATATAAGAGATACACCTAGGAATAAGGGAGTCTAAGTAAATAATTGGCCCACATGAATTCGCGTTAGTTTGCTAACTTATAATAACAATGATCTCGTTTTTAAGCTTGGTATGGGGAACGTGAAACTTGAGGATGATAAACGTTCATGGCAGCCAAAACCCAATGTAAGTCTTTGATTTCTTTACTTGTTTCTATCTTCTTATGTTTAGCATTTAATAAAGGCCAAGGTGGGTTATTTATGATGGAAAATGTAAACCGTGCTTTAAAATTAATGCATTGCATGAGGGCATTGCAATGGTCAAGTGTAGGGGATTTAATAAGTGTGAAAACACTTATCCTTTTACCACTTATTTCCAATAATAACAAGACCAAAACGTGAAATTTATGTCATAAAAGTCGGAATTATGCGTGGTTTGTATTTTTATTGTGTTTTAGGACCAAAAGATGAAAAGGGAAGAAAACACGGGATTTCACGGGCTTTTATCGAAGAAAACGAGAAAAGACGAAGTCAAAAGATCAAGAGTGCAAAAAGATGGAAGTCCAAGGCCTATTCTGAAGATTTATCGAAGAAAAAGTCTAAAGACGGAAGTTTAATGAAGTCGAAGAACTCAAGTCTATTAGAAGAAGAAAATTACAAGACAAGTTCAATATACATCGACAAATCCCGAGACGACGTCGAGAAAGACAAAGGATTTAAATCGAGTCGAGAAGAAAGAAAGAAGAGGCAACACATGCACACCTTCCCATTTTCCCTATAAATACCCTCCTAAAACACATTAGGAGGGTTGGTTAGTTTTTAGTTAGCTAGTTTCATTTTTCAGTTTTCCTTTCTAGTTTTTAGAGAGAGAAAGTTCCGAACTTTCTCTCACTAAGTTTTCATCTTTTCTTTCTTTTAATCTTTCAAGTTTAAACCTTTTTGTATTTTGATTTCATTAATCAAGTTCAAGTTAAATTTTAAGTTCTTTAATCTCTTTCTACCTTTCTTGATTTTAGTTTACTTTTGGTGCGAAATATTTATGATTCGTGTTGATTTTGATGTTTTCGTGCTTAAAAAGTTAATCTTTTTATTCCTACATAAGCTTTCAAACAATTAAGCTTTAAGATCTTTGTGCTTATTGGCTTATTTGAATGTTTAGCTTATTTACTTTTTGAAAGTTTTCTTAAAAAGTTTCATCTTTTTATGCTTTGATTTAAAAGATTGCTTATTTAAAGTTTGGAAAAGTTGTTATTCGTGCTTATTTAGTCTATTTCATTACTGATTTGGTTAAGTTTTGGTGTTAGCTTATCAATTTAGCTTATCACTAGCTTATTTTCGAATCACACAATCATCGGAAAAGGGTAAACCCTTTTCCGATTTGGCATTCCGATTGGCACTCTTGATTACGATCTCTCTGATCGGATTAGGGAGTTAGTATTCCGATTCACATCTTGGTATTCCGATCACTTGATCGGATTAGGGTTTTAAACATTCCGATTGTGGGTACTCTTTTACATTCCGACGTGGGTGGTTTGTGTCACATTCCGATTGGGACATTTCTACCTCATTCCGATTGCTTTCTTTTACTGAATTCCGATTGTGGGGATTCCGATTGCACTATCATTCCGACACGACTCATTTTCACATATTCCGATCAGTCTCCTTTTACACATTCCGATTGCTTTCCTTTTTGAGTATATTCCGATCACTTCTTTATGGCACATTCCGATCAGTAAATTCCAATTTGGCATTCCGATTGGATGAGTTTCTTGTTTTTACAAAATTTTCAAGCTTTAGATTCATTAAGTGTTCAAGTATTTTTTTCTAATCTTGTCTTTAAGTTTTCAAGCATTTATTTTTAACTCGTCATTTTAGTTTATATTTTAAAGCTTTAATTTTGCTCAACGACATTTTCATTTTACCATTAGTTTAAAATAGATAAACAACCCAAAATTATCTTCCACCAAGAACAATTGAGTCGCACTTTCTACCAATAATCAATTCGAAAAGATCGGAACAACGAACTTTCATACGAGTTTAAAAACCTTGTATTAAGGAGCATAGTTATATGGTATACACTAGTGCTAGTTTTAATTGAGATGATACTCAATTTCACTTTTAGCGAGTCTTTGTTATGGATAACATCATTGCTAGAAACTGACATGCTTAGTTTAAAAGCATAGTTGCATTATACATTAAAGAGTTAGAAATTGACTCGTTATCAGTTTATTAAAAGAATATCACAACTTGTGATTATGAATAAGTATTCTCAAAGTTTCACAAGATCAATAATCTAGTTTGTAGGAGTCTGTGCCTTATCAACAATTGGATTGTTGTGATTAAGACGATAGCGTTCTAACTATAATTATCATGTAGTGATCTTATTTGGTATTTGGATAAGGGACGGTTAAGAAATTGTATTAGACAATGAATTGACATACGAGGTATGATCGTTTTCATTAAACACTATTGTGTCCTATATTTGCATGTTTAATCCATGGATGTGGTATCTGTATATTTATATCTATTATATACATTCTAAATTTTGTTGTAGATCATTAATATGGAGTCTTGTTGAACTAAGACAAATATGAGGCTTGGTTGTATTTTTTGTTGAAATACATAAAGATAAATCTTCCAAACTCATAGGTTATTTGATGTGGTTGAATAATTGGATTACCCCAACCGTGTAGATTTTCTTAATGGATTGACGTCATTAAGAAACTACACTAATGGTAAAGTATTTTTTATCCTTATACTTGAGACGCAATCAGATCTAGCATGGATGGATAACATTTATTGATTTAGAGTAACCGATATGTCAGTAAAATAGACAATTATATTACCTATTTCATAAATATCTTTGACATATTGAAAGGTACTTGTAGTCAAAATGGGATTTTGTTCCACCATGAATGGAGTATGATACATACTGTGGAATCCCAAGATTCATGGATCGATTAAGATTACTAGGAATGCATCAAGTTCATACGATAAACATATCAGAATTGAACAAGATACATAAACAAGGTGTTTACTCGCCACGGTTACTTGTATTAAACATGAAACGATTACAAGTAACAAACCTAGGCGTGTACACATCAATCCCACGACTAGAACACACGAACTCGACATTAGGTTTACATTGTTAATGAGAGATGTTATTAAACCTACGGTCTATGTATTCCTTATATAATATAATACAAGACTTTTCTTACAAGAAATCTAATTACAATAAAGTCATTCCATCTTTTTCACTTTAGTCCTCTTCCTTGTGTAGAAGTTCTCCATATTATTGTATTCCTTTATATTTGCATTAAGGCCCTTTTGTTTCATTATTTTATGTTCTGTCTCATCAAAACTAATTCCCAACAATCTTCCCATATTTGATGATGACAAAACCAAGCTTCAAATCTTGATCTTCCACGAATGAAACAAGCTTCCACTTAAATACTTAAGTTAAGATTTCTTGTAAAATCATATCACCACACATAATAAGTTGTAAACCTTGATCTAGTAATCCTCTTCCCCTTTTTGTCTCATCCAATAGGGGTCTTATGAAGATAATCAACTAATAATCATTTCCCCTTGAGTGGTGCATGTAGATGGAAAAATAAGCTTTACCTTAAACTTATATTCATCATCTCTTGAATCACAAACTTTATCAAATCCAAATGTAGATTACTAAAATGAATATAACCGATTTGTTGAAGAAGTGGAATCTCCCACGTTTGTATCTTATGTCTTGCACTATCCATGTGACGGAGAGTCTCATCATTCAAAATCCTCATTCGCCTTAGAAACAAGACACTAAGCACAATAACACAACCCCTTAAAATTATAGGAAATGTGAGAATACATCACCATAAGAAAAATAACACACTCCTAGATCTTATAACACTTCGTCACCAACAATGTAAGCACGAACAAGTTATCTTCAAGATGGACTTAGAACATCTTGAGATATGATAAGAACAAAGACCTGTGAAAAAAACTCCAACATCAAATAAGCAATAATCAAACGTCTTCATAGAAACCTCCAATAAACGAGCCACAAAATCCTAAAGTCATAGATCCAATGTCATCGAATATCCTTCTAGCATGTGTTGTCGATATCGGACAACACTAATAGTGGAAACTTATATATCGGATAGAGCTGACAGTGGGAATGGTTTACCAGTATTGTCCAACAACGGCAAATAAGGAGCAACAGTGGAAACAAAATTGTGGGAACCTAACATTGGCTATATTTTTGACACCGGGTAAATCTAACACAACACTGGGTAAAATATTGTAACAGTGCGAACTAGAAATTCACCTTCTGTGTACCACGAATATGAATTCATATGATATGCACACCTCACTTTCCATTGGACCATAAGCTTAAACCCACGTGAGTTTCAACTTATCACAACCCCATGTCTTTTTCTTTCTGTTGTATTAGCACAACAAGCCAAAACGAAACACCAATCAATGTTTTGTGTTCATTTTTTATTGATGCTACTGCCACAACATAGTTTGCTCGTATCATAAACTTCTTTCTTGTGAATATTATCTTCACGTGAATACTCTACAATTGTTATAACTAACAATACCTTTTTTCATAAACAAAACATAATATCACATAAATCGTTACCTTGTGTATAAGTCTGTCCAAGAATAATCGCTTTGTCGACACACTCTGATCAGGAAAAAACCAGTACCCTTAAACGCCTTGTTATGAACACTTTGACCACGTCTCCTATTTTCGGATCACAAACTTGTTGATGACATCATATGTGTTCTACAGTTTAGAAAACCCTAATGATCTGTTTATAATCACCAGTACCCTACTACCTTAATAAAAACGAATTTAGATTTTTTATTACAAACCCTAAGTATCAATAATAGCATCATCATAGATCAGCAACAACCATAAACCAATGATATCCGAATCTAGGGTTTTAAAGCTCTAGGAACACGATGTGTCCTACTTCCTCTTTTGTATTCGTCCAAAGCTAGTGATCAACAAAACATATGACCATCTACTTGTTTATATATGAATCTAAGGTTTAAATAAAAACCCTAAAATCAATGATTAGTGCAAAAGCCATGGATACCTTCTTTGCATCCAACTTTGACGACCTGTAACTCGATATTGAGAGCTCAGATCAAAGATCCATCCGGTAAGATCGTAGACACATACGTCGAGAACCTTTAGTACAAATTTCGCGACAATCCAACGGTTAACGAAGGAGTTATCGCTGTTTGAATATGGTTGTGCAGAAAGATCCGACCATAAAACCCTAGACGGTTTTTTTCTTCTTTATTCAACACGAATAGCTTGTTAAATCCTAGTATCGAGAGCCACTAGTATCTAATATCATTTGGAGAATCCAAATTCATGGATCGATTAAGCTTACTAGGAATGCATCTAGTTCATATGATAAACAAAGCGAAATTGAACAACATACATAAACAAGGTGTTTACTCTCCAACAATTACTTGTATTAAACATGAAACAATTATAAGTAACAAACCTAGGCGTACATCAATCTCATGCCTAGAACACACGAAATAGACTTTAGGTTTACATTGTGTATAAGAGATGTTATTAAACCTACTGTCTATGTATTCTTTATATAATAGAATGCAAGACTTTTCTTACAAGAAATCTAATTACAATAAAGTTCTTCCATCTTTTGCACTTTACCTCTGTTCCTTGCGTAGAAGTTCTCCATATTCGTGTAGTCCTTTATATTTTCATTAAGGCCCTCTCGTTTTATTATTTTATGTTTTGTCTCATCAAATCTAATTCCCAACACATATTGGGCCCCTCGTAGGGTTGATTAAGATGTTTGCGTAGCCGCGCCTAAAGTGTTGTAAAGATGATTCTTTTTACATTTGGTAATCGTGATTAATACACGAACGAGAAACAAATTCGTTAATACTTGAAATAACTTTTGATCCATATTCATGATTAACCGTATCAGATTCAAAAAGGATGCAGTAATTTATACTATAAGGCTGAGCTTGTTTGCCATAAACTAAACTCAGGTACTTTTGGGAGCATTGATGGTGTATCTAGACTATCCATAAATGTTAGTATTAAAATATACTATGATGGAGACTTCCACAAGTAGGAGCTGTTGGGATGTGCGTAAGTCATAGATAGTATTTTATACGGTCGAGAGTACGTGGGCCTAAGGGGTCATACAGTTAGACATCGAGATCATCTACTATTAAAACATAATAAAATATGGCTATATGTATTGTGTATATTTAATTTGATAAATGTTAATGCTTAACCGTAATTAATTAATAAGTTAAAAGGTTTAACATAGATTAATTAATAAGACTTAATACTTTAAGGTAATTAATGTAATTACATGTTTAAGTATATAGAAAGTCAAAAGGTCAAACCAGAATACCCCAAGGGGTTATTCGGCCGCCTATACACAAGAAAAGGAAGAAAACATTTTTTGGTTCTAGAAGGTTTATTACTTTGAGGTTAGGTTGCAATATATCCCATAAATAAACCTAGAATTCAATTATATAAACAAGGGATTAGATTCATTATTTTATAACTTTAAACCAAACTTTTCTTCCTCTTTGTTCTTTGTGTAGTTGACGGCTAGGGGAAAACCAAAAGGGTTTCTAGGTTTGACTTTTACTAAGTATAACTTAATCAAGATCTAGCAATCGAAGGTGGTTGAGTAAAGTGTCGTGTGGAATATCTTAGCGAAGATCTATCTTGATCTTTGGTTTACTGGTGAATCGGTTTTGGTACACAAATTTGGGTTTGTGTTTGGTTGGTTGATTAATTGTGTTCGTAATCATCCGTTCTTGGACTAAAGGTACGTATTCTTTATCTTTATGTTAGTTACATTATGTGCATAGATAATCGATCCTATCCGCTGCATTTACTCTTGATGCATGTATGCTAGATACATTAGGGTTGTTAAATTCCAACAATATAAGCCTTCGTTGTACATGTGCTCATTTTAGGTCTACTACCATAAAATTTCCACCCTTGACGATTATTAGCACTTTGATATGCAATACACTATTAGACACAATATCCATATAATAACATACACTAATATTTTTTGTTTTTAGATTAAGACTGTAATTTGGATTTTCGAATACATTTTTTGCTTATTTCGTTTGCTCCTCAAGCCAAGTCATGTGTTATATATGTATTCATGTAAAAGGTTTTTCCTAAATCTATTGCACTATTTTTACATGTTGACAATCTTGCTATCACATATTAGTTTCATGCTCAGTCCATCAGATAAGTAAACCACATGATTTATTTTTTTACATATTAGTGTTAACTTGTTAAAATATTAGTTACATAATGAGTTAATTTGACACAAAAATCATATCTAGTTGCCAACAGTGTACATAAAACATGTCTTTATAAGCAAATTTTAGCAAACTGTGATTTCTTTTGTGGTTAAGGTTGGGTCTAAAAGTTGATATGGCAAAAACTTAAAATGAAGAAACATCAAGACATTTGTTATAGCCGCTGACACAGTATGTCTAGCCGCTGACAAATGTTCATACACTGATGGAACTATATTTAGAGGATATATTCAAGAATTGTGGTCCGATATTTAGAATATAGTTTATCTAAATAGAATATTTAGATGTTTATTTATTCTTATCTCTTGTAAACCCTATTTCCTTACACTATAAAATGAACAAGGGTCTTAGGTTTTATTCATTCATTCCTACTATCGAAATGTAAACCTAAAGCAATATGTGTGTTCTAGACGTGGGATTAATGTATAAACGTCTAGATGTTATTTGTGTTTAATAATACAAGTAATGTTGGGAGAAAATTTGTCTCGTTCGTGGTTCTTAACACCTTGTTAAACGTTTTTCATTCTATTCCGCCTTGATTCAAACAAGTGATTGAGATTCGTTCCTAACAGCCTAAATATCTGAATCTATAGGTTTCAACAATTGGTATCAGAGCCTCGTGGCTCTCGATGCTAGGATCAACAAGGTGTCCGTGTTGGTGAGAAAGAAGAAAATTCCGTATAGGATTTTTCTGGCAGTTTTGTGTGCGCAACAGTATTCAAAAGGCCGTAACTTTTATTGAACCGTTGGATCGCCACGAATTTTGGTATGTGTGTTCTACACATGTGTGGCTGTATGTTCACCAGAGGGATTGTCGAGATTTGTCTCCAAGAGAAAGTTATAGGGTGACGAATTTGGATGCATAAATGGTTCTTCATGATTCTATTTTTGTTACTATTGTAATAGAGTTTGTTCTCAAACTCTCGATCAATTGGATCAAAACATAAAAGTTGTTCTTGTTTATGATTTGATGTTGTGATCAAGGTAGGGTTTGTCAAAACCTTAAAAAAATGTTATTTAGGTTTAAAACCCTAATCTGCATTTGGTTTATATGCTGCTAGCTTTGGGGAATCAATTCATCATGGATTGGTGATGAACCCTAGCAGCATGATGAGATTCGTGACTGAAGCAAATCGTGTAAAAGGAAGCAACAAACAAGGGATTTGAAAACCCTAGATTCGTTTCTTTTATGGCAGCATGTTATGATTATATGTGTGATAAGTTTAGCAGAAGCAAAAAGTAGGTGGACGTTTATGGAAAAGCAAGAACTAATGTTTCAATAAACCTTAGAACGTTTTTATTGAAATTAAACATAGCAAGAAAATAGGTACTACAGTTTGTATTGTACACGTTCTGTTTTCTTGTCAAGTACTGCCAGAAGAGTATGGAGATATTGATATTCAAGAGTAAAGAAAGGCACGTGATATTGGCTGTCACATATTGGAGTTTTGGTCAATACTGCTAATGTTTAGGGATATGCATATATCTCTCACATTCTGGTACGCATTATAATTTTGATCATGATCTGATTTGTTTTGGTAAGTACAAATGGCAGCGTGATTTAAGGGAATGCGATTGGATATATATCTTTGAACGAGTTATATTGTTGGGACGATCTTCATACAGGTGTACAAGTATATGTTTGCTTATTTTTAGGGATTATTATTCTCCCATAATATTTACTACATATGCTTGTGCAATCTACGTGGAATTTATAAGGATATATCTTGCTTCATAACTAGATGTGAATTTACGTGGGATACATTGGCTAGATGGACTGCTTGGGCTTAATTCATACAAAACCACGTGGGTTTCTGTTTCATGAAAAAGAAATCAGTTTGTTGTTTATTTTTCACAACGTGTGGTGCTTAAGGAGTGTGATGGTGGCAAAATATTTTTCACATGCTTCGAAGCCACTAACAAGAGTCGTAGCCACAGGTGGTGTCAGCGGTTGAACGAGCCGCTGACAGGAATAAGTTCGACGCTGACAAAGCATAAGTTAGACGCTGACAGAATGCTTTGTTGTCCGAGATATTGGTTTTTGTCCACTGACAAGTGTTGTCCGATAATGGACAACACATACTGTATGGTTATTGGACAGTGAAGGATCTCGGGTAAAGGAGGAAATGTTGCTGTTTGAATTATTGGTTAAGTTTTGGCACACAAAACGAGGAGGTTACACACACAAGTACATGGGATCTCTGTTATTATTCAGAATATCATTTTGATATTGATGGCTCGGATATTTTTAAAAAAGAATTTATGATTTTTATGTAAGTTAGCAACAATTCGTAAAGTATTTGATTGGAGTGATTTTGATTGGATTATGTAATTGGGGTAGCCTCGTAAAAGAGTTATCCGTATGTAGACTTTTACATATGATATGAAGATATTATTCCATAAAGATTCGTCATGAAGAGGTGTTGGCTTAAGGGGAAGAATTCTTATGATAAGTTTGATGTTCGAAGTAGATTTTCGCGAGGTTATGTTTTATCATATCTTTAAATCATGGGTAGCACCCTATTGATTTGAAGGTAACTTGTCCGTGCTTAAAAGGTTGGTGACGAAGACTTGTCAAATCTAGCAATGGAACTTGCTATCACTTGAAGGAGTTACATTATCGTGCTCAGTGTCTCATATGAAGATGAGGATTTTGACAATGGGATCGAAGTCTACTTATATTTTCCTATCGGTATAAGTTCAACGTCACGTGGATAATACGAGACATAAAACACGGATTTGGGTTATTCTACTTCTACATCAAAAATATCGTGTTTATTTGTCTTCAAGGTCATTACACAGAGCCTACATTTAGAGAATCTTCGATTGCATACATTGTTTCCTTCCCTATTTGATGTGACAAAAAGGGGAAGATATACATGCTTGACTTGAGGGGAAGCAATTTGAAGATGATGTACCACTTACAAGAGATACACAAAGATTTTTGCCGACATCAACTAGGGGAAGATTGTTGGGTCTAAAAGTTGATATGGCAGAAACTCAAAATGAAAAAACATCAAGACATTTGTTCTAGCCGCTGAGACGGCATGTCTAACCGTTGACAAATGTTCACACGCTGATGGAATTATATTTAGAGGATATATTCAAGATATTGTTGTCCGATATTTAGAATATAGTTTATCTAAATAGAATATTTATATGTTTATACATTCTTATCTCTTGTAAACCTTATTCCTTACACTATAAAAGGAACCAAGGGTCTTGGGTTTTATTCATTCATTCCTACTATTGAAATGTAAACCTAAAGCAATATGTGTGTTGTATAATAAAGAATTACAAGTGTTATGGATAACACCGTTTGATGACAATGTGTTGTGCACACTTTGAACAACAATAAACCTTAACTTATGAATACAGTCGTAGCTGTTTGATTCACTAAGTTATACGCACTAATGTTCTTAATATCTCAAAGTGTTAAACATTAATGCAAGGATACACATCCTATTTATAGTGTTACGAGTTTGACTTGAACAGTACTTGATGTCGACTACACAAGCTTTTACAAGTTCCCACATCAGTCACATGATGTCCTTCTATTCTTGGTAGTCTTCCATTATGCTTTAAGGAACAGTTGTCAAAAACAGTTTCCTTATTCTTCATATTCTCGAACACACAAATGGCATGTCCAAAGTGTGCTGAGAGTTATCAGGGTATTGCCACCCCTGTTAACTCTCAACCCCTCAGAGTCCCTAATACATCTTGGCTGTTATCCATCACAGCCAAGGAGTATGTCTTCAGGTAATCTTCGACTTCCCTGACAATGTCTCTGACATGGACTCCTCTGAGGTTGCTCACAGAGACTCGGATCTCTGTGAGTCTTGCGAAACTTGCCTGCCTCCTAGGCACAGGCAAGGGACTATCTATCAGCCTAATTATGTTTAAATCAATGAACAGGGAATCTAACAAGTTTAGATTCCCAACAATCTCCCCCTATTTAAACATAAATAGTGCTAGATCTAACTAAGTTAAGGTAAGTGAGTTTAACAGCTTCTTCTTACACATAACAGATCTAAACAAACATACCTCATGATTTTATTAAGACTTAAAAAAAATTACAAGTTCATTACATAAGTTAAATAAAAGATGAAGGTAAAAGGGCTGACACTGTCTTCAATAGTCATCATTTTTGATTCTTTCTTCAGCTTCGGCCACATCTAATCTGTTATCAATTTCATCCTGCAAAGTCTTTGCAAACTTCTTGGAATACTCTGAGTTGATCTTGAGACACTTCTTGTGACAGAGTAGCTGAATAGTTGAAGCCAGGCAAAGCTCATCTTCCCTCTGAAAAGCATATTGGCAGGCTTTGTTCATAAACGCCATTCCTCTTTCAGGCACTGAGTATGTCTGACCATCAACAGGGCCAACTATACCATTAGGAAGGATCAGATCCCTGTGCATGCCATCCACGCGAACATCTTCAGTAACAAAAGTT
The DNA here is from genome assembly GCA_025667525.1 of Glebionis coronaria. Taxonomy (NCBI): domain Eukaryota; kingdom Viridiplantae; phylum Streptophyta; class Magnoliopsida; order Asterales; family Asteraceae; genus Glebionis; species Glebionis coronaria. Next base: position 357,324,850 of record CM046880.1, read on the forward strand.
TCATCAATGATTTGGGAAATTCTTCTTCTTTTGTTGCCTGTCTTTGGGGGTCCTTGTTCGAAAAGCTGTGGTGGAGGATCAATCTTGAGTTTGGCAGCTGTTTCCTTGATCCAGTTAAACTTAGCCTTAAGAGTTTTAAGCAGAAGGAAATTTGCCTGTCCAGACTTTTTGGCAGCTAAGGCTTCGAGTTCAAACCATTCTGACAACCCAAGTGTTTTTAATCTGAAGTTGTCAAACACATCCATATTCCTCTGTTGATTATCCCTCCATAAGATCATCTGTGGGGTGTTTGTGGATTTGTGAATGGTGTATCTAAACTTGGTTATCTTGCCAGCAGCATACCTGTTGTTCACGCAGGCATCATAGTCAGCTTTGACTTTCTTTAAGGCCTCAGCGCGTTTAAGTTCCATTTCCCTCAACCTTTGTTTTTGTTTTTCCCTTTCAGGTGGTGTCATCTTCCTCAGAGTAGCTTCATTTAATTCTTTGGCTGCCTTGAGCTCATTTAGTCTTTTGAATTCTTCAGCATGTTGCTCTATTTCTTCAGGCGTTAAAGGACTCTCATTGGAAGGTGTAAAGGTTGAAAATTGGGAAAGGTCTGTTGTGGATCCTCCTGTCTCTAGCATCGCAGCTATCTTCTTAAGTTTGGTATCAGTATCAACCAAAACTATTTCTTTACCATTCTTTGAGACAGAGGACTCCACACTTATGTTTTTCAAATCATCAGCTCTTTTGAGGAACGCTGTCTGAGCCTGATTTTGAATAGATTTTGGTAGGGAGCTCATAGTGAATTTAAGTTTCTTGGCCGCTGGTTCATCATCATCCTCAGGCTTGCTGATGTTAACTAAGATCATGGATTTAGATGAGTCAGCTCCATCTTGTGTTTGTTGCTCCCCCTGAGTCTGATCCTCATCATCATGTACTATAACTGGTGTGATGACCTGAAGAGGAACAAGTGTTGTTGAGGGATTGGCTGAAGATGAGCCTTGTTCAGCAGATGCAAGGCTGAGTATATTAGTCTTCTCCCCCTCACGTTCATCCTGACTTCTCTTATGCTTGGATGAACGTGCCTGAAATCTTCTTGCAATCTGATCCACAGAGGCAGCCATGGCACGCTGTCTTTTTCTCGATGCCCTGGCAATCTTCAGCAATAGGTTGGCATTGGCATTGGTATTTGCCTGAACACGCCTGACAATAAAACCAGCATGGTTGTATTGCCTGTTGCGAACTGCATTGAAGTGCCTGTTCATGTTGTTCTCTTGTTCATGGAACATGGCTGGGACAACAGAGTCAATTGCATCCTTGATCCGTGTCGAGAGATGACTTAGTCCCTGGGACACACCTTTTCTTGCACCCTCCTGAATAGGTTCAGTGACAGCCTCAGTGACAGCCTTCTTTATTATGCCTGGAAAAGTGACAGTAAAATTGTGCATCTCTGACTTGATCACGTCCAGCTTTCTTGATAAGCGCTCAATATCAGACTGATGGTGTACAGGCTGAAGATTCTTGATATTGAGGCTTTGTTGAGCAAAATCATCCTCCCTTGGAATCAAGTCGAAGTTAGTCTGGGTAGGATGATCAAACAAGAGGAATTCAGCTGTTGGATCATAAATAGGTCTTTGGAAGACTGTTGTTGCAGATGTAGCGGAGTTTTGTGTGTCAACAGCTTCCTTAAGAGGAGAAGTCTTGTCATCTTCTTTAGGAGGAGAGGCTGACAGCTGGTCATCCTCATCTTCTTCCTCCTCTTCATCAAACATTCCCTCAGGGAATTCATCCTCAGGCATGGGTTCAAACTCAGCGACATAATCTTCTACAGAAAGCATTTCTTCATCAGTATTGAGCTCAAGTTCTTCTTCATTTGGAATGTCCTGAGTTATTGTTTCAGCCTCCTTTTCATGTACCTGAGGTTCTTTGACTGGCTGTACAATTTCAGCCTGCAAGTTTGTTGAAATTAGTAACAGGGAAAATATAAAGTGAATGGTCGCCATTTCGCTGTCCCAGAGAGGCTGAGGGTGATTACTCAGCCACTCCAAAGGATAAGTCCTTGGGATTCTTTTAAGTGTGAATGAAGTGTGGTTAATGGTCGCCATTCGCTGCCCCTAGGAAAGCTGAGTGTGATTATTCAGCCCCCCCAAAAGGTAAAAACCTTTGGGACTCTTTTAATTGTGAAACATATGTTGTTTAATGATCGCCATTCGCTGCCCCTAGGAAAGCTGAGTGTGATTATTCAGCCCCCCCAAAAGGTAAAACCTTTGGGACTCTTTTAAGAGTGAAACATATGTTGTTGTAGGTCGCCTGTTACGCTGCCCCTAGGAAAGCTGAGGGTGATGATTCAGCTCCCCCTGAAAGGATAAATCCTTTGGGACTCTTTTAATGAGGGAACCAAGAGGCTGTGTGAAGTACAGCCTTCAAGGTTGAGACATTAATGTATTCAGATTGTTGTTAGTCTGAATACTGTCTAGAGGGTTCAGGGTCATCGGGGTGCTTTATAAACACAAATGAATCACTCCCTGGTGCAAAGACAGAGTGTACAGAAGTCTTAAAGTATTCTAAGTGAAATGACAGACTTCTGTGGGTCGAGGATTACCCTAACTTCACCACTCTCTCCTACAGACAAATGAGAGTGGTTGATTGTGAACCTCTAAAAATGTACACTGATTACCTGTGAGATATCAGCTTGGTTTGGCTGGTTTCCTGTAGTCTCTGCTGACCTAGAGACACTAGACGCCTGTTGTTTGTCAGCCAAAGATTCTGTATCCACAAGAGTATCTGGACCAGAGGCGGTGTCAATATTCTTTTCCTTGGCCTTACTAACAGCTTTAGGTTGGGAAGAAGAGGGGATTTTCTTCTTCTTTGGCTGTTGGCCAGATGAAGCCTTGGACTTAGTAGTGTGCTACCCAGAGGTCAAAGACGTAGACTTGCCAGCGACACTAGAAGTATTCACCTTCTCAGAGGAAGGGAGCAAGGGCTTCTCAGCGTTGGGTACCTGGTTGGCAACGTTCAGCATGTGTGTAGTCACAGGGATATCCTCAGCTCCTATCTCCTTGTAGATGGCGCCTGTGATACGATAGGGCTTCAGAGCTGTCAAGGCCTTGTTATGGTAGTTCTCTCCCAGCAAACTCTCAAAGATCAGGGACAGATAACGTACATAACAGATGTTCTTTTCCCTGACCTGATTCCGTCCTTTCAGTTGTTCTACCAGATTTGAGAAAAGGATGCTTCCAAAATCAACATCAGCTCCCCAAATAAGTCCATATGCAATAGCCTGATGATTGGACGACATCTGATCCTGTGATCCCTGCATTCCTCCCAGGGACTTCACAATGTGGGTGAAGAGGACACGCCACATAGGAGTAAAGTACTTTATCTTCAGAGGGGCTTTGGCGAGGACCTCAGCTGGCGTAAGTGCAGGGTTAACATCATGGCAGGGTTTTAGTGTGGCTAAGGCTTCCTTGACAGCCTTTTTGTCAACCGTCTTCAAGCATTCATCTCCATGTTTGAGTCCGGCCACACTAGAAAAATCATTGAGGGAAAAGGCAAAAGGATGTTCATTGCAAGAAAGGCTAAAGGTAATGGTGTCTTCAACTACTTCAGCAGAATACCAGAATTCCCTAAGGTATTCTTGGTAAAAGGTGGATGGAGATTTGGTGAAGGCTTCGTTTAGGTCACAATTCTGCATGAAATTTACCAGATCTGAGTAGGTGTTGTTTGGTGCCTTGATCCATCCAATGGCGTTATTTGAGGCGATGATGCTCTCGTTGATCTCGAAGTTCACATTGGAGGCTTTTGGTACGGGAAACGCCATTGATATAAGGTTGAAGGAGAATGAAAATGGCGGATGGTTGAGAGAGATAAGAGTTTAGAGAGAGAAGATGATTTTTAGAATGGTGGTGGGTGAGAAGAGAAATAAGACAATATATATATTCAAACTTGAGTGAACAGTTATTCAACCGTATTAAATGCAAGAGCGAAAATGACTGCTCAAGTGGGTCCCCTAGACCTTTCAAAAAGTTTGTCTCCTCGTTATCCGAAACTTAAATGATTAAAAAATGTGAGAATGTTTTTCGCATTTACTTGGAAAGTAACTACCTAGTTTCATGTGAAAAACATTTAATAAAACATTTAATATAGAATCAATCATTTAATGAACACATTTAATATCAAGCCACAGGCTTTGAGATATTGAGCATCCCTAGCTCAGCAACTAGCCTGTTGAACGTAGGTTCAGCCAAAGGCTTTGTAAAGATATCAGCTAGTTGCAGCTCTGTGGGAACAAAATGCAGCTCAATATCTCCCTTCATAATATGATCCCTGATAAAATGATACCTGATATCAATGTGTTTGGTACGAGAGTGAAGCACAGGGTTGTTGGATATGGCAATGGCGCTGGTGTTATCACAAAAGATTGGAACTTTGTCATACAAGATTTCATAGTCAGCCAATTGACTTTTCATCCAGAGCACCTGAGCACAACAGCTGGCTGCAGCGACATATTCAGCTTCAGCTGAAGACATAGCCACAGAGTTTTGCTTCTTAGCACTCCATCCAACCAATTTTCCTCCTAGGATTTGACAGCTGCCTGAAGTACTTTTCCTGTCAATACAGCATCCAGCATAATCTGAATCTGAATAGGCCTTGAGATCAAAGCCTGATTCCTTTGGATACCATAGTCCTAGGGATGGTGTTCCTTTGAGATACCTGAAAATTCTTTTAACAGCCACTAGATGGGATTCTTTTGGGTTAGCTTGGTACCTTGCACAGAGACATGTGGAGAATTGGATATCTGGACGACTGGCTGTTAGATACATCAGTGACCCAATCATGCCTCTATATAAAGTCTCATTGACAGAGACCCCTGACTCATCAGGGCCCAAGTTATTGGGTGGAAGCATGGGGCATTTCACTGATGCACAATCAGCTAAGTCATATTTTTTAAGTAAATCCTTAACATACTTTTCTTGACAAATAGAAATTCCCTTAGGACATTGTTTAATTTGAAAGCCCAAAAAGTAAGTTAATTCACCCATCATACTCATCTCATATTTCTTGGTCATTAATTTAGCAAACCGTTTACTAAGATTGACATTTGTTGACCCAAAGATGATATCATCCACATAAATCTGCACAATGATGAAATCACTCTTGTCCTTGAAGGTAAAGAGTGTTTTATCAATAGAACCCCTGATAAATTTGTTTTCAGATAAGAAATTTGAAAGAGTTTCATACCATGCTCTTGGAGCTTGTTTCAGACCATACATTGCCTTGTGAAGTCTGTACACATGGTTGGGAAACTCGCTGTTCTCAAATCCTTCAGGTTGTGCAACATAGACTTCCTCAGCTAAATCACCATTGAGGAACGCACTCTTTACATCCATTTGATAGACAGTGATGTTCATATAGGCAGCATAAGCAAGAAAGATTCTGATGGCCTCAAGTCTAGCAACAGGTGCAAAAGTTTCATCATAATCAATTCCTTCAGTCTGGGAGTATCCCTGTGCTACCAGTCTTGCCTTGTTCCTGATGATGTTCCCAATCTCATCCATCTTATTTCTATAGATCCATCTAGTGCCTGTGATATTCTTTCCAGGTGGAGCTGGCACTAGTGTCCATACTTTGTTCCTTTTGAACTGATTGATTTCTTCTTGCATAGCAGCTACCCATCCATCTTCTACCAGAGCCTCAGCAACTCTTTTAGGTTCAATTTGAGAAAGAAATTCAGCAAATAGACATTCATTGGCTGAGGCTGACTCAGAGTCTTGGATTCACTGTCTGGTTGTGACCCCTGCATTTGGTTCCCCAATAATGTTGACAAGAAGAATGTGTTGATCTCTTGACCACTTATTTTGAGGAGCTGGAGTTTCAAGAACAGGGGTACTTGAGGTCACAGCTGGTACAATTTGAGTCTCATCCTGCTGACTAGGAAGGCTTTCTTCAAAGACTACTTCAGTGTCTGAGTCTTCTTCAGCCACATCAAGGGAAGCAATTTCATTATCAGCAGGAGCAACTTCAGAGGTTTGAAGAATTGGTGAGTCATTAATATCATGAGAAGGACCATCAGAGATTTGAGGTTCTTCTTCATCAAGTTCCTGAGAGATAGGAACTTCTATGTTGTGAGTAGACAGAGGATCAAAAGCAAGAACATAAGGAGTGAGAGTGTTGGAGTGGTGATGACTGGCAGGTCTGGGTTCTGTGAACTCATCACTTGGGAAAGAAATATTTTCATTAAAATCTACTTCATCACCCTCTGTTCCTGTTCTCTGTATGACTTCATCATCTTCATTAAATCTGACATGGAAAGTTTCTTCAACTTCTTGTCTTCTGATGTTGAATACTCTGAAGGCTTTGGCTGTTGGAGAGTATCCCAAAAAGAATCCATCATCAGCTTTTTCATCAAACTTTCCAAGTTTATCCCTGTAGTTATAAATAAACACAGGGCAACCAAACACATGAAAATAGCTGACGTCTGGAGATCTTTTTCTGAAAACTTCATAGGATGTTTTGCCATGTCTTTTGACAATGATTGATCTGTTTTGAGTGTAGCAGGCAGTGTGTACAGCTTCTCCCCAAAATTGCTTAGGTAAGGCTGCACCATTTAACATAGTTCTTGCTGCTTCAATCAGAGTCCTGTTTCTTCTTTCAGCCACACCATTTTGTTCAGGAGTGCCAGCTGAAGAGAAATTCTGAGAAATCCCTTTTTCATCAAAAAATGATTCAAGTTGATGATTCTTGAATTCTGTACCATTATCACTTCTTAGAGCTTTGACTCTGACATCATTCATATTTTCAACCTGTCTGATGAAGGACATGATGGTATCAGTTGCATCACTTTTCCTTCTGAGGAAGAACACCCATGTATATCTTGAAAATTCATCAACTATGACCAAGGTGTATTTGTTGTGATTAATGGTTTGAGGTTTGACAGGCCCAAACAAGTCCATGTGAAGGAGATGTAAGCACTTGTCAATAGAGAATGATTGCCTAGTCTTGAATGAAGACCTGTGATGTTTTCCTTTGACACAGGCAGAACAAGTTTTGTCTTTGGAAAACATTACTGAAGGTAGACCAGCAACCAAGTTTTGAGTGGCTATCTTATTGATGTTCTTGAAGTTGAGATGAGACAGTCTCTTGTGCCACAGCCAGTTGACACTTTCAGAGGCTTTGGCAAGAAAACAATTTGAGCTGTCTTCAGAGCACACAGCCATGTTGATGACATAAACATCTCTTCTTCTAGGTGCAACCAGCACAACATCATTATTTTTGTTGAATATGGTTCCCTGAGTCTTAGTAAACAAAACCTTATAATCAGCATCACATAATTGGCTGATGCTAATAAGATTGTGTTTAAGACCATTCACATATGCAACCCTGGTAAATGTGATCCCATTGCAATTCACTGAGCCATATCATTCTGTGTCACCTGAAGAGTTATCTCCAAACACCACTTTGGGACCTGGCTCCTTTGAGTATCTGTGCAGGTATTGTTGAATCCCTGTCATGTGTCTAGAATAGCCACTATCTAGATACCATACCGATTCCTTGAGATATTTCTGCACAGATACATAGAAACAGATTAGTTCCTATGGTGAACCCACTTTCCAGTGGGTTCCCTGAATTGCTTGTTAGCAACTCTTGTGTTCCTGAAAAACTTTTGGCGTTGGGATGGACAGTTCATAGTTTCATGGTTATAACTCCCACAGATATCACACCCAGGGAAGTCACCACACTCGTCTGAGTGATGGTCTGTGAACCCACAGAATTTACAGGGAGGATAAGAATTGTAATTTCCCTGTTGTCTTTTGGAACTCTGTGGTCTGTCCCTAGAGGGTGTCTGAGCTCTTTTAGCTGCCATGTGTCTGTCATGATCTAAGGTCGAGTGGTGAGAATTCTTACAAATATTGCAATAAGGTTTGATTAACCTTTCCCCTTTGGGTTCACCTAGGACAGACTTAGGTTCAGGAGAAGTAGAGCATTCAGCGGAAGGCTTAATGTGTTGTTTCAAGAGTTCTACTTCTTTCATAAGAGACAACAGGCGATCTTCAGTGGTGGGGTAACCTTATTCACAGCTTTAGTAGAAACAGGCTTAAAAGCTACTTGTTTACCAGTTGGTTTAGCAGGCACACGAAAAACTTTGGCTGGAGGATTCTCAATATCTGTCTTAAGTTCATCCTTAGCAGATCTAGAAGAACTGCTAGGTTCAACTCCAGAGAGTTTGGGCAAAGGTGGTAGCTCAGCCACATCTTCAGAGACAGGGTCATTAGTCAAAGAGGTATCTGACATATGAATAGTCTCTGTAGATTTAAAGACAATGTCTTTGGGTTTGGTGATAATCCTCAGCTTTTTATTCTTAGCAGTTATATCCCTGTTTAAGTCAGCAGGCACTTCATCCCTAAGAAATTCATCAATAGTAAACCTAGCACACAGCCATTTTTCAATAACCTTGTTTAATTCAGTGACTTGATCATTTAAAGCTATGTTTTTCAAGGTTAATCTAGCTACTTCATTTTGCAGGGATATTTTTTCTAAGTTAACCCGCCTGAGAGTTTCACATTCAGCCTTAGTATTTATCATTTCAGTTTTAACAGAGTGAAACTTATCAAGTAGGTTCTTCCTTTGTTCCTCAACAAAGTGCAAATCAACAATGGTGTAATCAAGGACATGCTTACGTTCATCACTATCAGACATAGAAAGAAGCCTGTGTACCTTTTTCATTGTGATGTCAACCCATTGTCCTGATCTTGCATCACCTTTTCCAACAGCTGGTTCATCCTCAGCTATTGCCATAAAATCCCTGACTCTTGTGGTGTCTTCTTCATCTGAAGTCAATGGTTCATCATTCCAATCATAGGTTTCAGCAACCAACCCTTTCTCAGCCTTTTTCTCACCACCTTTCTTTTTGGACATAGCTTCAATCTTCAAGTTCATCTGTTCTAACTCAGCTTTAAGTGCCTTGTACTTATTTTTGTAATCTTTCTTCTCAGTGTCTGAAGAATTGGATTGAGATGAGTTGTTATGTTGTTTGAACTTGTAGGGTTTAGATGAAGATGATGGATAAGAGGGTGAGGATGTTTTGGTGGAAGGACATTCTTTTTGAAAATGTCCAAGCTTTCCACAGGCAAAACATGTTTCTTTTGACCTGTCAGTTGGTTTGCTAGCTGATCCTACTCTTCCAGATCTTTTGTAGTATCTTCTTTGGTTGGCTAGCAGTGCTCTTTCATGAAATTCTGCATTGAGGTCTGACAAGAACTCTTGGCTGCTACGAGTATCTTCTTCAATATCAGAATCGCTGTCAAGAGGATGTGTTGCAGAGATCAAAGCTTTGGAAGATGCTCCTTGGACTACAAATCTTTCAGTCTCTGATTTGTAGATGGTATCAATCAGCCCTTCTTCATAATTGTACTTACCATAGAGCTGAGCAAGGGTATCATTTTTGATTGAGTTGTTAGCTCTCTGAGTCTGATTCATGCTCAGCCACTTTCTTGGAAGGCTGTTGACAAAAGTGGCATTGATCTCAGCTTGACCAATAGTGACATCATTCATAGCGAGGTCATTTAGAAGAATCTTCAGCCTAGTATAGGTTTGCTGAACTTTTTCACCTTCAAGAGACTTAAAGGCATTAAACTGAAGTCTAAGTGCCTGAATCTTTGTCTCTCTTGTTTCAGAGGGTCCTTCATGGCCAAGAATGAGGTCTGTCCACATTTGTTTAGCTGTGGGACACTGAATGACAGACTTCATAAATATGCTTTGGAAGACAGGAAATTATGATGCTTTTGAGACGTTTATCTTGGTTTGCTAATTTCCTATCAGCTGCGGTCCATTATTTGACAGGCTTGGGAAGAGGGTTTTCTTCAGTAGAAGTAAGCGCCATGGGGATATATGGACCATTTTCTAAAATTTCTAAGAGAAAAGGTTCAAGTCCATCAAGGTATACAAGAAATTGACTCTTCCAACTGGCAAAGTCTTCTTCATCAAAGACTGGTACACTGGTTACGTGTGATCCACCTCTTGAGTCAAGAAGTTGGGGTAGATCATCGTCATTTGCTGGGGGGTTAAGTCTTGGTGAAGATGGGTTTGTGGAAGGTGAGTGTGGGCTAGAGGTTTCCGGCATGGTGGATCTTGATTATAAAACGGAGAACGATGTTTCTTGAAGGTTTTAATATCAAACACCGCTCTGATACCAATTGAAAGTCCCTAATCAATGCAAGAAACCCTAATCTTAACTTAATCAACACAAGGTATTACTTTTCTACGTAATCTTATTATTGTATAATAAAGAATTACAAGTGTTATGGATAACACCGTTTGATGACAATGTGTTGTGCACACTTTGAACAACAATAAACCTTAACTTATGAATACAGTCGTAGCTGTTTGATTCACTAAGTTATACGCACTAATGTTCTTAATATCTCAAAGTGTTAAACATTAATGCAAGGATACACATCCTATTTATAGTGTTACGAGTTTGACTTGAACAGTACTTGATGTCGACTACACAAGCTTTTACAAGTTCCCACATCAGTCACATGATGTCCTTCTATTCTTGGTAGTCTTCCATTATGCTTTAAGGAACAGTTGTCAAAAACAGTTTCCTTATTCTTCATATTCTCGAACACACAAATGGCATGTCCAAAGTGTGCTGAGAGTTATCAGGGTATTGCCACCCCTGTTAACTCTCAACCCCTCAGAGTCCCTAATACATCTTGGCTGTTATCCATCACAGCCAAGGAGTATGTCTTCAGGTAATCTTCGACTTCCCTGACAATGTCTCTGACATGGACTCCTCTGAGGTTGCTCACGGAGACTCGGATCTCTGTGAGTCTTGCGAAACTTGCCTGCCTCCTAGGCACAGGCAAGGGACTATCTATCAGCCTAATTATGTTTAAATCAATGAACAGGGAATCTAACAAGTTTAGATTCCCAACAATTCCTACTATTGAAATGTAAACCTAAAGCAATATGTGTGTTCTAGACGTGGGATTAATGTATACACGTCTATTTATTGTGTTTAATAATACAAGTAACGTTGGGAGAAACTTTGTCTCGTTCGTTGTTCTTAACACCTTGTTAAACGTTTTTCATTCTATTCCGCCTTGATTCAAACAAGTGAATGAGATTCGTTACTAGCAGCCTAAAGATCCGAATCTATAGGTTTCAACAGTTAATCCAGTCAACTTGCTAAACCTTGATAACAACCCAACAACCCAACCCAATTCAACCCGACCCATTTTGACCCGAATCATGATAACTCGATAACTTATAAGGTCGTTTAGGATAATTATTTAGGACAAGAAAATCCCAGTTAACCCGACACGACAAACCCAATAACTCAACCCGATAACCCGACCCGATAACACCTCTCAATGAAGTACACGTTGTACAAAGAGTACACGAATCCATTAAGAACATAGTTGTGACACAAGAAGTCTGATTTTTTTCATGTTTCACCAGCTTACACAACATGTTGATTAGAGGCGTGGCCTTCCTTAGGAGGTTCCACCTAAGGTATAGTCTCTTTCAATAACTTCGCAAGGTTCAAGATAGTGAGATAGAAAAACATCTTCTTATGCTACCTCTTAAATTTCTGCCCATCAAATTTTGAAAATTATCATCAATTGTGTTGGTAACTCGCACACCTGTTGTGTTCACAGGAGTAGTCACAGTAGTGTTTGTCACCCTGAAATATCAAATACAAACTATTAAACAAACTGTTATAATTCGAAATTTGCTTGTACTAAATTTTATTCAAAGAAACCCATCTTGAATTCAATGGATCAAGTAGATCAGTTTAATAAAAAATCAATTTTGATTTCAATATAAATTGATTCAAACAACTACTTATTAAAACTGTTATAGATTTGTAATGGAAAAGGATCCTCTCATGTTATGGTCAAACATGATTGGTCATGTTAAGCATTTTGTAAATGTATATAAAGAAGTGGGCCCCTTAATTTAATTAAATAAAAATAATAATACATTCAATTAATTTGTCATTGGTGAACATGATGGGTCATATTTGACTCAACTTTAGAGGATTCTAATCCGTTTGTAATACTAAATATGTAAATTAAAATTTTGTTAAAACTTATTTCCAAAGAAACTTAATCTTTGTTTCGACAAGAAAACAGTTTATATGTCAACCCTTTACTAATTAATCTGATTTTATAAAACTGTTTTTAATTATGTTACACATAATCTGTTTAAGATTATATGGAAACATGTACAATTTAATTAGTTAAAATTAGATTACAAATAATGAATTAATTAGCAAAAAATTAATGCAGAAAATAAAACAATAGACAGAAAGGAGAAGAAGTAGAAGACATACAATATGAACAATGAGGAGCGAGGCTCGTGTTTAACATCTCTTTAAACAGATGAGCTATATGTTTCTCATGGTACAACGTTCAAAGTTGTTGTATAGCCGAATCTGACAAACTTGTCTAAAAAATAACGTAATTACTTGTGTGTTTCTGATCGAAAAAATTGCTGGAACTTGGTTGCAGAAAAGCTGACATGCATATCTTGGTCATCAAGGGAGAAAATTTGTTCCAGAGGGTCGAGTTTAATTTATAAGGACTATATTTTATGGTCACCAAGAGATAACGTGAAAGTCCCTAATCAATGCAAGAAACCCTAAACTTAACTTAATCAACACAAGGTATTACTTTTCAAACGTAATCTTATTATTGTATAATAAAGAATTACAAGTGTTATGGATAACACAGTTTGATGACAATGTGTTGTGCACACTTTGAACAACTATGAAGCCTAACTTATGAATACAGTCGTAGCTGTTTGATTCACTAAGTTATATGCACTAATGTTATGAATATCTCAAAGTGTTAAACATTAATGCATGGATACACATCCTATTTATAGTGTTACGAGATTGACCTAAATAGTACTTGATGGTGACTACACAAGCTTTTACAAGTTCCCACATCAGTCACATGATGTCCTTTTATTCTTGGAAGTCTTCCATTATGCTTTAAGGAAACAGTTGTTAAAACAGTTTCCTTTTTCTTCATAGTCTCGAACACACAAATGGCATGTCCAAAGTGTGCTGAGTGTTAACAGGGTATTGCCACCCCTGTTAACCCTCAACCCCTCAGAGTCCCTGATACATCTTGGCTGTTATCCATCACAGCCAATGAGTATGTCTTCAAGTAATCTTTGACTTCCTTGACAATGTCTCTGACATAGACTCCTCTGAGGTTGCTCACAGAGACTTGGATCTCTGTGAGTCTTGCGAAACTTGCCTGCCTCCTAGGCACAGGCAAGGGACTATCTAACAGCCTAATTATGTTTAAATCAATGATCAGGGAATCTAACAAGTTTAGATTCCCAACAATCTCCCCCTATTTAAACATAAATAATGCTAGATCTAACTAAGTTAAGGTAAGTGAGTTAACAGCTTCTTCTTACTCATAACAGATCTAGACAAACATACCTCAGATTTTATTAATACTTAAAGAAAAATTACAAGTGCATTACATAAGTAATATAAAAGGTGAAGGTAAAAATGGGATGTGAACATCTTCAATAGTCATCATTTTTAATCCTTTCTTCAGCTTCAGCCAAGTCCAATCTGTTATCTAGTTCATCCTGCAAAGTCTTTGCAAACTTCTTGGAATACTCTGTGTTGATCTTGAGTGACTTCTTGTGACAAAGTAGCTGAATTGTTGAAGCCAAGCACAGGTCATCTTCTCTTTGAAATGCATACTGGCAAGCCCTGTTCATAAATGCCATTCCTCTTTCAGGCTATGTGTATGTCTGACCATCAACAGGGCAACAATACCATTGGGGAGGATCAAATCCCTGTGCATGCCATCCACTTGAACATCATCAGTAACAAAAGTTTCATTAATAATTTGGGAAATTCTTCTTCTTTTGTTGCCAGTCTTTGGGGTTCTTGTTCAAAAAGCTGTGGTGGAGGATCAATCTTGAGTTTGGCAGCTGTTTCTTTGATCCAGGTAAACTTGGCCTTAATAGTCTTCAGCAAAAGAAAATTTGCCTGTCCATTTCTTTTGGCAGCTAAGGCTTCAAGTTCGAACCATTCTGATAACCCAAGTGTCTTTAGCCTGAAGTTGTCAAACACATTCATATTTCCTGGTTGGTTATCCCTCCATAAGATCATCCTTGGGGTGTTTGTGGATTTATGAATGGTGTATTTGAACTTGGTTATCTTGCCAGGGGCATATATGTTGTTAACGCAGGCATCATAGTCAGCTTTGACTTTCCTTAGTGCCTCAGCGCGTTTTGCTTCCATTTCCCTCAACCTTTGTTTTTGCTTTTCTCTTTCAGGTGGTGTCATCTTCCTCAGAGTAGCTTCATTCAATTCTTTGGCTGTCTTGAGTTCATTTAGTCTTTTGAATTCCTCAGCATGTTTCTCTATTTCTTCAGGGGTTAAAAGAATCTCATTGGAAGGTGTAAAGGTTGAGAATTAGGAAAGGTCTGTGGTGGATCCTCCTGTCTCAAGCATCGCAGCTATCTTCTTGAGTTGTGTGTATGTATCAACCAAAACTATCTCCTTTCCTTTCTTCGAGACAGAGGACTCCACACTTATGTTTTTCAAAACATCAGCTCTTCTGATAAACGCTGTTTGAGCCTGAGTTTGAATAGCTTTTGGAAGGGAGCTAACAGTGAATTTCAGCTTCTTGGCAGCTGGTTCATCATCATCCCCAGGCTCGCTGGTGTTAACCAAAACCAGGGACTTTGATGAGTCAGCTCCATCTTGAGTTTGTTGTTCCCCCTGAGTATTATCCTCATCATCAGGTATTATAACAGGTGTGATGACTTGGAGAGGAACAGGTGTAATGGTGGTGTTGGTTGATGATGAGCCTTGTTTAGCAGATGCAAGGTTGAGTGTTGTATCTTTCTCCCCCTCACGTTCATCCTGGCTACGCAGACGTTTGGATGAACGTGCCTGAAAATGCCTTGCAATCTGTTCAACAGAGGCAGCCATAGCACGTTGCCTTTTCCTTGAAGCCCTGGCAATCTTCAGCAGGAGGTTGCCATTTGCATTAGTATTGGCCTGAACGCGACCGACAATAAAGTTAGCATGACGGTATTGCCTGTTGCGAACAACATCAAATTGCTTGTGCATGGTTAGCACATGTTCATGAAACATGGCAGGGACCTCTGTGTCAATGACATCCTTCACTCGAGTAGAAAGATGACTGGGTCCTTGGGCTACACCTTTCCTAGCACCATCCTTGATTGGCTCAGTAACCGCCTCAGCCACAGCCTTTTGTATGATTCCAGGGAATGTAACAGTAAAGTTATGCATTTCAGACTTGATCACATCCAGCTTTCTTGATAAACGTTCAATGTCTGACTGATGATGAACAGGCTGAAGATTCTTGATGTTGAGGCTTTGCTGAGCATAATCATCCCCCCTTGGTAAGAGATCAAAGTTAGTCTGGGCAGGGTGATCAAACAAGAGAAACTCCGCTGTTGGATCATAGGCGGGGCGTTGGAAAACTGTTGTTGTTGTGGTAGCAGAGTTTGGAGTAACAACAGCATCCTTGGGAGGAGGAGTCTTATCGCCAGCTGGTGTGGACACAGCTATTTCTTTGGGAGGAGAGACAGACAGCTGGTCTTCCTCATCTTCTTCATCCTCCTCCTCAAACATCCCTTCAGGGATTTCATCTTCAGGCATCGACTCTAGATCAGAGACATCATCCTCCAATGATAGTATTTCTTCATCAGCATTTAACAGAGGCTCTTCATCATTGGGTTTGTCTTGAGTCATTGTATCAGCCTCCTTTTCTTGTTGTACCTGAGATTCGATGACTGGTTGTACAATTTTAGCCTGCAAATTGTTTCAATTAGTAACAGGGAAAAAGATAAGGGGAATGGTCGCCATTTCGCTGTCCCAGAGAGGCTGAGGGTGATTACTCAGCCACTCCAAAGGATAAATCCTTGGGATTCTTTTAAGTGTGAAAAAAAATATGGTTAATGATCGCCATTCGCTGCCCCTAGGAAAGCTGAGTATGATTATTCAGCCCCCCCAAAAGGTTAAAACCTTTGGGACTCTTTTGATTGTGAGACATATGTTGTTAAAGGTCGCCTGTTACGCTGCCCCTAGGAAAGCTGAGGGTGATGATTCAGCTCCCCCTGAAAAGGATAAATCCTTTGGGACTCTTTTAATGAGGGAACCAAGAGGCTGTGTGAAGTACATGTGATCAAGGTTGAGACATAAGTGTATTCAGGTTGTTGTTAGCCTGAATACTGTCTAGAGGGTGCAGGGTCATCGGGGTGCTTTATAAACACAAATTAATCATTTCCTGGTGCAAAGACAGGGTGTACAGAAGTCTTAAAGAGTTCTAAGTGCATGGACAGACTTCTATGGGTAGAGGATTACCCTAACTTCACCACTCTCTCCTACAGACAAATGAGAGTGGCTGCTTGTAAACCTCTAAAAATGTACACTGATTACCTGTGAGATATCAGCTGGATTAGGCTGGTTTCCTGTTGTCTCAGCTGACTTTGAGACACTAGACTCCTGTTGTTTGTCAGCAGATGTATCTGAATCCACATGAGTATCTGGACCAGAGGAGGTGTCAGTCTTCTTTCCCTTGGCCTTAGAAACAACTTTGGTGTGGGAAGAAGAGGGGATTTTCTTCTTCTTAGGCTGTTGGCCAGAAGAAGCCTTGGACTTAGTAATGTGCTGCCCAGAGGTCAAAGACTTAGACTTTCCAGACACACTAGAAGTATTCACCTTCTCATAAGAAGGGAGCAAGGGCTTCTCAGCTGTTGGTAGTTGGTTGGCCACATTCATCATATGAGCGGTGACAGGGACATCTTCAGCTTCTATTTCTTTGTAGATGGCACCTGTGATGCGGTAGGGCTTAAGAGCAGTCAAAGCATTGTTGTGGTAGTTGTCTCCCAGCAGACTTTCGAAGATCAGAGACAGGAAGCGCACATAGCAGATATTCTTTTCCCTGACTTGATTTCTTCCCTTCAGCTGTTCTAAAAGGTTGGAGAAGAGAATGCTTCCAACATCAACATCAACTCCCCAGATTAATCCATATGCAATAGCCTGATGGTTGAAAGACATCTGATCTTGGGATCCCTGCATTCCTCCCAGGGATTTAACAATGTGGGTGAAGAGGACACGCCACATGGGAGTGAAATACTTAATCTTCAGGGGAGATTTGGAGAGGACCTCAGCTGGTGTAAGGGCAGGGTTTACATTATGGCAGGGTTTGAGTGTGGCCAGGGCTTCTTTGACAGCCTTTTTATTAACGACCTTCAGGCATTCATCTCCATGCTTCAATCCGGCCACACTTGAGAAATCTTTAAGGGAGAAGGCGAAAGGGTGTTCATTGCATGAAAGGCTAAATGTTATGGTGTCATCAACCACCTCAGCAGAGTACCAGAATTCCCTAAGGTATTCTTGGTAAAAGGTGGATGGGGATTTGGTGAAGGCTTCACTTAGGTCACAATTCTGCATGAAACTAACCAGATCTGAGTAGGTTCTATTGGGTGCCTTTATCCATCCAATGGCGTTGTTGGAGGCGAAGATGCTTTCGTTGATCTCGAAGTTAACATTTGCTGCTTTAGGAACTGAAAACGCCATGGATTCGAGGTTGAAGGTGAAAGAAAATGGCGGATAGGTTAAGAGAGAGAAGAACTTAGAGAGATAAATGATTTGAGAAATGAGAATGGTGGTGGGTGAGAAGAGAGAAGAGCCAATATATATATTCAAATTACGTAAACAGTTATTCAACCGCATTTAATGCAAAGTGAGAAAATGACTGTTCAAGTGGGTCCCTTGACCTTTCAAAACTTATTTGTCTCCTCGTTATTCGAAAAATAAATGATTAAATATTTGAGAATGTTTTTTGTATTTACTTGGAAAGTAACTACCTAGTTTCATGTGAAAAACATTTAATATAGAATCAATCATTTAATGAACACATTTAATATCAAGCCACAGGCTTTGAGATATTGAGCATCCCTAGCTCAGCAACTAGCCTGTTGAACGAAGGTTTAGCCAAAGGCTTTGTAAAGATATCAGCTAGTTGCAGCTCTGTGGGAACAAAATGCAGCTCAATATCTCCTTTCATTATATGATCCCTGATAAAATGATACCTGATATCAATGTGTTTTGTACGAGAGTGAAGAACAAGGTTGTTAGATATGGCAATGGCGCTGGTGTTGTCACAAAAGATTGGCACTATGTCATACAAAATTTCATAGTCAGCCAATTGACTTTTCATCCAGAGCACCTGAGCACAACAGCTGGCTGCAGCGACATATTCGGCTTCAGCTGAAGACATAGCCATAGAGTTTTGCTTCTTAGCACTCCATCCAACCAATTTTTCTCCTAGGATTTGACAGCTCCCTGAAGTGCTTTTCCTGTCAATACAGCATCCAGCATAATCTGAATCTGAATAGGCCTTGAGATCAAAGCCTGGTACCATAGGCCTAGGGATGGTGTTCCTTTGAGATACCTGAAAATTCTCTTAACAACCACTAGATGGGATTCTTTTGGGTTAGCTTGGTACCTTGCACAGAGACATGTGGAGAATTGGATATCTGACGACTAGCTGTTAGATACATGAGTGACCCAATCATGCCTCTATATAAAGTCTCATTAACAGAGACCCCTGACTCATCAGGGCCCAAGTTGTTGGGTGGAAGCATGGGGCATTTCACTGATGCACAATCAGCTAAGTCATATTTTTTAAGTAAATCCTTAACATACTTTTCTTGACAAATTGAAATTCCCTTAGGACATTGTTTAATTTGAAAACCCAAAAAGTAAGTTAATTCACCCATCATACTCATCTCATATTTCTTGGTCATTAATTTAGCAAAACGTTTACTAAGATTGACATTTGTTGACCCAAAGATGATATCATCCACATAAATCTGCACAATGATGAAATCACTCTTATCCTTGAAGGTAAAGAGTGTTTTATCAATAGAACCCCTGACAAATTTATTTTCAGTTAAGAAATTGGAAAGAGTTTCATACCATGCTCTTGGAGCTTGTTTCAGCCCATACATGGCTTTGTGTAGTCTGTACACATGATTGGAAAACTCGCTGTTCTCAAATCCTTCAGGTTGAGCAACATACACTTCCTCAGCCAAATCACCATTGAGGAATGCACTCTTTACATCCATCTGATATACAGTGATGTTCATATAGGCAGCATAAGCAAGGAAGATTCTGATGGCTTCAAGTCTTGCAACTGGAGCAAATGTTTCATCATAATCAATTCCTTCAGTCTGAGAGAACCCCTGTGCCACCAGTCTGGCCTTGTTCCTGATGATGTTTCCAATTTCATCCATCTTATTTCTATAGATCCATCTAGTGCATGTGATATTCTTTCCAGGTGGAGCTGGCACTAGTGTCCATACTTTGTTCCTTTTGAACTGATTGATCTCTTCTTACATAGCAGCTACCCATCCTTCTTCTACCAGAGCCTCAGCTACTCTTTTAGGTTCAATTTGTGAGAGAAATTCAGCAAAGAGACATTCATTGGCTGAAGCTGACTCTGAGTCTTGGATTCGCTGTCTAGTTGTGACCCCTGCATTTGGTTCCCCAATAATGTTGACAAGAAGAATGTGTTGATCTCTTGACCACTTATTTTGAGGAGCTGGGGACTCAAGGACAGGAACACTTGTGGGCACAACTGGTATAATTTGAGTTTCAACCTGCTGACTAGGAGGGCTTTCTTCAAAGACTACTTCAGTGTCAGAGTCTTCTTCAGCCATATCAAGAGGTGCTATTTCATTATCAGCAGGAGAGTCTTCAGGGATTTGAAGAATTGGTGAGTCATCAATAGCATTAGAAGGAAAAGGACTACCAGAGGTTTGAGGTTCTTCTTCATCAAGTTCCTGAGAGGTAGGAACTTCTATGTTGTGAGTAGACAGAGGGTCAAAGGCAGGGACATAAGGAGTGAGAGTGTTGGAGTGATGATGACTGGTAGGTCTGGTTTCTGTGAACTCATCACTTGGGAAATATACATTTTCATTAAAATCAATTTCATCACCCTCTGTTCCTGTTCTCTGTATGACTTCATCATCTTCATTGAATCTAACATGGAAGGTTTCTTCTACTTATTGTCTTATGAAGTTGAATACTCTGAAGGCTTTGGCTGTTGGAGAGTATCCCAAGAAGAAACCATCATCAGCTTTTTCATCAAACTTACCAAGTTTATCCCTGTAGTTATAAATGAACACATGGCATCCAAACACATGAAAATAGCTGACATCTGGAGATCTTTTTCTGAAAACTTCATAGGAAGTTTTACCATGTCTTTTGACAATGATTGATCTGTTTTGAGTGTAGCAGGCAGTGTGAACAGCTTCTCCCCAAAATTGCTTTGGTAGGGCTGCACCATTCAACATAGTTCTGGCTGCTTCAATCAAAGTCATGTTTCTTCTTTCAGCCACACCATTTTGTTCAGGGGTGCCAGCTGAAGAGAAGTTCTGTGAAATCCCTTTTTCATCACAAAAAGATTCAAGTTGATGATTCTTGAATTCAGTACCATTATCACTTCTTAGAGCTTTGACTCTAACATCATTCATATTTTCAACTTGTCTGATGAATGACATGATGGTTTCAGCTGCATCACTTTTCCTTCTGAGGAAGAACACCCATGTGTATCTTGAAAATTCATCAACTATGACCAAGGTGTATTTGTTGTGATTAATGGTCTGAGGTTTGACAGGCCCAAACAAATCCATGTGAAAGAGATGTAAGCACTTGTCAATAGAGAATGATTGCCTAGTCTTGAATGAAGACCTGTGATGCTTTCCTTTGACACAGGCAGAACAAGTCTTGTCTTTGGAGAACATTACTGAAGGTAGACCAGCAACCAGATTTTGAGTGGCTATCTTGTTGATGTTCTTGAAGTTGAGATGAGATAGTCTTTTGTGCCACAGCCAATTGACACTTTCAGAGGCTTTAGCAAGAAAACAATTTGAGCTGTCTTCAGAGCAAACAGCCATATTGATGACATAAACATCTCTCCTTCTAGGTGCAATCAGCACAACATCATTGTTTTTGTTGAATATGGTTCCCTGAGTCTTAGTAAACAAAACCTTATAGTCAGCATCACACAATTGGCTGATGCTAATAAGATTGTGTTTAAGACCATTCACATATGCAACCCTGGTAAATGTAATCCCATTGCAGTTCAATGAGCCATATCCTTCTGTGTCACCTGAAGAGTTATCTCTAAACACCACTTTAGGACCTGGCTCCTTTGAGTATCTGTGCAGGTATTGTTGAATCCCTGTCATGTGTCTAGAACAGCCACTATCTAGATACCATACCGATTCCTTGAGATATTTCTGCACAGATACATAGAAACAGGTTAGTTCCTATGGTGAACCCACTTTCCAATAGGTTCCCTGAATTGCTTATTAGCAACTCTTGTGTTCCTGAAGAACTTTTGGCGTTGGGAGGGACAGTTCATTGTTTCATGGTTATAACTTCCACATATATCACACCCAGGGAATTCACCACACTCGTCTGAGTGATGGTCTGTGAACCCACAGAATTTACAGGGAGGATAAGGTTTGTAATTTCCTTGTTGTCTTTTGGAACTCTGTGGTCTATCCCTAGAGGGTGTCTGAGCTCTTTTAGCTGCCATGTGTCTGTCATGATCTAAAGTCGTATGGTGAGAGTTTTTACATACATTGCAATAAGGTTTGATTAACCTTTCCCCTTTGGGTTCACCTAGGACTGACTTAGGTTCATGAGAAGTAGAGCATTCAGCGGAAGGCTTAATGTGTTGTTTCAAGAGTTCTACTTCTTTCATAAGAGACAACAGGCGATCTTCAGTGGTAGGGTCAACCTTATTCACAGCTTTAGTAGCAACAGGCTTAAAAGCTACTTGTTTACCAGTTTGTTTAGCAGGCACATGAAAAACTTTAGCTGGAGGATTCTCAATATCTGTCCTAAGTTCACCCTTAGCAGATCTAGAAGAACTGCTGGGTTCAACTCCAGAGAGTTTGGGCAAGGGTGGTAGCTCAGCCACATCTTCAGAGACAGGGTCATTAGTCAAAGTGGTATCTGACATATGAATAGTCTCTGTAGATTTAAAGACAATGTCTTTGGGTTTGGTGAGAATTCTCAGCTTATTTTTCTTAGCAGATATATCCCTTTTTAAGTCAGCAGGCACTTCATCCTTAAGCAATTGATCTATAGTAAACCTAGCACACAACCATTTTTCAATAACCTTGTTTAACTCAGAGACTTGATCATTTAAAGCAATGTTTTTCAAGGTTAATCTAGCTACTTCATTTTGCAGGGATATTTTCTCTAAATTAACCCGCCTGAGAGTTTCACATTCAGAGAATTATGCATTCGCAATCAATAGGTACATCATATAAATTGATTCGAACAACTACTTATTAAAACCGTTATAGATTTGTAATGGAAAAGGATCCTCTCATGTTATGGTCAAGCATGATTGGTCATGTTAAGCATTTTGTAAATGTATATAAAGAAGTGGGCCCCTTAATTTAATTAAATAAAAAAAATAATACATTCAATTAATTTGTGATTGGTGAACATGATGGGTCATATTTGACTCAACTTTAGAGGATTCTAATCCGTTTGTAATACTAAATATGTAAATTAAAATTTTGTTAAAACTTATTTCCAAAGAAACTTAATCTTTGTTTCGACAAGAAAACAGTTTATATGTCAACCCTTTAATAATTAATCTGATTTTATAAAACTGTTTTTAATTATGTTACACATAATCTGTTTAAGATTATATGGAAACATGTACAATTTAATTAGTTAAAATTAGATTACAAATAATGAATTAATTAGCAAAAAATTAATGCAGAAAATAAAACAATAGACAGAAAGGAGAAGAAGCAGAAGACATACAATATGAACAATGAGGAGCGAGGCTCGTGTTTAACATCTCTTTAAACAGATGAGCTATATGTTTCTCATGGTACAACGTTCAAAGTTGTTGTATAGCCGAATCTGACAAACTTGTCTAAAAAATAACGTAATTACTTGTGTGTTTCTGATCGAAAAAATTGCTAGAACTTGGTTGCAGAAAAGCTGACATGCATATCTTGGTCATCAAGGGAGAAAATTTGTTCCAGAGGGTCGAGTTTAATTTATAAGGACTATATTTTATGGTCACCAAGAGATAACGTGAAAGTCCCTAATCAATGCAAGAAACCCTAAACTTAACTTAATCAACACAAGGTATTACTTTTCAAACGTAATCTTTTTATTGTATAATAAAGAATTACAAGTGTTATGGATAACACAGTTTGATGGCAATGTGTTGTGCACACTTTGAACAACTATAAAGCCTAACTTATGAATACAGTCGTAGCTGTTTGATTCACTAAGTTATATGCACTAATTGTATGAATATCTCAAAGTGTTAAACATTAATGCATGGATACACATCCTATTTATAGTGTTACGAGATTGACCTAAATAGTACTTGATGGTGACTACACAAGCTTTTACAAGTTCCCACATCAGTCACATGATGTCCTTCTATTCTTGGTAGTCTTCCATTATGCTTTAAGGAAACAGTTGTTAAAACAGTTTCCATATCTTTATAGTCTCGAACACACAAATGGCATGTCCAAAGTGTGCTGAGTGTTAACAGGGTATTGCCACCCCTGTTAACCCTCAGCCCCTCAGAGTCCCTGATACATCTTGGCTGTTATCCATCACAGCCAATGAGTATATCTTCAAGTAATCTTTGACTTCCTTGACAATGTCTCTGACATGGACTCCTCTGAGGTTGCTCACAGAGACTTGGATCTTTGTGAGTCTTGCGAAACTTGCCTGCCTCCTAGGCACAGGCAAGGGACTATCTAACAGCCTAATTATGTTTAAATCAATGATCAGGGAATCTAACAAGTTTAGATTCCCAACATAACGTTTGTTCCAAATATGCATATCTATTATTTTCTAAAACTTATTCTCCTCAAAATTAAACTTACATGCAAATCTGTTATTTATAAACTAGATTCGCAAGTCTTTATAATACACACACCGATTTCTGAAAACTTAATCAATAAGTTTATATTTATTACATAGATTTTCAAAATTTATGTAAAAGAAAACCCAAATATGCAGCAAAAAGATACGCACGTAGACAAAGTTTTAGAGCTACATTCACGTTCGAAGATCGCGCGAGCTCGCATGAGTTCAAAGGTTTTGAACTTATTTTAGACTTGAAATCCTGAAGTGTGCACCTACCTCGCGCGCGCACGTAGGTGTTGGCGTAAAACAAAAAAAAGATATTTGAAGGTCAATACCAAGATTTCCTTATAAACATGCTTACACTTCATCTTTTAGGCGATGTAAGACATTATCCCTTTTTTCATATTTTTTTGTTTTATGTGACTCACGTTGAGACACGATATCTCATCATATTAACTCCTCATTAGACATACTTTAACTCGTTACGAAGCTTTTTTCAAGAAGAACGCAAAGCTACCAACTAATCAAAATATATATAACAAACACATATATCAAATAGTGTCCAAAGTTTAAAAAATAACCATTTTTACAAAATCATTTTTCCAACAAAACCATCATTTAAAATTCGGTTACACAACTAAATTCTTTACATGTTAAAAGCAGTTTAGCGAGATGTAGGTCCAACATGAACTTGGTCATATGTTGTGTTTGAGTACATATACAAGTTTTATAGTACTAATATGAGCATGTGGTCAGTGGCGGAGCCAGCACGAAAACTAATGTGGTTCCTCACTTTACTAGAGACGTCAAACTAAATAAGTAAAAAGTCAACTAGTCAACGCATCGAGTTATGTCATATCTTGTCGGGTAAAGTATAACATAAGTAACTAAAGCCAATATAACATAAGTAACTATTGTAGTACAATGTATCAAAGTATATAAAGCAGTATTTTTTTTCTAACATAAAACAATTTTTACCCCATAAAAAAATAAATAAAATTTTAATTGCGAAAAAAATATTACTCAAAACCAATAAAGTAAAAAAGTACACTACTACGCTTCACCCGTAAATTGCTTTTACCAAACAAAAGTAGCCATAATTTTAAATTGATATTTTCAAGACAAAGATAATTGCTATTTTCAGAAAACTTAAACTCCATCTTGTTGACTTGTTTCCTCATCTTCCTGTTAATTCCGATGGATATATCCCACGTCTGGCTGATGAACATCTTTTTTACTTGTTTGCGTTCTTTTATTTTTCAAAAATTCATTCTAAGGTAGTTCTTCAACAATTTTTAAGGTAGGTTCTAAAAAAATCCTATATCACTTCTAAAGATATTTTCCGGGTAAGGTGGTTCCCGAGAATCACCTACCCAAGGCGTAGCTCCGCCTCTGCATGTGGTTAACTTCAACGTAAATTTATGCCTTTATGTTTCTCACTTTTCTAAACATTCTATCTGACATTACGATAAATGTACCTATTGATTGCGAAAAAGTTTAAAAGAATGTTTCATAAAAAAATGTGGCGCAGTGAAGTGCGAGCATCAAAATCTTGTTTCGTCTTAAACATTGAGCCATCCAATAACATGAATATGAATTTCAATTCGCGTATTACGATATCTAAAACTTTATAACACGTGTTGTACTAAAACCTTCAACTAAAATTTCATTAATCGTGAATTACTCGCGAACCTCTCCATATACATTTTCGAACATCACACACTTATCGCGCATACGAGAGAAACCAGACTAAAACATAACCAAGATCACCATGTAAACACGTCTTTAAACACCTAAAAATAAAACACTAAAAAAACTAGGTGTTATAAAATATCAGCGCTACATCAACTTTAACATTTAAACAGCAACACACCTTCAATCATAACATCCCATAATACCACCTTTTGAACCACCCGTTTTATTAAAACAAACCGCATTTTGGGCGTCATTCATACACCGGGAGCCTAATTACCACACCGTGTAGGGCTCTAATAACTTCATGGACACCAAGGGCCCAAATACAACGTTTTCAAACAACACGACCGACATTTAACCCACACTATATAAAAACATAAATTTGCAAGTCACCATTAAACCTGAACCTTCGAGAGAAAAAAAAAAAAAAAAAACAGCTATGTCGAACAACGCCGCCGAAATTCCGACAAGTTTCGGTCACGAGCTCCGAGCATGTCTTCGTTGTCGTCTTGTGAAAACCTTTGACCAGGTATTGTTTTCCCCAATTTGTAATTTTGTTTTATTAATGTTTTAATTTTGTTTTAACCTAGTTTGTGTTTTTGGGGGCGACAGTTTAGGAATTCAGGATGTGAGAACTGCCCTTTCTTTAAGATGGATGAAGATACTGAGCGTGTTGGTGATTGTACCACTCCTAATTTCACTGGGTATTTTTTTTTTTTTTTAATTTTTGATTTGTTTTTAGGGTTTATGTTTTTTTTAAAGAATTTATAACGATTAGGTGGTTATAAGATCTATTGGTTTGTGATTATTTTGTTAGATGGTTTTTTCGATTATTTGATTAGAAGGTGTTTGGGATTGTGCTATGGAGTAGATAACAGTATCTTGCAAACCTTATGAGAAAAGTGATTATGGGGGTTTTTGTTTCCGCTATATAAGCGGGCTTATGGCTTATTTGTTTTATGTTTCGTAAGCTTACATTTTGTTGCTTATTTTGAAACTTTTCGGCTCATATAAGTTCGTTATGACATAATATAAACTTATATTAGCCGAAAAGTTTCAAAATAAGCCACAAAAATTGAGCTTATGAAACCTAAGCCCAAAACCAAATAAGCCATAAGCCGACTATATAAGCTGAAACAAACACCCCCTATCTGCATTTCGTTAGTTTTGAGAAGCAGGTTAGGAGCTGTTTTTTGAAACACAATTTTGCAAATGCATAATTCTTGATAAAGCAATACCAGACGCCCCTCAGTTGAAGGAGACATCTTAGCTTTAAATCTTATGGATTCTGTGTTTTTTTTAGTTAGAACGAGAAGTAGTTAGTTTGTGATACTGGTCTCTGTTTAACCTTTTCTCTTGTTTAATGTTATTGTTTGATGTTTGTGTTCGACTGATTGTGTTTTTTGTTTTGATATAGGATAATCTCGGTTATGGATCCTGCTCGAAGCTGGGCTGCTAGGTGGCTAAGAATTGGTATGACTAATATCTAAATCCTGCTTATGATAAATGATAGATACTAGATGATATACCCGTACATGTTGGTGAACACTGACATACGTTACATACTAGACTTTTTGGTTTAAGTCAGAGTATGAAAATATAGTGCGAGTGTGTGACTGTTGGAAAATGCTTAAAGATGTAGTTGGTTTTTTATGGAGGTATAGCTGAGTTGGCAATTAACCTCTTTAAATTTTTCTTTATTCATCTTACCAAATCTTGCAATTGTGTTTTGGGGATGCCCCAGGTAAATATGAGAGATTCATGTTTAGCTGTCAACTTCATTTCTAGAAATATAGAAGATTTGTATGTGAAAATAAGTGATCGGACTCTTAATGGAGAATAAGATCTGGAGTGTTATGTTTGTTATAATATATTGGGAAAGCAGTAAACTGTGCAGAGTACTAGCGGTAATGTTGAAATGAATCTGTGCCGATGTCATGTTCTAAAGAATTTGTTTCAGTTTAAAGTTCTATAGTTCGTGGAATTCGGGTTCTTCCTGTGTTTTAGATTCTATTGTATGTATACTCCTATAGGGAGGTGTTTCCACAATGCATCATGTTATGTTATGGCCTATTAAAGGAGAAAGGTGATCATGGTATACGCACGGTGTTCCATTACTCATCAGTATTTGCTTTTTGTTCTATAATACATGTGGTCTCTAACTTTGTTTTCGTTGACTGCCGTTTCAGTCGACACTAACCAAGTTCCCTCTAATCCGATTTCGGATTTCATTTAATTACTTTGCTATTATATGTTTTTTATCGTCTTTGTTTTTTTGGTGAAATGGATATGCCTTTCTTATCGTCTTTTGTGTTCACTTGTTGCATATATTATTGTGTTCATGCTCTTTTCATACCATATCGATGAATTGTTTTATATGTGGTTACAACTGGTTAAGATCTCGTCTTGATCGAGTTCATCTTGAATCATATTTGTGTTGATTATGAAAGCAGCTGATGACTTAAAATACAAGTTTAATAGGGACTTATATTGGAACCGTTCATTGCTGAAATTGAATGTCAACATCTTATCATCATCTGATTGTATATAGTTTTTTTGTTTTTATCAGGATTCTATATTCTTGATCAATTCAAATTGTAACATTTTTCAAATTCCTGCTTATGATTGACCATTGTTACTCCGTACAATAACTTTTGGTTATATACATGATATTGCAGCACTTATAAAGTCACGAACTCTCTAGTCCTTCATGGAAAAACATCGAACATAGTTCCCCATTTGCCTCTATTTTAGGAAGACCAAAATGTTACATTACTTTTTGTTTCTACTAGTACTCACTGGAAACTCTTTGCAGGCAAATTTGCTCCTGGTTGCTACACACTTGCGGTCTCAGAAGTACTACCAGAGGATCTGCAGGTTCGCCTACTAGTTTGAATTATCTTTGGTTTTGGAGTTAACCAAAATCTTATGCACGTCGTGTATAAATGTTTGCTTTATTCTTGTGTGCAGGGTATTTGTGAAGAAGAACATGCCACATATATTCCACCAAAACGTTAAGAGTGCATGTAAATGCCCGTTGATGTAACCTGATCAAGTGATTGTAACTGTTGTCATCAAGACTTGAAACTTGGGCTTAACATTTGCTTATGTTGACTAGCACTTTCTGTTGTAGTGGAGCTTTCCTTTTGTTGATCTTCATGCCTCCTGTGTGTTTTTCTTTTGTCTTTTTTCATATATTATCTTTGATCAATACGACAGATGAGTTAAGATCTATATAGACACTTAAATTAGCATAGACCTATCCAACCAATGAGGTTGGTGGGAGTGGGGTTGAATCCCACGAGCCGCATGGCAAAGCCACGCGTGGCCCCCCATCCCCCCTTACAACCCGCGCGCGAGTTACATTTTTCAAAAAAAAAAAACATGCCAAACTCACCGGGGTGAGTTATACATAAAATGGGCCCCACTTTAATTTAACCGTTATTTTCAAATAATTTTTTTTTTTTTTTTCAAATACCCCTTTTACTTATAAATACTCAACAAAAACTCTTATTTTTCAAACACACATTCAAATTCCATACACATTTCACACATTCTCCACAAATCACAAAAAATGGAAAATATCGACGAATACGAGTTATTTTTTGCCACTGAAAATCCGGTAGTCGCAACGAAACGCAAGTGGGCTTTATTAAAAAAGCGTTGCATTTTATTAAAAGACGACGTATTGCTAATCGAGTACCCAGAAACGTCATAACTCGAGACCGAATAGGTGCTCATAATCGGTTAGTTGAGTCTTTTTTTTTCGGCGAATCCAAGATACGATGCGAAAGAGTTCAAAAATGTTTTTCGAATGGGTCGCCCCCTTTTCAACTGGATAGTTAGTGAAGTGACTCACCATTCTGCATACTTTCGTAATAATGTTGATTATACCGGAAAAGAAGGTATTTCACCGTTGTTAAAGTGCACATCGGCGATTCGTCAATTGGCATACGGCGTCGTTCCTGGTTTTCTAGATGAGTATTTGCAAATGAGCGTAAGAACTTCTCGAGAATCACTTGATCATTTCTGTAGTGCTGTTATGGAAATATTTGGGGCTGAGTATTTGAGAAAACCCACGTATACTGATGTTCAGAAACTTTATGCGCATCATGAAGCAAAGCACGGGTTTCCAGGGATGATAGGAAGTCTTGATTGTACAGACTGGGAGTGGTTCGGTTGTCCAGTTGCCTTTAAAGGGCAATATGTTAGACGAGATCATGGACCGAATCCATTTATTTTACTTGAAGTTGTTGCGACGCAGGACTTGTGGATATGGCATGCATTTTTTGGTGTTTCTGGGTCGAACAACGACATCAACGTTTTATATCAGTCCCCTTTATTTAATGATTTGAAAACCGGACGAACACCTGAGGTGGAGTTTGAGGCTGACGGTGTACACTATCCATGGGGATACTATCTTACGGACGGAATATATCCGGAATTGGCAACACTTGTTAAAACAATTCCCGAACCATCATCCAATGACCATAAGAGGATTTTATATAAGCAGAAACAAGAATCCGCAAGAAAAGATATTGAAAGAGCTTTTGGTGTTTTGAAGAAAAAATGGGCCATATTAGCCAATCCTGCACGACCTTTACGGAAAGAAAGAATCATGAATATGATGTACACATGCATCATATTACATAATATGGTTCGAAAGTTAAAAAAAAAAAAAGCAATATCTCCTCAGTGGTTCCCAGAAGAACAACTTCAACCGGACGATGTGTTTCAAACCCAAAAACACATGCTACAAGTTATGCGGCATATCAGCTCCGCGCAAGAACATCACAATCTTCGAGCAGATTTAGTCGAGCATTTGTATGCCAATGCTTAATTTATTAAGTTTTTTTTATATTTATGTTTTTTTTAAATGTTGTTTTTAAATTTCCTATGTATCGTCTTTTAATTTCGTACTGTATTTTAATTTTCTGAGTACCCGAGTTTTGATAAAATGTATGAATAAAAAATATTAAATGAAAAAATGGGGGGATGTGGAGTGAGTTTGGGTGAGTTTGGTGAGTGTCATTACCTCCTGTGGTGAGTTTTGGTGAGTTTGGTAAAAAGCTGACGTGTCGTTGAGGTGGAGGTGAGTGGGTTTCACCCCACTCCCACTAGTCTCATAATCACCCATTTTTTAAAAAATCAACTTCCCACCACTTTTTTAAAAATTAAATATCTCACAAACGGTAAATCGTCAAACGAAAAAAAAAATACACAATTGTGACGAGAATTAAATCATCTATCTATCGAGGGGCACATGTATATACTTTCGACGAACTTTTTTTTCGACTTTTTTTTTCTTAAGTCACGTCTGGAGAGAAATCATATATGATTCGTCACGAATCATATATGATTCGTCACGAATCATATATGATTTTCAGAAAATCATATGTGATTCGTGATATGAATCATATATGATTTTCTGAGAATCATATATGTTTCGCGACGAATCATATATGATTCTCTCCAGACGTGACTTAAGAAAAAAATCGAAAAAAAAGTTCGTCGAAAGTATATACATGTGCCCCTCGATAGATAGATGATTTAATTCTCGTCGCGATGATATGTTTTATTTTACGTAACGATGAACGGTTTGTGAGATATTTAATTTTTAAAAAATAAGTTTTTTTGTTACATGATAAAAATGGATGGTTGTGATTGGTTGGTTGAGTCTATGCTAAATTAAGGGTGGGGATCTTTTTCCTTGGTTGGATAAGTCTATGCTAATTTAAGTGTTTATTATGGGTAGTTGGGCTAATATGGGGTAGATGATGGAGGCCAAAAAACTCGCCATAAATTAACAACAATGTTTAATGCTAATGATTTGTGCCATATTAAACCATTACACGGTCACTTTAGTGGAGTTTGATCCCAGAACATGCGTTGTAGGTACATACTTTGAATATTAAAAGTTATTTTGAATCTAAATACTCAATAAAGCTGCTCCGAAACCGTCTTGGTTTCAAGATGTAGAATCTGTGTTGTCATACAGACGAAAATATAACCAACCTGATGTAGCTGGGTGTACCATACATATTTTTGCAAGCAAGAATGCAACAAGTGAAATTAAACAAACTGAACAATCTTAAGTACCTGTTTACTCTGGATACACGACTTGTTTCGAGTTAAAGGGATTATAATTAGTCATGTCTAACAGGGAGATTTGACTGATCTAGTTTCATACTAATAGTGTTCTAGTTCACATGCTGGTAAAGTGTGACCTGACCAACAATATCGACGCTTGATATTCAAATACATAGCAAGTAACTAGCAAAAAATACAAACCAAACAAAGATGCCCATATTAACTTAACTATAAGATGTGATGAAACTGAATGACTCGACTAATGTAATGTAGCTCATATTAGTCTCCTATCAAATTTACATCTAAAGAAACTAAATCAAACAGACTGTATAATGTATAATTACTGGTCACTGTAAACCAACTTCGAAAGCTTGTTCGGATACATAAGCCAATCCCTGCATCATTCTAGCAATCTCGACAGTATCATCGAGATAATACTTGGCCTTGCTGGGTTTGTTTCCCACCGTGCACGCAAACACTTCTGCATTTGGAGCGATGCATTCGTTAGAAGCTACAGAAGTAGTGATTACCTCAAACATATCCTCATCTGATCTGTCGTCTCCTATACACAACACAAAATCTGGAGTCATTCCTCTTTCTTGCATTGTGGCGAGTAGTCGTTTTGCAACCAGTCCCTTGCTTACAGCCTGATATAAACATAAATATAATCATGTAAATCAAACTTTAGAGTTAAAAGGATGGGAAAATTTGGAAATACCCAATTTACAGATAACCAACTGTTATTGCAAACTCTCTTTTTTCCACAAAATAAGTGTAATTTCGCGACAAAAAAAGAAGAGTCCGAGCACACAGAAAAAGCTTTGCTGAAAAAAGTCAGAATTTGCTAAACGAAGTTCGTTTCGCAAAAGTATTATGTCGAAAAATCGTCTGTAATGTACCTATTTTGATGAATTTTCCTATACTATATTGGTAGAACCACTTAATGTCATACCTGCGGTTTAACTTCAACACAACCTTGTCCTCTTTTGACTGTAACTGGTTCATTGGTGAGCACGCTCTCGAGATGATCAAGAAGCTCTTTAGCTTGACAAGATCCAAAATCAGGATCTGCATCTTCGTAACACCACACCATAGATGTATCTTTCTGTTCAATCATAGATCCATCGGTTGTCTCGGTATAGAGTTTCATAACTGGATGAGCGTTCTGCTGCCATCCAGAGTCTTCAACTTGTACACATGTCTCCCATTTCTCATCTCGTTTCAACCTGAAAATAACAAGAAAATCATATACCATCTGATAGATGTACATCTATCGAAAGTAAAGTATTTCTTTGGCATAAAATACCATTGCAACTTTGCATTTCTCGCGTTATAGGCATTGTATTTATATTTTTGTCATCCACGTTACTCAAAGATGGCTTTATGTCCCAAATTGGGTCATTTGGCAACCATTTCTTTGCATATTTCGTTCTGTGAAACTTAACAATTCTATACAAATCCAACAGGTTCAAACATATCAAAATTGTTTATTAAATATACGATCTTTTAATAACCTCTATGTTCCAAAAGAAGCAAAGTGACGAAAACAAAACAAATGAAAATTAAAGGTATACATACCTTAGGAAACAACCGTGCTCTGCTGCGAGTCCAAGTTTCTCACAAGAAGCAAACCATTCCCCTAACATGCTTCGACTTCTTGCACTCACAATGAAAACCATATTATTCTTATCTCTACATAAGGTGTTGAGCATTTCTATGGTTTTAGAACTCGGGCTTTTATCAATGGAAGATTGAGGCATTAAAGTACCATCATAATCCAAAAGAATTGCACGTGTTGTGGTTTGCTTATAAGCCAAAACTATATGCTCCATTGATAGCTTCCTAAAGTTTGGATCTAATGCAACAACTCTAAAACTCAACCCAAACCCGATCCCCCAACACCTTTTCCTCACATGATCTTTACAAGTCCTATCCAGATCTTGCAAAAAGCTACGAGCCCAATACCCGACATCATGAGTACTTACATACCTATAATGTTTCTCGTGCCTCATCTGTTTCTCAGGCTCACTCATTTCCAAAGCACTGTCCATTGCATCTGCAACTGAGTCAATATCCCATGGGTTGACCCGTATGGCTCCACTTAAAGACGGGGAGCATCCTATGAACTCAGAAACAACCAACATGCTTTTTTTCAACCTAGACGAATCCAAACCTAAGACCTTATCAAGCCTATCGTTCCCTTGACGACTGATAACGTATTCATAAGGTATAAGATTCATCCCATCTCTAACAGCCGTCACCAAACAACACTCTGCAACAACATAATAGGCTACGCGTTCATAAAATGTAAGGGGCTTGTCAATTAAGATAATGGGTTCATACCCGGGCTTCCCAAAAGTTTCGTTGATTCGTTTGACAGTTGAATATGTCTCAGCCTTAACTTCCTTGACATCGTTTCCAGTTCCTCTAGCGGGATTCGCTATCTGTACTAAAACAATCTTCCCTTGCCACTCGGGATGCTGAATCAAGAGTTGTTCCATAGCCAATAACTTCAAACTAATACCTTTAAATATATCCATATCGTCGACTCCTAACAACATAGTTTTTCCTTGATCTTTAAACTGCTTGATGAGTTCAGAAACCTTAGATTCTGTTTCGGCTAAGTTTAACACAGACTGCAGTCGTTTCATATGAATCCCAACTGGCAGAATCTTGATACTAACAGTCCGCCCATAATATTCCAAACTAATATACCCTCGTTTAGATTCATACGAAATGCCCAACATTCGACTACAACAAGACAGAAAATGGCGTGCATAATCAAACGTATGGAACCCAATCAAGTCCGAATTCAACAAAGCTCTAAGAATCTCATCCCTAACAGGTAAAGTCTTGTAAATTTCGGATGACGGAAAAGGACTATGCAAGAAAAACCCGAGCTTCACCCTATTAAACCTTTTCCTTAAAAAGGTCGGTAAAACCATAAGATGATAATCATGTATCCAAACAAAATCCTCTTCAGGGTTAATCACTTCCATAATCCTATCGGCAAATATCTTATTAACCGACACATACGCCTGCCATAGTGACCTACTAAACCGCCCACCTAAATCCGGCGACAACGGCAGCATATAATGAAACAAAGGCCACAATTGCTGCTTACAAAACCCGTGATAAAACCTAGTATACATCCCGGGTGGGAAAAAAGTCGGGACACATTTAAAAGTCTCCAACAACGTTTGTGACACTTGGTCTTGTTCACTAGGACTTATATCTACATTAAGACAACCTACGTAAATAACATCGATATCCTCGTCCCCTAACCCGTTTTTTAGCTGAATTACTAATGAATTCTCGTCTAAAGTGAAATCCCATCCTTCATTACCATCCGTTTTTCGACTAGCTCGAATGGGTAGCTGGTTTGCTACGATGATCAAACGGTCATGCTGGTTTGAGGCTGAAGATGGTGATGAAAGACTATGATCATATGTGTCTGTGACGGATACTTTGTCAGCAAAGGTCATGATACGAGGTAGTTGTTGTCGTGTCATACGTGTGAAAGAAGGTGATGGAAGGTCACCTGAGGCAAGATCTAATAAGTTTGAATATGATTTAGATACCATTTTGGTAACTTATAACGGGTGCGATCATACCAGCACTAATACACCGTATCCTATCAGATAAATAACGGGCGCGATCATACCAGCACTAATACACCGTATCCTATCAGATAAATAACAGGTGCGATCATACGAGCACTAATACCCCGTATCCTATCAGATAAATAACTACTAGTAGTTACTTAAAGTCTTAAAAGACTTATACTATAGTTATCAACTTATGAAATAATAAACATACAATAACTAACCAAATATAAACTTGTATAAAAAATTTAAACTAAGCTTAGGAAATTTACCAGGTGATTTAAAGAGAAGAGGGTGGGAGACAGAAATGTTCTGTCTGTCTGAGTTTTAAGGTGCTTGTTATATACAAAATGTTTTTTGCTAAGTGGATTTTGATCACACTATATTAAAACTATTAAATTTAAAGAATAAATTAAAAGTAAACATTGTATATGTGATAGGTATATGCTCTATAACTCTATTTTATAATGCTTTTATTGGAAACTGATTAAATACGAGTTTGGATAAGATTTTTATTTGATTTTTTATAATTTCCAGAAAGAAAACAAACTTTTTTTCTTGTAAAAGTTAAAAACAATATTAGCTGATTACTATGATCATGTGATGTGTCATCTTGAATTTCGACAGCATGAGTGAAAAGTTTATCTTTTCTTGTTTTTAATATTATTTAGCATGCTGGATTGATATCATATAAAAATGCCATCTACTTTTTTTATTAAACTAGTAAATAATATCATTTCTACAACATAAAACAAAGTATTTAACGTGGAATACAGTATAGATATGCGCATGACATGCATATACCTGGTTGGTATGATGTATTTCATTTTAGTTTCAACAGTATATAATTTAATATTTTTTAATAAGTAATACATATTTGTGAACTAGACAATTGGTTTGTAACTAGAATAGAACTAGTTCAGTTGGATTGTAAATATGGTTAGGAAACAAGGAGTTACATGTGATGAGTAATGACACGTAGCAAGTTTGATATAATTAGTTTACAAAAATTTCAGCACTTTCAACCGCATATCCAATTTGTCTTGTACCTCTTCAATGAAGTCTTGTTCTAATCCAACTATTTCTGTCTGTGCCATATGAAAGAATTATACGTATGTTCTGGTCTTGTTGAATTTTAGTTTTGCTATGTTTTCATTAGCAAATGATGTTTGTTTTTTGTTTTTTCTTCCTTATTTTTATGAAATATATATATATATATATATATAGAGTAAGGATCCGGTGAGCAGAAACTTAAAATAAGAAGTGGTGAGAAGAAACTAAAACCACATATTTGAGATGCAACGACTTGTATTAGATGCATTTATATTCATGTAGATGCACCATATTGAGTTTCGGAAGTTAATTTGATGTGTAGATGGTGCAAATTGATTTTCATGATTTTGGCACGTGCAGAAGAACAAAAATATAGATAAATAATAAAATGCATCTAATATACGTATATGCATCTAATTAAAAGCTATACAACACGTTATAATGTATTATAATGCATCTAAGATTATAAAGATGCATCTAATTTAAGAGGATGTATCTCGAATATGTGGTTATAGTTTCTTCTTATCCTTCTTATTTTAAGGTTTCTTCTCATTTGATCCTAACTCTATATATATATATATATATATATATATATATATATATAGGGCAGAGATCAAATAAAAAGACTTTTTTTGGTGAGAAGGATAAGAAGGATTTTCAGCCATTGATTTAAAATCAATGGATGAGATTAAATCAAAATCCTAACAAACTAACTAACTAACTAACTAACCATCTAAACGTGTTTTTTTTTAAGTTCTTCAAAAATTATGAAAAAATTCCAGTAGATCGGGTATGTTGGTGCAAAAAACTTTTGTGAAAAAAGTTTTTTTAATTTGAAGTTTTTTACGCTTTTTTTAATGCACAAAAACGGAATTTTGATGCATAAAAACGTTTTCTTTTACGTTTTTTAGGTTTTTTGTGCATCAAGAATTCATTTTTATGCCCAACTTCTTTTGACTTTTTGCTTTAAAATATGATTCCGCATCAAACTATAATAAATTGAAAATTTTTTGAATGAAAAAATTTTGTACACCAAAATTCACGTGTTTGTGCATCAAATTTTGTTTTTTGTGCATCAGAAAAACGTAAAAAACTTAAAATTAAAAAACGTTTATTCACAAATTTTTTAGGCACCAAAAAATCCGATCATTTGGAATTTTTTCAGAATTTTTTGAAGACTTTTTTAAAATCGTATTTTGGTGGTTAGTTAGTTAGTTAGTTAGTTAGGAATATGGATTGATCTTATCCATTGATTTTAAATGATTGGCTAAAAATCCTTCTTATCCTTCTCACCAAAAAAAGTCTTTTTATTTTAACTCTCCCCTATATATATATATATATATATATATATATATATATATATATATATATATATATATATATATATATATATATATATATATATATATATATATGTATGAGAAAAATGCTAACAAGCAGTCGTACGAGTTTTTATTTAAGTTATTTTACATCTTAATTTTACAATAAACAGTTAATATAACAAATATTTTTATTAAAAAAATACAGCTTATAACTCATATTAACAGCTTTTTAATAAACAATTTACAGTTAAAAGCTTATAGTTTACACCTAGTTTTGTCAAACATGGTCCTAGTTTTCCCATTGAAGATGCTTTAAAGTAGGGGTGCAATCGAGTCAAGCGAGCTCAAACATTATAAGACTTGAGCTTGGATTGATAAAATAATTATAGGTTTGAGTTTGACTTGATAGCTTATCAAACATTAACAATCCAGACTTAAGTTTGGCTTGATAAGGCGTGATTAAAACATGAGCTTACTTGAAAAGCTCAATGTGTATAAAGTTATTTTCTTTTATAATAAAACTCATTAATAAAAATATATGTGTTGGAAATACGTTTTTCCAAGGAAAGTCTCGGTCACATCATTGTTAGCATAGATCACGAGCTATTGACTATTTAGGATATTGTAACTTGAAGTGACCTCCCTTTGGGGGAGATTGTTGGAAATACGTTTTTACGTATTTAGAAAGGATCGGTCACTCCAATGATATTGGGCTTGTGATCCAATATAGCTCATATAGCCCACATGTAGGGTGGGCTATATATACCCCCTCCTAGCATGTTAGGAGGGGTTGGTCACTTGGTGTTTGACACACATTACATATAATCAACCACTTCTCTCATTCTCTCTCTCTCTCTCTCTACCTTTCTCTCTCTAAGTTCTTCCATTTCTTCCATCATTCAATAGATTAACCACAACATGCCTAATCCTTAAAAATACGATCCAACAATTGGTATCAAGAGCTTGGTTGATTCTTCGGATTGACACGTTTTATCTATTGATTTGGTGGTAAAATTTCTTTCTTTCACAATTTTTTCTCTCTTTCGTCTATTTTTTCTTTAACGTTACGTTGTTAAAATTTACTTTTATAAAATCTTTGATAAAAATTTTTATCAAATCTTTCTACTAAAAATTTCTTTTACTTTCATCTATTATCAAAATTTTAACACTAATTTTTATCGATTTTTTTTCACATTTTGTCCTTTTAATCCATTTTTATCCATTTTCAAAATTTTAATCCATTTTTATTAGTTTTTTTATAGTTTTCTGTTTTTGTCTTTCTTATTATCCAATTTTAATCCATTTTTTATTAGTTTTTCTAGTTTTCTGTTGCGTCTTTCTTTTTATCCAAGTTTTTCATAGCTTTCTGTTTTGTCCTTTTTATCAAAGTTTTGTATCGAAAACTTTTTTTTTTTTTCACATTCAGATGGAGTCCTCTTCTGTCATATTCCGATAAGCTGTTTCATCATTCCGATATCTGTTCATTATCGATCGCAATAACCAAGGGTTCTACTTTGCGATCAAATTATTCCGATACCTTATTCCGACGTGGATTCCGATTGTACTTTGCGATCGTGGATTCCGACGGGATTAAGGGACATTGAGACGAAACTCTGCCAAAATTTTTTTGGCTACATTCCGATGGAAAAATGGTTTGTTGATATTGCGATGGACTTTAGATATTGCGATGAAAGGGCAATCACTTTATTTCGATGAAAATTTTAGATATTGCGATGGAAATATAATTTACCTTGACTCGTTTTGACCAAGACAATCAGGACTCAACTCAAAACAATCAACAACACTCGACTCATCCCACAACGACTCAAAACCCTTACTGATACAAACCAGACCCGGACAACCACTCGCCCTCTTTCACTAGACTCGAACACCCTCGCAACCCCTTCGACACAAAACCAAACCCACAAACAAACCGACTCGATTGACCAAGTTTTGACTCATTTTTATCTCTTGACAAACAAATCACCACAGACCCACGACAAAATCAGACTCTTACACCAAACCAAACAAGACTCACGAGACAAAAATCCTCATCTAACTCACGAAACCAGAAACTCATCAGACTCTCATCAGACTCTTCTCTCGATCAAAAATTAAACCAAACAAGACTCACAACCTTGACACACTCACTCACTCACAAACCTTATTTAATTTTATTCGAATTTTATTTAATTTTATTCACAAACCTTCACAACACTCACTCACTCACAACACTCGATTCACCATTTAATTTTATTCGAATGCAGCAACAAAAATCTGTCAAGGTCTAAACCTTCTTTAATTTCTCGAATTAAAAGATTGAATTATAACAATTTTTGTTATATTCTTGTTCCTTCTAATTCGAATCGACAAAACTGACACAAAAACCAACATGCATAAACAAAGAAACCTACCCGAGATCTTGTTTTACAAGATCTAGAATTCAAAAATCTTTGGTTGTTCTTCATTCGTGGGATTAATTCCTCATCATATTGGTTATAAGTTGCTTGAGTTGAGAGTTTTGGTGGGTACGAATTGGTTAAGCAGTTTAGAAAACTGGGGATTTGAGGTGTAATTTTCTGTTGTGATAGATCTAGTTTGAAGGTTTTGAGAGCAGATTTTTTGTTTGAGAGAAAATAGGGAGGTGGGGCGGACAAAGTAAGGTGATTAATTAGGGTTGAGGTGTTTAATATTATAACTAGGCGGAGGAAACAAGGTAAAGGAGTTTAACCGTTGTGTTCTTGCCACGTTTTTGACAACTTTAAGAATTTGGGCCACGTTCCATATCTTTTGCCACGTTTCTTTGGCTTATAATATCAGTATCTCACCTTTTTAGTTTACTTTTTATATTTTTATATTTTTAAAGTTAATTTGTTAGTTAAATTAATTTTGTATTTTTGTCACTTTTGAATTTTAGTTTAGTAAATTTTTGTTTATTAAGTTTTGGTACATCGTATTGAGGCGGGTATTCCGAAAGAACTAAAGTGATAAAATATTTGACGGTCCGATCATTATATTTACCGTAGCTTGAATTTATTTGTTGACGGGCTTTATTTGAATTGATCTCCGGTTTATTTTATCAACGTGTGAGCCGACAACAATTTTTGAGCCGAGAAAAGAGTTATATCATCAAACGAGGATTGTGACGGAGTTTTACGGTTTATTCGTTGGTGTGTAAAATCTCGCACATTCGACTTCACGGTCTTTCTAGACTTGTCAAATATCGTATTGGTCTTTCGACAATAAATCACAATTATCTTTCATTGACATTTCATGGAATCGTTGACTTCGACTTTTCAAGAGGGAGAATTGCATATATTGCAAGCCGATACAAGAAGCAGTCACAAGCGCATAGAATCAGGAGGAAAACAGGAACCAAGTAGCATGTCAGGTACAGATAATATTCTTCATATGTTGTCTGAAATGAATGCGCTAATTAACAATCCTGCTAATCGTTTTACGACTGCTTCTTTAACCAATTCTGTGTCTAGGACTGAAGAGCTTGAAACCATTTTAGCTCAGCAATCCAAAGAGCTTGAGGATGCCAAAATTGAATTTTCAAAGAAAACGGAGAAATTTGAAACATATTTTGAAAAACTTGAAAAGTCAAACGTTGTTCTTGAACGAAAATTGGATCAAACTGTTCTAGATTCTAAAGCTGAAAAGGATAATCTTTTGAAACAAATTAAGTTGCTTGAATCTAAATTGGCATCCCAAGATAACTTGCTCAAAGAGAATGAGACTTTAAAAGCTCAAGTACAAGAAAAGGTTTTTGCTATAGCTGCTTTGAGAAATGAATTAAGGAAAACTAAAGGAACTAGTGTGGACACTAAGCTTGAAAAACCATCAATCTTGGGGAAACCGCCTACAAATCAGGTTATTCGACAACCGACTGCATTTAGATCTGAGCGATCACAATCCTCGAGACCGCGGTTTGCCTCCCAAGTTGATATGGTTCATCTTTCTAGAATAGTCACTCCACCATCTCGGCCCAATGTAACTAAAACAGCTTTTGCAAGACCTAATCACATGATTGCCTCTAGTTTCCCTAGACATAGTCCAAAGAACACATCTCGAACTAGTTCAAATGACGTTCGCCAAACATTTGGTCTAAGGGAAGCTAAGCAAAAGACACATATAAGAGATAGCAATGTCAAACCTAGTCAGATGCCTTCTAGATTACCCAACACTGCTAACCGTAGCATGTCATCTCCTAGGAGCATCGATCAATCATCTAGGAATTACTCGGACATTAAATATGCTACTTGTAAAACATGTAGGAAATGTGTCTTTAGAGCCAATCATGATTCCTGTATCAAAAAATTGCTTAATGAGGTGAACTCCCGTGCTAGACTTAAATCCCAGTGGGTAGCTAAAATCAAACCCATTGGTAAAATGTGGCGCCCCACTGGTAGAACTTTCACTCTTGTAGGAAACGAGTGCCCTTTAACTAGGATTGTCTCCGATTCTACTAAGACTACTAGGGAGGAAATTGCAAAGGATGATACATCAGTTAAGCCTGATCTTAAGGTTTTCTATAAAAGGAAACGTTTGCCAACTAAGACAAGTGAATCATCCCCTCTGGCCACCTCTGGCACAAGAAAAGAAAACTGTGAATCCCCGCATGGTTCTAAAATTGATATCGCTAACCCATATCAAAGCATGCAAATTCCTAATGAGAATGCAGGTACCAAGGTTGATGTTCCAAAAGAACGAAGCGGTCCAATCATTGTATATCGTTCAACTAAGGACACTATTAGAGTTTGGTTGCTGAAGAAGCAGATATCGGAGAAACAAGTGTCTCAGGGGATTCATGGTTAAGCTTACCAGAGGCTTATAGACAAATCACAGTCTGTGACCCGTTCTCAGAGAAAGGGAAGTTAATCTCGTCAACGATAACTTACCCTCAAAATGAAAAATTAAGTTTTCTCGGGCATGAGCTAAAATTAAAAACATTCCAAGTTTTTAAGCTCATGCACAAAGGCTCTTCATTAAATACCAGATGATGACCCGATCTTCAAATAAAGGAAAGTTTATCGCCGATGATAAACTTATCCTCAAAAACGAGAAATTAATTTTTCTCGGACACGAGCTTACTTTAAAAGTATTCAACGGTTTTAAGCTCGTGTAGAAAGGTTCATTGTTAAATGTCAGACATTGACCCGTTCTTCAAATAAAGGAAAGTTTATAGCCGATGATAAACCTATCCTTACAACGAGAAATTAATTTTTCTCGGGCATGAGCTTATATTAAAAACATTCGAAGTTTTTTAAGCTCATGCACTATGGCGTATAATTATATTTCAGATTATGCCCCGGACCTCAAAGAAAGGAAAGTTTATCGCCGATGATAAACTTATCCTTACAACGAGAAATTAATTTTTCTCGGGCATGAGCTAATATTAAAAACATTCGAAGTTTTTAAGCTCATGCACAATGACTTACAGTTAAATATCAGACTGTAACTCGGACTTCAATTTTAGGAGAGCTTATCTTTAAAGATAGTTTATCCTCGTAACGAGAAATTCATTTTTCTCGGTCATGAGCTTGTCTTAAAACATTCCAAGTTTTAAGCTCATAAAGTAAAGTGTATCTTTTAAATAAGAGAACTTTTCTTCTTAACGAGAAATTCATCTTTCTCGGTCATGAGCTTTACGTTAAAACATTCAAAGTTTTTCAAGCTCATGAAAACGACTTCTAAGTAAATGTCAACTTAGAACTCGTTCTTCAATTAAAAGGAAAGTTTATCGCTGATGATAAACTTATCCTTACAACGAGAAATTAATTTTTCTCGGGCATGAGCTAATATTAAAAACATTCGAAGTTTTTAAGCTCATGCACAATGACTTACAGTTAAATATCAGACTGTAACTCGGACTTCAATTTTAGGAGAGCTTATCTTTAAAGATAGTTTATCCTCGTAACGAGAAATTCATTTTTCTCGGTCATGAGCTTGTCTTAAAACATTCCAAGTTTTAAGCTCATAAAGTAAAGTGTATCTTTTAAATAAGCGAACTTTTCTTCTTAACGAGAAATTCATCTTTCTCGGTCATGAGCTTTACGTTAAAACATTCAAAGTTTTTCAAGCTCATGAAAACGACTTCTAAGTAAATGTCAACTTAGGACTCGTTCTTCAATTAAAAGGAAAGTTTATCGCCGATGATAAACTTATCCTTAACAAAGGGAAGTTTACAACTTCTCGGACTTGAGCTCGTTTTGCAAGATATTCAACATCTTAAGCTCAAGTAATTGGTTTTCAAAACGTTGAACACAATTTTTCGAGAATTTCTCAAAAAGGTTTTTCTAAATCTTTCAAAATTACGTGTTCAAAAAATGTTTTGATAAAAAGAGCATGTCTTCTGGAATCGATAATATTTACGATACTAGAAATGTCATTCAATAATGACATGGGGTTGTAAATAAAGTTCGAGCAGAAGTTCAAATGTTTTAAAACATGCTCAAAATGGTTTGCTATTATTTCACATAGTAACCCGCTTTTCATATTTTAGTCAAGCATTTCACCGGAAAGCTTTGACTCAACAACGGGAATTAATTTTCTCGGGCATGGTTTACTTTATAACCATGTAAGGGATTGTGTTTACGTAATAACACAATCTAACAC
The DNA here is from genome assembly GCA_025667525.1 of Glebionis coronaria. NCBI lineage: Eukaryota > Viridiplantae > Streptophyta > Magnoliopsida > Asterales > Asteraceae > Glebionis > Glebionis coronaria. Next base: position 357,369,174 of record CM046880.1, read on the forward strand.
GAATATATGTACGTGTCAGTGCATTTATTTGTTAAAACAAGAGAAATCTTGTTTTTATGAAGTTATCATCTCCACCAACCGTAGCAATTTACAATTGATATCTACATACTCGACGAGGCGACAACTCAAACGGTGACTACAGCTCTTTCAATAGAACACGGGTCAACAATTGAGGGGGAGCAATTTTCCAGCATTCAGAATCCTTAATGCCGAGAATGCCAAGTTCACATATTGGTTTCAATACAAAGATATCAATCATACACATGGAGTCAAGAGATAACTTCAGACATGATGAGGCGACCAACATTCGTGAACAAGAACCATGTGATTCTATCATATGATGTTCTCCATCATTCAGGTCCAACCTCGTAAATCGCTAATCCTGTGAATACATTATCATATATGATCTTTGCACGTGATAAATACCTTACACTTGTGTTTAATAAGTATTTAATTTACGTTTCAAGTACACCCTCATTAATTTGAGGGGGAGCTTATGTAATTCATGAAGATAATTGGATTTGCATTTTTCTTCTCAAATTTTTCTTAAAATGCTATTAAATCAATTGATATTAAAAACATTGATTGGGTTAATATTTTTAATATGGGGGAGAAAATGTGATTTAATATGAGAAATGATTAATCACAAATGGTTTAACTTAACGTGCTAGCTCATCCCGACATGTGCGAAATGTTTTCGGATATCGTGGCATATGTTAAGGGGGAGCAAAATGGATTTGCACTTCAAAATGGATTCATGGTGACATATACTTACCCAAAACATCTCTATTCACAACGGTGAAGATTGTGGTGACATAAGGATGGTAGGATAGGTTAAAGTCCAATGATTCCTCTAGAACCGGAGGAATCTTCCCAAGGACATTCCATAGCTAGAAATAGTAGTCCTTAGGAAAGATGGAGAAAGATTGTGAACGTGGCTGAATGCCGACCAAGTACTTAAGTTAGCACTGGAACAATCACAACAAGGTGCTAGTTATGACGTATTGGTAAGCATTGAAGGGGTTGAAGAATGAAAAAGAATTGTAATGATAAAGGGTGTAAAGAAAGAAGCCCTCCTTACAACTTAGGCAGAAACCGGGTCAAATCATTAGCTATTGAGATCATTCTTAATGATGCTTGATATTGAAGATAGACATCATGGACCCAGTGATGCAATGCACAACCCATCCCAGCTAACTCAGATATCTCTTAAAAGATATTTGTTTTAATCACACGGAGACAACGCATTATCTATTGATTTATTCACTCCGAATAAATTGGTATTGAAATGGTGGCACTCCTCTCCAGCCTCCGATCACTAAAATCTAAAAAGCACGATTGAGTCTAGAGCCATTTGAGATCATCAAATATCTCATTAGGACACACTTTCATATTTCCTTGCTTCCTCACACACTATGAAAAGTAAGAAAGATCTTAAGAGTCCTACGCAAAATCTTCATGATCTTGCCTGAACATCCGAGTAATAAGAAAGTATTTACAATGAAGATGGAAATCCTTCTTGAGCGAATGTCAAAAAGCTCATGGTAGGTGACTTGTGCGATTCTTTATGAATCAAACTTGTGATAACTGGAAAGCAACAGTGGTTTAATTCTTAAATGAATTTAAACACGTTCCAGGCCTCTACGCAATATCTTAGTGATCTTGCCATAACACTCAGAGTGATACCTTAGTGTTCACAGTGATGAGTGGAAATCCTTCTAGTGTTAACCTCAAATAGCACTTGGTAGGTAACTTGCAAGATTCTATACGAATCAAGCTCGTGACAACTGGAAAGCAACGATGGTGCGGTTCTTAATTGAATTTCACTTGTTCCAGGAACATGAATTGACGGCTTCAAATCATGCAGATATTATTATCCAAATGATTCACTCTTTTATGTTCGCAGTCAGCTTTGAACGGTCGAATAAAGAGAACGGGTGTACCCGCGAAATCTTGTCTAGGAGGTTCTCAATTGAAACTACCTGTCACAAGTACGATATTTAATATCGTCCAACGGTCTTCACCGACCGGAGGTAAAATGCTATCGAATTAGAATGAAATGTTCAAGGCCATTTCATCCGTGTATATGTTTTGTTGCTAACTGTCTTATGCAGCGTAACAAGAAGGTGGCATTGCGGTGTACAATCCAGAAGAAGTCGTCACCACATGCTTATACTATATGCACTTAATACTTCATCAAATTCAAGAAAGTCTAAAAGTCAGGTCTTCCGCTGTATCAAACTTTGAAGCTTTCAAGAATTTATAAAAGTATAAGTATGTGGAACATGAAGTCACGAAGAGGCAAATATCGCAAGTGATGAATGCACAAGGTCAAGGCAAGGAAACATGCTCAAGACTAAAGTCAAATATCACATCAAGCATATTCACAAGAACAAGATCGAAGACTCAAGCATAGTATGCTAGGTTTAAAATTTTGTAAAATGGTGTGACCTCCCTTTGGAGGAGATTGTTGGAAATACGTTTTTGCAAGGAAAGTCTCGGTCACATCATTGTTAGCATAGATCACGAGCTATTGAATATTTAGGATATTTTAACTTTGAGTGACCTCCCTTTGGGGGAGATTATTGGAAATACGTTTTTACGTATTTAGAAAGGATCGGTCACTCCAATGATATTGGGCTCGTGATCCAATATAGCCCACATGTAGGGTGGACTATATATACCCCTCCTAGCATGTTAGAAGGGGTTGGTCACTTGGTGTTTGACACACATTACACATAATCAACCACTTCTCTCATTCTCTCTCTCTCTCTACCTTTCTCTCTCTAAGTTCTTCCATTTCTTCCATCATTCAATAGATTAACCACAACATGCCTAATCCTTAGAAAATAAGATCCTAAAATATGTATAAAGTAAAACAAACAAAAACCATAACTTAAAACCAAATTCGATTAATTCAGTATCTCTAAAACCAAAAATAAGATAATCATACAGTTTTGGTTTTAAAATGAGTTTTACGATCCAGTGCGATTAAGGTTCAAAGGCTTGTGTGATGTGATTGCAAACGCAATTACAACACCTTCGTATTAAAAGAGTGCAAAAATATTTATATATACATTCCAACAAATACCAAGTAAATGTAATAAATTTATAAAAATATAAAAAATATTTAGAATACGATGAGTTAAATTATAAATTTAATCAGAGTTAAAAATCTTTCTAAAATATATTATTTATTTATGAAATAAGTTCTTATTTATAAGTTAATACTCAAATGAACTATAAGTAATTGCTTATATGAATTTATCATAAAAATACATTTTTAATAAAGCTTGAAGAAGTTTGATAAGAGCTCGAGCCGAAATAGTAACAGCTTGAGCTTAAGTTTGTTATATGTTTCAAGCTATTTTTTAAGCTTGAACTTGTAAAAATTTGTTTTGATTAAGCCAAACTCAAACTCGAGCTCGAGTTGCTTGATAAGAGTTTAGCTTGACTGCAATCCTACTCTAAAGTTTATAATAATAGTTTCGAATAAAGAAAATCAAAACATTTAAATCGGCTGTAACAATGATCAAAACATTATTGTTGTCAACTCGTCGTCATATCATCTTTTCGCGTTATCACCAACATTATCATCTACCATGGTATGTAATAACAAATAAGACAAAAAATTTAACCACGAACACAATCTCTTTTGCAATCGACGGAGAAATTACGATCTTGTGCATCTTTTTAGATGTCGATTAACTCTTCTATAAAAATTAGTGTTGCAAAACAAGATTTACAAGGTCGATTAATCACCGATTACGCGTTACAAGGTCACTAATCTTACCTATTAATGTAACAGGGTCAAACAAATAGGTCAATTGTGGTCAACGACGATCAAAGTGTGGTCAAACCTGTCAAAAAACCTTCTATTCTTGTCGGAAGTACCTAAAACATACCGTAAACTTGTTTTGATCACTTATAGTATCTACTAAAATCTATTACAAGTTCTTTTTAGAAGAATTCTGGCGAATAATACCAACCACTAGTTGAAAATACACAAAACTTGCCGTAAATATCTAAACTTTTTCAAAAATGCCGATTCGATTAATCGTCGACTAATCCCGCCTTGATCGATTACAAGTTACAAAGTGGTCGGCCGCCCGGTTAACGATTCATATTTTTTCAACCTTGATAAAAACTAAGCTTTAAACAATAAAAACATGTTGACCTAATTAGTCAAAAGTTAAAATTCGAATAAAAAGTCTATTTCTCAAAAGTCTTCTTTTAACCTATCAACCGGATAAGATATGAGTATAGGTGGCAAAATAGGCAAGTCAGACGGGTTCGAGCAACAGGCCAAACGGGTACAACTAAAAAAAGGAGTCACAATCAGTTCAACTAGCCTTTAAAGATACTATTTTTTAACGACACATAAATATTTACTACTTATAAAAGAGATTCAACTATCTCTCCAAAATTTTAAGTAGTACAACGTTACAATCTTTTGGTAAAAAAATTTACAACACAAAAACTTCATAAATTTATTTCTGCTTTAATTGGTGAGCAATACATATTAAATGACAAAATGAATATAAATTAATATGCAATATGTACAAATAATTATTGTTATAAGTAATTTTTTACATACAATTATTTAAAGGGAAATTTGCAAAAAGAGTCCACCAAAGGGGGGCTAGTGTAAAACGGGTCCAAACTCTTGTCTGTTGCAAAAGGGTCCAGGCAACTAGGCAAACTTGTAAGAATAGTGGAAGAGCTTGACATATGTCCATTTTGTGTAAGGTATCTCTACTATTATGTTTTACGGACAACTGGTATTTTCGGGCAACAAAGAGTATGAGCAACTGGTTTTTTTGGTAATTATACCCTTTTTCACAACATATGTCAAACATAAGATACAAATAAAAATGAGCAACTAAAAATATGGGGCAACTTATGTCACAAATTTTGGGCAACTATAACATTAAATGAAAACATTCTTATACCCTTTAATACAATTTTATACCCATTATCAAACATTCTTCTTCTCCCCTGCCTCTTCCCGCTCATCTTCCCCATCCATTTAATCGACTTTTTTTCAAAGATGTGGTATAACAGGGTACGCATTCTTACTAACTATATTCAAATTAGTTAGTTATGTGTTTATCCTTCAAATTATTGAATGTTATTACCGTATACAATTTAATTAATCATTTAGTTATTAGTAGAAACGAGTTAAAAATGTAGACGGATATGTATAATTGTTCAATTAGTTAGTATCAACAATCGATTGTAACATGCATTTAATTATGTAAACGCATACTTTTAATTTTAATTTTGTATTTAATTTTTTTCAGGAGTTAAAAGCTAAAGTAATTATTAGTAGTAAACTCAACTATTTTTGGCTTATTAATCAAAAGCTAAGTGTGAATCGTTGAAAGTTTTTTAGGAACTATTGTTTTGGGTATTGATTGGATTTAGTGTGTTTTGAGCATGAACCCATGGTCATAAGTTATATGCTACGAAAACAACATAGGGTTGATGAATCACATTATGACATGCCACTGATTTATTATAGAGAAGGTAATACTTTACATCTGGCCGTAGAGAGTTTGCTCTGATCAATGGTTTGCGATTTGGGAAACTGTATTTTGGTCCGTATAGTTCTAGTGAACTAAATTATCGTAATCGTGTATTCCCCAATAAGCTAGGAGCACCAGTTACCAACATAAATATTATTGGTGTTATTTAGGATGAAGAGATGTTTTCCAATCTAAGTGACGAGGATGCGGTTCGTGTTTGCCTTATTTTAGCTTTAGAAGTAATATTTATGGGTCGCTTGTTGACCTCCGTAGTAGATGATGCGTTGTTTCGAGTTGGTTGGAAATGTAGACAATTGGAATGATTTTCTTTGGGTTAGCACATATGGACACATTTGTATGATCAAATTTACAACGTAATAGACAAGCATAGTGACGAGCACTTTCATGGAATGAAGAAGAGTGATGAGACTGCTTTTATACATAGTCACATCGTCCAAAACGGGCTTAAAATGGTTAAAATATCATAAAAAGTGCCAAATATATGCTTGTGTTTATTCAATGTGTATTTTAGGTACGGATATTGAGAAAATGACAAAAGATCACAAGAATCAATAAAAAAACGAACACGGGAAACGAAGCCGCACAATGAACTGGACCCTAGAGTTGATTTTCCAAGAAAAGTCCTTGAAGAATTAAAGATTATACAAGAAGGGTCCTTCATTATTGAAGAATTGACACTTTATACCCTTGTTTATTCATAATTACAAGTTTGTTCCCTAAAGTTTGTCAAATTTACAAAAAGGACCCTCAACTTTGAAGAATTGTCAAGAATGGTCCCTCAAATTTGAAGACTTGTCACTTTTAATCCTTCACAAAGTCAATCATATAAGTGAATACCTTAAAGTTTCAAGAATAGTCCATTAAAGCCCTTGAAGAATCATGAAATTACAAGATATACCCTTTGATAAACTTTGCAAAAGTTTTGGTGGCCAAAGTATGAAGTTTAAAACTTCATTTACAAAGGAAATTCGGATTTGCATGTTTAAACCTCAAATGAAAGAAAGAAAGAAAGTGTGGGGGGGGGGGCAAACATGTGAGACATCCTAAGTTACCTAGACCTATCCCTGCTTGACACGTGCCCCACTCACCCCTCTCACCCAATCGAAACCCACCATTCTTCCACCTCACATCCCACTCACACCCGGTTTATAACTAATTATTTAATTAATTTAAACTCGCACCATAACACAAATTTAAAACCCAAAACATATCAAATCCATGTTCTTCAAGTTCTTAAATAAAATTGGGTATTTCTTAATCTTTGAAAATTAAACCTTAATCTTCTCCAGATTTAAGATTAAGGTCACACTTAACAAAACCCAACCCTTAAACACCATGCCACCTCACCCCATGTGTCACATGAAGCATGCCATGCACCTTTTGAGGACGAAGACAAAAGTGTTGACAGCAAATCAACGACCCACAAGCCTAGCTTACATCCTAAGCTCACATGGACGTCCAAGATTACTTCTACATTGTTGTCCATCCATAAAACAACAAGAAGGAGTCACATGATCAGTCAATATATTCAAACTCAAGGGCATAATTGGGACTTCACCAACTAGGGTTTCTAGTATTTTATCAGCTTCTTAGTTCACCATGTAGCCTATATAAAGGCATTAGGGCTTAGCATTACAAGTTGTTCTTGGTTTTCTTTGGTCAAAAATCTGTAAAGCCTTTGTTTCTAGTGAATGAAAAAAGTGTTTGATTTTGTGACAATTTCCAAGTTCCAATCATTTAATCTTGTTGTTTATGTTCTAATTTTGTGATTTTAAGTTCCAAAAGTTTGGTTTTAAGTTATTGCAAATTTGTTCAAAGGTTTTCAAAAATCTGATTTTTTTCAAGTTTGGTACAAACACTTGAAGTCTTTGGGCTTAAGATTGATCATCTCACCCTGATAAGAAGATTATCAAAGTGGAGTGAGGTCTTAGCTTGGGAATATTCAAGGAGTGGGGTATAAATTGGAACAAATCTGTTTCTTTTTCCATTTTTATATAACTGTTGTTCTTAACTCTGTTGAATCTTAGCAGGGGTGTTTATTGGAAGCTTTTGGTTGTTAAGCTACCACATAAGCTATAAATTCGTGAGTGTGGATGTACATTCATTAGGTTTGTACTTTCCTTGTTCAAATCTGGCAAAAATACTTGTTCTAAGTGTTTTTGGTATCTGCTGTTGTTTGATGCTATTTGATGCATTCAATCTTGTTCTAAGTTCATGATGATGTTATTATGATACTTGTTTAAGCTTGAATCAACCTGATACTCACATGTGCTTTGTTAAATTTGGATTTAAAAGTTAAAAGGGTGTTTGGGATTACTGCTTATTGAACTTGGTTGTGTATTGAGTAGTTGTTTAAGGTTGTTAAGTGTTTGTATATGTTATTGAAATGCTTGTGTGCTGATATCTGCAAGTTTGTGCTTTCAAACATCAAATTCTAATCTTTGCTATATCTTGCTTGTTTTAGGGTGTTTTAAGTTGATTATTTGTGCACACCTAGATTGCATGTGTAACTAGGGATAACAAGTGATTAATAAAAGTTTATGCAACCTGAGTAATAGATCTAGGGCTTTGAATTTGGATTTGTGGTCAAGTACATCAGCAAAGGTCACTTTGTGTTCATCTTTGTTCATCAGTAAGTCACATAGGCTTGAAACTAGCTCAAATCTTTAAGCCATTGCATGAAACAAGTTTTTTTTGTTCACTTAAGTTCATTTAAGCTGTTGTATGCTTTTGGTTAAATTTGGTTGGCTTAATCTTGCTTAATCTGCTTTTTAATCTTCAGATCTACTTTTTATGATGTCTATATCATGTATGTATGCTGTTTGATTAAACTATACTAATTGGCCTGTTGAATTTGTGTTATTTTCTTGATTGTGACTCCTTACAACTCACTGGTTGTAGGGGTGCCTTGATTGTCCAAAGAAACCAACTGAATCTCTCTAAAAAAGCAAGTCAAAAAAGTCAAGCAGTGGGAACTCTTTCCCACTAAAAGTTCCCACTGATAGTGTTAAATGGTCATCAGCTTATTAATAAGCTATATTAGCTTATTCTATTGTGCAACAACTTTGATTTTGTAATCAATCTTACTTATTTGACCCATGAAGGTCTATTATTTCTAAGGATTTGTTAAACTATGATTTTCCTATTGATAAGATGGAGATGGAGGATGAAGGAGATGAGGGTGTAGAGAGAGAAAGGAGAGAAGGAGAGGAGTAGAGAGAGAAAGTAAATATTGAATTTATGTCAAATGTAATCACCAGCCCCTCCTAACATGCTAGGAGGGGTATATATATAGCCCACCCTACATGTGGGCTATATGGACTATATCTTTACTAAGTAGATCACGAGCCCATTACATTAATATATCGTTGGAGCGACCGATCCTTCATAAATACGTAAAACGTATTTCCAACAACCCATTTACTTGATCTGGAGCTTTTTGGACTTTGACTTTTAAGTTTGACTAGAAAACGAATTGACTTTTGTTTTTCAAAACAACTTATTGCTTTTTCCAGGTTATTGAGTGTGCTTGTTTGAAATTTTTTTGTTGATTAAGCTTAGTTTGGTCATTTAAAACCTTTTGCAACTTGAATCAGCTCTTGAAGTGGTCTAGAACTCGAAAACGACTATTTTGTCGTTTTGTGTAGAGAGCTTTGGCTTATTTTAGGCTTATTTCTTGAGTTTTTTTAAAAATTCTTTTTTAAAATTGCTTTATAATCTCATAAGAAGGATGTGTGTCAAATTTTAGCTTATGGCATTACCTTATGGCTTAATGGGCCAAAAAGCCTATTAAGAATAAGTTGTTTTCTATTAAGCTGAGTTAAGCACTGATTCAGCTTTTGGGCCTTTAGAGTTTTGTGTTTAAAATTGAATTTTAGGCTAATCTAGAAGTTTTGGGCTCATTTTTTGGTCAAAAATTTGATGTGGCAGAAACTCAAAAACGAAGAAAACATGAAGGCATTTGTCTAAGCGTTGACAAGTGTAATCCAGGCGTTGTCAAGAGTAAATTAGGCGTTGACAGAAGTCAACAAAAGTCAAACGCTGATGGAAGCTTCTATTTAGGATAAGTATGCAGAATATTATTCTGTATTAGTTATTTAAATAGAAGATTTACATGTTTATTCATCATTATCTCTTGTAAACCCTAATCCTTAGTCTATAAAAGGAACAAGAGTCTTAGGTTTTAATTCATAACTTTCATTCACAATGTAAACCTAAAGCGTGTGTTGCACTAGACGTGGGATTAATGTATACAGGTCTAGTGGTTGTTGATTATTAATATAATTAGCAACCCAATTGTTTAATTGATGTGTTATTGTGCCTAAACACCTTGTTTAATGATTGTTGTTCTATTCCGCTATGATCGTTTAATCATATGAAAAATGGTCATTCCTAGTAGCTAAAAGATCGAGAAAACCAAAGTTTACACAGTTGGTATCAAAGCCTCATGGTTCGTGATGCTAGAACCAACAAGGTGTTCGTGCTTTGAGAAGAAAATAAAAATCCGTCTAGGGTTTTTACTTGTTGATCCCAAACTTAGATCGATTTAGCTTTGTCTTAACGAGATTAAATCAAGTTTAACACGTAGAGAAACTTTGTTGTGTATAAAACAATTTAAGTATTATGCGGAATTAATACTCAAACAAGAACACACAAACAATGTAAACCAAACTTTCACTTGATTGATAAAACAAACTTGCGTACAATGAAAGTGTGAAAACGTATATCAAACTAAAACCTAAAGGCCTCCTTTTATAGACATAAGGAGCCTTGTACAAGAGTCTACGTATCAGCTATTTTAGGTAAAGATAAACATAAGAAATACATTGTCGATCATATCTTTACTAGAAACATAATACGTGTAGACTAAGTCTTCTATCAGTGCTTGACTTCTTCTTATCAACGCTTGACTTCTTCCTATCAACGCTTGTCCTGTCAACGCTTGATTTCTTCTTATCAACGTCCTGATTGCTCTTGTCAGCGTCCAAGTGTACTGGCTACATTTTATTCCCAACAATCCTCCCCTAAACTTGATATCTACTCTAGCAATCAAGTTTCCGAATAAAAACTAAGAACTAGGAGGATTCTTACAAATCTTATCAAATTGGTAATAAACATATCTAATCAAATCTTTGGCCACGTCACTTGAGTAGTCAATCTCCAGCTGTGTTGTCTTCATCTTTTTCAAAACTTCTTTGGACATAGGATACTCAGCATCCACAAGAAGATATTCAGAAAACTTTGTAGAACTCAAATGATACACACCAGCTGCTGAATATAGACTCCATTGAAGTCCACTGATATCATCCTCAATATCCTTCCAAACTGGATCTTCTTCTTCTAGTGCACACATCCTTCTGAATGTTGACCAAATCTTTATTCCATTGATTGAAGTAGGTGCTTCAGTCTCATACTTGGCCAGCAGTAACCTCCAAAGGTCTGCCAAGTCTTCCCTATCCATACTTGCAAACAAAGACATAAGAGTAGTAAAAGTGTGTACCTCTTTCCCATATCTGCCAATCATCCAAAATCCACTTGCATCTTCTTCATAACTAATGATAGGATTTTTGGAAACATGAGGTAACACTTTTATCATATCTGAAGATTCCATGGGTGAGAGTGTAATACTCTTTCTAATAACAGCTTCACTGGGATTCACTTTATTCAAATCTTTAGGAAACTCAAGTGGAACTCCCTTCTCCAATGGCCTTGTTACAATCATAGCCTTTTGAATCTCCATCTCTTCTGCAAGTTCTTCTTTCCTTTCATCTGAAAGAAGTCTGATAGTGTTCATTTCTTGCACTCTTGCCCAAATAGGATAAGCCTTATACTCCAATTCTTCAAAGGACAATCCCTGCAACTTCTGAAAAGTCCATCCTCCTTGATAACATCTGAGCAACATATAATAAAGCTCCCTTCTATCTCTCTTCAACTGTGAGAAAACTTTGCTAGCCTTATACTTCAGAATTACCTTGCAATCTCTTTGAACTCTTAGCAGAATCTCCAAACCCCAAATTTGATCTGAAATTGTCATGTCTAGATTCTCCATAACCTTATTCTCCCAAGCAAAGTACATCTGGGCAACTTCTGGCATATCATAATCTACCTTCAACTTTAACTCTGCAAGTTTCTCCCTTTCCAACTCATCACCATATTCAAGTCTTTTTGGTTCTTCAATTATCATAACACTTGAATCTGTGCTCTCATCATTACTTCCTTCTTGCTCCTCAGAAGTAACCACAAATGGTGACTCAACAACCTTCTTCCTCTCTTGTTCCATAAATTGTGCAGCCTAATTTGAACCAAACTCTACTTGAGCTGCATCCTTGGGAACCACTGTTTCTACTATAATTCCTTTACCCCTATCTAATGTATCAATGATGGGTAAAGATGATGATGGTACCTGTGAAGACACTTCTTTGATAATAGCTGATGACTGGAATACATCAACTATATCTACATGTCTGTCAACGTTCAAAACCTGTGTGTCAACCATAAATACGTAATACGTATTTCCAATAATCTCCCCCTAAGGGAGGTCGCTCCAAGAGACAAAGTTCTAAATAGTCTATATCTCGTGATCTATGCTAACTAATATGTGACAGAGACTTTATTGGGAAAAACGTATTTCCAACAATCTCCCCCTAAGGGAGGTCACATCTTTTTACAAAATCTTAAACCTAGCATCTATGCTTGAGTCTTCGATCTTGTTCTTGTAAATATGCTTGATGTGATCTTTGACTTAAGTCTTGAGCATGTTTTCTTGCCTTGACCTTGTGTATTCGTCACTTGTGACATTCGCCTCTCCGTGACTTCATGTTCCACATACTTATACTTTTAAATTCTTGAAAGCTTCAGAGTTTGATACAGCGGAAGACTTGACCTTCAGACTTTCTTGAATTCGTTGAAGTACTAAGTGTATGTAGTATAAGCATGTGGTGACGACTTCTTCTGGATTGTACACCGCAATGCCACCTTCTTGTTACGCTGCATAAGACAGTTAGCAACAAAACATATACACGGATGGAATGGCCTTGAACATTTCATTCTAATTCGGTAGCATTTTACCTCCGGTCGGTGAAGACCGTTGGACGATATTAAATATCATACTTGTGGCAGGTAGTTTCAATAAAGAACCTCCTTGACAAGATTTCGCGGGTAAACCCGTTCTTTTTATTCGACCGTGCAAAGCTGACTGCGAACATAAAGAGTGAATCATTTGGATAATAATATCCTCATGATTTAAAGCTGTCAATTCATGTTCCTAGAACAAGTGAAATTCAATTAAGAATCGCACCATCGTTGCTTTCCAGTTGTCAGAAGCTTAATTCGTATAGAATCTTGCGAGTTACCTACCAAGTGCTGTTTGAGGTTAACACCAGAAGGATTTCCATTCGTCACTGTAAATACTTAATAGTATTACTCTGAATGTTCTGGCAAGATCACTAAGATATTGTGTAGAGGCCTGGAACGTGTTTAAGTTCAGTTAAGAATTAAACCATTGTTGCTTTCCAGTTATCACAAGTTTGATTCATAAAGAATCGCACAAGTCACCTACCATGAGCTTTTTGATATTCGCTCAAGAAGGATTTCCATCTTCATTGTAGATACTTTCATATTACTCGGATGTTCAGGCAAGATCATGAAGATTTTGCGTAGGACTCTTAAGAACTTTCTTACTTTTCACAGTGTGTGAAGAAGCAAGGAATTATAAATGTGTGTCCTAATGAGATATATGATGATCTCAAATGGATCTAGACTCGATCATGCATTTTGGATTTTAGTGATCGGAGGCTGGAGAGGAGTGCCACCTTTTCAATACCAATTTATTCGGAGTGAATAAATCAATAGATAATGCGTTGTCTCCGTGTGATTAAAACAAATATATTTTGAGAGATATCTGAGTTAGCTGGGATGGGTTGTGCCTTGCATCACTAGGTCCATGATGTCTATCTTCAATATCGAGAATCATAAATGATCTCAATAGCATATAAATTGACCCGGTTTTTGCCTAAGGTTGTAAGGAGGGCTTCTTTCTTTACACCCTTTATCTTTACAATTCTTTTTCATTCTTCAACCCCTTCAATGCTTACCAATACGTCATCACTAGCACCTTGTTGTGATTGTTCCAGTGCTAACTTAAGTACTTGGTCGGCATTCAACTATGTTCACAATCTTTCTCCATCTTTCCTAAGGACTACTATTTCTAGCTATGGAATGTCCTTGGGAAGATTCCTCTGGTTCTAGAGGAATCATTGGACTTTAACCTATCCTACCATCCTTATGTCACCACAATCTTCTTCGTCGTGAAATAAATGGGTTGCGGGTAAGTATAAATCACAATGAAATCCCTTTTTATGTCCAAATCCATTTTGCTCCCCCTTAACATATGCCACGATATTTGAAAACATTTCGCACATGTCGGGATGAGCCAACACATTAAGTCAAACCATTATTGATCTCAATATTAAATCACATTTTCTCCCCCATATTAAAAATAGTAACCCAATCGATGTTTTTAATATCAATTGATTTAATAGTATTTTAAGAAAATTTGGGAAGAAAAATGCAAATCCAATTATCTTCATGAATTACACAAGCTCCCCCTCAAATTAATGAGGGTGTACTTGAAATGTAAATTAAATACCTTTTAAACACAAGTGTAAGGTATTTATCACGTGCAAAGATCATATATGATAATGTATTCACAAGATTAGCAATTTACGAGGTTGGACCTGAATGATGAAGAACATCATATGAAAGAATCACATGGTTCTTGTTCACGAATGTTGGTCGCCTCGTCAGGTCTGAAGTTATCTCTTGACTCCATGTGTATGATTGATTTCTTTGTCTTGACACCAATATGTGAACTTGGCATTCTCGGCATCAAGGATTGTGAATGCTGGACAATTGCTCCCCCTCAATTGTTGACCCGTGTTCTTGTTCACGAATGTTGGTCGCCTCGTCAGGTCTGAAGTTATCTCTTGACTCCATGTGTATGATTGATATCTTTGTCTTGACACCAATATGTGAACTTGGCATTCTCGGCATCAAGGATTCTGAATGCTGGACAATTGCTCCCCCTCAATTGTTGACCCGTGTTCTATTGAAAGAGCTGTAGTCACCATTTGAGTAGTCGCCTCGTCGAGTATGTAGATATCAATTCTAAATTGCTGGTTGGTGGAGATGATAACTTCATAAAAACAAGATTTCTCTTGTTTTAACAAATAAATGCACTGACACGTACATAAATTTGTGTTAGATTGTGTTATTACGTAAACACAATCCCTTACATGGTTATAAAGTAAACCATGCCCGAGAAAATTAATTCCCGTTGTTGAGTCAAAGCTTTCCGGTGAAATGCTTGACTTTAATATGAAAAGCGTGTTACTATCGGAAATAATAGCAAGCCATTTTGAGCATGTTTTAAATTCGTTTAAACTTTTGCTCGAACTTTATTTACAACCCCGTGTCATTATTGAATGACATTTCTAGGTTCGTAAATATTATCGATTCCAGAAGACATGCTCTTTTTATCAAAACATTTTGAACACACAATTTTGAAAGATTTAGAAAAACCTTTTGAGAAAATGTTGAAAAATTGTGTTCAAAGTTTTGAAAACCAATTACTTGAGCTTAAGATTTGGAATATCTTAGGAACGCTCAAGTCCGAGAAGTTGTAAACTTCTCGTTGTAAGGATAAGTTACCATCGGCGATAAACTTTCCTTTTATCTGAAGGACGATTCCTAAGCTGACATTTACTTAGAAGTTGTTTTCATGAGCTTGAAAACTTTGACTGTTTTAACGGAAAGCTCATGACCGAGAAAGGTTAATTTCTCGTTATGAGGAAAAGTTCTCTTATTTAAAAGATACACTTTCCTTTTTAAGCTTAAAACTTTGAATGTTTTAATACAAGCTCATGACCGAGAAATGTTAATTTCTCGTTATGAGGATAAGTTATCATAAAAGATAATCTTTCCTTTATTTGAAGTTCGAGTTACAGTCTGACATTTAACTGTAAGTCATTGTTCATGAGCTTAAAAACTTCGAATGTTTTTAATATTAGCTCATGCCCGAGAAAACTTAATTTCTCGTTGTTAGGATAAGTTTATCATCGGCGATAAACTTTCCTTTCTTTGAAGATCGGGTCATCATCTGATATTTAATGATAAACCATTTTTACACGAGCTTAAAACCATTGAATAGTTTAAAATTTAGCTCGTGTCGAAGAAAAATTAATTTCTCGTTGTAAGGATAAATTTATCATCGGTGATAAACTTTCCTTTCCTTGAAGCACGGGTTACAATCTGTGATCCGACTGTAAGCCTTATATTAAGCTTAACCATGAATCCCCTGAGACACGTGTTTCTCCGATATCTGCTTCTTCGGCAACCAAACTCTAAGAGTGTCCTTAGTTGAACGGTATGCAACGATTTGACCGCTTCGTTCTTTTGGAACATCAACTTTGGGACCTGCATTCTCATTAGGAATTCGCATGCTTTGACATGGGTTAACGATATTAATTATAGAAGCACATGGGGATTCATAGTTGGCTTTACTTGTGTCAGAGGCGACTTGCGTAGATGATTCACTTGTCTTAGCTTGCAAACGTTTCCTTTTATAGAAAACCTTAAGATTAGGCTTAAGTGAAGTATCATTTTTATCAATTTTCTCCCTAGTAGACTTAGTAGAATCGGAGACTATCCTAGTTAAAGGACACTCGTTTCCTACAAGGGTGAAAGTTCTACCAGTGGGGCGCCAAACTTTACCAAAGGGTTTGATTTTAGCTATCCACTAGGATTTAAGTCTAGTACGGGAGTTCACCTCATCAAGTAATTTCTTGACACAAGAATCATGATTTGCCGTAAAGACACATTTTCTACATATTTTACAAGTAGCATATTTAATGTCCGAGTAATTCCTAGATGATTGATCGATGCTCCTAGGAGATGACATGCTACGGTTAGCAGTGTTGGGTAATCTAGAAGGCATCTGACTAGGTTGACATTGCTATCTCTTACATGTGTCTTTTGCTTAGCTTCCCTAAGACCAGATTTATGGCAAACGTCATTTAAACTAGTTCTAGACGTGGTCTTGGTATTTTTAGGGAAACTAGGGGCAATCATCTGATTAGATCTTGCTAACGCTGTTTTGATCACATTGGGCCTAGATGCTGGAGTGACTGGTCTAGGAAAATGACCAAATCAACTTGGGAGGCAAACCGCGGTCTCGAGGATTGTGGTCGCTCGGATCTAAATGCAGTAGGTTGTCTGACAGTCGGTTGTCTGACGAACTGATTTGTAGGCGGTTTCCCCAAGATTGATGGTTTTTCAAAATTAGTGTCCACACTAGGTCCTCTATTTTTCCTTAATTCGTTTTTCAACGCAGCTATAGCAAAAACCTTTTCCTGAACATGAGCTTTTAAGGTCTCATTTTCTTTTAGCAATTCATCTTGGGATGCCAATTTAGACTCTAGTAACTGAATTTGTTTCAAAAGATTATCCTTTTCAGCTTTCGAATCTAAACTTTTTGATCCAATTTTCTTTCAAGAACAACGTTTGACTTTTCAAGTTTTTCAAAGTATGTTTCAAATTTGTCTGTTTTCTTAGAAAATTCAAGTTTGGTATCCTCAAGATCTTTTGATTGTTGAGCTACAATCGTTTCGAGCTCTCTAATCTTGGAATCAGAAGCAGTCAATGAAGCAGTTATAAGACAATTATCATGATGTTTCGCATTTTGAACACTTTCTCCCCCATTATGACTCACATCGGATGAATCATAAGTGGTATTTGTATCACTCTTTTCCATCCCATGTTTGTCATAATTAGGTTCAGAAAGCTCAATATGCAGCATGTCATCATCATAAACAACATTACATTGTACCATGTTTGCAGGCTCTTCGTCATAAACGGGTAAGGTGTCATCAAAAGAGATCTCGTGAACATTCCCTGACGTGCCACTGGTATCATGTTGTCCTCCTGATTCCGTGCTCTTGGCATCGTTAGGCTCCAAGTTTTCAACCGTATGACCAGTTTCCTCTTGCATCAAAGAGTCTTGCACTCCATTATCATATCCTTGCTGAAGTCGAGATCTTTCATAAATCGAAGACGAGACCGATGTCATGAGTTTCAAAATTGTGTCACGGAAAACTCGAAGCTCGGTATGTGTATCTCGAAGAAATGATTGGCAAATCACTGAACTTTCAGGCTTGATGATATTGAATTGGAGGAAAGGCGTGAGTTGTGTCACAAGAGCCTTATATGCAAGTGCCGATGCCGAGTGATTAAAGTCTTTATTGTGGATTTGCTCTGCTAGTTGGGTCAAGATGGTGAACATCGATTCCATGAATATATGACGATCTTGACCAAAAATTGTCACAAATTCGCTCCCTCCTTGAATCCGTGAAAGAGTAACTAGATGATATTGAAGCATTTGAAATGAAGTGATGCCATTATCACTAACTTTGTCGTGCATTTTATGTGCTTCTCCCTTTTGACATGTCGAATCGAACGAATCCATTGAATATTAAACCAGAAACTAATAGGTCTAATAACCTCGGCTATACAAAGTAACTAAACCCGACCCAAGTCAAAATAACTCTAGTCACATAACACAAACAATTACTTAATCAAAAATTAATATAAATTACTTAATTTTAGAAATTTATATTAATGCCCCCCCCCCCACTTGATCCGCCTAATATTTAATAATTACTTGAATCCGTGGAAGATTGAGAAAACGTTTTCAATTTTAGTCAACAAAGATTGCCCCCCACTTGATCTAGACAATAAAAACGTGTCTCAAAGCGTAAAACAAAAATGACAATCAAAACCAAAAAATGAAACGTGGCAGTTTCATTGTTTGATCTGCCCAATATTTAATTCCTCCTAAATACTCTCTTAGTTATCTCTGCCTGATTTCTATATCTCTCTCTCTCAACACTTATTTCCAAAAACTACCGTCTCTTTCTTCTATTCTATCTCTCTTTTTCCTCAACCAAAAATACTCCTTCGTCTTCCTCTTTCACACACAACACCATTAAATTCGGACCCTTGTTCCGGCTAACCACTTCAATGTTTTTTATTACTCAGTCTGCTTTGACTTCCCAAAGCAACCAACTCTACACTAAATCACATCCACCACAACATAATCCTCTCAAATCTTCCATCTCACATTACAGCCGCCTACCTCAAGTATTTCTTTATACAAATTCGATTGATTTTCTAACCAAAATCAAACTATTATCTATCTCCCTGATAATATAAAACAAACCATCATCATCTATAAATCCCAATCAGACGTGAAGATCCTCAAGATCCTTAAAGTGGGTCTCGGGTAGGTATTTCTCTGTTTGTTTGTCGAGTCTGTCGTGGGTTTAGACGAGAGAGTAAGGTCAGTGAGGTGTGAATCTAAGGGCTTTTGTGTCGAGTGTGTTTTTGAGAAGTCGATTGAGGTTTGGTTTGTTGAGTGTCGAGGGTTAGACGAGTCTAGGGTGAGAGTTTTGTTGATGGGTGTCGAGTCTGTTGAGGTTTTGTGAGTTTGGTGTGAGGCTGATAATGTTGTGAGGGTCGAATGTGAGTTTTTGAATCAGTCGAGAGTTTGTTTGAGGGGTATGGGTGAGGGAGTCGAGGGTGAGGGTAAGTTGTATTTTGAGTCTTTGAGTTTCCGTTATATTTGAATCGTCTTCAGTCGGAATACATGTGCATTCAACCGTTCATGCGGAATACCGTTCGTTCGGAATATCCGTTCGTTCGGAATATCCGTTCGTTCGGAATATCCGTTCGTTCGGAATATCCGTTCGTTCGGAATATCCGTTCATTCGGAATATCCATCGTTCGGAATATCCGTTCGTTCGGAATATCTGTTCGTTCGGAATATCCGTTCATTCGGAATATCCATTCGTTCGGAATATCTATCCGTTCGTTCGGAATATCCGTTCGTTCGGAATATCCGTTCGTTCGGAATAATCAGATCGTAGCAGAAAATTGATATGAAGCCAAATTCTTGATAAAAAAAAATATGTTGGATTGCAACAAAAAATTGATATAAATGATGAAGTTGGTAAAGACAAAAATGACAGTTTTAAGAGTTGTTGGGACAAAGAGGTTGAAAGAAACCCACGAAAAAGAAAAAACTGAGATTGGACAAATTGGATAACAAAAAAATTATAAAAAAACTGATTAAAATAAAACTAATAAAAAAATGAGAAAAGATAGAAAATTTGAAAAGACTGATTTCAACAAGATCCAAAAAAAACTGATTTAGAAAAGATAAAAAAAAATTATAAAAAAAACTGATTTCAACACGATTCAAAAACTTATAAACAGCTGATTTCAACACGATCCAAAAACTTAGAAAATTGGATAATAAAAAATTATAAAAAACTGATTTCAACAAAAAGAAAAGATTTTTATAAAAATACAAACTTTTTATAAAAATACAAACTTTTTAAGGATAAAATTCGAGATTTTTAAATAAAAATTTGTGATTTTATATAAAATAAGTAAACCCAAAGATTTGATTATGATTTAAAGCATAAAAACACAAACTTTTTTAAGATATAAGCTTGAAAAAATCAAAACCCACCAAAATCAATAAAAATAAAAGCAAGAATAAACCAATCTAACCTTGGCTCTTGATACCAATTGAAGGTCTATTATTTCTAAGGATTTGTTAAACTATGATTTTCCTATTGATAAGATGGAGATGGAGGATGAAGGAGATGAGGGTGTAGAGAGAGAAAGGAGAGAAGGAGAGGAGTAGAGAGAGAAAGTAAATATTGAATTTATGTCAAATGTAATCACCAACCCCTCCTAACATGCTAGGAGGGGTATATATATAGCCCACCCTACATGTGAGCTATATGGACTATATCTTTACTAAGTAGATCACGAGCCCATTACATTAATATATCGTTGGAGCGACCGATCCTTCATAAATACGTAAAACGTATTTCCAACAACCCATTTACTTGATCTGGAGCTTTTTGGACTTTGACTTTTAAGTTTGACTAGAAAACGAATTGACTTTTGTTTTTCAAAACAACTTATTGCTTTTTCCAGGTTGTTGAGTGTGCTTGTTTGAAATTTTTTTGTTGATTAAGCTTAGTTTGGTCATTTAAAACCTTTTGCAACTTGAATCAGCTCTTGAAGTGGTCTAGAACTCGAAAACGACTATTTTGTCGTTTTGTGTAGAGAGATTTGGCTTATTTTAGGCTTATTTCTTGAGCTTTTTCAAAAATTCTTTTTAAAAGCAGCTTTATAATCTCATAAGAAGGATGTGTGTCAAATTTCAGCTTATGGCATTACCTTATGGCTTAATGGGCCAAAAAGCCCATTAAGAATAAGCTGTTTTCTATTAAGCTGTGATAAGCACTGATTCAACTTTTGGGCCTTAGAGTTTTGTGTTTAAAATTGAATTTTAGGCTAATCTAGAAGTTTTGGGCTCATTGTTGGGTCAAAAAGTTGATGTGGCAGAAACTCAAAAACGAAGAAAACATGAAGGCATTTGTCTAAGCGTTGACAAGTGTAATCCAGGCGTTGTCAAGAGTAAATTAGGCGTTGACAGAAGTCAACAAAAGTCAAACACTGATGGAAGCTTTTATTTAGGATAAGTATGTAGAATATTATTCTGTATTAGTTATTTAAATAGAAGATTTACATGTTTATTCATAATTATCTCTTGTAAACCCTAATCCTTAGTCTATAAAAGGAACAAGGGTCTTAGGTTTTAATTCATAACTTTCATTCACAATGTAAACCTAAATCGTGTGTTGCACTAGACGTGGGATTAATGTATACACGTCTAGTGGTTGTTGATTATTAATATAATTAGCAACCCAATTGTTTAATTCATGTGTTATTGTGCCTAAACACCTTGTTTAATGATTGTTGTTCTATTCCGCTATGATCATTTAATCATATGAAAATTGTTCATTCCTAGTAGCTAAAAGATCGAGAAAACCAAGGTTTCCACAGTTGGTATCAGAGCCTCATGGTTCGTGATGCTAGGACCAACAAGGTGTTCGTGCTTTGAGAAGAAAATAAAAATCCGTCTAGGGTTTTTACTTGTTGATCCCAAACTTAGATCGATTTAGCTTTGTCTTAACGAGATTAAATCAAATTTAACACGTAGAGAAACTTTGTTGTGTATACAACAATTTAAGTATTATGCGGAATTAATACTCAAACAAGAACACACAAACAATGTAAACCAAACTTTCACTTGATTGATAAAACAAACTTGCGTACAATGAAAGTGTGAAAACGTATATCAAACAAAAACCTAAAGGCCTCCTTTTATAGACATAAGGAGCCTTGTACAAGAGTCTACGTATCAGTTATTTTAGGTAAAGATAAACATAAGAAATACATTGTCGATCATATCTTTACTAGAAACATAATACATCTAGACTAAGTCTTCTATCAGTGCTTGACTTCTTCTTATCAACGCTTGACTTCTTCCTGTCAACGCTTGTCCTGTCAACGCTTGATTTCTTCTTATCAACGTCCCGATTGCTCTTGTCAGCGTCCAAGTGTACTGGCTACATTTTATTCCCAACAATCCTCCCCTAAACTTGATATCTACTCTAGCAATCAAGTTTCCGAATAAAAACTAAGAACTAGGAGGATTCTTACAAATCTTATCAAATTGGTAATAAACATATCTAATCAAATCTTTGGCCACGTCACTTGAGTAGTCAATCTCTAGATGTGTTGTCTTCATCTTTTTCAAAACTTCTTTGGACATAGGATACTCAGCATCCACAAGAAGATATTCAGAAAACTTTATTGAACTCAAATGATACACACCAGCTGCTGAATATAGACTCCATTGAAGTCCACTGATATCATCCTCAAGATCCTTCCAAACTGGATCTTCTTCTTCTGGTGCACACATCCTTCTGAATGTTGACCAAATCTTTATTCCATTGACTGGAGTAGGTGCTTCAGTCTCATACTTGGCCAGCAGTAACCTCCAAAGGTCTGCCAAGTCTTCCCTATCCATACTTGTAAACAAAGACATAAGAGTAGTAAAAGTGTGTACCTCTTTCCCATATCTGCCAATCGTCCAAAATCCACTTGCATCTTCTTCATAACTAATGATAGGGTTTATGGAAACATGAGGTAACACTTTTACCATATCTGAAGCTTCCATGGGTGAGAGTTTAATACTCTTTCTAATAACAGCTTCACTAGGATTCACTTTATTCAAATCTTTAGGAAACTCAAGTGGAACTCCCTTCTTTAATGGCCTTGGTACAATCATAGCCTTTTGAATCTCCATCTCTTCTGCAAGTTCTTCTTTCCTTTCATCTGAAAGAAGTCTGATAGTGTTCATTTCTTGCACTCTTGCCCAAATAGGATAAGCCTTATACTCCAATTCTTCAAAGGACAATCCCTGCAACTTCTGAAAAGTCCATCCTCCTTGATGACATCTGAGCAACATATAATAAAGCTCCCTTCTATCTCTCTTCAACTGTGAGAAAACTTTGCTAGCCTTATACTTCAGATTTACCTTGCAATCTCTTTGAACTCTTAGCAGAATCTCCAAACCCCAAATTTGATCTGAAATTGTCATGTCTAGATTCTCCATAACCTTATTCTCCCAAGCAAAGTACATCTGGGCAACTTCTGGCATATCATAATCTACCTTCAACTTTAACTCTGCAAGTTTCTCCCTTGCCAACTCATCACCATATTCAAGTCTTTCTGGTTCTTCAATTATCATAACACTTGAATCTGTGCTCTCATCATTACTTCCTTCTTGCTCCTCAGAAGTAACCACAAATGGTGACTCAACAACCTTCTTCCTCTCTTGTTCCATAAGTTGTGCAACCAACTTTGAATCAAACTCTACTTGAGCTGCATCCTTGGGAACCACTGTTTCTACCATAATTCCTTTACCCCTATCTAATGTATCAATGATGGGTAAAGATGATGATGGTACCTGTGAAGACACTTCTTTGATGATAGCTGATGACTGGAATACATCAACCATATCTGCATGTCTGTCAACGTTCAAAACCTGCTTGGTGTGTCAGCGTCTAAAATCTGCTTATCAACGCTCACCTTACTCCTGTCAGCGCTTCTTGTGAACTGCTCCATCATTGCTGTAAAAGATAAGTTCAAATTTGTAGGAGTAACCAATGAGACATCAAAACCTGGTTGTTTCTTCAAATTTGTAAGAGCTTAAGCCACACCCAAAGATTCTGCATCATGTGAGCCTTTGTCACTCACATGTACCTGCTCATCCTCCCCTTTGGAAGAATCCTCCATACCAAGCCTATTGTTAGTACCTTCTAAAAGAACAATCCTCTCCCTCAATTGCTTGAGTTCAAGGCCTTGTGTACTGACAATATGTACCAGGTCTGCATTTTGCTTTTGCAAGCTAATGCAGACAACCGTCAATTCCAACTTGTATATGGTTCCAATCTGTCCTCCTCTAGAATGGGTATTTGACCTCCCAAAATAGAGTCATGCGACATGAATGAGGTCTTAATTATGTTAGGACTGGCTTGGCCTGCATCTAAGCGAGTACCAATAGTCCTAGCCTCACCCATATCACCAACCACACTTATGGTGGTGGTTCTCTCTGCAACATGGCTAGGACTACTAGAGGAGAACACTCCAGTAGTCCTTGGGCGTTTTACCAACCTAAATTCAGGGGGTGTAGAAGATGATGTGGATTGGGTAGTAGTTTGAAGGTTAAGGGGTTTTTGGGTCTGTTGTAAAAAGGTGTCAACGTCTGGATTTGAAGTGTCAACGCCAACATTTAACGTGTCAGCGTTAAAGGGATCTTGGTCAAGTTCCATATGTTGAGGTGAAGGTGATGGTTCATTAAGACTCGTCATAAAGCGGTGTTAGCTTAAGGGGAATAATTCTTATGATAAGTTTGATGTTCGAAGAAGAGTTTTGCGAGTTTGTGTTCTATCATATCTTTAAAGATGGTGCCTAGTCAACATTATTCTTTAAAGTTAACTTGTTCATGCTTACACGGTTGGTGACGAAGACTTGTCATAACACTTGAAGGAGTTACATTATCGTGCTCAGTGTCTCACAAAGGATGAGAATGTTTACAAGAGATCGAGCTACTTATACTTCGCCATTGATATAAGTTCTTCATCACATGGATAGTGCAAGACATGGAACACAAGGTTGGGTTATTCTACTTTTATATCAAGAATATTATATTTGTTTTTCTTCAAAATCATTACATAGAGCCTACATTCGGAGAATCTTCAAGATTGCGTACATTGTTTACTTCCCTGTTGATGTGACAAAAAGGGGAAGACATACATGCTACAATTGAGGGGAAACAATTTGAAGATGATGTACAACTTCCAAGAGATACACAAAGAGTTTTGCCGACATCAACTAGGAGAAAATTGTTGGGTCAAAAAGTTGATGTGGCAGAAACTCAAAAAAGAAGAAAACATGAAGGCATTTGTCTAAGCGTTGACAAGTGTAATCCAGGCGTTGTCAAGAGTAAGTTAGGCGTTGACAGAAGTCAACAAAAGTCAAACGCTGATGGAAGCTTCTATTTAGGATAAGTATGTAGAATATTATTCTGTATTAGTTATTTAAATAGAAGATTTACATGTTTATTCATAATTATCTCTTGTAAACCCTAATCCTTAGTCTATAAAAGGAACAAAGGTCTTAGGTTTTATTCTTAACTTTCATTCACAATGTAAACCTAAAGCGTATGTTGCACTAGACGTGGGATTAATGTATACACGTCTAGTGGTTATTGATTATTAATATAATTAGCAACCCAATTGTTTAATTCATGTGTTATTGTGCCTAAACACCTTGTTTAATGATTGTTGTTCTATTATGCTATGATCGTTTAATCATATGAACAATGGTCATTCCTAGTAGCTAAAATATCGAGGAAACCAAGGTTTCCACACTCATTTGGTTAACATTTTTCTTACTGGGCCTTAATAAGCCCATTAAGCATTATGTTTTCACTTTTGGCCCATTTGGAGGCCCATTAAGGGTATTTTGGTCATTTCACTTTCATTTCTATTTTTATTAAGTTAAAATAAAGTAGTTTGCAAGTTTTTAGAATTTTTTAATAAATTTTGATTTTTTATATTATTTTAATATTTAATTTTAATTTTTAATCATTTTAAATAGTTTTAATTAGTTTTAAATTTTTCAAAAATACTTTTTAGTTTAATTAAGTTATTTTAGAGGTTTAAAAATTGAAAAATCTTATTTTGGGCTTTTTATTAATTAAATTGATTTTTAAGGCTTTAATTAGCATTAAAAAATTATTATTTAATTAAATAAAAGGTTTGAGTAAGTTTTAATTTTTTGTAAAGTCTAATTGCATTTTTAGGGATTTGTTTTAATTTTCTAGGAATTTTTAGGGTAATTTTTAAATTTCGTCACGTTTTACGGTTTTACGTTTACGTCATTCGTCGTAGTTTAATTTTATTCGTATCCGTCATCATTTTTTTTTCCATTTTCTTTCTTAATATTAATATCAAAGTTAATCAAGTCTTAACACACACACCAAGCCTCCTTGAGAATGAACTCACACCTTTGGGTCAATTTGTGCACGGTTTTCCTAAATCGTCGTACTTGCCCTATTTACCTTGTTTTCCTAAACAAGTGAAAAAAATACAACTATCATTTTGGCGCCGCTGCCGGGGAGGCGTGTTGTGTTTTGATTTGAATAAATTTTGTTTTGATATTAGCCATAAATAGTAATTGTGTGTTTTAGAACTCTAAGCACACGTATTATCGGTTTCCGTTTTTTGTGTGAATATTATTACTATATTGTATACGTGTCACAATAAATTCACAAGTACTCCAAAAGCGTGAAAACGCAACCTTGATTGGGATTTCATCACTCAATCATTGTATTCGAATCTCAAACAAAGAAAAAAGGCAAAATAGATAAATACTTTCGTGAAGCTTAATTTTGATAAACACAAACTATAAGGTGGGTATAAGGCGGTTGTATTTAACGACCTAAAGGAAAAAGGCTCTTAAGTGCTTCGCGCCGCCTCGTTTCCTCCGCTTGCTTGTGCATGTTTTGATAAAAAGGGCTAATCGAGGGTTTGCCACCCAAAGTATTATCTACGTATCTATATATTTTCTTGGTTTCAAAGATTAAACCCTCTCGAACGTTTTGGTGTTCCACCAACGTTCTAAAGTCATTGAAGGTGTTCACTCAACGTGATCGTTTTCATTCCTTGAGGCTCCTTTAATCGAGAGATTTGATTTGAGGTGAGATTTGTAGATTTGTGTCTACGTAATACATCACAAAAATCTAAAAAAAGTAAAAAACCAATCAAAAGCACAAAAAAATTGAAAAAGTAAAAACACCCAAAAGAATCTTCTTTGCTCATCCCCACGTTATACGTGACGTTTATGCAAACTCGTAACCAAGCAAGACGTGCACGTAAACGTTGTAATCGAAAGGAACAATCACCAAGTGAAGAATCTCCAAGTGAAGAATCTCCAAGTGAGGAACCTATTATAGAACAAGAAGCTACCATGGCTAATCGTACTATGATGGAGTTGCTTCAAGCACCCACCGAGGGTTTTGGAGAATCTATTGTGATTCTCGCCATCCTTGTGGAGAATTTCGAGATCAAGACGGGTTTGATGTCTATGCTTCAAGCAAACAAGTTTCACGGACATGAAAAAGACATCCCACATTATCACATTAGGCAAATCAATCGTCTCACCGCGACTAGCAAGTTTAAGGATGTGCCACACGACGCCATTAAGATGATGTTGTTTCCATACTCGTTAGATGGACCCGCCAAGATATGGCTCGAGAAAGAACCCCCAAATTCGATTTTGACGTGGGGTGATCTCGTTTCTAAGTTTGTGAATCAATTCTTTCCACCATCTAAAACAACACATTTGAAAAACGAGATTTCAAGATTTAATCAAAGGTCTAATGAGAGTTTTTCTATGGCTTGGGAAAGATTTAAAGAAATGTTACATGAATGTCCACACCATGATTTTTCCGAATTGCATCAAATTGATACTTTTTATAACGGGCTTAATGATCATGAACGGGATTATTTGAATGCTGCCGCGGGTGGTAATTTTTTGTGCAAAATGACCGATGAGGCTTTAAAGATAATTGAGCATAGGTCTAAGGTTTATAACCCTCGTAACACACCGAGTGTTGCCACTATGGGTTCATCATCGTCGTCTCGGAACATGAGTGCCTTGCAAGATGAAGCAAATGAGGAAAATAGGTTTTTCGATAGGTTTTCAACTCTTATGACTCATTGGAAAGCACAAGATGCTTTGAATTCCGCATCGGTTAAGGCGATTGAGAAGAGTTGTATATCGTGTGGTGGAGCTCATGATTTTTCTGAGTGCATTACCGCGGATGGTAACACTTCGAGTGCTTATGTAGCAACGGGAACTTACAACCAAAACGGTCAAGGTTGCCCAAATCAAGCTCCACAAAATCAAAATGCTAACAACTATCGAAACAACAACAACCAAGTTGCTTACCAAGGAAATCAAAAGAATTTTAACAAGGGTAATTACAACAGTGGTGGGAACAATGGGCAATTGCAAAACAAAAATCAAAACCGTGATTTTCAAAACAATAACAAAGCTTTGCAAAACGTGAAAGATCTTCCAAATGAATTTGAAAATTATTCAACGGCTAATGATGCTAGATTTGATAATATGCAAAGGAATATAATTAGCCTAAGATCCGAGTTTAAGAATGATTTGAAAAATGAGTTGAAAAACGAGCTTGCAAATGAACTTAAGACTCATGCTAACAAAATGGAAAGTAATGTGCAAAGGTTACAACAAAATCAACAAAAGATAGAACAAGGCCAACATGAAATTAAACAAGAGATGCTTAAGGCGGATAAAAGGAAATCTAAGTTTGAGGATAGAATATCAAGCATGTTTGAGGCCATAATGTGTAAACCGTCTTCTTCGGGTGGTCTTCCGAGTGATACCATTACAAACCCGAAGGGAGAAATGAAGGTTATTACTACTCGTAGTGGTAAAAATTTCAAAGAACCCATTTCTCGTCCAAGTACTTCTACAAAGAAGGAAATTGAGGAGAACCCGAGGTGGTGGTCGAAAAGGAGCATATCCCAGTCCCACGAAGTACCGCTCAAACCACCTACGGTTGAACCAATACCAATTGTGGAACCCGAGATTCCAAGGCCGATGCCTATGCCCCAACCCACACCACCCTTACCTTACCCATCGAGACGAAACAAGGAAAAATCGCAAGAACGTAACAATTATCAATTTGAGCTTTTTATGAAAATGTTTCGTGATTTGCATTTTAACATAAGTTTTGCCGACGCTTTAATCATGATGCCTCGATTTGCCGCCAACTTCAAACGTATGTTGAATAACAAAGAGAAATTGCAAAAAGTGTCTAGTTGTTCATCGGTTTTTCTTAGCCGCATACCTCAAAAGGTCGGTGATCCCGGTAAATTTTTAATTCCGTGTGGTATTCAAGATATGGAAGAATGCTACGCCTTGGCCGATCTTGGTGCTAGTATTAATTTGATGCCTCTTGAAATTTTTAAATCGTTATCACTTCCGGCTCTTACTCCATCGAAAATGTCAATCGAGATGGCCGATCATTCAATGATTCTTGCATGTGGAGTAGCCGAAGACGTTTTCGTGAAAGTGGGGAAGTTCTACTATCCCGTGGACTTTATCCTTGTAGACATTCTCATGGATCCTAAATTTCCTCTAATTTTAGGTCGTTCATTTTTGGATACGTCAAGAGCGCTTATTGATGTTCATGCTAGGAAAATCACTCTACGCTTCAGTGAGGAGGAACTTGTCATAAATGCAATTCAAAACCCCAAATTTCTCATGTTTATTCTATCGCGACTTTGAGCCATGTTGATTTAATCAACGTCGTTTGCAAAGAATTTTCACAAAGAGTTTTAGGATTTGTCGATCAAAACGATTTTCCATCTCCTCCGCCGGTGGATGTTATGAGTGTTAAACCTACATCTTCAATCAAGTAACCATCACACCTCAAATTGAAATATCTTTCGCCTCACCTCGAACACACATTCTTGAAAGGTGTCGATAAGTTGTCGGTTATTACGGAAGATCTTTCGGATGACGAATATGTTGACCCCGAAGGGGCGGTGTTCTTTATTGATAAACGTTTTGAAAACTTACCACCACCAAAACGCAACTTAAATGTGAGAATTTTTAGTGTGCCTAACATCGCCTTAGAAACGCCAAATATTTTCGACATAATCAAATCGGGTTTTCATAAAGAGTTTTCAAAAGATGAAAAAGGAAAAATTTTTGAATTGGATTTAAAATATTTTTCCACAAGTCTAACTCCGTCATCACCACGTGTTTTGAGTACTACAAGCTCGTCTACTCCTTTTGATGATGCTTTGTGCGGTTTTAGTGTGGGGGAAGCCCCTTATGTTTCCTCACATTTCTCCACCGAGGACGAGATATTCGATCCAGGAATTGCTTATAAAGGGAAATCTCGGTCTTCTACCGATGCAATAAATGGAAATGCTTACGTTTGCTTGGTGTGAGTCTACCTCGAGTAGCTCATGGTTTTAGTGCCTTACCCATTGTCTCACCCTTATATTTCCTCTCATCTATTTTCTTTGACCTCTTTGAGGTTTTGGCTTCGGTTGGAGTAGCGTTGTTTCGTCTTTCATCCGAAAACGAGGACGCTAACTTTGACCCCGGTATACGTTTATCGGGTTTTTAGAGTACTCCACGTACTTTTGGGCATTGTTTATCATGTAAGCCCCACCAAAAATGACCATACCATGATTATCCCTAAATGATCACATTTATGGGGATTCGAGTCGAGCTTTTGACTCGGTTATTAAAAACAAGGTGCCTCGTGGGGGAGTCCCATGCTTATCCATGTACATATTATGGCTTTCTAATGTAGCTTACGTGAGGGGATTTGTGCCCTTCCAACCTTTGTCCCGTGGTTGTTTGTGACTTGTGGTTTTATATGATCATTATCTTCATGATTGGAGCCTCTCGTGTTCGTTTTACGTGAGCACTCGATCGTTTGCTTTGAATAATTTCTCAATATCCATATGATATATCCTTGATTGTTCTAACCTTAGGTTTTTAGCACACTTCATAGACGGTTATTGATTTAATGGTTCCACCCTTTCCATGCTAGATTAAGCATTCGACTTCATCTCTAGTATGGGGGTATTCTACCCTTAGACTCGAAACATTGAGGACAATGTTTAACTTTAGTATGGGGGGTGAATAGATACTTGCCTTGCCAAACCTTCACGCTTTCCAAAGTTTATCTTTTTGTTTATGGTTTTGTTGCAAAAAATGCTAAAAATGGCCAAAATTTTAAAGTTTTCTCATGTTTCATAAGTGTTTGAAGACACGAAAGTAGATTTTCCGATGGCGAGAATAAGAGTAATTTTTTACTCGACCGTGCGTGTTGAACACTTAGCTTCGATTCCTTAACTTATATTAGGCTAAGTCTCTTTAATGAGGATGAGAAATGATAGAGTTAATTATAAGTTACTATGCTAAACATAGAATACTCGTATTCTTTCAAAAACTCATGTGTTCTATTTGTTTGCTTATTCTCCCTTCGCTTGTATATATAATTTTTGCTAATAAATATTGGCTTTGCGGTTTAGTCTTGATTGTTGGTTTCTAGTCTTTTCTAGTAGCCTCCATGTAATTAAATTGGGAAAACATTAAGGTTTCACCAGCATCACGGTTTTGAAGTATTGGCACCCCGAATAATCGAAAGCTTCACCTAATAATAAGATTTCAAGTGCTCACCTAAATCAAGAAAAAATTTGAAGCTCACAAGGCCGAAAAATCTATGCAAAATTGAAAGTGATTAAGCCTTAATCTTTGAAGCTTTAAAGATCCAAAATTCTCTTTAGCGTGAGGATATACGTCTTTGGCCATAATAAACACCTCATGGCGAGGTTAAATAAAAGGCAAGGCAAGACTGAAGTCATAATAAAAGCTCTATGGCGGAGTTGAATAAAAGATGGAGGTAAACCTATGAAAATAAGGCCCATCCGTTAGGGGGCGTATAAAAGTCTTGGTAATAAGTCTCATGTTTAAAACCGTTATAAAACCGTGTTTATCGATCCTTCTTGTTGACTTAATTTTTTGACATCGTTGTCTATTAGGGGAGGTTCTTAATTCGATGGTCTTGGTTACACCGTTATGACTCTATTTTTGGACCTTAATCTCTATTATCGCATAAGTAAAAAATGTATCATCGTGATCATTAAGACAAAAATAAAATATAAGATATACCAATTAGGAAAATGGGAGTCTAAGTACGTGATTAGGGCATATGAGTAGTGTTAGCATTACTATCTTATAATGACAATGATCTCGTTACACGCTTGGCATGGAATTGGTGAAAATCGAGGACGACGAGATTATTTCTAACGAAGCATTCACGTGTTCTTGTTCTATGAACCTAAATGTCCCATTTTGCGATGTAAATCATACATTATGTCTAAAACACAAGTAGTAGAAAGTAGTAGTAGTGTAGTGTTGTTTATGATTCAAAAAAATGCATAAAATGAATTTTGGAGGTGCTACGATACTTTATTCTAGCATTGCGTGAGGGCACGACAATGGTTTAGTATGGGGGAGTGATGAGACTGCTTTTATACATAGTCTCATCGTCCAAAACGGGCTTAAAATGGTTAAAATATCATAAAAAGTGCCAGATATATGCTTGTATTTGTTCAATGTGTATTTTATGTACGGATATTGAGAAAATGACAAAAGATCACAAGAATCAATAAAAAACGAACACGGGAAACGAAGCCGCACAATGAACCGGACCCTAGAGTTGATTTTCCAAGAAAAGTCCTTGAAGAATTAAAGATTGTACAAGAAGGGTCCTTCATTATTGAATAATTGACACTTAATACCCTTTTTTATTCATAATTAGAAGTTTGGTCCCTAAAGTTTATCAAATTTACAAAAAGGACCCTCAACTTTGAAGAATCAGCAAGAATGGTCCCTCAAATTTGAAGACTTGTCACTTTTATTCCTCCACAAAGTCAATCATACAAGTGAAGACCTTAAAGTTTCAAGAATAGTCCATTAAAGCCCTTGAAGAATCATGAAATTACAAGATATACCCTTTGATAAACTTTGTAAAAGTTTTGGTGGCCAAAGTATGAAGTTTAAAACTTCATTTACAAAGGAAATTCGGATTTGAATGTTTAAACCTCAAATGAAACAAAGAAAGAAAGTGGGGGGCCAAACCTGTGAGACATCCTAACTTACCTAGACCTATCCTTGCTTGACACGTGCCCCACTCACCCCTCTCACCCAATCAGAACCCACCATTCTTCCACCTCACATCCCACACACACCCGGTTTATAACTAATTACTTAATTAGTTTAAACTCTTGCCATAACACAATTTTAAAACCCAAAACAGATCAAACCCATGTTCTTCAAGTTCTTAACCAAAATTGGGTATTTGTTAATCCTTGAAAATTAAACCTTAATCTTCTTTAGATTCAAGATAAAGGTCACACTTAACAAAACCCAACCCTTAAACACCATGCCACCTCACCCCATGTGTCACATGAAGCATGCCCTGCACCTTTTGAGGACGAAGACAAAAGTGTTGACAACAAATCAACGACCCACAAGCCTAGCTTACATCCTAAGCTTACATGGACGTCCAAGATTACTTCTACATTGTTGTCCATCCACAACACAACAAGAAGGAGTCACATGATCAGTCAAGATATTCAAACTAAAGGGCATAATTGGGACTTCACCAACTAGGGTTTCTAGTATTTTATCAGCTTCCTAGTTCACCATGTAGCCTATATAAAGGCATTAGGGCTTAGCATTACAAGTTGTTCTTGGTTTTCTTTGGTAAAAAATCTATAAAGCCTTTGTTTCTAGTGAATGAAAAAAGTGTTTGATTTTGTGACGAATTCCAAGTTCCAATCATTTAATCTTGTTGTTTATGTTCTAAGTTTGTGATTTTAAGTTCCAAAAGTTTGGTTTTAAATTATTGCAAATTTGTTCAATGGTTTTCAAAAATCTGATTTTTTCCAAGTTTGGTACAAACACTTGAAGTTTTTGGGCTTAAGATTGATCATCTCACCCTGATAAGAAGATTATCAAGGTGGAGTGAGGTCTTAGCTTGGGAATATTCAAGGAGTGGGGTACAAATTGGAACAAATCTGTTTCATTTTCCATTTTTATATAACTGTTGTTCTTAACTCTGTTGATTCTTAGCAGGGGTGTTTATTAGAAGCTTGTGGTTGTTAAGCTACCACATAAGCTATAAATTCGTGAGTGTGGATGTACATTCATTAGGTTTGTACTTTCCTTGTTCAAATCTGGCAAAAATACTTGTTCTAAGTTTTTTTGGTATCTGCTGTTGTTTGATGCTATTTGATGCACGCAATCTTGTTCTAAGTTCATGATGATGTTGTTATGATACTTGTTTAAGCTTGAATCAACCTGATACTCACATTTGCTTTGTTAAATTCAGATTTAAAAAGTTAAAAGGGTGTTTGGGATTAATGCTTATTGAACTTAGTTGTGTATTGAGTAGTTGTTTAAGGTTGTTAAGTGTTTGTATCTGTTATTGAAATGGTTGTGTGCTGATATCTGCAAGTCTAGTGCTTTCAAACATCAAATTCTAATCTTTGCTATATCTTGCTTGTTTTAGGGTGTTTTGAGTTGATTATTTATGCACACATAGATTGCATGTGTAACTAGGGATAACAAGTGATTAATCAAAGTTTATGCAACCTGAGTAATAGATCTAGGGCTTTGAAGTTGGATTTGTGGTCAAGTACATCAGCAAAGGTCACTCTGTGTTCATCTTTGTTTATCAGTAAGTCACATAGGCTTGAAACTAGCTCAAATCTTTAAGCCATTCCGTTAAACAAGTTTGTTTGTATTCACTTAAGTTTATTTAAGCTGTTGTATGCTTTTGGTTAAATTTGGTTGGCTTAATCTTGCTTAATCTGCTTTTTAATCTTCAGATCTAGTTATTATGATGTCTATATCCTGTCTTTATTCTGTTTGATTAAACTGTACTAATTGGCCTGTTGAATTTGTGTTTATTTGCTTGATTGTGACTCCCTACAACTCACTGGTTGTAGGGGTGCCTTGATTGTCCAAAGAAACCAACTGAATCTATCTAAAAAAACAAGTCAAAAAGTCAAGCCTTGGGAACTCTTTCCCACTGAAAGTTCCCATCTGATAGTGTTAATTGGTTAGCTGCTTATTAATAAGCTATATTAGCTTATTCTATTATACAACAACTTTGATTTTGTAATCAATCTTACTTATTTGACCCATTTACTTGATCTGGAGCTTTTTGGACTTTGACTTTTAAGTTTGACTAGAAAACGAATTGACTTTTGTTTTTCAAAACAGCTTATTGCTTTTTCCAGCTTATTGATTGTGTTTATTTGAAATCTTTTTGTTGATTAAGCTTAGTTTGGTCATTTAAAAGCTTTTGCAACTTGAATCAGCTCTTGAAGTGATCTAGAACTCGAAAATGACTATTTTTTCGTTTTGTGTAGAGAGTTTTGGCTTATTTCAGGCTTATTTCTTGAGCTTTTTCAAAAATTGTTTTTAAAAACAGCTTTATAATCTCATAAGAAGGATGTGTGTCAAATTTCAGCTTATGGAATTAGCTTATGGCTTAATGGGCCACAAAGCCCATTAAGAATAAGTTGTTTTCTATTAAGTTGTGATAAGCACTGATTCAGCTTTTGGGCCTTTAGATTTTTGTGTTTAAAATTGAATTTTAAGCTAATCTGGAAGTTTTGGGCTCATTTGGTGAATATTTTTCTTATTGGGCCTTAATAAGCCCATTAAGCATTATGTTTTAACTTTTGGCCCATTTGGAGGCCCAGTAGGGGTATTTTGGTCATTTCACTTTCATTTCTATTTTTATTAAGTTAAAATAAAGTAGTTTGCAAGTTTTTAGAATTTATTATAAATTTTGAATTTTTAATATTATTTTAATATTTAATTTTTAATCATTTTAAATAGTTTTAATTAGTTTTAAATCTTTCAAAAATACTTTTTAGTTTAATTAAGTTATTTTAGAGGTTTACATATTGAAAAATCTTATCTTGGGATTTTTATTAATAAATTATTTTTAGGGCTTTAATTAGCATTAAAAATTTATTATTTAATTAAATAAAAGGTTTGAGTAAGTTTTGATTTTTTGTAAACTCTAATTGCAATTTTAGGTGAAGAGTTGTAAGACGTGCCAGTAATTAGAGATTATCCTGAAGTTTTTCCTGAAGAGTTGCCGGGACTGCCGCCACCTCAAGAAGTTGAATTTCGGATTGATTTGGTACCGGGAGCTGCGCCAGTGGCTCGCGCGCCTTATCGATTAGCACCATCAGAGTTGAAGGAGTTATCTGATCAGTTAAAAGAATTGATGGATAAGGAATTTATTAGACGGAGTTCATCGCCGTGGGGAGCGCCTGTTTTGTTTGTGAAAAAGAAAGATGGATAATTTCGAATGTGTATTGACTATCGAGAGCTTAACAAATTGACGATTAAGAATCAGTATCCGTTGCCGAGGATTAATGATTTATTTGATCAGTTGCAAGGTGATAATTGTAAATTTACCACTTGTTTAGGAAAACAAGGTAATTAGGGCAAAGTATTAACAAGTGACTTAGGAAAATCACAAGTTATGACCCAAAGTGGGGATCGTTCTCAAGGAGGCTTGGTGTGTGTGTAATGAGATGATTAATTATGTGATTATATTGTTATGAGAAAGAAAAAGTAGAAAGGGGGTAAGAAGAGAATGACGGTTACGATGACGGATTAAACTAAGACGAAAAGGTCGTACACGTAAAACCGTAAAAGCACCAAATTTAAACATTTACCCTAAAAATTCCTAGAAAATTGTAATAAATCCTAAATAATGTATTAAGAGTTTACAAAAAATCAAAAATCACCCAAACCTTTTATTTAATTAAATAATGATTTTTTTAATGCTAATTAAAGCCCTAAAAATCAATTTAATTAAAAAAAAGCCCAAAATGAGTTTTATCACTTTGTAAACCTCTAAATTGACCTAACTTAATTTAAAACTATTTTTGAAAATTTAAAAATTAATTAAAACTATTTAAAAACATTTAAAAACTATTAAAACTTAGAATAATAATAAAAATTAATCTAAGAACAATAAAAATATTCTAAAAGTTGTAGAATTCCTAACATAATGTATTTAACCTAAGAAAAATATAAAAACTTGAAAAATCTAAATTTTAGTTTTTAATAATAAAATAATAATAAAATAATATTAAAAATCCAAAATTTATAAAAAATTCTAAAAACTTGCAAACTAGCTTAATTTAACCTAAATAAACAGAAAATGAAGTTGAAATTACAAAAATACCCCTAATGGGCCTCCAAATGGGCCAAAAGTCCAAACAGTCACCTTAATAGGCCAAAATAAGCCCAATAAGAAAAATGTTGTCCAATTAAGCCCAAAAGCTCCTATCTGACTCAAAATTTGATTTTAAACACAACTTTTCAAAGGTCTAAAAGCTGAAAATATAAAATAAACTGACTTATACCAAACAGCTTATTCTTAATGGGCTTTTTGGCCAATTAAGCTATAAGCTGATGCCATAAGCTCAAATTAGACACACAAGCTTCTTTTGAGTTGCTTAAGACTTTTGTAAAAATAAATTTGGAATAAGCCAAAGGAATAAGCCTGAAAATGCAAAAAGCAATCTACACAAAATGACAAAATAGTCGTTTTCGAGTTCTAGGCTATCCCAAGAGCTGATTCAAGTTTCTAAAGCTTTAAAATGACTTAACTAAGCTTAATCAACAAAAAGTTTTCAAATAAGTTCACTCAATAAGCTGAAATAAGCAAATAAGCACTTATGAAAAAGTCAAATGAGTTGGTTTTCTAGCAAAAAGTCAAAGTCAAAGTCTAATAAGCTCCAGTTCAAACAAATGGGTCAAATAAGGAAGATTGATCACAAAAAATAAGTTGTTGCAGGTCTGGATAAGCCAAAATGGCTTATTGATAAGCTAACTAAAAAATTGCACTAGCAGGGGCTAGTTTTGGGTATTAAGCAGTGGAAACTTTTTCCACTGCTTGACTTCTTGACTTTTTTGTCTTTAGTGACTTTTTTGGAGATTCAAGTTACACAAAGGCACCCAAATGATAAGTGGATCAATAGGAGTCAAGTACAACAAAGAAATCACAATCAACAACAGCCAATTTGTACAGTTAATTCAATCAATCACCAGATATGCACCAGACATGAACAAATAAGCAGTTGAGGTTCAATAAGCACTTATAGCACAATTCAGCCAGCCAAACTTAACCAAATGCATACACAAGAAATAACAAACTTAAATAAGCAAGTCTAAACAGGTTTCATGCACTGATTCAAAGTATTGAGCAAGACTCAAGCACTTAAAGTTACTGATGAACACTAAAACATGCAGTTTTTACTTTTGCTGATATAATTGACCAACAAGCCAAATTCAATCACTCGGATCTATCACATATGTTATATAAATGATGTTTTAACAACTTTTAACCCCAAGCATGCATAAATTCTAGATTTTACCAAAATCTTAGGTCAAAAACAGTTAAAATCAACTAGATATAGCACAATGTTTGATTTGAGGTTTCAAACCTAAAAACTTGCAGCAATATGCACTCAACCAAGCCAATAACAGATAGCAAGCACAAACACAAACTTCTAACCACTCAATAACAACTTATGATCTATAACAGGTAATCCCAATCACCCCTTTAAATTTTCAAATCACAATTTTTCAAATCAAAAGTGTATTTCAAGACCACCCAAGCCCAAATAAGCACAATAACAAGTAATATATGCAGATTTAAGCAAGATTAGACCATAAAATTAGCAAGAACACAAGTAGCACACAAATTTACCAAAAATCAAGATTTTAACAGATTTTGGGTAGAAAGGTGTGTACCTCATGGATGTACATCCACACCCACGGATTTTGAGCTTATGTACTAGCAAGAACAAGTACAAGCTTCCACAAACAACCCTGCTAAGAATCAACAAGGTTAAGAGCACAATATGAAAATCAGAAAAATGGAAAATTCTTGATTAATGCAACTTTAGTTCCCCACACTTGATTATCCCCAAGTTATAAGCTTCACCACACCTTGATAACTCAATATCAGGATGCTATGATTTTCCTTATAGCCCAAGAATTCCAAGGTTTGAACTAGACTTAGCAAAATATCAAGAAAAGTGGAAAATGTGCAAACTTTTGCACACTCCTTTTGAAAACAGGTTTAAGATTCAAGAACTAGTAAACATTAACAATAATAAACAGATATTAAGAGTGGCACTTGAGTTTTCTTCACCAAATTCAAACACATTTCATTAATATGAATATGAGATTTACAGATTTGTGAACCAAGGAAAATTCAAGAGCAAATGTAAATGTGAGACCCTATACCCTTTATATAGAGGGTGACATGGTCTTTGTAACCTAAAAACTGAAAACCCTAAGCATGTGTTCTTCCAGAAATGCCCCTTGTTTTGAACTTTGAAGATCATGTGACATTGTTTGGCGTCTTGTTGTAGCTGGCAAGGTAAAAGTTGATCAAAGGGTGTAAAATAAGCTTAAGATGAAAGCTGGATTGTGAAACATTGGATGACTGTCCAAAATTTGGCAGTATGCACAAAAGTGAAGAGTAGGGGAATCTTGTGAGCTGGGTGATGATGTGGCACAAGATATTAAGGTTGGGATGTGATCATTATCACCTTAATCATAAATCTGCACAACCTTGGGGTTTAATTTTAAGTAAATAACAAATCCCTAATTGTGTTCTTGAATGAATAGTGGAGGTGTTTAATCCGTTTTTGGTTTGGATTAAGTTTAAAAAGGTGTTAATGGCGCCAAGATTAAACAAATATAAACCGGGTTTAGTGGATGGGTGAGGTGGATGAATGGTGAATTCTGATTGGTTGTGGGGTGTTAGTGGGGCACGTGTCAAGTGCTGGTAGGTCTAGGTAAGTATTGTTGTCTGCCCCTTTTGGTCCCTTAACTCCCTTCTTTCTTTCACTTTGTAAATAAACATAACACAATCCGTTTTCCTTTGTAAATGAAGTTTCAAACTTCATACTTTTGCCCCAAAAAGTTTTGTAAAGTGAATTCAGGGGTATTTCTTGCCATTTCTTGATTCTTGAAGGACTGATTTGGTATTTTCTTCAAGGATTATGGTCTTGACTTGTTTGTTTGACTTCTTAGAGGACTGAAATTGCCAAGTCATGATTAATGAGGGACCATTTTTGCCATTTCTTCAAAGTCAAGGGTCCTTTTGGTAATTTTGATATTTTCAAATGACCAAACTTGCAATTTCTTGTAACTTGGGGTCCTTCTTGGTATATTTGACTTTGAGGATGATAATATTGACAATTTAGCTTTGTTGAGGGACTAAAATTGCCAATTCTTCAAAGTGGAGAGCCCTTTTGGTAATTTTGACAAACTTTAGGGACCAATCTTGTAATTATGAAGATACAAGGGTATAAAGTGTCAATTCTTCAATATTGTAGGACCCTTCTTCATAAATCTTCAAATCTTCCATGGTTTTCTTTGGAAAATTCTTCATTAGGGCTTGGTTCAATGTGCGGCTTTGTTTCCCGTGTTCGTTTTTACATGATTCTTGTGATCTTTTGTCATTTTCTCAATATCCGTACCTAAAATACACAAGCAACAAACACAGGCATATATTTGGGTATTTTCATGATATTTAATGCATTTTAAGCCCTTTTTTGACGATGAGACTATGTATAAAAGCAGTCTCATCACTCCCCCATACTAAACCATTGTCGTGCCCTCACACAATGCTAGAATAAAGTATCGTAGCATCTCCAAAATTCATTTTTATTCACTTTATTGAATGATAAACTAGCTACACTACTACTATTACTACTACTTACGTTTTAAACATAATGTATGATTTTCATCGCAAAATGGGACGTTTAGGTTCATAGAATAAGAACACGTGAATGCTTCGTTAGAAATAATTTCGTCGTCCTTGATTTTCACCCCAATTCCATGCCAAGCGTGCAACGAGATCATTGTCATTATAAGTTAGTAATGCTAACACTACTCATATGCCCTAATCACGTACTTATCCTCCCATTTTCCTAAGTTGTATCTCTTATATTTTAGTTTGTCTTGAATGTTTCACGAGGATACGTTGTTTGACTTATGTGATAATAGAGATTTAGGTCTTAAAATAGAGTCCTAACGGTGTAAACAAGACCATCGAATCAATAACCCCTCCTAATAGACAACGATGTCAAAAAATTAAGTCAACAAGAAGGATCGATAAACACGGTTTTATAACGGTTTTGAACATGAGACTTATTACCAAGAATTTTATACGCCCCCTAACGGAAGGGCCTTATTATCTTTGGTTTACCTCCATCTTTTATTCAACTTCGCTATGAAGCTTTTATTATGACTTCGGTCTTGCCTTACCTTTTATTATCCACCTCATCGGTAGTTTTATTAGCCAAAGACGTATATCCTTACGCTAAAGCGAATTTTGGATCTTTAAAGCTTCAAAGATCAAGGC
The DNA here is from genome assembly GCA_025667525.1 of Glebionis coronaria. Lineage (NCBI taxonomy): Eukaryota > Viridiplantae > Streptophyta > Magnoliopsida > Asterales > Asteraceae > Glebionis > Glebionis coronaria. The sequence continues at coordinate 357,410,322 of CM046880.1, forward strand.
TTGATTCACTTTCAATTTTGCATAAATTTTTCGGCCTTGTGGGGCTTCAAATTGTTTGCTTGATTTAGGTGAGCACTTGAAATCTTATTATTGGGTGAAGCTTTTGATTATTCGGGTGCCAATAGTTCAAAACCGTGACGCTGACGATACCTTAATGTCTTCCCAATTTAATTACACGGAAGCTACTAGAAAAGAATAGAAACCCAACAATCAAGACTAAACCGCTAAGTCAATATTTTTGAAGCAAAAATATTTACAAGCGAAGGGAGAATAAGCAAACAACGAGAACACATGAGTTTTTGAAAGAATACGAGTACTCTACGTTTAGCATAGTAACTTATAATTAACCCTATCATTTCTCGTCCTCATTTAAGAGACTTAGCCTAATGTGAAGTTAAGGAACCAAAGCTAAGTGCTCAACACGCACGGTCGAGTAAAAAATTACTCTTATTCTCGCCATCGGAAAACCTACATTCGTGTCTCCAAACACTTATAAAACATGAGAAAATTTTTAAAATTTGGCCATTTTTAGCCTTATTTTGCAACAAAAAGATAAACTTTGGAAAGCGTGAAGGTTTGGCAAGGCAAGTATCTATTCACCCCCCCATACTAAAGTTAAACATTGTCCTCAATGTTTCGAGTCTAGGGGTGCAAACACCCCCATACTAGAGACGTAGTCGAATGCCTAATCTAGCATGGAAAGGGTGTAACCGTTAAATTTAAAGCCGTTTATGAAGTGTGCTAAAAACCTACGGTTAGAACATCAAAGGATATATCATTGATATTCATAAATTCTTCAAAGCAAACGATCGAGTGCTCCTATAAAACGAATACGAGAGGCTCCAATCGTGAAGATCATGATCATCTAAAATCCACAATTCACAAACAACCACAGAACAAAGGTTGGAAGGGCACAAATCCCCACACGTTACTACATTTGAAAGCGATAATATGTACATAGGATAAGCATGGGACTCCCTCACGAGGAACCTCGTTTTTGATTACCGAGTCATGAACTCGACTCGATCCCCTCAATACTAATTATCATTGGGGAAGGTGATTTAGTCGAGGTAGTTCAAGGATGGAACTTCCCCGCCAAAGTAGTGCTTCAACCTATGTCCATTCACCTTGAAATTGGGGCCATCATTTTGAGCTAGCTCGATGGTCCCATATGAAAAAACTTGAGTCACGGTGAATGGACCGGACCAACGGGATTTAAACTTACTGGAAAAGATTTTCAAACGAGAATTAAAAAGCAAAACTTGATCCCCAATGTTAAAAACCCGGTTTTTAATTTTAGAATCATGCAACTTTTTAGTCTTTTCTTTATAAATCAATGAATTTTCATACGCAATATCTCTTAATTCATCCAATTCATTTAATTGCATTTTCCAGTGATTTCTCGCGGTCTCCATATCATCATTACAATGCTTAAGGGCCCAATAAGCCTTGTGTTCCAATTCAATTGGCAAGTGACAATTTTTCCCATACACAAGCTTATAAGGAGTGCACCCAATGGGCGTCTTATGAGCGGTCCTAAAGGCCCATAAAGCATAGTCCAACTTATCCGACCAAGATTGTCGGTTTTCCCCAACGGATCTTTCCAAGATCCTCTTCAAAGCTCGGTTTGAAACCTCGACTTGCCCACTCGTTTGTGGGTGATAAGCCGTAGAAAGCCGATATGTAACCCCATATTTCCTTAGGACCCTTTCGAATTGGTCGTTACAAAAATGGGTTCCACGATCGCTTATGATCGTACGAGGGGTTCTAAACCAAGAAAATAAGCTTTTCAAAAACTTGACTACCACACGAGCATCATTGGTGGGCAAAGCCTTAGCTTCCACCCACTTAGATAGGTACTCAACCGCGACGAGGATGTACTTATTACCACGAGATGATGGGAACGGCCCCATAAAGTCTATGCCCCAAACGTCAAAGATCTCATACACTTGGATGATATTTTGTGGCATTTCATCTTATTGTGAGGCTTTTCCTTGTCGTTGGCATGAGTCACACGACTTCACAAGTTCATGTGCATCTCGGTAAATAGTAGGCCAAAAGAAGCCGGCATCAAAGACCTTCTTAGCCGTGAGATTAGCACTGTGGTGACCACCCGTGGGTCCCTCGTGACAAGCTCTAAGGATATTAGAAGCTTCGGTACCAAAGACACAACGTCGGATGATTTGATCCGCACAAGTCCGAAACAAGTAAGGGTCGTTCCAAAAGTAGAACTTGACGTCACGAAAGAATTTCCGTTTATCTTGAGTCGTCATACCCTTGATGATGAAGTTGCCCGCATGGTAATTTGCAATGTCCGCAAACCATGGGGTGGAAGAATCAAGCTTAGAATTCACTACACCAAGTGTCTCAATGGAAATGTTTCGGTGATTTCATTGGGCTCGTAAACACTTTGGTGAGGATCTTCCAAACGAGAAAGATGATCGGCCGCTAGATGCCCGGCTCCTTTTGTTTCAACTTTTGTGATCAAATTCTTGAAGGAGGAGAATCCAACAAAGTAATCTCGGCTTTGCATCTTGTTTAGCCATGAGATACTTGATAGCCGAATGATCCGTATACACTATGCATTTCGTCAAGACGAGATAAGGTCGAAATTTCTTAAATGCATACACCACGGCAAGGAACTCCTTCTCCGTTGTAGTGTATTTTAGTTGAGACTCGGTCATCGTCTTGCTAGCATAGTGAATAGGCAAGAAGTGCTTTTCATGACGTTGCCCTAATACGGCCCCAATAGCGTAGTCACTAGCATCACACATGAGCTCAAAGGGGAGGTTCCAATTGGGAGCAACAAGAATGGGAGCTTCGGTAAGTTTCCTCTTAAGGATTTCAAAGGCTCGTACACAATCTTCATCAAAGACAAAATGTGCCTCTTTTTCAAGAAGATGTGTAATGGGTCGAGAGATCTTTGAAAAATCCTTGATGAATCGACGATAAAAGCCCGCGTGGCCTAGGAAACTCCTAACTCCCTTAACGATTTTGGGATGAGGTAATTTGGCGATGACGTCTACATTAGCTTGATCTACCTCAATCCCCGCTTTCGAAACCTTGTGCCCTAAGACGATTTCACTCTTAACCATAAAATGACATTTTCCCAATTAAGCACAAGGTTGGTTTCCTCAAAACGCTTCAACATTCTCTCAAGATTCGACAAACACGAAGTGAACGAACAACCAAACACGGAAAGGTCATCCATGAAGACTTCCATCGTATTCTCGATCATATCATGAAAAATAGCCATCATGCACCTTTGAAAGGTTCCCGGTGCATTGCAAAGTCCGAATGGCATTCTACGATAGGCAAACGTTCCATATGGACACGTAAACGTAGTTTTTTCTTGATCACGAGGATCGATGGGAATTTGGAAGTAACCGGAAAAACCATCTAAAAAGCAATAGAAATCGTTTCCCGCAAGACGCTCCAACATTTGGTCCATGAAGGGCAATGGAAAATGGTCTTTACGAGTGGCTTCATTCAACTTACGATAGTCAATGCACACTCTCCATCCGGTCACGAGTCTAGTGGGAATTAACTCGTTGGCATCGTTTGGCACAACGGTCATTCCTCCCTTCTTAGGAACACAATGAATAGGACTCACCCAAGGGCTATCGGAAATAGGGTAAATCATTCCCGTGTGAAGGAGTTTAAGGACTTCCTTTTTGATGATGTCGTGAATTTTGGGGTTCACCCTCCTTTGACATTGGATTGCGGGCTTGTAATCCTCCTCCATTAAGATTTTGTGGGTACAAAATTTGGGATCGATCCCCTTATTGTCGGATAACTTCCACGCAATTGCCCCTTTGTGATCCTTTAGAACATCGACAAGTGCGGTTTCTTCATCATCCGAAAGTTCCTTCGCAATAATAACCGGCAACTTGTCGCCCTCCTCCAAATAGACATATTCGAGATGAGGAGGTAAATCTTTCAACTCGAGGATAGGTGGTTCCTCAATTGAAGATTTGGGCTCGATACTCATAACCTCCTCGGGTGGAGGAAATAGGAAATCGTTAAGAAAATCCTTGATAATCGAGAAGTCCTCATCATTGTCGAGGTCTTCGTTACAAGTACGTGGAAGATCGAATTCTTCCAACGTAAAACCACCACCTTCAAATGGAGTGAAGGTTGGTGTCGAGTTATCAAGAATGGGATCTAACATAGTGGGATTGCCACTATTTTCATCATCACCAAAACCTAGAACTTCTTGTGAAAATTCCTCGCAAACCACGTCAATCATATCAACGAGGTTTATGGTTGCAACGGAATAAACATGAGAAATTTGAGAGTTTTGAGTTGCGTTTATAACAAGTTCCTCGTCGTTAAAACGTAAGGTGATCTTTCTAGTATGCACATCGATCAAAGCCATAGACATATCTAAAAACGAACGACCTAAAATGAGAGGAACTTGAGGATCCGTGGGAATATCGACAATGATAGAGTCTACCGGATAATAGAACTTCCCCACTTTCACAAAAACGTCTTCCGCCAATCCACATGCGGGAATCGTGGAATGGTCGGCCAACTCGATAGACATTAGTGAAGGAGTAAGATTAGGAAGATTGAGCGACTTGAAGATTGCAAGTGGCATCAAGTTAATGCTAGCACCAAGATCGGCCAAGGCATTGCATTCCTCCATATCTTGGATTGCACAAGGGATCAAAAATTTACCGGGATCACCGACTTTTTGAGGTATGCATTTAAGATAAACCGATGAACAACTAGACAATTGATGCAATTTCTCCTTGTTGTTCAACATACTCTTAAAGTTAGCGGCAAATTGAGGCATCATGACCAAAGCATCGGCGAAACTCACATTAAATTGCAAATCACGAAACATTTTCATAAAAAGCTCAAATTGGTAATTGTCGCGCTCTTGACGTTTCTCCTTTCAAAGTCTCAATGGATAGGGAAAAGGTGGTGTGGGTTGAGGCATAGGAATAGCCTTTGGAATCTCGGGTTCCAATGTTGGTAAAGGGTCAACCGTAGGTGTGGCATGAGCGGTACTTCGTGGGATTTGGACATGCTCCTTTTTGACCACCACCTCGGGTTCTTCCTCAATTGCTTCTTCCGCAGGAGCAATTGGTTGAGGAGTCGGTTCCTTAAGTGTCTTACCACTACGTGTGGTAATCACTTTCATCTCACCCTTAGGGTTTGATACGGTGTTGCTAGGAAGACTACTCGAAGACGGTTTACACATAATTGCCTCAAACATAGATGAAATTTTGTCTTCAAACATGGATTGCCTCTTCTCGGCTTTAATCATCTCTTAATTTCATGTTGCCCTTGTTCCATTTTTTGTTGGTTTTTTTGTAACCTTGTTACATTTCCTTCCATTTTGTTTGTATGAATTTTAAGCTCATTTGCTAAATCATTTTTCAACTCTTTCTTCAAGTCGTTCTTAAACTCGGATCTTAGGCTAGTGATTTCTCTTTGAATGTTGTCAAACCTAGCATCGTTCCCATTAGCGTATTCAACAAATTCATTTGGAAGATCTTTCAACGTTTGCAAACTTTTGTTGTTGTTTTGAAAATCATTTTGATTTTTGTTTGAAACTTGATTATTAGCCCCTTGATTACCATAGTTTCCCTTGTTGTAATTGTTTTTGAATCCAACTTGATTGTTTCGATAGTTGTTGTTAGCATTTTGATTTGAACCAAAACCCGGTGGAGTCAATTGATTAGAGCGGGTAACTTGACCATTTTGGTTGTAAGTTCCCGTGGCCGCGTAGGCACTCGAAGTGTTACTACCGTTGGTAATGCACTCGGAGAAATCATGACCTCCACCACAATACATACATGAAACCTCAACCGCTTTAGCCGTAGCGGGAGCACTTGGTTCTCCAACCTTGAATTCAATTAGAAGACCTTTAAGCTTATCAAAGATTTTGTTTTCCAAGTTCGCCTCAATCTGGCAAGCATCGATGGTAGTAGACAAAGAAGGTGAAGCCGAAGACGAAGCCTTACGAACACTAGACGTGCTACGAGGACTATACACCTTAGATATATTCTCAATTATCACCAAAGCTTCCTCAACCGTTTTACACAAAAAATTACCACCCGCGGCGGCATTTAGATTATCCCTTTCATGATCATTAAGTCCATTGTAAAACTTGTCAATTTGATGCAAGTCGGAAAAACCGTGATGAGGACACTCATGTAACATTTCCTTAAACCTATTCCAAGCCGTTGAAAAACTCTCATTAAATTCTTGTGAAAATTTTGAAATCTCGTTTTTCAAATGCGTAGTCTTAGAGGGCGGAAAAAATTGGTTAATTTAGACACGAGATCCTTCCACGTCAATATAGAATTGGGTGGCTCTTTCTCTAACCAAATTTTTGCGGGCCCCGCTAAGGAATACGGAAAAAGCATCATCTTAATCGAGTCATTAGCAACATCCTTAAATTTGCAAGTGGCGGTAAGACGATTGAATTGGCGGATATGGTTGTGCGGGTTGTCCTTTTCATCACCTCGGAATTTGGTGTTTTGGATCATCGACAACAAACCCATTTTCACTTCAAAATTCTCCGCAAGGATAGCGGGAATCACAATATCCTCTCCATAACCCTCGGTGGGTGCTTGAAGTAACTCCATCATAGTTCGATTCGCCATGGTTGGTTCTTCTTTTACAATGGGTTCGTCAATAAGAGACTCCTCACTAGAAAGATTAGGAGTAGGTGTTGACTCCTTTCGGTTTTTCGTTTACGTGCACGTCTTGCTTGATTACGAGTAAGCATAAACGTCACGTACAACGTGGGGGTGAGCAAAGAAGATTCTTTTTGGTGTTTTGTATTTTCCAATTTTTGTGGTTTTTGATTGTTTTTACTTTTTTTTTTGTGATTGTATTAAGTAGACCAAAATCTACAAATCTCCTCCTTAATAAAATCTCTTGATTAAAGAAGCCTCAAGGAATGAAAACGATCACGTGAAGTGAACGCCTTCGGTGACTTTAGAACGTTGGCGGAACACCAAAACGTTCAAGAGGGTTTTATCAAATAAAACCAAGAAAGTATATATGATACTTAATAATACTTTGGGCGGCAAAACCCTCGATTAGCTCTCAAAATCAAATACTCACAAGCAAGCGGGGAAATGAGGCGGCGCGAAGCACTTAAGAGCCTTTTTCCTTAGGGTATATTTTATAATACCCGCCTTATACCCACATTATAGTTCGTATTTTTCAAAATCGAGCTTCACGAAAGTATTTATCTATTTTTGCCTTTCTTTCTTGTTTGAGATTCGAATACAATGATTGGGTAATGACCTCCCAAGTCAAGGTTGTGTTTTCACACTTTTGGAGTACTTGTGAATTTTGTTCTACGTATACAATATAGTAATAGTATTCACACAAAAAACGAAAAACCGATAATACGTATTAGTAGAGTGCTACTAATACAATAGATATTATGGCTATATATAAAAACAACAATTTTCAAATCAAAACACAACACGCCTCCCCTGCAGCGGCGCCAAAAATGATAGTTGTAAATTTACCACTTGTTTAGGAAAACAAGGTAATTAGGGCAAAGTATTAACAAGTGACTTAGGAAAATCACAAGTTATGACCCAAAGTGGGGATCGTTCTCAAGGAGGCTTGGTGTGTGTGTAATGAGATGATTAATTATGTGATTATATTGTTATGAGAAAGAAAAAGTAGAAAGGGAATAAGAAGAGAATGGCGGTTACGATGACGGATTAAACTAAGACGAAAAGGTCGTACACGTAAAACCGTAAAAGCACCAAATTTAAACATTTACCCTAAAAATTCCTAGAAAATTGCAATAAATCCTAAATAATGTATTAAGAGTTTACAAAAAATCAAAAATCACCCAAACCTTTTATTTAATTAAATAATGATTTTTTAATGCTAATTAAAGCCCTAAAAATCAATTTAATTAACAAAAAGCCCAAAATGAGTTTTATCACTTTGTAAACCTATAAAATGACCTAACTTAATTCAAAACTATTTTTTGAAAATTTTAAAATTAATTAAAACTATTTAAAAACAATTAAAAACAATTAAAAACTATTAAAACTTAGAATAATTATAAAAATTAATCTAAGAACAATAAAAATATTCTAAAAGTTGTAAAATCCTAACTTAATGTATTTAACCTAAGAAAAATATAAAAACTTGAAAAATCTAAATTTTAATTTTTAATAATAAAATAATATTAAAAATCCAAAATTTATAAAAAATTCTAAAAACATGCAAACTAGCTTAATTTAACCTAAATAAATAGAGAATGAAGTTGAAATTACAAAAATACCCAAAATGGGCCTCCAGATGGGCCAAAAGTCCAAACAGTCACCTTAATGGGCCAAAATAAGCCCAATAAGAAAAATGTTGTCCAAATAAGCCCAAAAGCTCCTATCTGACTCAAAATTTGATTTTAAACACAACTTTTCAAAGGCCCAAAAGCTGAAAATGTGAAATAGACTGACTTATACCAAACAGCTTATTCTTAATGGGCTTTTTGGCCCATTAAGCTATAAGCTGATGCCATAAGCTCAAATTAGACACACAAGCTTCTTTTGAGTTGCTTAAGACTTCTGTAAAAAGAAATTTGGAATAAGCCAAAGGAATAAGCCTGAAAATGCAAAAAGCAATCTACACAAAACGACAAAATAGTCGTTTTCGAGTTCTAGGCTATCCCAAGAGTTGATTCAAGTTTCTAAAGCTTTAAAATGACTTAACTAAGCTTAATCAACAAAAAGTTTTCAAATAAGTTCACTCAATAAGCTGAAAGAAGCAAATAAGCACTTATGAAAAAGTCAAATGAGTTGGTTTTCTAGCAAAAAGTCAAAGTCAAAGTCTAATAAGCTCCAGTTCAAACAAATGGGTCAAATAAGGAAGATTGATCACAAAAAATAAGTTGTTGCAGGTCTGGATAAGCCAAAATGGCTAATTGATAAGCTAACTAAAAAATTGCACTAGCAGGGGCTAGTTTTGGGTATTGAGCAGTGGAAACTTTTTCCACTGCTTGACTTCTTGACTTTTTTGTCTTTAGTGACTTTTTTGGAGATTCAAGTTACACAAAGGCACCCAAATGATCAGTGGATCAAGAGGAGTCAAATACAACAAAGAAATCACAATCAACAACAGTCAATTTGTACAGTTAATTCAATCAATCACCATATATGCACCAGACATGAACAAATAAGCAGTTGAGGTTCAATAAGCACTTATAGCATAATTCAGCCAGCCAAACTTAACCAAATGCATACACAAGCAATAACAAACTTAAATAAGCAAGTCTAAACAGGTTTCATGCACTGATTTAAAGTATTGAGCAAGATTCAAGCACTTAGAGTTACTGATGAACACTAAAACATGCAGTTTTTACTTTTGTTGATGCAATTGACCAACAAGCCAAATTTAATCACTCAGATCTATCACATATGTTATATAAATGATGTTTTAACAACTTTTAACCCTAAGCATGCATAAATTGTAGATTTTACCAAAATCTTAGGTCAAAAATAGTTAAAATCAACTAGATATAGCACAATGTTTGATTTGAGGTTTCAAACCCAAAAACTTGCAGCAATATGCACTCAACCAAGCCAATAACAGATAACAAGCACAAACACAAACTTCTAACCACTCAATAACAACTTATGATCTATAACAAGTAATCCCAAACACCCCTTTAAATTTTCAAATCACAGTTTTTCAAATCAAAAGTGTATTTCAAGACCACCCAAGCCCAAATAAGCACAATAACAAGTAATATATGCATATTTAAGCAAGATTAGACCATAAAATCAGCAAGAACACAAGTAGCACACAAATTCACCAAAAATCAAGATTTTAACATATTTTGGGTAGAAAGGTGTGTACCTCATGGATGTACATCCACACCCACGGATTTTGAGCTTATGTACTAGCAAGAACAAGTACAAGCTTCCACAAACAACCCTGCTAAGAATCAACAAGGTTAAGAGCATAATATGAAAATCAGAAAAATGGAAAATTCTTTATTAATGCAACCTTAGTTCCCCACACTTGATTATCCCCAAGTTATAAGCTTCACCACACCTTGATAACTCAATATCAGGATGCTATGATCAGCCTTATAGCCCAAGAATTCCAAGGTTTGAACTAGACTTAGCAAAATATTAAGAAAAGTGGAAAATGTGCAAACTTTTGCAAACTCCTTTTGAAAACAGGTTTAAGATTCAAGAACTGGTAAACATTAACAACAATAAACAGATATTAAGAGTGGCACTTGAGTTTTCTTCACCAAATTCAAACACATTTCATTAATATGAATATGAGATTTACAGATTTGTGAACCAAGGAAAATTCAAGAGCAAATGTAAATGTGAGACCCTATACCCTTTATATAGAGGGTGTACAAGGTCTTTGTAACCTAAAAATCTAAAAACCCTAAGCATGTATTCTTCTAGAAATGCCCCTTGTCTTGTTTTGAACTTTGAAGATCATGTGACTTTGTTTGGCGTCTTGTTGTAGCTGGCAAGGTAAAAGTTGATCAAAGGGTGTAAAATAAGCTTAAGATGAAAGCTGGATTATGAAATGTTGGATGACTGTCCAAAATTTGGCAGTATGCACAAAGGTGAAGAGTAGGGGAATCTTGTGAGCTGGGTGATGATGTGGCACAAGATATTAAGGTTGGGATGTGATCATTAGCACCTTAATCATAAATTTGCACAACCTTGGGGTTTAATTTTAAGTAAATAACAAATCCCTAATTGTGTTCTTAAATGAATAGTGGAGGTGTTTAATCCGTTTTTGGTTTGGATTAAGTTTAAAAAGGTGTTAATGGCGCCAAGATTAAACAAATATAAACCGGGTTTAGGGGATGGGTGAGGTGGATGAATGGTGAGTTCTGATTGGTTGTGGGGTGTTAGTGGGGCACGTGTCAAGTGCTGGTAGGTCTAGGTAAGTATTGTTGTCTGCCCCTTTTGGTCCCTTAACTCCCTTCTTTCTTTCACTTTGTAAATAAACATAACACAATCCGTTTTCCTTTGTAAATGAAGTTTCAAACTTCATACTTTTGCCCCAAAAAGTTTTGTAAAGTGAATTCAGGGGTATTTCTTGCCATTTCTTGATTCTTGAAAGACTAATTTGGTATTTTCTTCAAGGATTATGGTCTTAACTTGTTTGTTTGACTTCTTGGAGGACTGAAATTTCCAAGTCATGATTAATGAGGGACCATTTTTGCCATTTCTTCAAAGTCAAGGGTCCTTTTGGTAATTTTGATATTTTCAAAGGACCAAACTTGTAATTTCTTGTAACTTGGAGTCCTTCTTGGTATATTTGACTTTGAGGATGATAATATTGACAATTTAGCTTTGTTGAGGGACTAAAATGGCCAATTCTTCAAAGTGGAGCGCCCTTTTAGTAATTTTGACAAACTTTAAGGACCAATCTTGTAATTATGAAGATACAAGGGTATAAAGTGTGAATTCTTCAATATTGGAGGTCCCTTCTTCATAAATCTTTAAATCTTCAAGGGTTTTCTTTGGAAAATTCTTCATTAGGGCTTGGTTTAATGTGCGGCTTCGTTTCCCGTGTTCGTTTTTGCATGATTCTTGTGATCTTTTGTCATTTTCTCAATATCTGTACCTAAAATACACAAGCAACAAACACAAGCATATATTTGGGTATTTTCATGATATTTAATGCATTTTAAGCCCTTTTTGGACGATGAGACTATGTATAAAAGTAGTCTCATCACTAGGGTCTAGTGTGTACTCGAAGATCGACTTGAGATCGGGTTATCACCAACTGAGAGTTAGAGAGGAAGATGTTCCTATAACGGCTTTCCGTACTCGATATGGACATTTTGAATTCCAAGTGATGCCTTTTGGATTAACGAATGCGCCTGCCGTATTCATGGATCTTATGAATCGCGTGTGTAAGCCGTATTTGGATAAGTTTGTCATAGTGTTCATTGATGATATTCTTATCTACTCCAAAAGCAAGAAGGAGCATGAGAAGCACTTGAGGACGATTTTGGATTTATTGAAGAAATAGGAGCTTTATGCCAAGTTTTCGAAGTGTGAATTTTGGTTGGAATCTGTGCAGTTTCTTGGGCATGTGATTGACAACAAAGGTGTTCGTGTAGATCCTGCCAAGCTTGAAGCTATCAAAGATTGGTCGGTACCAACAACGCCGCCCGAATTTCGTCAATTTCTAGGTTTAGCGGGATATTATCGAAGGTTTATCGAAGGATTTTTGTTTATCGCTAAGTCTTTGACTAAGTTGACTGAGAAGAATAGAGAGTTTGTGTGGGGACAAGTTGAAGAGACCGCTTTCTAAACTCTTAATAAAAGCTGTGTATGCACCGATTTTGTCGTTACCTAAAGGATCTGAAGATTTCATGGTCTATTGTGATGCGTCTCACAAGGGCTATGGAGCGGTATTGATGCAGCGTGAGAAGGTGATCGCTTATGCGTCAAGACAACTGAGAAAGCATGAAGAGAACTATACGACTCATGACTTGGAACTTGGAGTTGTTTTGCTTTGAAGTTGTGGAGACATTATTTGTATGGAACCAAGTGTGTGGTGTTTACTGACCACAAGAGTTTACAACATATATTGGATCAAAAAGAGTTGAATATACAACAATGGAGATGGGTTGAGTTACTGAGTGATTATGACCGCGAGATTCGTTACCACCCTGGTAAAGCTAATGTGGTAGCTGACGCGCTTAGTATGAAGGAAAGGGAAAAGCCGCTGAGAGTTAGGGCTTCGGTGATGACTGAAAATGTTGACTTGACAGAGTTGATATTGAAAGCTCAAGCCAATGGTTTGTTGAGGAAGAATGTTGAGAAAGAGAATTTGGGAAGAATGATGAAGCCGTTGTTTGAAGTAAGGTCGAGTGGGATGAGATATTTTGATAATAGAATCTGGTTACCTTTGTGTCCACCTGAGAAAGGAGCACAAGGAGTGCGAGATTTGGTGATGAATGAATCCCACAAGAGAAGTATTCGATACATCTTGGATCGGATAAGATGTATCATGATTTGAATAAAGTGTATTGGTGGCCGAATATGAAGGCAAATATTGCGCTACGTTAGTAAGTGTTTAACTTGTGTGAAGGTCAAGGCTGAACACAAGAGACCGTCCGGATTATTGGTTCAACCTGAGATTCCTGAATGGAAGTGGGAGAAGATCGCTATGGATTTCGTAACAGTTTTACCTAGAACTACTAATGGTTGTGATATGATATGGGTGATTGTGGATAGATTGACTAAATCTGCACACTTTTTGCCTATGAAGAAGGTGGATAGTATGGGGAAACTTGTCCAGGTGTATGTGAAAGAGATTTTTGTCATCATGGAGTGCCGTTGTCGATTATCTCGGATCTTGACAATCGATTTACTTCAGAATTTTGGAGATCTCTTCAACGTGTTATGGGCATCGAGTTGAGTTTGAGTACTGCTTATCATCCCGAAACCGATGGCCAAAGTGAAAGGACTATACAAACGTTAGAGGACATGCTCCGAGCGTGTGTGATAGACTTTGGTGGTAGTTGGGAGCGTCATGTGCCTTTAGTAGAATTTTCATATAACAACAGATATCAAGCGAGTACTAAGGCTGGATCGTTTGAATCGTTGTATGGACGTAAGTGTAGATCTCCAGTGTGTTGGAGCGAAGTAGGGGAAAGTCAACTGACTGGACCTGAAATGATTTTTGAGACGACCGAGAAGATTGTGCAAATCAAGAATCGATTATTAGTTGCAAGAAGCCGACAGAAGAGTTATGCCGATAATCATAGGAAACCTTTGGAATTTGAGATTGGAGACATGGTTATGCTTAAGGTATCGTCATGGAAAGGTGTGATTCGTTTTGGGAAGAGAGGAAAGTTGAGTCCGAGGTATATTGGACCTTTCAAGATCATTGAACAAATTGGACCGGTTGCTTATAAATTGGAGTTGCCAGTTGAGCTTAGTGCTATTCATAACATGTTTCACGTGTCGAACTTGAAGAAATGTTTGGCGGACCAAGAATTGGTGATTCCTTTGGATGAGATACGACTTGACGATAAGTTGCATTTTTTTAGGAACCAGTGGAGATTATGGATCGAGAGGTTAAGAAGCTGAAGCATAGTAGGATTCCGATTGTGAAGGTACGATGTAATTCTAGACGTGGACCGGAATTCACGTGGGAGCGTGAGGATTTCTTCAAAAAGAAGTACCCTCATTTGTTCTAGTGGTACGAAATGCAAGCATAAGAGGAGGCGAATGCCGGGACGTGGTTCTCTTAAGGAGGGGAGGATGTAACACCCCAAAAACTGAGGTCATTATTTAATCCTATTTTACGTATATTTTTGAAATTTTTGAGAATTTTTATCGTGGAATTATTTGACGGTTTAAGTTGAAACCCATAAACGAGGCTAAATTTCTATGTTTGACGATTTAAGAAGAATGGATAGTGAACGCGACACCGACGGATGCCCAAAATTTATATTTTATCATCGATTGATCGATATTCGAATTTTCGAAATTCTTATTTTTATTTACGTGTTAAGTCGATTCGGAACCATTTTTATTTTATTTGGTGTGAGTATAGGCATATAAATATGTTTTAGGAAGCCGGGACGAATCCCGACTCCCGCAAAAATTCAAAACCGACTAGTGAGTCGATTCCCGCTCTTTAGAAACTAGTTTTGCCTAAAAGGCCAAAAGATAGCCAAAATTGCCACTTTGGTCCCTCAAAGTTTACAAAAGGAAACACCACAACTCACACACTCATTTTTCTTTCAAAAAATTTTCACCCCTCCCTTCTTTTCTCTCTTTGACCGTCGGCCACCCACCAAGCCACCACCGCCATCCATTTTTTTTAGTTTTTGATAAAACTAATAAAAGACCCACTCTTATAATCCCATTGTAAGTCTTTTTATTCATTTAAATCCAACATGCGTCAAATTTATTTTTCCAAAAATTTAAGATTTTTAAAAATGGGGTTTTGATCTAATTAAACCATATACATGTTTAGATTACATGTTTGTGATGATAATTGACTATAAAAACTAGATGGAAAAATATTTTTCTTGGTGTTTTTGTTTCTCAAAACCCACGTCCCATATGGGGTGGTGTTTGATTTTTGGTTTTGATCATAATTTGTTATGGATATGTGTTTGTCATCATGTTTTTGATGTTTGCAATAAATTAAATCATATTGCATGCGTAGTTTTTGAAATGGGTTTTTGTGAATGATTGTTCATCCAAGTGATATAGGATGTTTAGGATGTTTTAGATTATTTATAGGATGTTAGAATAGGTCTATGAATAGTTAGAAATGATTTGAATGGTGATTTATTATGAGTTTTAAAGTGTCATTTTTAATTACAAAGTTAAGGCTAGTTTTAGTGGTCTTAAGTTTAAGTCCAGGTCTTAAGGATTAGATGTAGTTGTAGAGCTTCTTTTTATCTTCTTTTCGATATAAGATAGAGCTTTTAACTCCAAACGAGTCAAAAGTTATGTTAGTTTGAAGTTTTCGTGTATCGGGAGATGAAAGTCGACATAATCCGAAATTGTGTCCGATTTTAGGTCAAATCTCGGCGACTATAACTGGAGTTTTAAAAATGGTTGAGAGTTGTTCTTTAGCTCTAAACCTGGGTTTTTGAGTCTACTTTTAGACTTAGGAGTCAAATTTACAAGTGGTATATTTTAAATGAGTCAAAAAGGTCTTACAACGTGAAGGTACAAAACTGTCTGAAAATTTGAGTTTAGTAATTTGACGAGCAGTGAGTCTTAGAAGTGAGAACTTTTTATAAAATTTAATATGGACTTTCTACAGGTTACAAATGAATTTTACAAATTTTCTCATAATTTATGGTGATGTTTAAGTATAGGAAAACAGCCCGTACATTTGGTATGTACCGGCAGAATTGTAAAATGAGTAATACTTTTAGTAAAGTAGAAAAATGGTACGAGTCTAGTAATTATCACTTGTTCGGATTTTGGCGTGAGTTTATAGAAGTCACGGTTGACTTTATTTGATTTTATTCAGTACCTAATAATATATAAATGAGTTGACTCATTACGCGTTTATTCGCTAGGTGTTGTGATCGAATTTCCCAGGCATCCTCATCGTCGATGATCGTCTTCCAATACTTTGACTAATACTTCTACATACGGTGAGTCTATAGCCTCGCTCGTTACTTATTTCAAAAGTTTTTACCCGCTAGGGCGATACATGCTATTTAAATGAAAATGAACATAAGTCATTAATGATTGTTGGACCCGAATGTTGCCTTGAATTGTGTTGAGTATCTAGTTGCAAAAGTCCCTAATTTCATGAACCGTTAATTATTTGTCCTGTTCTTGTGTGAATTGGAAAAATCCGCTTATACAATTTGTGGTACTACGGGGTTGACGACCCAATTTGATACGAGAGTTGTACATTGAGTATCCTCTGCGTGTGGATATTTTGTATAAGAAATAAGGTATAATTGCAATTGATGCCTTTAGAAGGGGCACTGGTTTCAATGTGATCATGCCGGTCTACGGACGCGGGTGATTAAGTTAACGGATCGGTGTCATGAGCTTAAACACAATTATTAGCTATTGCTAAAGATAATAACCTTGAATAATAGATTGTTTGATCGACAACTCTATGAATGATCGTGGAATGACTTTTATACACTTATGTTCAAATGTGATTGTAAAACCTATAGATTTCGCTCAATATTATTTGTTGACCCTTTTAAGCATGTGTTTCAAGTAATCGAGGCTAGGATGTGGCAGAGCATGCAAGGGAATATTGTTTTGGCTTTTGTGGTCTATTTGGTTTCCTCCCTTTTTATTCAAACAATTAAGTCTTATTTTGTTTAAAGTGTATGAACATGGTAATTTGGTTGAGATTCAGTGGGGACCTAAACGCGACTCTGTTATAACTTTTTGGGTTGGAAAATTACTTAGACTTTGTTGTTGTACATTGTTATTAATGTAAATTTTTTTCAACGTTTCTTTTGAGTCGTTCAATATAGCTAGTGTGTGAATGATAACTGCTTAGCACCCAAATATTGTATTTCCGCTGCGCATATGATTTGGGGGTGTTAAATCAATACATTATCTATCGATTTCTTCACTCCAAATAAATTTGTATTGAAATGGTGGCACTCCTCTCCAGCCTCCGATCACTAAAATCCAAAATGCAGGATCGAGTCTAGAGCCATTTGAGATCATCAAATATCTCATTAGGACACACTTCCATATTTCCTTGCTTCTTCACACTCTGTGAAAAGTAAGAAAGATATTTAGAGTCTACGCAAAATCTTCATGATCTTGCCTGATCATCTGACTAATACAAAAGTATTTACAGTGAAGATGGAAATCCTTCTTGAGTAAACATCAAAAAGCTCATGATAGGTGACTTGTATGATTCTTTATGAATCAAACTTGTGATAACTGGAAAGCAACAGTGGTTAAATTCTTAATTGAATTCAAACTCGTTCCAGGGGCACTACGCTAAATCTCAGTGATCTTGCCAGAACATTCAGAGTAATACAATGTTGTATTTACAGTGACGAATGGAAATCCTTCTAGTGTTAACATCAAATAGCACTTGGTAGGTAACTTGCAAGATTCTATATGAATCAAGTTCGTGACAACTGGAAAGAAACGATGGTGCGGCTCGTAATTGAATTTCACTTATTTTAGGTATATGAATTGACGACTTCAATCATACGGATAATTTTATCCAAGTGGTTCACTCTTTACGTTCGCATTGGGCTTTGGACGGTCGAGTAAAGAGAACGGGGTTACCCCCGAAATCTTGTAAAGGAGGTTCTTAATTGAAACTACCTGCCACAAGTACGATATTTTATATATCGTCCAACGTTCTTCACCGACCGGAGGAAAACTGCTACCTAATTAGGTTGAAATGGTCAAAGCCATTTCATCCGTGTATATGTTTTGTTGCTAACTATCTTATGCAGCGTAACAAGACGGTGGCATTGCGGTGTCCGAAAAGAAGTCATACTCGCATGCTTATACTTTCTGCACTTAATACTTCAACAAATTCAAGAAATTCTAAAAGTAAAGTCTTCCGTTGTATCAAAATCTGAAGCTTTCAAGAATTTATAAAGGTATAAGTATGTGGAACATGAAGTCACGAGGGGGCGAATATCACAAGTGATGAATGCACAAGGTCAAGGAAAATGAACAAGTTAAAGACTAAAGTCAAAGATCACATCAGAACATTCACAAGAACAAGATCGAAGACTCAAGCATAGTATGCTAGGTTTAAGATTTTGTAAAATGGCATGACCTCCCTTAGGGGGAGATTGTTAGAAATGCGAAATTCCAAAGAAAGTCTCGGTCACATCATAGTTAGCATAGCTAGCTAAAGATCACGAGCTATAGACTATTTAAGACTTTGTCTCTTGGAGCGACCTCCCTTAGGGGGAGATTGTTGGAAATACGTTTTTACGTATTTAGGAAGGATCGGTCACTCCAACGAGATACATCTAGTATGGGCTCGTGATCTAGTAGTTTAACATATAACCTACAAAGCCCACATGTATGGTGAGCTATATATACCCCCTATCATGTTAGAAGGGGTTGGTTCTCACAATTTCATTATTCTCTCCAACCTCTCTCTACTATCTCTCTCTCTCTTTAGATCATTCCAAGGTTTAGATAATCCAAGGATTACGTAGACCTACAAGTTTGAAAAGGCTAGTGAATTTTTAGAAAAGTGTATTAGTGAGCAAAGAAACCCTAAAGACATGTCAGAGATTGACATGAATGCTAAGGAGTATGCTGCTGTTTCACCTCCTCTTGGTGATTTTTATGGGGTTTCTAGGGAAAAGACTTGTCATGGACTAGTATTCCAAAATTCCAAGAAAATATATGCTAATCCTTTCCTCTTCGTTAAAATAGGTCTATTAAGTGAAGAGTCTAGTGATGTCAAGCCCATTAAACTGACTAATCCTATAGATGTCAAAACTGTTAACCTTGGCTCTCCTACAAAAGTAAATCTAGTGTTAAATATTCAGAGTTGTATAGGAAACCTAGATCACCTATAAGCCAAGGAAGTGTGATTGGGATGGGTTTTAATCAGTCTAGACCTAGGTTTTTGTCTAAAAAGGCTTGTTATAGTTGTGGGAGATTTACACATCAGTCATATAACTGTGTCAGTGGATACAATCTATCCGCTGATAATAGCTCACCCACTATTGACCATCGACCTTTTGTCCACCCTAGACCACAAGCCTCTAGACCATCTCTTTTCTTCTCCAAGGCAGTTAATACCCATGGCCAAAGACCCTTTCAAAAGACCAACACTTATTCTAACAAACAGTGGGTTCCTGTAGCAAACCATAATCTAGCCGTTGACAGGAACAATCTATCCACTGACAAGGCTAGACAAGCCGCTGACAACCCTAGATTTGTTATGATCATACCAAAGCTAGTCGCTGTCAGACCTTATGTTAGATCATATGCAAACAGATATTTGGGACACAAGGTCAAGGGTCTAGGGCATCATCCCACTTAACTTGGAAACCTAAACAAGAGAAAAACTCTAATTTTAATGATGTTTGAATGACCTATAATAGATTTAAATATTTTGAGAAGGTCACCATTAAACCTATTGGAACTAATTGGGTGTTTATGTCACAAAGGGATGAACAAGGATTTGTGGTAAAGAATAAGACCACTCTAGTTGAACAACTAGATAGATCTAAGACTGAAAAGGCTTGGATCTCCAAAGAAAATTAATTTGTTTTCTTTATGAGCAGAGTATCTAAAGGCAGGTTAATGATCAATGCTATTGGGATAGTGGATGCTCAAGGAACATGCATTGTTGGTCTTTCCACTATTATTATTTTTATCCACTGACATGTTATCTGTACCCACTGTCATGGGAAATGTAGCCTCTATTGGTGTGTTTTTATGGTTTTTGTCTAACTATGCAGGAAAGTGGAGCTACATTAGGATGGATACAGAGTTGCAAACTTTTTTTATGATGGTTGCAATGTTTACATTCCTATCTTGAAATAAAATTTTGCTTCTTTACATATAATGATTTGTATGCTTCTGTTAAGGGGAGGTAAACCTTTACGATTTTTGGGTACTCTTAGAACACTCTTATCAAAATTCTAGATTGTGTCCACTGGTGAGTGGAGGTTAGAAATAGTGAAGACTTTTCCTTATGGAATTGTGGGAATTTCTAAACCCTGAGGCACTATAGCATGTATGTTTTCTTTTAAGCATGCATGCTGCCAAGACTTTGTAACCTCGATTTGGGAATGGTCGATTGGGAGACTATGGGTATATACTTGGGTTACCTGGGGAGTTACAAAGGTTTTACATGAATTAACTTTCTCTTTGGGGCATTTTTGAACAAAGGACTCTAGAGTTCATCCGTGTCTATAATACTTTTGTATGCGTGTATGCATGAAAAGTGTTTGTCACTCTTGCTTATTAGAGTCTAGTCAATTTACTTAGAATTATTACCTTTGTTTGTGTTTTAACTAAGGTTTTCTACATTCTCAAGTCCATTTTATGCTATGACATCCTAGCTGGTGTCATTTATAAATTGCTTTATAGACCCAATACATTTCATCAACCACTTTTCAAATTTTGGCATATCTGAAAGCCTAAAGATCATTGCGATATTTTCCTTGGTGATTCACATCTAGTAGCAGCGGAGATCACTTTCACAAGGGTGGATGATGTTATGGAGATGGTTGGGACTATTGGCACTAGCTTTTATGTAGGTCAAGTCAGTCTTATCATCAGTAAGTCTATCCCCATGTCCTATGAATCAACATTGAGGATTCATTCCCGAATGTGGATGAGGGCAGTAAGAAACTTTTTGACATTCATGGAATTGACGACTTTCTGTATTTTCTTGCAAAAGTAACATACAGTACTTGTACCAACTGTCACGCATTAAGGTCTTGAACTCACTTAGTTGAGGGAGAGACTTGTTGTTTTGGAAGCTGCTGGGAAGCCAAGGAGGACATTCATGGTTCCGTCCTTTGATATTGATCTTGGAGATGAGTCTTAAAAAGGGGAGGATAAGCAATTGAATTTGAGTGACAAAAGTTATAAAGAAGGTTCCAAAGACTCTACAGAATGTTATTAAGAAGTAGTTAGACTCGATGGACATGAAAGAAGTTTATTGCTATGACATAAGATGTATAGCAGAAGATGATTAAGTACAAAGTAGAAGGTCGACTACACCAGTGATATGAGTGTTGACTTTTCGCGTTTCATTCACACTCAAATTCAGGGATAGATCATGTTTATAAGAATCCTCTCTATATATTTTGTTTTATTCAGAAACTTGATAGTTAAGTATAAATACCAAGTTTAGGGGAGGATTGTTGGTAATAAAATTGACCAAGTCCCTAGCCGCTGACAAAGAGGATTCTAGACGCTAACAAACGGAAAGAAGCCACTGACAAAGAGAATCATAGCCACCGAAAGATTACATTAACTGTGAAGATCAACACGT
This sequence comes from Glebionis coronaria, assembly GCA_025667525.1. Taxonomy (NCBI): domain Eukaryota; kingdom Viridiplantae; phylum Streptophyta; class Magnoliopsida; order Asterales; family Asteraceae; genus Glebionis; species Glebionis coronaria. The sequence continues at coordinate 357,431,778 of CM046880.1, forward strand.
TTTGTTTATAAAAAAAGAGATAGTCAAAACACAAAGACAATGAATAAATCTGCCAATGATGAATTCTTCAAGCTGGTGGACAAAATCTGAAGATAAGAATTCAGAATATATTCTTAATATTTAAAAGATATAATCAAATAAGTTATTTTTCTATGTTTATCTTATATCTCTTCCTAAAATAGTTGATCTTAGCTTTTTGTACAATGCTCCTTAGTGTATAAAAGGAGGCCTTAGGGTTAGACATATGACACACTTTTCACACACTTTTCATACACTTTTCTATTCACTTTGATATATCAATTGATTGAAAGTTTGATAATCGTCTTGTTACTTTAACTTTATTCTAAGTATTAGTTTCCGCATAATACTTAGATTGTCGAATACACAAAGTTTCTCTACGTATTACTCTTGATTTATCTCGATAATACAAAGCTAATCGATCTAAGTTTAGGATCAACACATTTCTGTTGAACATGAAATACTTAGAGTATTTTATATTCAAATCCTAGAGTTGCTTTACTGTCAGTAAATACTGACCCAACACAACAATACTCCCATTTTTTGAGTGTTCATATGTAGAAACATACATAATAACAATCATTATATATGTTCAGAGATCTTCACAATTGTGATTTAAAATAAGTATTCTCAAAATTCCAAAGATCACGCCTAGTAGAATTTTATGAAAACTATGCCTAGATAATAAGTATGATCGTCATATCTTGAGGCATGATTTTTCAACTAGGGTTATCATGCATTGATCTATTAGTATTTGGACAAAGGATATTGTCAAGAAATATTTATTTTATGAATTGAAGTATTTGATATGTTTGGTTTTCATTTATATTTATTGGTCCTATTTTTGCATGTTTAAACCCTTGAATAATATGTTATTCTAAATAGTTTATGTCGATCATTTATATGGGAATATAATTGAATTAATACATATTTGAGAGATGGTTATATTCGTAGAATAGGTAAGAACGGTTTACTAACTCACACAATATTCAAAGGTATTTATATTGGACATCTCCTACTAACAAGTCAATCACTTTATGGATCATCGTCATTAAGTAAAACTTATAAATGATTTACATTACTAACTCCTTTGACTTGAGATGCAAGCAGGTCTTACATATGTTCATGGTACTTTTTGCTATAGTTCTAACGCTATCCTTAACAAGGTAGTAATAAAGGCTATAATTATGTGTATCTTGAAGCATGTGAGAGGCACGTGTAGTTAAGAAAGAATTTGTTCCTTCAACTAGGTTTAAAGAATAATGCTACTGGCTCCTCGTTTAATTAATCAGATGTGTGTAAGGCTGTACCTAATGGTAATCTAGATTTATCTCGATTAGATTGGTAATCTTGATTCAGTTATGTAATACGAGACACATAATAGTTAAAATAGAATGACTTCGATACATATCAATTATTAACATGACATTTGAGAAACAAAGGAATTGTAAATGTTTGAAGTCATTTAAATGTATTTTATAGAAAACTACATTCGAGAGTTTTCGGGAGCATTGACGTGTTGCTAGACGCTGCCAATGTTATTATATTATATTATTGTGCATATCCAAGTGGGAGCAAAAGGAATATGTACATGAAATAATATATGTCCGGAAGTCGTCTCGAGCCTAAGGAGACTGATAGGTGTGTAAACACCCATCCTTTTTACCACTTAATTACAATAATAACCGAGCCAAAACGTGTATTTTATATCATTTATGTCGGAATTATGCGTGGTTTGTGTTTTTGTTGTGATTTAGGACGAAAAGGTGAAAAGTGGAGAAAACACGGGCATTCACGGGCTTTTATCGAAGAAAAAGACGAAAGATGAAGTCAAGAAGTCAAGAGTGCAAAAAGAACGGAAGTCCAAGACCAATTCTGAAGATTTATCGAAGAAAAAGTCAAAAGACGGAAGTTTACTTAAAGCCGAAGAACTCAAGTCTTATTTATGAAGAAAATTCAAAGACAAGTTCAAAGAAATCCTGAGACAAATCCATTAAAGTCCAAGATTAACAAAAGATTAAGAAGAGAAGGACTTAAGTGTGCAATTAAGGAAAAGATGAAAGAGGGAGGAAGCTTCCTAAGCACCCCTTAATCTCCCCTATAAATAGATTAGGATTTTCATTCATTAGTTTTTGTTGGATAGCTTGACAAACTATTTATTCCATTTTACTTTCCTGCACCTTTAAATTCATGTCCATTTAATTACTTGTCAAATTTAAATACTTGTCTTGCACCTTAAATACCTTTAATTTTAAGTAAGTTTCCATTTAATTCTTGGCAATCTTTATCTTTATTGTTCATCTCCTATCTACCCTTCTTTGATCTTTGATTTTTATGATTATTATTCATGTTCATGTTTATGTTCTTGTGTTTTAATTTTGATTAAAGTGGGTTTTGATTATTTTGATTAGTTTTGTTAGTTTGATTGTTTTAGATTGATTGTTTATGATTAATAGATGTTTATTCATTAATTTGATTTAATCTTGTGGTTGATTTTGTTTAGTTTTTATTAGATACGTGTATATCTTGGTTCCTTGTTCTTCGTGTGTCTGTTACTGTATTCCCAGGTACTGTTCTTCCCCAGTTATTCCGAGTGAAGGATTTTGTGCAAGTATATTCCGGATCAGCAAGTTCATCCGGAATAATTTATTATTCCGGATCAAGTGTTCTATTCGGAATAACCTAACATTCCGGATCAAGGGTTAGCAAAAGGTTCATCCGGAATATCCAATATTCCGGATCAAGGAAATTATTCCGGATCAACAGAATATTCCGGATCAACAGAACATTCCGGATCAACTGAACATTCCGAATCAAGATATTCCGGATCAAGGCATTATTCCGAATCAAGGGCTTCCATCCGGAATAAGTGACATATTCCGGATCAAGGAGTTCTATTCGGAACATTATTCCGAATCAGCAACATTCCGAATCAATGTCCAACATTCCGAATCAAGACTTTATTCCGGATAAGTGACATATTCCGGATAAAGGATTTATTCCGGATCAAGGTTTTGGGTAAATATTCCGAGTGAAGAAAAACATTCCGAATGAAGGTGACATTTCGGATGAATGTTTATTCCGAATGAGGGTATTATTCCGGATGAGCTGTTTTCAGGTTATTCCTAGTTTCTGTTTTTAATTTTCTGCTTTTAATTTTCAAGCTTTACTTTTCCCGCCTTTTTACTTAATTGCACTTTAAGTTTATTTGCCTTAGATTTATTTTAGCCTTGCCTTAGTTTTAAGTTTTAGTTGCGTTTTAAGTTTGCCTTAGTTAGTTTTAAGTTTGCGTTATTTTATTTTAGTGCCTTTTAATTTTCGTCACGCTTTTAAATACTTGTAGTTTACTTTAAATTAGATTTAGATTTAAATTAAAGTCATTTACTTTACTTGTTTTGCACTTTTAATATACTACAACGACACAACTTTTGTTTCACCAAAGAACGACTGAGTCGCATAGTTAAACCAGATCAATTCGATTAGACCACTACTTCGAACTTTAATTTTTATACGGGCATAAGCCATGTATCAAATGGCACCGCTGTCGGCTCTTTTCGTAAAGATTAACGGTTTTCTGTGAGAGACGCGTTGCTTTTTGGGATCCGTTCATTTGTGAGCGTTATTTTCTTGCTTAAAATTTTCAAAAAAACCATCAAAATTAAAAATTGTTAAAAATCCATAAAAATTAAAAATTTCAAAAATCCAAAAAGATTTTATTTTTTTGTGTATATATATTGTCTTTGCGTTTAGTATTGTTTTCTTTTGTCTTTGTAGGTGTATGCGTACTAGATCTTCTAATTATCAAGAGCCCGAGACTCGAGAAGATTTAAGTATGGCAGGTGTTAACAACAACAATAATCTACCGCACCTCAATAATAACAACAATAATGTTCATCCACAGCCCGATCTTCGGACAATGGAGGAGCTTTGTCAACCTACCATGTTTGGACGAGGAGGACCGATTGCGCCGATGAAAATCAAGGCTCCTGAGTTTTCGTTGAAGCACCACATGATTCAGCAAGTGCAAACTAATCCATTCGCCGGAATGCCTGATGATGATGCCAACAAACACCTCGACAAGTTCATTACAATCACTCAAAGCATGAAGTTGCCCGGTGCCACAATGGATGTCCTTCGCCTACAACTCTTTCCACATAATTTATCACATCACGCCGAGAAATGGTTTGACCGTCTCCCGAAGAATTCTATTCATACTTGGGATGACATCACTCAACGCTTTTTGTCGCGCTACTTTCCACCATCCACGGTCACTAGCCTTCGCAATCAAATCAGCGGTTTCATGCAAGACCCCGATGAATCTCTTTTTGATGCTTGGGAAAGATATAATGTCTTGATCGATCGTTGTCCAAACCACAACATGCTCCCTGTGACCTTAATTGATACTTTCTACAACGGTTTGACTTTTCGAGATCGTGATACGATTAATGCAGCCGCCGGTGGCACATTTATGAAAAGGAGACCCGAGGAGTGTAGAGAACTTATTGAAAACATGACTACTCATCATAAAAACTGGGATTCCTCCGCTTCTTCAAGGAACAACCCGAGAGTCAATGTTTCTTCTACTTTAGCAAGCCCCGACATGACCGAATTCACCCGCATGATGACTGAAATGAACAAAAGTATCTTGCTTCTCGCTTCAAACCAACAACAACAAGTGAAAGCGGTTGCACCTTCTTGTGAGACATGCGGCGGTCCACACTCATACACTGATTGTCCTTCTACTCAAGGAAATCCGGAAAATGTGTATGCAGCTTATGGTAATTATTCACCGGAAAATTACCAAGCTCGACCTCAAGGGGATAGAAATTTGCTGAGTTACCGGTCCAACAATTACCTTTCACCCGGTTTTTCTCCTCAAAACCAAAACCCCGCCAACAACTACAATAGAAGCAACCAAATCCCACCTAGAGCTTCTACTCCTTATCACCCACCCGCTCAACAATCCCCACCCATTAACCCCGATGTTGAAGTTTTGATGAGAACCCAAGGTGAGCAAATCAAGAATTTACATAGCCAAATTATTAACTTGAAAGGAGATATCACCAAGCAAGGGAATGACATTAGATCCGAGCTTCGAGATAATATACAATCATCCTTCAGCAATCAAACGAATGATATAAAGAATATGCTTGCTAGTTTCTTGCCCGCCGCTCAACCCTCTTCTTCGAGTTCTCTACCTTCTAACACCGTCACCAATCCACGAGCAAATGTGAGTGCTATTACTACCCGTAGTGGAGTTACCATCGTAGGACCACCTATCCCGCCCCCATCATCTACACCTCCTCCACCACCATTTATCCCTACTCCTCCTACACCTAGTATTAGTGCACCATTACCGTCTCCGCCTCATCATGACGATGTCCCAAAGAAGAACCCTTCAACATCTCAACCTTTACCTACACCTACACCTTCACCACCTAAACCTAATATCCCTTATCCTTCACGGCTAGGCAAGACCACAATGCTAACCAAGGATGACTGTCAAATGTCAAATTATTTGAAGATGCTCTCTCAAATGAATTTCAACATTAGCCTGGTTGAAGCACTTGTCCATATGCCGAAATTTGTGAAAGCATTCAAGGAATTGCTTAACAAGAAGGAGAAGTTAATTGAGCTCGCCAACACACGCTTAAATGAAAATTGTTCTGCAGTTATTCTTAAAGAACTTCCGGAAAAGCTTGGAGATCCCGGTCGTTTTGTGTTGCCTTGCATTTTCAACAAAACTGAAGAATTTAATGCCCTAGCTGATCTCGGGGCCAGTATTAATCTTATGCCTTTGAGTGTTTGGAAAACACTATCATTACCCGACCTTACTCCAACGAAGATGACTCTTTAACTTGCAAATCGCACTCTTGCTTACCCCGTTGGTATTGCTGAAGACGTGTTCATTAAAGTTGGCACATTTACTTTCCCGGTCGACTTTGTGGTTGTTTATTATGAAATGGACCCTCGTATTCCTTTAATACTTGGTCGGCCATTCTTGAGAACCGGACGAGCTCTAGTTGATGTTGCCGAAGGTGAGTTAATCTTAAGAGTCGGGGATGATGCACAAGTGTTCAAAATAGGTAAGCTTACAAGCAAATCCTTTGGACGAGAATCTGCGAATATGATTAATGTGCTCGATGATTTTGTCATCTACAACAATCCTCTATTCGAGTCTTGCATTGATAATCCACTTTTTGAAGATGATGTGGATGATTCTCTTTCCAATTTGGAACCTTCTCCCATTTATGATTCTCCACCGATCTTTGATGCTTATGATGATGATTCTAGCTCAGATTCGGATGATTATGATGACCTTACTTCCGAGGATCCCGACATGCCCATTTATGATGATTTTGATGAGGCCGATACTCTTTCGAGTGATTCTTCACATGATGAAGATCCTCTGTCATCCATGCTTAATCCTACTTTGGATGATTACTCTTTTGAGGAAGACTTCTCTGCGTTTCTCAATACTTACTTCCCTCATGAGAGTGATGGACCTCCTTTTGATTTTGAAGATTATCGTCTTGATCCTACTTTGGATTTGAAGAACATTCTTTCAAAGGAGAAGCAACCGGTCGACACCGACATCCGCAGCACGTATGAGTTAACACCTCTTTGTCCACCTTCTGAGGACGAGGTTGTGCATTTTCTTCGCGGATCATCTTCACATTCTGCTGAGCCTGAGTGCTATTTTCCCTTAAAGGAAAAGGTGTTCGACCCCGGTATCGATATTCTGCAGCCATCTCAGTATCCGTCTGATGAAATAAAAGGAAAAATCTTTGAAACTTTGGAAGATATACTTGCACTTTTATTTTTAATTAGACTTAGATTTACTTTAACGTCATTTTACTTTAAAGTACTTGCACATTTATTTTAAAAACAACCAAAAATATTTGTTTCACCACACCATACTTGCTCCCACCGTGCTCCATCTTTGCTTAAGGGAACCTTGCCTACTCTTTTTTGGCTTTCCTTGTTCGCCTTAATCTTCTGCTATTTGATGGACGAAAACTATGTCTTTGATCCTGGTGGATATGTTTCATGCTTCTTCCTATGATGATCAAGGTCGAGTCAGGCTCACGACTCGGTAATCAAAAATCAAGCGCTTCTTGGGAGGCAACCCATGTATCTATCTTTTAGTTTTCTTTATCCTAAGTGTAGGGGAGACCCGTTGTGTTTGCTATTTCATCTCTTCTACTAATCAGGGATTCGAGCGCTCAATGATCCACTCTTGATAATTTTTGACGACCCGTGATTCCGTGTTCCCTTCTTCCCGGTTCTATCCTAAACTCTTTTCGATTCACTATTTTATATTTCTCAATATTAAAATAGGAATCTCGTTAGTTGTCATTTCCTTAGCAAGATTTAAGCAAAGTGCACAATGTCCTAAGTGTAGGGGAGTTTACTCCCACATGCTTAAACATTGAGGACAATGTTTATATTAAGTGTAGGGGGGACTTCTATCGAAGTTAAGTGGTCTTTTCCTTGTATTTGTCCTCATTTTAACCGGAAAATCAATTTTTCAACATTTTTCAAAATTTTTGATCTATTTTGGCCTATTAGTTTTTCCCTTTGTATAGTTATTTTCTTTCCTTATTAGAATAAATTTTAATAAAGTGGTTTTAATTTTCAAACGTTGTGAATCTTTTGACTCAACCCGAGTTCACTTATCTAAGTTACTCTAGCTAGTATCCTTAACGTATTTAAGTCAAGTTTTGCTAGGCTTTTATATAGGGAGCTATAAAACGCGAAAGTCTTAACTCTCACGGGTTAAGAACAAGAACTTTTCGCAAGTTCCTATAATCGATCCTAGAGAGTCGTTTATCGAGGGAACTTTAAAATGCGATTTCTAAACTTGAAAGAGTCTAAGAATTTGCAAGATCCTATAGGCGACTCGAAAACCCAAAACTTTGATTTAATATGCTAAGCATCCACGAGTCTCATTCTTTGAGATTTTAAACTGTGGAGAACGAGAGATAATAGATGCAATTATAAGTTTGGTATTCTTTTGTGAATTTATGTGAGTTAATTATAAGCCTATTCTCCCATCGCCTGCTAATAAAATTATCTGCAATAAATAAGGTTGTACGATTTGAAAAGTTACTTAGCTTCTAGCCCAAGATCGTTTAAAAGTTGCTCGGTATGGATTAGAGTTCATAGCCAAGGCATAACTTACTGAAGCGGGATGCGAAGATTGGTGAGTCCGAAAAGGCCCTAACAAGGCATGAGGGCTACATTTTGTTGATAAAGATACAAAGTGATGTGAAGAATCATTTATCAAAAATCAATATGAAGGATCGAGACACACGACGAAAAGCAAAAACTCCCCAAAAGTCATGGAGAAGTCTATCCAAAAAGGCCCTAACAAGGTATGAGGATAAATAGATCCAAGTCCAAAAAGGAGGCGGATCGTTGTATATCAAAGTCCAAAATAAAGATTGGAGAAAAATGAAGAAGTTGTGGTCCAAGTATGAATCTCTCAAAACTTAAAGTGAAGAAATTCCTATTATGAAGAGAAGGCCATTATTTCATGAACGTCTCTCAAGATTTGAAGTATGAAGTCGCTGCCAAATATCGGTCCGAGAAAGGTCTCAAATCGCGAAGCGAGTTATGCCAAGATATGAACTTTATGAGGTCCCGAGAAGCTGTTTTAAAAGATTTTGTCCTTTAGCTAACTATTGATTAAATCGTTCACTTTATTTTCGGCCTAAATAACTATCGAAATAAGTTAAAAATGCATCCTCGTGATCATTCAAGACAATAATAAAATATAAGAGATACACCTAGGAATAAGGGAGTCTAAGTGAATAATTGGCCCACATGAGTTCGTGTTAGTTTGCTAACTTATAATAACAATGATCTCGTTTTTAAGCTTGGTTTGGAGAAAGTGAAAACTTGAGGATGATAATTATTCATGACATTTTCAAAACCCAAGGTATGTTTTTGATTTCTTTACTTTGAATGTTTATAATTTTCTATCTTTTTAATAAAGGCCAACGTGGATTGATTATGATGAAAAATGTAAACGTGCTTTGTAACTAATGCATTGCATGAGGACATTGCAATGGTCAAGTGTAGGGGATTTGATATGTGTGTAAACACCCATCCTTTTTACCACTTAATTACAATAATAACCGAGCCAAAACGTGTATTTTATGTCATTTGTGTCGGAATTATGCGTGGTTTGTGTTTTTTTTGTGATTTAGGACGAAAAGGTGAAAAGTGGAGAAAACAAGGGCATTCACGGGCTTTTATCGAAGAAAAAGACGAAAGATGAAGTCAAGAAGTCAAGAGTGCAAAAAGAACGGAAGTCCAAGACCAATTCTGAAGATTTATCGAAGAAAAAGTCAAAAGACGGAAGTTTACTTAAAGGCGAAGAACTCAAGTCTTATTTATGAAGAAAATTCAAAGACAAGTTCAAAGAAATCCCGAGACAAAGCCATTAAATTCCAAGATTAACAAAAAATTAAGAAGAGAAGGACTTAAGTGTGCAATTAAGGAAAAGATGAAATAGGGAGGAAGCTTCCTAAGCACCCCTTAATCTCCCCTATAAATAGATTAGGATTTTCATTCATTAGTTTTTGTTGGATAGCTTGACAAACTATTTCTTCCATTTTACTTTCCCGCACCTTTAAATTCATGTCCATTTAATTACTTGTCAAATTTAAATACTTGTCTTGCACCTTAAATACCTTTAATTTCAAGTAAGTTTCCATTTAATTCTTGTCAATCTTTATCTTTATTGTTCATCTCCTATCTACCCTTCTTTGATCTTTGATTTTTATGATTATTGTTCATGTTCATGTTTATGTTCTTGTGTTTTTATTTTGATTAAAGTGGGTTTTGATTATTTTGATTAGTTTTGTTAGTTTGATTGTTTTGGATTGATTGTTTATGATTAATAGATGTTTATTCATTAGTTTGATTTAATCTTGTGGTTGATTTTGTTTAGTTTTTATTAGATTCGTGTATATCTTGGTTCCTTGTTCTTCGTGTGTCTGTTACTTGAAAGAGAATTTTGTGTACCCTTTTTTATTTCTTTTATCGTTCCTCGACTCACTCGAATTGATTGCCAATTAACGTTACGACTTAATTTTGTTTTTGGTAAAATATATTTGAAATTTTAAAACTAATTTAAAACTATTTAAAATAAAAGCTATTTAATCTATTTTAAACTAAATACTTCAAATGAAAATCTTTTAATCTAGTCTATTTTTAAATAAAAGTAAATTTAAAAGTTAATTTTTAAAAATCTAATTTAAACTAAATTAAAATATAAAAACTATTTTAAAACTTAATTAAAATTAATTTTAGAAAATAAATTATAAATCTAAATCTAATTTTAATGAGACTAAATAAATTGAAAAAGACTAATTTTAAAACTTTTAACAAAAATTATTTTAAAATAAAAGACAAAACTAACAAAATGAAAACTAATGTGAAAGCTAATTTTAAAAGTAATTTAAATAAAAGAAATATTTTTTTATCTTTTTTAAATTTTATAAAAACTGATTAAAAAGAAAATTCAACTTTTTTAATTAAAACTTAACTAAACTAAAAACACTTAATTAAAGCTGCCAGACTTAAACTCCTATATTAAATTAACTAAGCAGTTATAAACACAAAAAGAACAATAGAGGAGATGGATGAGTCGTTGGTAATTTGAACGAGAGGTTTGGGGATCGAATCCCACCCCAGACCTGTTTTTGCTAATTATTATTTTTGTTGGATTTTTATTTATGGAATGTGAAACCAACAGTTCAAATGATCTGTTGTATCAATGCAGTAGCAAAAGCAAACAAAACCAAATAGACAATAAGCTGAAACCAATAAGCAGAAACCAATTAAACTAACTAGAAAAAGACACATAAGCTGATAATCCTAATAAGCAGTGACTAAATAACAAATAAGCTGAATCTAATGAGCTGACTAAACGAGAAATAAGCTGAAACAAATAAAGCAGAAGACAAATAAGATACTAAATAAGCAAAAGAAAATAAGCTAATTAAAACTGAATAAGCTAAGAACAACTTAAAACTATTAACACTCTAAGCCAGACTGAGATATCCAATAATCAAAGCAGATTAAGCTACTCGAACGCAAACCGATAAACTAAATATCCAACAAAATCATATACCGAAAATGACAAATCTAAGCTAAAACTTACTCAAACATAAGCAGCATCACTAACTAAACCAAATACAATAGCAGATTTAACCAATAGCAAAATCAATTAACAGATTAAACTTTAAAAGGCTGAAAATAAAACAAATTATATAAACTGAAAATGAAAAATAAGCAAATCTAAATAGACTTATATCCAAAAAGTAACTACTAACTAAAACAAGTAACAACTATCCAAACATAAGCATAACAAGTAATAAGCAGATAACACTAACTAGAATTAAACATAGCAATAAAACTAGCAGGTAATATAAAATTAAACTAAAACATAACTAAAAAAAATAAAAAAAAAATTAAAAGGAGGATTAACACCTTGTGTCGAAACCATTGGGTAGAAGAAGCTGCGCTGAGCAGTCTTATCAACGAATCAATCAAACACCACCTTTGAATCAGCAACAACACCTCTCGATCCAGATTAAGCTCGAACAGTAATGTTTCTTTATTTTATTATTATTTTTTTTTTATAATAATAATTTTTAACGAGAACAGTAACAATGTAAAACAAAAACTCAGTAACTTAAATTGGAATAAACAGATTCATGAAATTTAAATAAGACGAAATTAAATAAAACTTAAACTTTTTCATTAATATTCATAAAAGATTACATAACTGGGAATTAAAAAACACAATAAACCTAATCTAATTTTTCAGAAAATTAAATCTAATCTACTCCTAATTAAAAAAAACTGAAAAAATAAAATAATGAAAAGCTTTTTGATCTTTTACAAGATGTAAGGGTTTTATAGGCAAACCCTCAAACTATTTTTTCTTGGAGCCTACGGCTTGAAATCTCGACCGTTCTTCCAATCTTCTCTTTCTTCTTTCTTGATCTAATGGTTGTAATCACTCTTGCCCACGGATTGCCAGGGTGTATTGGTGTGATTGGTGGATTTGAGGAGTGATTTTATATCTCCCAATCAAAAGAAAGAATTGGGCCACGTCGGATTTGGGAGAGAGGACCACTTGGGTGCTTGACTCCGATAACTTAGGGGGTTTTATTTGTTTAGATGTGAATTAAACACTTATAACAAAAGCCCCAAATATTTGTGGTTAAAATTTTTTGATTTAGGGTAACTAGGGTTTGTGTAAAAAAATAAAGATGGAGGTTGTGTGAAAACTGGAGAGGAAGAAAGGTGTTGGGTGGGTTTTTTCTTTGTTTGTATCGAATGAGTTGGGGAGATAAAAAAGTTTTATTTGTTTCTTATATTAAACGAAAGTAAAAATGGGGAAGTGGGGAGTGTATAAAAGAAATAAACGTTTTATTTTATTGTTGGATTTTTACTGATAAAACGTTTGGTGAGGAGGGGTACACGTGGGTGAGGGAAATTGTGAGGTGAAAGATAGAGTGTGGGTGAGTGCAGTGTACCGTGTGAGGGGGAGAGTTATTTGATGGGGTGAGATCGTGTGGGGAGGGGTGTAGGGTAAGGAGAGTGGGAGTGGGTTGAAAGTTATGTGTATGGGAGAGGACACAACAAAACGTTTAAATAAAACGTTTGGGGCGAAAATGACTTGACCAGGGAACTTTTAATTGCCCAAGATTATAACTAATGGGCTTGGCCCATTTAAATAACCCCTATCCGTTTTATTTTTGTTTTAGTCAATGGCTTTGTGGCCCAATTGCATAAATAACTCTTTCCAATCCGTCTAACAATGAATTTGGGCCATATGGGCTTTTGAGCCCAATATCTAAATTTGGGGCCCTCTTGGCTCGAATCTCTTCACAAAGATTTAATCCGCTAAAAACGAACTTGATTTCGGCTTCTTTGATCATTTTTTTCAAAACCGTGTCGGTTTAGCCGGTTTTCGTGAACTTGGGCACACTTTTGGTCTTTTGACTTTGTCTTCGTCTTTTCTTGGACTTTTCTTCAACTTTTGACCATAAAATCCCGTGTTTTCTTTCCTTTTGATCTTTTGTACCTATTTAAACACAAAAACACAAAACCACGCGTAATTCCGACTTTAACGATATAAAACACATGATTAGGTCTTGTTTTTCCTTGATTTTAGTGGCAAAAGGATAAGTGTTTACACACTTATTAAATCCCCTACACTTGACCATTGCAATGACCCCATGCAATGCATAGTTATAAAGAATAAGTTACATTTTTCTCATAATTAATCCGTCTCGGCCTTAATTATTACCACTACTACTATGACGAAAAGATAAAAACTTAAAAAGCTATAACAATTTATTAACTTGGAAATTATTAGATGGAAGAAACTCGTAAAGAAATCTAAGACTTAGATTAGGGCTTTGGTGTCATGAATATTAATCATCCTCAAGTTTCACGTTCCCCATACCAAGCTTAAAAACGAGATCATTGTTATTACAAGTTAGCACTATTAACACTTACTCATGTGGTTTAGTTAATCACTTAGACCCCCTTATTCCTACGGTGTATCTCTTATATTTTATTTTTGTCTTGAATGATCACGAGGATGCATTTTTGACTTATTTCGATAGTTTATTAAGGCCGAAAATAAAGTGGGACGATTTAATCAATAGTTAGCTAAAGGACAAAATCTTTTAAAACGGCTTCTCGAAACCTCATAAAGTTCATATGTTGGCATAACTCGTTTCACGATTTGAGACCTTTCTCGGACCGATATTTGGCTTGTACTTCAAACTTCAAATCTTGAGAGACGATCTTGAAATTATTGTCTTCTCTTCATTTTGGTATACATCTTCATAAGGAGTAAAAGATGCTTCAAACGTTGACCACGACTTCTTCATTTATCCTCTTCTTTATTTAGGATTTTGATATACAACGATCCGCCTCCTTTTCGGACTTGGATCTATTTATCCTCATACCTTGTTAGGGTCTTTTTGGATAGACTTCTCCATGATCTTTAGGGTAGTAATTGCTTCTCATCGTGTGTATTAATCCTTCATATTGATTTGGATTAATGATCTTCACATCATCTTAGGATCTTTAGCAAAAAGTGAATCCTCATGCCTTGTTAGGGCCTTTTTGGACTCGGGTATCCTCATGCCTTGTTAGGGCCTTTTTGGATAAGCCAATCTTCGCGTCCCGCTTCAATAAGTTATGCCTTGGCTATGAACTCTAATTAATACCGAGCAACTTTTAAACGATCTTGTGCTAGAAGCTAAGTAACCTTTTAAATCGTACAACCTTATTTATTGCAAATATATTTATTAACAAGTGATGGGAGAAAAAGTTCATAACTAACTTACATAAGTTAATGAAAGAATACCAAACTTATAATTAACCCTATCATCTCTCGTTCTCCACAATTTAAAATCTCAAGGAATGAGACTCGTGGATGCTTAGCCTAATAAACCAATTAAGGTCCATATGGTTAAGGATACTAGCTAGAGTAAACTTGGATAAGTAAACTCGGGTTGAGTCAAAATATTCACGACGGGCCTAATATATCAAAGATATCTAAACTTATTAAATCCATTTTATTTATTTATTTATTTTAACTTTATTCTTGAAATGGAAATTATTATGATGCGATAATAAAAGGAAAGAAAATAAAAATACTACTAGGCCAATATAGATCAAAAATTTGAAAAACGTTGAAATTTTTTTTTAAATTTTCCGGTTAAAATGGGGTCAAATTCATGGAAAAGGCCACTAAAATTTCGATAGAAATCCCCCCTACACTTAATATAAACATTGTCCTCAATGTTTAAGCATGTGGGAGAATAAACTCCCCTACACTTAGGACATTGAGTGCGTTGTTTAAATCGAGCTAAGGAAAGGACAACTAAAGTGATTACATTTATTCGTTTTAAGATAGAATCACAATAGCAAAAACTTATCGAAGGAACCGGGTACACGGGTAACACGGGAACACGGGTCACGTCAAAAGTACCAAAAGTGGATCATCAAAGCACATGTACCTACACAATCACAACACACAAAACAAACAACCTACACGGCTCCCCCTACACTTATTGTAGAAAATAAATAAAAGATAGATAATCGGGTTGCCTCCCGAGAAGCGCTTGTTTTTGTTAACCGAGTCACGAGCCTGACTCGACCCTGAATTAAATGGTCCATGGGGAAGCCTCGAATGTAATACCGGGATCAAAAATCTTATCCTCGGTCCCGGATGAACATAATAAATGAGAGGCAGGAGGATAAGTCATGAAAGGTAAAAAGGTCCTCTCAACATACGAAAAGTATGTGAGGTCGTGATCCACGGGAGGTGGGGTGGGTAAAGGAGACAAATTGTCATCCCCCAAAAACATAGGATGGTTACTATTCGGCAAAGCCGTAAAGGTATCAATCAAAGAATGGTCAATGTCACCTCCCGGGTCAAAGCATTCATCCTCATGAACGTGAATCTCTTCGATTTCTTCATCATAGATAGGCTCGTCAAACAAAGGTTTGTCGTTCCCTTCATTGAGGATTTTAGAAATTCTCTCGAAAAGATCACGATCAAGTACGAAACCATCATTCATTTGTGGGATTTGTTGATATGTTAAATCCTCACGAATGTGGTGAACGTAATTCTCATTAGAGGAGTGTTGATTAGGTAACTCCTCGAGAATTGGATGAGAATCGAGGGTAGAATCAAAGGTAATTGGCGAAGAGGCAAATGTGAATTTGTCAAAATCCGAGTTCTCAAAATCAATATCAATATCAAGTTTTAAAACACCATTTGCCTTCTCATCAATACCATGATCACAATTAAGCTCATGCGAGAAATCCAATAACACGGGATCATAAAAAGCATCCTCGTGATGGAATTTCTTGATACTCGGGGTATAAAAGTCATCACTAAGGAGTAAAGAATCCGATAAATCATTAGTATTATGGTTTTCAAAAGTTGGTCTTGGTAAAATAGGCGAATCATCCTCATCCGATCCCGAGGAATAATTAAAAATGTAGTCGGAATCACAAGATAACTCATCCCTATCTACAAACTCCTTAGGTGTAGGACAACTTATGGGTTCTTCTTCTATGCACTCACACTCCTCAAAAATTGGTTTCTCAAAACATGTCTCGCTAAGAGGATTTGAAGAAAGCATAAAGTCATTTGGAGGGGTAGGTGAAGGAGGCATAAAAGAAATGGGGTCATCAACGGGTAATGAAGGCTCAAGAATAATCTCGGGAATTTCCTCAATAGGTGAGGAAAGAGGAGAGCGAATAGTATCCGTGGGTGTCAACACCGGAGGGTGAGTAAAACTCATGATAGTCTCCGGGCCTTGTCTCTCCTTTATTGGCGGAGAGATGGAAGGGTCCACAGTGGGAACATCACTACTAGTAGTGGTGTTAGCCTCAATATCATCACTCAAAGACGGCTCAATATCAAATTAATCTTGATAGGTTTCTAAAATGAGCATGAATTTCCTATCGGTGGACTCTTGCATTTGTCTAGTAGATTCTAGCATTTCTTCCATGATTTTCTCATGTTCGGTCAATTTTTGTAAAATCAAGTCCATTTGAGGGTTGTGCATGTCCATTTGATTAAAGTTTTGAAAAATGCCGTCATTTGGAAAACCTTCATTATTTGAAAACTCTTGATTTTGAAATTCCCCATAAAACCGTTGATCATATTGTGGTGGGTCACTATTTGTAGGAAAACTAGGGGAGCCAAAATAAGTATTAGTATCATAACACATACTTTCCTCATTATTATAAACCTCCTCATAAGTTTTGTCACAATTAAAATAAGCATGAGGCCCACCACAAGTCGAACACTCCTCGGACATAATCTTATAACGCTCTTCTTGCAAGATTTCCCAAATCGGACGATTATCCATGGTAGTGTCGAAAGAAATCGAAAATAACAATAATTATTATGCTACGTAATATATATTAATAAAAGAAAAATACTTTTGTATTTTTTTAGAAAAATATATATTCACAAGAAAAATCGAAAGAAATCGAACTAAAAATTAACACTAATACGTAATATTTTTGGTGTAATACTTTTAGGAAAAAGTATTACTTTTGATTTTTTTTAAATTTTTTTGGTGCAATTCTTAGGAAAGAAATTGCTTTTGTGATTTTTAATTTTTTTGTATTTTTAAGTTTTTGATTTTTTTTGTATTTTTGATTTTTTGTGCAAGAAAATTAACGTTCAAGAAGAACGGATCCCAAAATCCAAACGTCTTCACGAAAAATCGTCAATCGTACGAGCGAAGCGGCAGCGGCGCCATTTTGAAAGAGAATTTTGTGTACCCTTTTTTATTTCTTTTATCGTTCCTCGACTCACTCGAATTGATTGCCAATTAACGTTACGACTTAATTTTGTTTTTGGTAAAATATATTTGAAATTTTAAAACTAATTTAAAACTATTTAAAATAAAAGCTATTTAATCTATTTTAAACTAAATACTTCAAATGAAAATCTTTTTAATCTAGTCTATTTTTAAATAAAAGTAAATTTAAAAGTTAATTTTTAAAAATCTAATTTAAACTAAATTAAAATATAAAAACTATTTTAAAACTTAATTAAAATTAATTTTAGAAAATAAATTATAAATCTAAATCTAATTTTAATGAGACTAAATAAATTAAAAAAGACTAATTTTAAAACTTTTAACAAAAATTATTTTTAAATAAAAGACAAAACTAACAAAATGAAAACTAATGTGAAAGCTAATTTTAAAAGTATTTAAATGAAAGAAATATTTTTTTTATCTTTTTTAAATTTTATAAAAACTGATTAAAAAGAAAATTCAACTTTTTTAATTAAAACTTAACTAAACTAAAAACACTTAATTAAAGCTGCCAGACTTAAACTCCTATATTAAATTAACTAAGCAGTTATAAACACAAAAAGAACAATAGAGGAGATGGATGAGTCGTTGGTAATCTAAACGAGAGGTCTGGGGATCGAATCCCACCCCAGACCTGTTTTTGCTAATTATTATTTTTGTTGGATTTTTATTTATGGAATGTGAAACCAACAGTTCAAATGATCTGTTGTATCAATGCAGTAGCAAAAGCAAACAAAACCAAATAGACAATAAGCTGAAACCAATAAGCAGAAACCAATTAAACTAACTAGAAAAAGACACATAAGCTGATAATCCTAATAAGCAGTGACTAAATAACAAATAAGCTGAATCTAATGAGCTGACCAAAACGAGAAATAAGCTGAAACAAATAAAGCAGAAGACAAATAAGATACTAAATAAGCAAAAGCAAATAAGCTAATTAAAACTGAATAAGCTAAGAACAACTTAAAACTATTAACACTCTAAGCCAGACTGAGATATCCAATAATCAAAGCAGATTAAGCTACTCGAACGCAAACCGATAAACTAAATATCCAACAAAATCATATACCAAAAATGACAAATCTAAGCTAAAACTTACTCAAACATAAGCAGCATCACTAACTAAACCAAATACAATAGCAGATTTAACCAATAGCAAAATCAATTAACAGGTTAAACTTTAAAAGGCTGAAAATAAAACAAATTATATAAACTGAAAATGAAAAATAAGCAAATCTAAATAGACTTATATCCAAAAAGTAACTACTAACTAAAACAAGTAACAACTATCCAAACATAAGCATAACAAGTAATAAGCAGATAACACTAACTAGAATTAAACATAGCAATAAAACTAGCAGGTAATATAAAATTAAACTAAAACATAACTAAAAAAAATAAAAAAAAATTAAAAGGAGGATTAACACCTTGTGTCGAAACCATTGGGTAGAAGAAGCTGCGCTGAGCAGTCTTATCAACAAATCAATCAAACACCGCCTTTGAATCAGCAACAACACCTCTCGATCCAGATTAAGCTCGAACAGTAATGTTTCTTTATTTTATTATTATTATTATTTTTTTTTTTATATAATAATAATTTTTAACGAGAACAGTAACAATGTAAAACAAAAACTCAGTAACTTAAATTGGAATAAACAGATTCACGAAATTTAAATAAGACGAAATTAAATAAAACTTAAACTTTTTCATTAATATTCATAAAAGATTACATAACTGGGAATTAAAAAAACACAATAAACCTAATCTAGTTTTTCAGAAAATTAAATCTAATCTACTCCTAATTAAAAAAAACTGAAAAAATAAAATAATGAAAAGCTTTTTGATCTTTTACAAGATGTAAGGGTTTTATAGGCAAACCCTCAAACTATTTTTTCTTGGAGCCTACGGCTTGAAATCTCGACCGTTCTTCCAATCTTCTCTTTCTTCTTTCTTGATCTAATGGTTGTAATCACTCTTGCCCACGGATTGCCAGGGTGTATTGGTGTGATTGGTGGATTTGAGGAGTGATTTTATATCTCCCAATCAAAAGAAAGAATTGGGCCACGTCGGATTTGGGAGAGAGGACCACTTGGGTGCTTGACTTCGATAACTTAGGGGGTTTTATTTGTTTAGATGTGAATTAAACACTTATAACAAAAGCCCCAAATATTTGTGGTTAAAATTTTTTGATTTAGGGTAACTAGGGTTTGTGTAAAAAAATGAAGATGGAGGTTGTGTGAAAACTGGAGAGGAAGAAAGGTGTTGGGTGGGTTTTTTCTTTGTTTGTATCGAATGAGTTGGGGAGATAAAAAAGTTTTATTTGTTTCTTATATTAAACGAAAGTAAAAATGGGGAAGTGGGGATAGTATAAAAGAAATAAACGTTTTATTTTATTGTTGGATTTTTACTGATAAAACGTTTGGTGAGGAGGGGTACACGTGGGTGAGGGAAATTGTGAGGTGAAAGATAGAGTGTGGGTGAGTGCAGTGTACCGTGTGAGGGGGAGAGTTATTTGATGGGGTGAGATCGTGTGGGGAGGGGTGTAGGGTAAGGAGAGTGGGAGTGGGTTGAAAGTTATGTGTATGGGAGAGGACACAACAAAACGTTTAAATAAAACGTTTGGGGCGAAAATGACTTGACCAGGGAACTTTTAATTGCCCAAGATTATAACTAATGGGCTTGGCCCATTTAAATAACCCCTATCCGTTTTATTTTTGTTTTAGTCAATGGCTTTGTGGCCCAATTGCATAAATAACTCTTTCCAATCCGTCTAACAATGAATTTGGGCCATATGGGCTTTTGAGCCCAATATCTAAATTTGGGGCCCTCTTGGCTCGAATCTCTTCACAAAGATTTAATCCGCTAAAAACGAACTTGATTTCGGCTTCTTTGATCATTTTTTTCAAAACCGTGTCGGTTTAGCCGGTTTTCGTGAACTTGGGCACACTTTTGGTCTTTTGACTTTGTCTTCGTCTTTTCTTGGACTTTTCTTCAACTTTTGACCATAAAATCCCGTGTTTTCTTTCCTTTTGATCTTTTGTACCTATTTAAACACAAAACATAAAACCACGCGTAATTCCGACTTTAACGATATAAAACACATGATTAGGTCTTGTTTTTCCTTGATTTTAGTGGCAAAAGGATAAGTGTTTACACACTTATTATTACTGTATTCCCAGGTACTGTTCTTCCCCAGTTATTCCGAGTGAAGGATTTTGTGCAAGTATATTCCGGATCAGCAAGCTCATCCGGAATAATTTATTATTCCGGATCAAGTGTTCTATTCGGAATAACCTAACATTCCGGATCAAGGGTTAGCAAAAGGTTCATCCGGAATATCCAATATTCCGGATCAAGGAAATTATTCCGGATCAACAGAATATTCCGGATCAACAGAACATTCCGGATCAACTGAACATTCCGAATCAAGATATTCCGGATCAAGGCATTATTCCGAATCCAGGGCTTCCATCCGGAATAAATGACATATTCTGGATCAAGGAGTTCTATTCGGAATATTATTCCGGATCAGCAACATTCCGAATCAAGGTCCAACATTCCGAATCAAGACTTTATTCCGGATAAGTGACATATTCCGGATAAAGGATTTATTCCGGATCAAGGTTTTGGGTAAATATTCCGAGTGAAGAAAAACATTCCGAACGAAGGTGACATTCCGGATGAATGTTTATTCCGAATGAGGGTATTATTCCAGATGAGCTGTTTTCAGGTTCTTCCTAGTTTCTGTTTGTAATTTTCTGCTTTTAATTTTCAAGCTTTACTTTTCCCGCATTTTTACTTAATTGCACTTTAAGTTTATTTGCCTTAGATTTATTTTAGCCTTGTCTTAGTTTTAAGTTTTAGTTGCGTTTTAAGTTTGCCTTAGTTAGTTTTAAGTTTGCGTTATTTTATTTTAGTGTCTTTTAATTTTCGTCACGCTTTTAAATACTTGGAATTTACTTTAAATTAGATTTAGATTTAAATTAAAGTCGTTTACTTTAATTGTTTTGCACTTTTAATATACTACAACGACACAACTTTTGTTTCACCAAAGAACGACTGAGTCGCATAGTTAAACCAGATCAATTCGATTAGACCACTACTTCGAACTTTAATTTTTATACGGGCAAAAGCCATGTATGAGAGACGCACGCGTAAATCGTTAAGCAATATATAATTAATATTGTGTTAAATATTAATTATACTTAAACAAATAAACCGAAGAAAGGAAAATCGAGGAAAAGGAAACAAGAGCCCATGAGGCTTTTGTGCTTGGTTGCTTGATCACCAAGTTATTACAGGTATATAAGGAGGTCTTGGATACCTCATTATTCACTTGTAATCCCTAAAATCACTTCTTCTCTTCCCTTTCTTTTGGTGCGATTGGTCGACACAACCCAATGGGTTGTTTGGTTTTAGCGATCGGACGAAACAAGAAACCATACGGTTTCGGTTTGTTGATTGATTCAAAAAGCGTGGTTTATTGGTTGTTTAATACTTACGTACTAGCATACATACTTATTGCTTATTAAACGTATTGTGTGTGTATACTTAGTGAGATCATTGTTTGATCTTTATTGAGATTTCGGTTATATTGGTTGTTCGATTATCAAATGCTAAAAGGTACATTATTCTTTACGTTTATATTAATTACTTGTCTATACTCGATTTTAATTATTCTGTTACGAACTCGTAATTATTAACGTGTTAATATGGTTAAGAGTTTATATAAATTCTAACAAACACCCTATTTTGTGTAATATACAAGATGATTAAAGTAAAAATAATAATATGACGCATCTTAATTACTTTTATACATTTATCGTTACTAGACGTATACCCGCGCATAGCGGCGGAATTGCGTAGCGACTGATAGTTAACGATATTCTAATTGATTCGGTGGTCGAACCGGTAACCAGGTAACTTAATCGAGTTGACTCGGTGATCGAAACCGTGACCCGATGGTTGAACCCGTGAGCATGTGGTCGAACCAATAACCCGGTAACTCGATCGGTTTGACTCGAAGGTTGAATATGTGACCTAATAGTTGAACCTGACCGGTGGTCGAACCCGTGACCTAGCGGTCGAACCCATGACCGGACGGTCAAAACCGTTGACCCAATGTTTCCTTAAATAAAAACTTAAAGTTTCACTTTTTAATTTAAGGATACATCCTTTATAGATAGTAAAGAAGTAGAGAATATGCAAACACTCCTTTCTTCTACCTCTAACCCTCGCCTTAACTCCATCGTGTTTATGTGTTTTGATTTTTTATTTTTTTTTTCGTCGGTGTTAATGAGTCCGAAAGTTAGAATTATCGAATTAAAGGCCGGAATAGTCATCGAAGTAGTTACACGAGAAGTATTGACTTTGTGACGGTGATGATTATATTTTGGCGATCTGACGACGTCATATTGGTGAAGTGTCTATGATGCTAAATATGCACGTTTTTTAACTTCAACTATCGAATATTCGTCTATGATGTATAAAATCCTTGCTAGAAGGCTCTTGTAAGACCAAGTGTCGTGTTTCTAAATAGGCCATATATGTACAGTAGTGGTAGGGGTTTGAAGAGCACCTATTAAATTCCATTAAACGTTAAAAATTTATCAAGCATCTTTTACAAGCGATCATAACACATTTCTTTTTAGATACTAAAACACGTACGTACAAATGGGTTTCACACTTTGAGATAAGTATTCAAAGACATGTATTAGTTCACGATTTATATTTATAAAAATAACGTACAAATAGTCAGATACCATTAGCCGGCTTCTTATTTTTTTTATTATCTTCAGTTAATCAGTAATATCCTTTACTTAATTAATCACGTTAAAATAAATACTTATAACCTTATCTACTTTGATTGCTGTCTATTTCCTATAGGTTGATGCAATAGAATTTGCTTGATAATGCCAATACACATTTTTAAGTAATTTTGTTTTCTCCTTTTCGGACTATACTCCATAAAATGAGATAAGGTGTTCTACTTCAATTATCTTTAATTATACGGACAACACTAGTTTAACCGATCTTTTAACGTGTTCGTAGAAAATGATGTAGAATTTCTTGACTATTATTGGGTTTTAGATATAGTAGTTAAGACGTATATGTTAGTGAACATTATTTGGACATTCTCATCGTTTGTACTAGGCCAAGCCTGTATAAGCATGTATGACGTATTGGTATTATTACTATTAGCTGACGTTTTGCTTTGGTATGATCGTTTAGATTAATCAATAGTTATCTTTTGTGATGTGTCGTTATGATATTCTTTCGCACTCGAATATTCAAAGATTATTTGTTAGTAACAAAGTGTATGATTGTTAGACCATAAATTTGTTGTTTTGTTGTGTTTTAAATGTGTTTTTATTCTTTCAAGTTGATTCCTTTTAGTTTGAAATTTTGATAAAAGGGTTTTGATGTTTGCATATTCAAAGATGTGTACTTTGTTTGGTTCGTTAACTTCAACTCCATGTTATGATAAAGATGACAATGGAACATTTTGTTGTTCTCTTACAATTCGGCCAAAACATAAAACAAGCAAATACAAATGGTTAAAAGGGCATCTTGTTATATACCTAGCTTTCACAAGGTTTTGTTGTGTGATGATTTGGTTAGTTTAGATCAGATAAGAGTATGTACAATTACATTTCAAAACTTGATTTCTTGAAAAAAAAAAAAAGTTGACAAGATGACGTATTAACGTGAAGAAGTTTTAGGTACATCTCGTGTATTAGAGACAATGTTTTTATTGATATATTCGTCGCACACACGATTAAAACTGATGGCGTGACTCGTGAGTTCAGAAGAATAACGTCACGATTGAAGTTTATATCATATGTTTCTATAGTTGCAGTACTAATGTATGCTCTGATGTGTAATTGTATATACGCCCTAAAGTTACATTAGGACCTACTCGGTGAGCAACTACTGATAATTTTGATTTGAAAACCAGCTAAAATTATATGCGATATATTTCTAAGATGGCACCATGTATACTTTTTCAGGGGAAGGTGTACATTTTTATAAATAATCGTACATTATATGTTGCATGGCAAAGAATACGACATACAAAATTAACAAGCATTTGGTACCTTATTTTGTGTTTGGACCTTGGAAGGCAATTGTACTTTCTAGTATAGTTTGTGTGATCTAGGTTCAAGCTCAATGATACAACAGCCCAATAGCACCACGTGGAATGCCAAGTAATTGTACTTTCAGAGGGAAATGATGTTTAACTTACGAGCTAATTGGTAGCACGCCGCAAAAAATGGCTGTTTAAAACGTGTGATTGCCATTAAAACGTGCCACCACCATGGTCGTGCTACGTAAATTATGATTTTAATTTGAGTACTACCCATTTAAAAAAATAAAATCTTTTTTCGAAAAGGCTGGTTGATGGTTGGCCTAGCAGATACAGTACATCATACATACCCTTATTGGCTTATTGCTATGGTTTAATACCAACATGCCAGTCAAAATATGCGTGTTAATAATTCATGAGCATTAACAAAAGGTGAAGTCTATACGTCGACCCTATCTATTCCCATAGAGTTGAAATAATTTAGGCCATACTCACAAATTGGGTTATTCTCGCAAGTATCAAAAAGTAAGATCTAGCTAAACCGGATAAAATTATTCATTAATAAAAGATTATTCATTTTCAAAATAAATAATTAGGTAATTAATGTTTAAAAATTTTAATTTTTTCGTTTCAAAATTATAATTCACTTAAAAAACAAACGGTTTAAAAAAAATGCATTTATTATAGAGTTATTTTTCTATGTTTGACAAAATAACAATTTTATCATTATCAAATTAATCATTTTTTTTAAACTAGCCGGGTACCCGCGTAATACGGTGGCGGGTACCCGTGTGATTATATTTTTCGAGAAACACTTTCTCGAAATACATTTTTTATTTAACGCATTTCAGCTCTATTAAAAGAGAATGTACTAACGAATTTACATTGAACTAATGGTAACACTAAGTATATTAAAAGAGAATGTAGGATGAAGGTATCTTTAATGTGTTGTAAAAGAGAATAGCGGAATTTGAGGTTGATCGTATCTTTAAAATAAGAAAAAAAAAGCAATAAGTATAAATAATAATTCTCTCTACTTTATACCGTAATAAAAATCAATCATTCCACATTTATTTATCAATTTATTATCTAATGGATTGATGTACCACATTTACGAAATCTTTATTGCACAAATCGGCCCAATTCTTTAATTGTTAAAAATAGCCCAAAACAAATTATTCTAATATAAAATCCCATTTATAAAAGACTATCAAAAAACCCTAATTATATTTTCCAATAGGCAGCAACATCATTTTCATATTACTCACAAAACGAAAATGATGATTAAAATCATAAACATTCATCAGATCATTGTTCCTATTCACTTTTTCTTGCAATCACTACTTTCTTTATACAATATCATTCCCATTGTCAAGTGATCTGACAATGAATTTTTTATAATGCTCCAATATATGTAAAGAAGATTGTTGACAGCAACATCATTTGCTTGAAACAAAAGCATGTATATATTTTCTTCATACGTATGGATGTTTTGATATTTGATTTATGAATCAAACATTCCTACAAGATGCTTGTTAGTTGTGTATCTTCCTTTCTTCTCACAACCTAACCAAAAACACAACCAAAATGAACAAAAAGGTTGTGACGGTGTAAACTGTTGTAACGACAATCAACAAAGTTTGTGGCGGCAAAGAAGGTTGATTTTCTTCTTTTTTTTCGTGGGATGGAGAGGTCTGGTAGTGATGGTCGGATGATGAAGTGTGTTGGAAGAGATGTGAGTGTGTTGTGGATTGATATTTTGTAGGTATTTATATGATATTTTGTTTGAATCGTAACAGTTTACATTTAATTTGTATAATGTTGTTACTTTAACTACATTATTACTTTTTCTAATTTTATGACTCATTAATTTAAATAAATATATATAGTCAATAACAGTTCAGATTTTATAACCTCCTATATTTACCTTACAAAATGAAAGTTTGAAATAACGTATGCATTTATTTAAAAAATAACGTATGCATTAGAACATGGATAGAAAATTTAAAAGGTTTTGTATAAAAGTTTCCAAAAAAAGAAATGTTTTAGGCTGAAAATATTAAGACTTCTAAATTTAGAAAAAGTCTTAAATCTTTTATAAAGTAGTAAGATAAGATGTTATAATTATAATTTTAAACAAAGGTAATTAGTGGCGATATGAGAAAAGTAGGTCGAAAGGGAAAAAAAGTTTCCCAACGCTAAAATATTTCAAGAAAAACTTCAATAAGTATTAAGAGCTTCGAATAAGCAACAAAATAAAACATAGCTAACGATAGTTAAAACTACTTTATATACAAAGTAGTAAAATAAAAGTTATGATGATTTAGACTACGTATATTTTTTTAGTTTTTTACTAAGTACATTATCAGAAAGTTGCACAAAATATGATATTCTTAGGTAGGAATAGGCTCGTAACCAGTATTTTAAAACCTGAGCTGACTCGATTGATTAAATTGATTGAATTTTAATTGGTTGAAATATGATCTGATCGGATGATCGAACCTCGATTTTGAGCAAAAAGATGATGAAATCGTAATCGGATAACTCGACCGAGTTAACAGAAAACACGATTTTTAAAATATTGCACGTAACTCTTTTATAATTTAAAATAAATTATCACTTATCAAAAAAATGAGGAACAAAATTCGAGTATATTAATTAAATCATGGGTGCGTGGTTAAGGGGTATAAACGGTGAGAAAAAGTAATTATAATAAATAACGTTGGTAGGTTTTTTTTAATGGAATGATCTATCTTTTGAAAGTGAGTAATACTCGGTTATTAGTTAAATTAGAGTGGGGAGTGGTAATTGACAATTTGATTGGCAAGTTTTTGACGTGTATTAGTTTTATTTCACTTAATAAAACTAGTTTTAATGTTCATGTACGCACAAAACTTATATATAAATAATAAATTAAGTAATAATTTTTTATTGCGATTTTATATATATTATATATATTTTTTTAAACATCCAATGTTTATATATTTGATTATGTTTATTGTGCACTGTGTGTAAATTAATATAAACTCACCTTAATTTTTATTTTTTGAATTTTATACTCTTTTTACTTTTGATATTTTTATTCTAAATAGTTATATCTTAATTTAGTGTTAATCAACGGACAATTTACATCAACCTTACTTAACCTTACACGTACAAGATTTATAAATTCATGATTTGGTAATGCTTAATATTATTCTATAAAATAATATTAAACTTTTAATATTTGAATAGTTACGATGCTAATGAACCCACAAGTTTTACATGATTTTGCATTATGTGATAATATTAATTGATATTTTAAAATATTTGTTTCACAAAGGATTTAAATTTGTTGAACTGAAATGTCAGCTATCTTTTTTATACATTTTGTGTTTAGTAACACATAACGACCATGAAAAAAAATATGTTGTTGTAATATGTAAAATTATATCTATTTACTTTCATCTCACACAGATGTCAGGGGTCCGAGACACATTTGTTATTTATATTAATGTTAATAATTTACGTAAATTGCATTGCTTGATTTCGTTAAATGTCAAAATAGAAATAGACAATTATTTATGTTTTTATTTGAATATTTGTAATCATATGATTTGTTGATTGTTTAATATAATATAGATCTTTTATTTTTAAAATAAAAAGTATAGAAAATATAAAGTTTAAGAGGTATTTTGGTTTATTTTATAAAGTTACTAATAAATATGGATTATTATAAGTTTATTCTTAAGTCTATGTAATTTATTTAAAATTAAAGTAATAAAGTTTTATTAATGTCCTTCTTTTTTTTAAGTTTTTATTTTCACAAATTTGACACATATATTTTTCTATGATTTCAGCAATTTCCTTCACCAAATTTTTTAATTTTGATTATATTGAATTCAATTTTAACTTTTTTTACCAATCATATCGCTCGATTTTACTTATATGTTAAAATCAAGCAATTTGATTAGTCCAATTATTTTTTCTACAATCTCCATTTTTTATTAAAATTCTTGAAAAAATCTAGTTCTTTTATTATATAAAAAATGTAACCGGTTAAACCAAATAACTTGATAGCCAAACCGATAAAGTCAGGCAGATATTGAACACTGACGAACGGAGACTAACAATTCTTACGCTTGACGTCGGATCTCCTAATTCCAAATAGGGATAAGCACTTACGTCAAAATAAAAAAATAAAAAAAATTATATTACTCCAATCGATGTTTCTTTTAAGGGCAAATTTCTCAAATATCTTCTAGCCATAAAGTGTGGGTAAAAATACTTTAAGGCATTCGAGGTATCCAAACTACCTGAGGCATTCGAAGCATCTGATGCATCTAGGCACCATAGTTTGACACGTGTCCCGAGGCATCCAAAGCATCTGAGACATCCTGTACTTGTGCCGGACACGTGTCACCATATGGTGAGAAGATGGCTCGGATGCATCGGATACCTCGAGGCATTTACGAAAAATGTGAAATTTAAGGGTATTTTTTTCAAACACCCTTACAAAAGGTATTTTGAGAATTGCTCTCCTTTTAAATCGTATGCTTTTTTTGATATATTTATTTTAAAAAAGAAAAAATATATTTAATCTGTCTCAAAATTATATTTTATCGATAAAAGACATGTCGTTTAAAAAACTGTACTTATTATAGATTTTTCTCTCTTAATTTTTTTAATATATTAATACTTTTACTTTTAAATAATTAGTTAATAAAAAAATATATCTTTTTAAAACGTCAAATGTTATTTGTTAGTGGATCGAGTCGTGTAATGACATTCAAGCGGCATAATGTTTTTTTTTCGAATCCTCGCCTAGTTATGTTAAACTCTTTAACCGTCCTGAAAGGCTAAGCGCTTGGCAGGTTTTGAACCCAAGACCTCCAAAAAACCTCATTTGAGAAAATCATTTAGAGAAATCTTAATAAAATAAAAATAAAATTTATTAACATCATTATTTTAGAGATGAGATCCCTATAGAAAGCTAACTTATTAAAGAACAAAAGAATACATCTGGGCCTTTGATTTTACTTCCATCCAATGGTTAATATCAAAGCCCTAATAATATATAAAGCCTGGAAATCAACTACCTACCATCATTTGCAGTAATATTTGACTTTCTACACACAAACACGGACTTTCAAAAACACACACTATCGGCAAAAACAACCACCACCATAATACGTAACAACCACCACCGGACTTCATCCTACCACTGTATATCATCATAAAACTGTCGTCTTCGTCGATCCACCATATCACCATCTGATCTTATGTTGATACGCCGTGGATCCGTAATCGTACCGTCGTTGATCTGTAAATTATTTATACATACAACATGTTGATTACAAGTTGCCGATGGGATTAAATGTGAAGATGTTATTTTTAATTTTTTTTAACATAACGTTAATATAGTTTGATAATTGATGTGAATTTATTGAATCATATATGGTGTTTCTATTTGTATTAAATCTGAAAGGTAGTATAGTACAAATATAATGATACAAGTTATATCTATGTGCTTGTTCATCACATGTCCACAATCCATCTATATATATTTGTAAATAACAAATTGTTATGTTTGAAATTTAATATCCTTTTTTTAAGTTGTCTAGTATGAATTCATTTAAAGTGAGTTTGTTAGAAGAAGTTAAAGTTTCGGAATGCTTGAATCACATGTAATGTAAGCAAAATCACATGTAATTATCACTGAATCACATGTAATTCAAGCAGACAATTTAATATATTAACAAGATTACATGTGATTAAAAAAAATCGCATGTGATTCATCTAAAGTGAGTTTGTTAGAAGAAGTTAAGGTTTCGAAATGCTTGAATCACATGTAATGCAAGCAAAATCACATGTAATTATCAACGAATCACATGTAATTCGAACAAAATTACATGTGATTCAAACAAAATCACATGTAATTTAGAAGCCAATTTGTTTTATATATTTTACGTAACTGAAAACAGACAATTTAATATATTAACCGAATTACACATGATTAAAAAAAACCACATGTGATTCATATAAAGTGGTTTGTTAGAAGAAGTTAAGGTTTCAGAATGCTTGAATCACATGTAATGCAATCAAAATACATGTAATTCAGAAGCCAATTTGTTTTACATATATTTTTTTTTGGTAAAGGGGACTCTACCCCGGTAAAATGAATATATTTTATATTAATGGCAACAAACATTTTAATATATTGTCAAGATTACATGTTATTCAAACATATTAATGTAATTCACATAAATCACATGTGATTTTAAAGTGATGACGAAATATTTTTGCCATTTAATAAACGTTTATTTTCATATACTTTTAACGATTTTTCAGTGTTGAAATTCTCGTCAAAAAAATACACGTGATTTTCACAAATCGCAAGTGACATACAAATTCAAATGTGATTTTTAAAATTTCCGAGAATCACATGTAATTTTCGAAAATTACATGTGATTTTTTTAACAAAAATTAAAATAAAAAAGTTCGTCGAAAGTATAGAGAAGTGCATATCTATAGAAAGATAATTTAATTACTGTCGTGACAGTATAATTACTTTTTAATAACGATTAACGGTTTGAGAGTTATTTAATTTTTAAGAAAGAGGATGAAAGTAAGGTTTTTTAATTAAATTTAAAAAGACTAGTATGGCGCCCGCGCAAAGCGGCGGCGAGTGTGTAATGACGATTTTTAAATACTATTTCACCTTTAAAGTTCGTATTCACATCATTAATTTAAAATGATAGTAATAATTTAAAATGGTAAAAAGGTTAAATTAAAATAAACCCGCTATAAATAGAAAAAAACTATCGAAATATATATTGAATTAAAGAGCACAAAATTTTAAAAAGTATGGTGAATTTAGATTATGAAAATAATAAATATATAAAAAGATATTTCAATCTAAAATTGAAAATTATGTTTTAATAAGTTGTTAAAAAAGTTTGCTACAAAAAGTTATTAATGTGGAAAAG
Organism: Glebionis coronaria; assembly: GCA_025667525.1. NCBI lineage: Eukaryota > Viridiplantae > Streptophyta > Magnoliopsida > Asterales > Asteraceae > Glebionis > Glebionis coronaria. The sequence goes on from CM046880.1 coordinate 357,463,250, forward strand.
ATATCTAACAAATTGCTTTATATATTAACTAAAAAAGTCTTAAAATTCAGCCAACCAAAAGTTTGTTACAAAAGTCCCAAATGATTTATAATATAGTAAGATTAATATAAACTATTAGATAAAATTTAAATAAATGATTGAGATTGAAAAATTTCTTACTTTTTTAAAAGTGTTACTGATACAACTTTTGTCCATTATTTTATTGATTTGAAATCACAAAGATATTTCCCATTGAAACAGTGAAAAGGAAGAGATATTTCCTCTCATTCAAACAGTGGCGGTGACCCCGAGTCAAAGTCTCCTCGATTCTCGTATCCTTCTTAAACAATACTACTAATATTAAAAAGGTTTCAGTTTCAGTTTGAGATTCAAATTCAAAATAGTTAGTTTGTTAAGAATGGTGGTGAAGAATAGTAATAGGAACATAGCACCGTTTATATTGAAATGTTACGAGATGGTGGATGACCCGACAACAGATAACATGATATCATGGAGTCTTGCTAATGATAGTTTCATCGTTTGGAATGAATCTTTGTTCGCTTCTCAATTGCTTCCTAAGTATTTTAAGCACAATACTTTCTCTAGCTTCCAACGACAACTCAATATCTATGTAAGTTGTCTTTTTTTTTTTAATGGCAAGTTAGTAGTTAGTGATTAGAGAATTTAGAGCCCATTCGCCTCAAGGAATAAACTCCGCTCCTGCTTCTATTTATTTCCGCCCCTGGAGGTTGATATGTACAGGGACGAAATATGACCAGGTGCACAATATAACAAATGTAAAAGGTGAACTAAAACAAAGGGTACAAACACGTTAAGATTGACTGGGTGCATTTAAGATGTATTGAGGAAAAATCGATGTTTTCTTCATAAATTAACACTACGCAGAAAATTTTCATAGGTAACCTTAGCTCCGTCCCTGGATATGTATCAGCTTCTGTAATTAGAGTAGTAGTATTTGTTTTTTTGAATTAGAATAAGTAATAGCAGTTTTCAGTGTTTGGAAAAGATTGCTTACTGTAAAACACACACTTATTAAGGAAATGAATTGTGTTTGAAGCTACTTACTTATTCATATGTTGTTTAATCTAGTGTTTTTTGGTTAAGATTATATACCAGCCTCATTGCTTATTTGGTTTCGGCTTATCTTCTAAAATCTCTCACTTTTTCTGGCATATTTTTAAAAAAAGTTAGGCTTATATGATCTTATTTTGACATGATGACCTGGTATAAGAGGGTGTTTGTTTTAGCTTATGGAGCGTAAGCCGGAATGGGCATATGTTTCATAAGCCTCAATTTTGTGGCTTATTTCGAGACTCATGGGTTTATTTAAGTTTATTAGGATATGATAAATGTATATAAGCCCGTAAGTCTCAAAATAAGCAACAAAATTATGACTTATGATATATAAGACGAAAATAAGACAATTTCCGGCTTATATTTCATTAACCTCAAATTTTATGGCTTATCTTGAGACTTATTGACTTAAATAAGTTTATCATACGTAATAAACTTATATAAGCCCATAAGTCTTAAAATAAGCCACAAAATTGGGGCTTATGAAACATAAGCCCATTTCAGCTTATGTTTAATATGCTTAAACAAGCACCCCCTAAGCTTATGTTAAACAAGTAAGCAGATTATAGTAAAACTGCATATTTTCACACTTTCAATACAAGTGACCACTTAAAAACTGTTTATCTTCTGTATTAAAATGACAAAGCCAATAAGAACTCATTGAAAGGCTTGTTAATGTTCAATTTATGTTTTGATTTGTAGTTCAAATGACATTTGTATAAGTAGGTTTAAGACCAAGATCGTTTTTTTAGAAATACAATATTCAAAAGCTTATTTAACCACATAATAATAGCGCGCGCATGTCTTGATGGAGGCTTGTACCAAGAAGTCTCGCTAGCGCTAAGCAAATGGCCGTTATTGATTTTTTTTTTTTTTACAAAGAATTCTTGATTCAGATTACGATTGAAGGTCTCTGGCAATGCTAAGAAATAGTTTAATTCAGTAAGTTGCGATTAGGTGTAATCATTTTGCTATATGTTGTTTTCTAGTACTTGTTTGGTACCATGACTGTTGACTGATTCTTCTGCCCTGTATGTCCTTGCTTGATAATGAAAGTAAAATTTCCGCGCTAATGACATTTGACTTTGTTTCAGGGGTTTAAGAAGAATGATACAGATCGATGGGAATTCGCAAATGAGGCATTTATAAAAGGCCAAAAGCATCTGCTGATGTCAATCAACAGAAAGAAACCGTCAGAAGTCATACCTCAGCAAAAAGCTTCTAAACCAAAGATGATAACCGCCACTCCACATGAAGGAAACCAATATGCTGGTCTCTGGAAGGAAGTCGAGAATCTTAAAACTGATAAAAACATGTTGATGCAAGAGCTCGTTAAACAAAAGCAACACCAGACAAATTCACAAAATAAAATGTTGGTCCTTCGAAAACAACTAAAAGGTATGGAACAAAACCAACAACAAATGCTGTCATTCATTGTCGTAGCCATGCAGTCATTAGAGAGTAACTGGCTTGAGTCTGAACTCAATAGCAATACCAAATTGAACCCAGTTAAGAAAGATAGTGAAACAGTGCTTAAACCCTGTGACGGTGCAATCGTGAAATATCAGCCGCTGTTTGTAGAACATGACTCAACTTCTGAAGATTCACTAGAAATGGATCTTACGTCTGATGAAGTTAAAGATCTTTTTGAGGATATGGATCTTATATGTGGTTCACCTATCAGGGAAAACTTTGACCAGTTAGTCTTTCATGACATTTCTGACAGTGATTGTATGATGGATCAGCTTCTAGCGAGTCCCTCTTCAGAGAATAAGACACCAAATTACAATAAATAATTTGAAGTAATTCTGATTACGTTGGAGATGCCACATAAAAAAAGGGATTTATATACGGCTCAACTCTCTAGTTGATTTTGTCCGGCTAATGCAAGTGTTTTGTTTGTTGGTAAATCTCTTACTTTCTTCTACTCAACCATTATCATTGCTAATTTGCTATACTATATAATCGAGACGTTACTAATGCTTTATGACTTTTCTTCATTTCTCGACAGATGTTTGTTCAGCTTGTTGATCATCTAAACGAAAAGAAAATGCTGACTTTGTTTTTGTGGAATGGGAATGTAAGCTGACATAAGTATATGTTATGACGGGTATTATGTAAGGTACATTTTTCGCCATATAGGAGACCTGTGTAGTGAATGCCACTCTTATGCAGAGATGTTATATTATCTTTCTTTTGCTAATGTGCGATATGATCAAATATTCAAATGCAGAAGTTCCCTTTTATTTCATTATTTTGTTGAAATTTTGATGAAAATGTCGTTTACTTTTGCAAGAAATCAGTTTAACATATGTGCAACAAAAAAAGCATGTGCGGTTCAGAATAAGAATGCTCTAAAGAACATGTACTCATGCCATGTTACGTGACATGCTTAGATGGACGTCGTTGAATTTGTTCTTTGGGGATAGATTGAATTGTTTTGCTAAATCGTCATGCGATAGGTTTCAATCAGTCCCATTTAACTTACTGCATCATAGATGATGTCTGAAGTCTGAATATTGTTTAGAATTTTGATTTTATAAATGTTAAAGGCACACTCTATATTGGTGGTCTGATGAAGGTCTCTGTTGGTCAGAACACAACTAGTTAATGACCTATAAAGATAAAGAACTCTACAAAGAGCTGAAGCTCAATTACCATTGTCCAGTTGTCCCTACAATATTAATGTCGTAGTTGAACCAATAAGTAATTATTTCGGATCACTTTTAGGCCACTCATTCATCCAAACTAACTTACAAGCCACCTGTATATGTGTTTGTTTCTTAGTTTTTTAGCGGTAATTTTTTACAACCGACATTAGCTATCTCACATCTGTCTTTAACGAGACTTGAACTCACACAACCTTTTAGTTAACGATCCCACTCACATACCGCTAGCCAAAGTCCTTGGGTATGGCTTCCAATGTATGTGATGTGATTAGATTCTTAATCTCCTTTTTATACCCAAGTTACTTGAGCTGTTAGCTACATTATGGATAGATAGTTTGTTGTTAATAATTCAAAAAGTTTCAAAGGGTATGGAAAGAATGTGAGTACTTATATCGAAATACTGTGCTCGTCATGTAATAGTTTGTGTTAATGATGCTTGTGTAGATTGTTAGTATCATATGTTAATTTAGATGCAGAACATGTTGACTCGTATAGGATAGGGGTAATTCTTCCCTTCTTGATATAAGGCTATTGTTACCCTGTAGCACACAGTATTGAGCTATCCCAACAATGTTTACCCTCGTGGTTCTGAACGATCAACATGTGGTTCTGAACCATCTTTACATCGAAAACCGAGAAGCCCTAAGGTCAGTTGTGTCATTTGGGCTGTCACATCTATTTCGAACCAAGAACATAATGGCTGTACCCTATGAACCGATTCAAAGAGTGGGGTAGTAGTAGCACGTGATTATTTGTTTGGCCGGTTGTGAGAGCGAATGAGTGCAAGTCCTTTCCTGATGAAGTGATGAATGATACTGTTATGCGCTTGCATTAGGTGACTTTTCTTTACGGCAAATTCAGGCTCTTGCAGACTGCAGTTACAACTGGGCTGATTCTGTCATTCTACAACTCTAGTAATGCCAATTAAAATTTCAATGATTGGTGTATGTTGATCTGGACTTTAGGTATTTGCAAACGCATGCCCAATGGATTACATGTTTTAGAGAAATTAAAACATGAACTTTAAACAGTGTATACAGAATCAAAACATGAATCTAGACTATATCACTACATACACATTCAGCTTGTCATCCCAAACTAATGACCGAGACTCGAGACTCTGGGTATACATACTCATATGTTTGACTCGGAATACGGTATAAAACTGTATTTAGCAATGGTTTTAGCGAGAGATTCGATACCTATTGGTACTTTTTCTAGAACGGAATAAGATTTATCTCCACAAGAAAAAGATTTCGAAATTTGACTCTGAAATGAAAGTTTTCTAAAGTTTACAACCTGTCATATTGACTTGGCTACTAATCAGTGACAATTTCGTATGATGATTGACAGCCTTCAGTATGATGTGCCCACTTTCTAGCTGTTAATGAGTTGCAATAGATGATAACCAATTTTCTTGTAACGCCACAAAAGCGCGCTAGCAACATTTTTTTACTTTTTTAGAACACCCTTGAGTTATATCATCTAAACGGGCAGACCCTCGAGACCCGAACCATTAGAAGAGAGACGCGAAAAGAAACTCTTATAACTCACGGATTCACACGAGAAGGAACATCTATATTACCCACTCCCAAAGCTTCAAATAAAAAAAACAGCTGGTTAAAGCAATTAACTTTGTTATTTCTTGGATGTCAGTCATTAGACATCGTCATGTCCATAATGCCATATATCAATACATTGAATCCATATTATAAAACCAACAATATTGAATTAACTAATTTGGCATCATGTACTCACGGTTCAAGATATTTAAAGGTATAACCAACTTATTCACGAACTAAAATACTTTTAAAGAAAAAACAGAATGAGAATCTAAAGGCAAGAATAAAATTTATGTTCCACAATTTGGTGTGATAAAAACTTCAACTTTGTTGGAATCAATAAGAAGTTGTATTTTTATAGCTTACTAAACATAAACGCAGTGTTTATGATTCGATTTTTGAAATAACAAGGTAAATCTACACACGTGCTTGCTATGTACCTCAATTTCCAGGCATTTAAGTCCGGTTATAATTGAATCGGATGAACATAAACGGAGCTTTTTCGTATTCGTTCATTTAATTTTAACCGGACAAGTAAGCTTAAACGAACGTTTTTATAGACGCGATTTCTTGTTCATTATCGTTTATTAAGAAGATGAGGTGTTTATCTTCCATCATTAAGAAATTAAATGAATCTTAGACGAACATAAACCATCGATCATAAATGAACAAAGAAATAAAAGCATAAAGTTTGTCCAATTATGCATAATATTTTGTTTTACAAATGTTATTCAGTTTAAATATATCAGTTATAAAATTATACGGTTACAAAATATGATATATATAAATGAACATAAATAAACACTAATAACACATAATCGAACGTTCACAAAAATAAACAAACACAACACGTGACTTTTGTTCATGTTCGTTCGTTTAACTAAATGAACGTAAAATAATGTTAATACTCGTTCATTTAATATATAAACTAAATTTCTTTTGAATGATTTACGAAATATTCACGAACGTTTAATGTCTTTACAACTTCACATTTAACCATATATTTGTGACTTTCCAAAGGTATCATACTCACACAAATGCGCCGATTAACATTTTGATAATTTTTAAGTGGATTTTTTTTTCGTCTTAAGAGCATATGATATGAGGGTAAAAAGTATATACGGTTCATAGAAAATTATACAAGTATTCATATTTTACAGATTTATGTATACTTTTCTATGGGACCATGTGTATTTTTTATGTACTTTAAATTTTTTTTAATCATTTGTCCTCAGGGCACAAAATAAAAAAAACCCTTTTAAGTTTCACTGGTACTAAAATATTTAGGAAAAATCACCTAAAAATGTATTAAACTTACCATTTTTTATGGTTATATATAGCTTACTTTTTTTTCTCATTATATCAATAAACTTTTGAATTTCGATCTTTGTGTGTAGCGGGTGACCTGCTTAACCCTTAGCCGGTTGCTTATTCAAAAACCTTGTCACTGTTAGTCCATTATAATAACAACCGTTTGTGACATAACATACAAAATTAACGACATTTTTTGCCTTTTATATAATAATTAAATAATAAATAAAAATAATATAAATAAATAAATATAAAATAAAAATATAAAAATAATTAATATTAATAATAATAATTAAATAATAATAAATTAATGATAATTAAATAATAATAATACTAATAATATAATAAATATATAAATTTATTAAACATTAAAATATTATTATTAATAATAATAAATTTTATTATGTTTATACTACTACAGAACATTTAAAAAGATAGACTTATAAAAAAGTAAACCATGTTTTCTTTTAATCTTATATTTGTTCAAACAAAAATATTTACACTCATTTCAATAAAAAATTATACAAAGATACTACAGTAGTATCTATCTTCCCAGAACATCTTCTTGAACAAGACTATAACCAGATCATCTTCATGTTCAAGATCTATAAAATCTGTTATATATTTCTTAACCTAAAAATATTCATATACCAAGAATTGGTATATCTTCGGTTCATACACCTCGATCCACACCATCACACCGCCAGAAATCATATACCAAGATTTGGTATATTTTCGAAATATTCATATAGATTTGACAGATTCATTACTTGTAGTTGTTGCGATTCTCCACCACCAAAAAACCTCGCGACACCACAAACCTGATCTCTCTACTACCGACCCTACTCGTCATCGCTACCGATCCCATCCTTCCTATCCTTACTGCTACCACAACCCTCACCCCAACTAGTATATGTTCAATAGGCTGGTCTTTTTTTTTAATAAACCAACCACCAAACACAACAAACCCCTTCACAAATATACACGATTTTGAAGTTACCTCTTTCCCAATAATGGCGCTAAGCGGCGACGGTAAAGGTTTTAAGTGGCAGCTCTTCTTTACAAAACCATATACAAAAACACATATCTTCGGACATATTCGGATGTCACCATAACAACATTAAGATGCAACAACAGATGCGGTTTAGATCTAGAATCTAGGTGGTTTTTTAGAGTTGTTTGTAAGAATGGATCTTTGGTCTTCCATTTGTTTTGGTGTAGGTGGGTTTTTTTTGTAGGTTGAATCTGAGTTTTTCATGAGTTTTGTAGATTTACATTCTTCAGTGAACAAACTTGATCTGCCATTTTTTTTTTATAAATGTGTTAGTGTGGTTGGATGTGATGGGCTGTGTTTGATAAATTTTATCTACCATTTTTCTTTTAACGAAAAAACATAATATAACAAATATAATAAAAAATATATTTTCCAAGAAATATCAACTTTTAATAAATTACAATCGATCGTTAAAAAAGGACTAGTGTTGCAAAAGAAATTAACGGTCGTTAGTGTAACTGGCGCCACGTAGGAGTGCAAGGTTTAGCAGGTCACTCGCTACACACAAAAATCGAAATTCAAAAGTTTATTAATATAATGAGAAAAAAAAAGTAAGCTACATATAACCATAAAAAGTGGTAAGTTTAATAATTTTTTAGATGATTTTCTCAAATATTTACTCAAAGATAATCGTAAAAGATTTTAAGGCAATATAACTAACGGGCATGTTAGCTAAATTGATTAAAGTAAGCTGCTTTATTATAAACTAAACTTTATAGTAATCATCAGTTATGCACCTTTATGAGTAGTAATTTACAAGAACAATATTAAAATATTTTACTTTAATTCAACTTTAATCTTTTTTGTCAGAAAGGAAACAAAAAAAAAAAAAAAAAAAACTATAATGCAAATCCAATGATTTTCAGGAAGGCATAGAGTGGTGAGTGGTGACAGTGATTGGGTCACGGAATAGCTGTTTGTATATGTGGTGTCACGGATACAGTCAAACTTTAACGGTAAAATTCTCGTGAGCCAGGTAAACTACTCATGTTTTAATTGGTCCAAACAAATCATAACATCGTCCAATTGTACCAAAAAGCTGATAATAACCAAAGAGATTGATTCATTCTGCTGCTTACAGATTTAGAAAGTACATTTAAATCTATTGATATGAATTTCGTTTAACTAGTTTTAATATTTGTGCGCGATCGGGACTTGAAAATAAAATATAAATTAAGTGATAATTTAATTTTATGTATATTATATATGTTTTTTTAAAAACATTTAACGTTTATATGTTTGATAATATTATTATTTTATTGTGCGTATTGTAAATTAATATAACTCACCTCAATTTTTAATTTTGAAAATTTATACTCTTTTTATTTTCGATCTTATAATTATTAATCAAGAGACTAGGTAAGCGTCAACCTTACACGTACATAGAGGTGGCAAATCTTGCCAATTTTAATAAATACGGGCATTTTTGGCCTATTTTCAAAAACGGATGGGGCACTTTTTGCCAATTTTTTATTATGAATGGGCTAAACGGGCGCATATGTAAGAAATTTATGGGCTTAATGGGCGCACACGTAAAACACTCATTAGGCTACTCGACGGATATTTTATATTTAGTTTTTATCCCCGGCATTTAAACAATTATTTTTATTTATTAATTCTACGTTTTTATATGTCTTTTTTCTCATTCTAGCTTGCGCCTGTTTTGCCCGTGCCCGTTTAGCCCGCGTCTGTTTGGCCGCCGCCCGTTTAGCCCGCCGCCCGTACCCGCCCGCCCGCCCGTTTTGCCACCTCTACAAGTACACGATTTATAAACTCATGATTTTGTAATGCTTAATATTAAATTTATAAAATAATATTAAATTTTTAATACTTAAATAGTTACGATCCTCATGTACCCACGAGTTTTACATGATTTTTAATTTTATAATAATATTAATTGATATATTGTATAAATATTTGTCGCGTAAAAGATTTGATATTGTGTGTTTAGTAACACATAATTACATTGAAAAAATTTATGTTGTTTTAATATGTAAAATCTCGTCCATTTGTTTTCATCTCACAATAATGTTTGAGGTCGTGCATTTATTTTGATATATATGCATGTCAATAATAATTTACGTAGATAGCATTGCTTAACTTTGTTAAATGTCAAAATAAAAGTAAATAATAAGTTGTGTTTTTATTTGAATATTTATAATCATGTGATTTGTTAATTTTTTTAATATAACATATATGTTTTATTTTTAGAATATAAAGTCGAGGATATAAAGTTTAAGTGGGTATTTTGTTTATTTTCTAAAGTTACTAAAAACTTGGAAAGTTATTAATGTACATTTAAGTTTATGTAATTTATTTAAAACTCAACCACTAAAGTTTTATTATCTTTTCCTTCTTTTTAAAAAATTTTGTTTCACAAATTTGACACATATATTCTTGTGTGTTTTCATCAAATTCATCCCCCAAAATTTTTAATTTTGATTAAATTGAATTTAATTTTGATTTTTTTTACCAATCACATCGCTCGCTTTTGCTTATGCGTAAAAATCAAGCCATTTAATTGGTTCAATTGTTTTTTCTACAACCTCCAATTTTTACTAAGATTTTATAAATAATCTAATTCTTTTATTATATAAAAAAGATACTCCATCCATCTCATAATTATTATCTACCGACAAAAAACAGGTAGTTTAATAAAAACATAACTTTTTCAGTTTTCTCTCTCTCTCTTTTTACACAATGACAATTTTACCCTGAATCAATTCATTTACAACTTTTTATCTTTGTAATAATAATACTTTCAAGTGAGGTTGATATGGTAAATTTAATATATATATATATATATATATATATATATATATATATATATATATATATATATATATATATATATATATATATATATATATATATATATTTGAAGTAGACAATTAATTTGGGACGTTTAAAAACAATAATGTAGACTATAATTTTGAGACGGAGAGAATAACAGTTTTAAAAATATGTTGCATAAGGTTTTATTAACTTGCGTCTTAGAGGCACGTGATAAAAAGTCAGAAATTCAAAAAAAAGAGTAAAAAGGCAAAGACACAAAAATAACATTTAAAAATATCTTTTATTTTTGAGGAAATTGCAAATTTGCTCCCTGTGGTTTGCCAAAATTGCATGTTTGCTCCCCAACTTCATTAAAATGCAGGCGGCCTCCCGGAGGACGAAGGTAATTAGCAACGATGCTCCCTGGACTTAACTCCCGTTAGTTTTTGGTAGTTAACTTTTCATTGTTCAAGGGTATTGATGTCCTTTCATAATTTATGCTTAACCTAGTTTAATTTTATTGCATTGCTACTCCCTGTGGTTTGCAATTAAATAACTTACCTTAACACATCTGGCAACAAACGCATAGATCAAATCCCCATTTTCATAAAAACACACAAACCCTAAACATGAACTGTTTTTGTGGGAACCAATCCATTGTTCGTACATCATGGACACATACTAATCCTGGAAGAAGATTTCGTTGTTGTCTTTCTAACACTTGTCCATTTTTTTCGTGGGTTGATCCCCCAATGTGTGCTCGAGCTGTAGCCATTATTCCAGGGTTGTTAAGATCAAGAAATGCACTTGAAGAATCATTGAATGCAACGGAGGCTGGTAATTGAAGGTTGAAGATTTGTTTGTTTTGCAGTTGGTTGGTTTTTTGTTTCTGCTACTTCATGTAATTTGTCAATGGTTGAATAATGTTATGTTGTATTGAACTAATTGCCCAGCTATTGTACTGGTCAATAATTTTCCTTAATGAAGTTCATATTATGATATGTCATGACTTTTGTTATGTTGTTGTTTATAATCTAATGTTATGTTCTTGATAATAAGCTAATGCATTCATTCATTCCATAAAAGCCATTACAATGTAGTCCCAAAACAGAAAAACATCAGCATACAAAACATGAACTTAAAGCTAGATAAGCATACAAATAAAAGTGAAATAACACAAGCAACAAAGCACATTAGATTTTGCCTTTTCCCTTGTCCTTTCCATCCTTGTTGTTCAAAGGCCTCTTCCTAAGTTTTTCTTCAATGGAAGACCAAGTCCTTTGACATGGTAGTCCTAGCACGACCCCAGTGATGGCTTTAGGGCTTTTGATGATTGTCTTTGATGAGGTCCATTTGCAAAGAGGAATGTACTTACCAGATAAGCTTACATCACTGGATTTGCTAGCAGCAGGTATGTTAGGCTTTGATGATTGGCCTTCATCACTTGTTTCATCTAAGCTTTCATAACCTGTGTCATCCAATGTTTCAGTACTTGTGTCATCTATGGTTATAACAGCAGACTTACTGTTATATTTAAACTTATGCCAGTAATCATCATCAAGATACTCATAGAAATCCACATAGTCATACCATTCTATCAACTCATCTGTGACATCCCCCTTCTTAAACATTTTTGCAACACTTGGTGTTACACATGGTCTTGGTCTTTCTTTTGATCCAAAAGGTGGAAGTTGTGACATTGTGTGTGGTGTTTAGAAAAAAAGTGATGAAACAATTGAAATACCCGAGTAGTATTTATGTTGTGTGGTAAGTAGAAAAGTTAATGTGACAATTAACTCCATCTTCCATCTGTTCAACTACTTGGTCAGATAATATAAATGGGTCAACAAAAATGAAAGACCAATGTGACACGGTTTACAATGGGTCTAAGTGAAAAGAATACAAAATCTTAGCATGACTTTGACCAGGAAATTGGGTCAAGAAAATTGATAGAAGTAAGATAAATATAGACCTGGATAACATAAGTCTCACATGAAAACAAGGAAATAACATAAGTCTTACAACTGTTTTTCTAAACAAAAGGAGTAACATAAGTCTAGACCTGGATAATGGCCTCACATGAAAACAAGGAAATAACATAAGTCATTAACATGAAACATTAAACAAGGAAATAACATAAGCCATTATTTGAAACATTAAACATAAGTTTGTGAAGCATGACTATTAAAGATTAAGTCTGCAGGCACTCCTTTTTGTTCTTCCACTGGGGCTTCTAATCATATCAGTTTGTGAAGGTTGAGTGTGAGCCTGTGATCCTTGATTATTTGCCTGTGCAGATTGGCTTGGTTGTGTAGGCTGTGTGTTGTTTGTTCCAGCACCAGAGCTTGTACCAACAGCAGCAGATTGGCTTGGTTGTGTTGGCTGTGTGTTGTTTGTTCCAGCACCAGAGCTTGTACCAACATCAGCATTCTTTCTTTTCCCTGAATTACTTGTACCAACAGCAACATTCTTCCTTTTCCTTGCATTACTTGCACCAACAGCAACATTCTTCATATCACAGCTTCTTTTGTTGTGCCCTGCACTTTTACACAAACCACATGTAATCCCTTTACCAGCCCTGCTTAGTTTATTACCTTTCACCATCACAATCTCTCCTTTACTCTTCTTTCTTTTTTTTGATGGTCTCCCAATCTGTGGATGAATTTTTGGTGGCAGAAGAGTGGTTGGACAGTCAAATTTGGCCCATAAATCTCTGCCATTAACAGGGTTAACCTTATGTGAATACACAGCTTTCCAAGTGGCCAATTTGTATGATTCATGGACCCAATCCTCAGGTATGCCTACATCATAACCATTGTCTAGCATATCATGTATTGCAGCAACAGCATGCTTGCAGGGTATTCCTGATATCTCCCACTTCCTACAGGAACATGTCTTTTGAGGCAAGTTAACCACATATTGTTCTTGTAGGTGACCCTTAACCCGGTAAAGATCTGACCCATTCCAATCAACTATGCACTCACTAGCAGCAGTCTTAATCTTTTCAAACACCTTAGCAACAGCAGGGATTAATGGTCCGTCACTTTTTTCAATAACTTTTTGCACAATTACAATCCTTTTCATAAGATATTCCCTCACATGTTCTAAGGCTGTAATTATAGGGCTGTCTCTGGCATCTAACAACTGTCTATTGAAGACCTCACAAACATTGTTTATCAACAGGTCACAATGGGCTCTACCTATAGTTTTTGGGAAATGTTATTCATCAGACAAGTAATTAAGTTAACATATGTTTAAAATTTAAAGGATATGACATTTACCAGAGAAATAAGCTCTGCTCCAATGCTCAGCAGGTATCTTTTTAAGCCATTGATATGCTTTTAGGTTGAAGTCTTTCAATTCTTTCATGTTTTGCTCAAACAAAACAGTAGTTGTTGACGATGCACACTTCCACAACATTTCCTTGTACTCAATCCCTTTCCAAGTCTGGTTCATGTTTTCATATATATGCCTAACACAGTACCTATGCTCTGCACTAGGAAACAACTTCTCAAGTGCAGGTAACAATCCCTACAAGAATCATCAGATTGGTTAAAAATAAAAAAAACTCACAAATAAACTAAACATTTGTCAAGAAGTTCCATTACCTTTTGTCTATCTGTGATGAAGGTGAAATTAGAGTTGGTGTAGAGATCCAAGTCATCAGCTAGACACTTTAAGAACCATGTCCATGAATGTTGGTTTTCTGATTCAACAATTCCATAAGCAACAGGATAGATGCCATTATTTGCATCCACCCCCACAGAAGTCAACATTTGACCTGGATAATGTCCTCTCATGAAGGCACCATCTAAACCTAGTAATTCCCTTCCACTTTCCTTAAATCCCCTTTTCAGAGCACCTAAACAAACATAGATTCTCCTAAACATCCTAGTTGGACTTTCATGATTTTCTTCACCATAAACATCAATCTTACAAGTTGTATCTGGATTACACCTCTTTAACTCCATTACATAGTCTCTCAATAAAGAATATTGAACCTTAACATCACCTCTCAAATACACTTCTGCTTTTGCCTTAGCCCTAAAGGCTTTATCCCTTGAAATAGCAACATGAAACCTTTTCTGCATTTGTTCTTGAACAGCTTTAACAGGGATGTTTGGATTCATAATCAACAGATCTATGATGTGTTTTGAAAGAAAAGTAGATGTACAGTATTTTATCTTTCTAGATTGCAAACAGTGGTGATCATCCTTGTATGTTTTTATGACCCACTTGCCCTTTTCTCCTTTTGATAAGTACAACACCCATGGACAGCATATTTTGTCCTTTTCTGAAATTTTCCACTGACCTCATTTGGCCCTTGTACTTTCTCATTTTTATGGTTATTGCTAGGAACAACACCATTACAAACTACCCTAATTCTTACTGGATCATTCCTCTTAAAATGCAAGTTTACAACGATGTAATTTTTGCATAAAAATGATTAACATTATCTATAAAAAAAAAGTATAATATATACATGAGATTGTAAATTTTGAGTGGGCCACAGCTGATGAGTTCCTTCTAAGTTTCGTCCCTGTTTATACTATTGTTTGATATAAACTGGTAGGGCAACGAAACATAAAGGTTATGTTAAACGCAAGGCTTATAGAGTTTAAGCTTCTAAAATAAAATTTGTTTATCACATTGTTTACAAAAGCCTTTGTAATTTATAAGCCTAAATTTATTAAGAAAAAGTTACGTAAATTTATAATTAATCAAATTACTTCAATATATTTTAAAATATAATTGTTTAACACAAAAAAACTTCACACATATACGTATCTACTTTGATTTATATTAGTAAACTTCAACTTTAACTAATTCATCACATAGTTTTACAAAACATAAATTTTAATTTTTGCTTATAATATAAGCTTGAACCTCAACTCCAATTTAAGTATATTCGTCAAATCATACCTGAACTAATGAAATTCTAAGTAGTGAGTGGCATATAAATATTTAAAAGCTGAAACTTAAACATCTATTTAGTCGACATAAATATAAATATATGAACTATATAAAATGTTGATAGCAATTTACATCTTTACATATATCTTGTATGATTGTATTTGTGAACTTTGGAAGTATATTGATTTGTTGAGTACGATAGATGGTAAAGTGTTATGGTCACAAGTCAGATCATTTAGGCCGGTCACATGTTCTGTTCAAATCATTCAGTCGACATGCCAGTAGTAATATAATTGCAAAAATGATTCATCGTCTAAACTTTTTAATATAAATAATTAAAAATATCATATGAAGAATGACTTTTTATTTATATAGGACGATAATACTTGCCATCCACACTTTGCTCTTCTCGTCCATGTGATTAAATTAATTATCATGTTCAAAATTCAGATATGGAACAGGGACTAAATTAAATATCGTCAAGTGATATTTTTTTTTCAAAATTAACATTACGTCGAAAAAATTTATGAATTCCCGAACACCCTGAGAGAACTCCTGGTTCATTCCTTGTGAAAAACTAAAATGATTTATTAAGATGGTCTAACGGAGTTTTGAGATCACGTTTTATAAGCTGCGATGACCTTAGTTAAAACATATTAATGATCAGTCAAAACATCATATTTCACTTGCTGTTTATAGGACTAAATATAACGTTTTACTATATCAAATGGCTTATTCTTCATGTGACTTTTGTGATATCACTCATAATAAACTTAACAGTGTAAAACAAAATTAACCTACTTTGATGTCGCTTTCTTTTCTCAAACACCATCTTTTATTTTAAAGAGGAAAAAACGAATAAATAAAACGTTGACGAACCTAAAAAAGAATGTTGAGGATGACACCTGGCACTATTCAGCTCCACATTGAGTGTCGGTGCTTGGTTGGTTCATATTCATTGTTCTTTTAACCCATTCACTTCAACATCTCAACCAACTTTTATACACTCATTATTATTTCTGTAATAAAAAAAATTATGTATTTTTATTGAGATCATCTATTTCTTTTTACTTAGCAACAACATTCTATAGTCCATATTAAGGCTGAGCATCGGTCCAGGACCGGACCGATTAAGCCCGGATCGAACCGAAGGTCGAAATGGTCTGAAACCTCGAACCGAAACCGGACCGAAATAATCCGGTCCGGTCCGAGTCGGTTCGGTCTTCAGTCCGGTCCGAGTCGGTTCGGTCCTCGGTCCGGTCCGCTCCTATTAAGCAATTTTGACAAGATTTTTTGTAAGACCGAACCGGACCGACCGGACCGAGGACCGAAATTGCACGGTCCAGTTTGGTCCGGTTCGGTCCGGTCCGATTTTCTGATCCGGGTCGGTTTTGGGTCTGTCATGCTCAGCCTTAGTCCATACCAGTTGTACTTAGCATTAGGGCTGAGTGTCGGGCTTAGATCAGACCGGTAAAGATTAGACCGGAGACCGAAGACCGAAATAATCTAAATCCACGAACCGAGACCGGACAAAAATAGTCTAGTTCGATCCGGTTCGCCCCTCGACCCGATCCAGTTCTATTAGGCATAATCGACGAGATTTTTAGTAAGACCGAGCCAGACCGGACTGGACCGACCGTACCAAATACCAAAATGCTCTCAAACCCCGGACCCACAACCGGGCTGAAATTATTCGGTCCGGTTGAAGTCAATCCAATCCGGATCGTTTTTAGGTCTGTCATGCTCAACCCTACCTAGCATAGTGAAAAAGTGAATGCATATATAGTTCTAGAGTCCCAAACCCATATAAATAAGAGTAATTGGACTTAAGTTGATTATATGATACTAGCATGGTATTCGCGTAATGTGACCACACATAATGATAACTATTTTTTTCAGTGAATGTTACATGTTATCCACCAAGTTTGTATTTAAATTAAAGTTAAATTTATACAAAGTTAGAAAAATTGATAAAAATATATAAAAGTAGATGTTAAATTAAAGAGAATATAATTTTAAAAAAATAGTGAAATTAGATAATGAAAAAATAAATAGATAAAAATATGTTTCAATTTTAAAATAAAAATATTTTATTAATAGTTTGTTATAAAAAATTAAAGAATAAGATCAATTTGATAAAGAGTCATATCATGACGCCAAAAGTTCAACCGGATTCCATATATGCTCCGGTTCGGTTCGGTTCGGTTCGGTTCGGTCTATTTATCTATAATCTAAGGGTTGTAATTAATAGCTTTTTTAATTAAATTAAATAAACCATTAACCCAAAAAACACACATACATCAGGATTTCATATATGGCATGACTAAACCCATCAACCACCACTGCCGCCCACCACCACCTCCACCAACACCAACCACCAACACCAACCACCACCACCAACACCAGTTACCACCAGCAATCACGACCATATCCAAACTATCCCAATCAAATCCACACCACCAAAACCTAATTTTTAGTGCTAAGTTTCATTATTGATGGATATAAGAGACGAAATAGATGTCGATGATGGTAAGTTGTTTTGATTATGCTTATTTTTATATTTTTTTTCATTTTGATTATGCTTAGACATTTCATAGCTACTCTAGGTAAAACACATGTTATGATTCTTGATGCACGCCATGTGTTTGATGAAATGACACAATGATAATCACATGTGATTTAACAAGTTCTAATTTATGAATGAGAATTTTTATTGAAGTTAAGTCGATTTTTATAGTTGATAAGCTGATTACAGAAGTGATATTTATGATTACATAACTGGAACTATGACTCGTATATGAGTCGTTGTGACTCATATATGAGTCATGATGACTCATATATGAAACTGTACATATATAAGTCTTTTTTGTAATAGGGGTAATAATATAGCCTCTTTTGTAACAAAATCATGATGACTCATATATGAGCCACCATGACTCATATATGAGTCATGGTGACTCATATATGAGTCACTATGACGACTCATATATGAAACTGAAACATATAGATTTTGTATTGAACTTGTAGTACTTCACTAATTTTTGTTTGTTTGTAGTTCCTAAAAAGGCCACCAACTCTTATAAAACTAACCCTTATCTGCCTCCCATTGTGAGGTGGAGGAGTCTGATGAGGGTGATAATGAGGATGAGGGGTCTGGTGATGATGAGGAGTAGAAGGGGTCTGGTGATTCTGATGATGAGGAGTCTCGTGAATCATAGTCTTGGTGAATTATAGTTGGATGGTAAAAAATGATGATAATTGTTGTAAAACCCGCATGCTTTTACCAGGAATGGTACCCTTACGATCGTCCGCACATGATTAGAACTTTCCTTTTATAGCATGATGACGTATAGTCCCCAGCCGGGTTATGAACCCGGCCCACGGGTACTACCCGTATCCGGCCCATCACGAATGGGTGGGAATAATGTTATTTGAGCTTATGGGCTTAGATGAACAGTAACCGCACACACGTGTGCGACCCACGACCCGACATGACCGGCACAGGGTTAGACAGAATCATATTCTGTCTATGAATAGGATTTACCCCAAAGAAGAGGATATTCACTCACCATAATTAGAAGATAACAATCAAACTAATTCTGGTACTTATCCTTTCCTTGGGGCCGAAGCATCAATGACAGCCCATTAGGGTTTCACTGCCTATATAAGGAACCCCCAAGGGTTCCACAAAGGTATCACATTCTACACTCTAAAACTCTCATCCGATTCCTATAACCCTAACCGATTACTTACTCTCACGCCGGAGTCTAATCGTGGGAAACATTCCCACGGTAAGCCTAACGCGTGTTGTTTAGTGTGCAGGATCCCAACCATACGATTCACTTGGTGCAGGAGCCGGAGTCCAACCAACCCGAATTAAGCTTAATTCGGGTCTAGCAAGGATCACCCAACTTTTGCATCAACAAGTTGGCGCCATCCGCGGGACCATTACACTAAGCTAGAGCGAAATCTCATCTTGAAATTCTCAATGACAAAGGGGCATCCGCAAGGCAACCCCAGGAAC
The DNA here is from genome assembly GCA_025667525.1 of Glebionis coronaria. Taxonomy (NCBI): domain Eukaryota; kingdom Viridiplantae; phylum Streptophyta; class Magnoliopsida; order Asterales; family Asteraceae; genus Glebionis; species Glebionis coronaria. Next base: position 357,482,633 of record CM046880.1, read on the forward strand.
ACAAATCCTGGAAATCAGAAGTCCCAAGGGGAAGGGATACTCATCCCCACTCGATCCCCTAGCCATCAAGTGGGGGGACCAAACAATCGGAGTGGCTTTCAGTCCATGGGTGTGACAAGCACGGTCTCCATGACTCCACCACCTACTTCGACCTTGGACAATCCTGATCCAGGGAGTGCGCCCAATCCCCCTAACAAGGAGCCGCGCAGACCATCGATCGAGGAAGAAGTAGAAGTTGAACCACTCAGCGAGGAAGATCTCACTCGAGTTCTCACGCGGAACTTTGAGAGGATCGTACCAGGAATTGCGTCAAGGCTGAATCTAGGGAGGGACCTCCAATCTAGGCTCAACTTTGGCAATGCCGGACCAAGCACCTCTTCTAAAACTCAGAGGAAGAGAAGGACCCGACCTCAGGAGCGGAGCCTCTTTGAGGAAACTCCCCAACCTAGGAATGTGTTCGAACGCATAGGGGATCGCCTCATGCAGGAACTAATGCAATCTCGAGAAGAGGGAGAGAGGTCCGGCGGTTCACCCGAACGACCGGATCAGGAACTAACCAGAGCCAATCGCCGCACGAGTGTGTGGGATAGGATGAATATCGGGAAGAAGGCCCCTGGCTCTTCTCACAAGAGCGTTCCTCGCCCAAGAGATGGGGCACCGCCTCCTTCTCTCGATCCATCAGGAGATGACTCGGATGACCATCCGCCTAAGCACCGACGACCTAGGCGTACTCCTCCACCGCCACCAAACAATGAAGAGTACTATGGCGGTCCCTATTACCGAGAGACGGAAGCAGAAGATCTTTCTCAACCGTGGTGTGACCCTAGTCTCACCCGTCCATGGGCAGACCCCAGGGAAGATCCTTTTACTCTCCGCATACGGAATTACTCCGAGGACACAAAACGTCACATGCCGGCGTGTGTCAAGACTTACGATAGAACTGGTGATCCGGACGATCACCTCAAGATATTTGATACGCAGGCGAAAATTGAGCGATGAACCATGCCTATATGGTGCCAAATGTTCAACTCAACCTTGATCGGCAATGCTCGCGACTGGTTTGAAGGACTTCCTCCGCGAAGCATTGATAGCTTCACTGAATTACGCACTGCGTTCAAGAATAATTATACTCAGCGGAAAAAGTATAATAGGGACCCGGTCTCATTGGCAACCGTTAAGCAACGGCCGGGGGAGTCCACGGAAGCCTTCACTGAGCGCTTCAATGACGAGTGCACACGCACAAAGACAATGCCGGAACTCTTGAAAATTTTCGACTATATGCATGCCATAACAGACAGGGAATTAATCAGGCGTCTCAATGACAAGCGTCCGGAGAGGTATGACGACCTCATGGAAAGGTTCAGAAACTTCATAGAGGGAGAAACCGCGGTTGCAGCGGCCTATCCTTCAAAAGGAAATGGCTACTGATCGAACGACCAGTCCAGGAGACAGTCGGGCGGTCAAAGCAATCAAAACAATGGTAGGGGCTCAGATTACAAGAGCCAAAACAAGGGAGGACGGCCGGACGATAAGTTTACCCCCTCTAAAGATGTCCTACCGGGAGATCTTGCTGGCAGAAGGGGCTAATTTTCCGAGGCCTCCCCCAATGACGACTCCGCTGGACCGTCGCCAAGGAAATCGCTTCTGCAAATTCCATAACGACAAGGGCCATGGTACGGAGGAGTGTATCCAGCTCAAGAAGCACATTGAGTCACTGATCAAGTCAGGTAAACTCAAGCATTTGGTTAAGGATTGGAAGGATGGAAAAGACAACAAGAAGTATGACAAGAAGGATCCCCAAAAGGACAAACCTTCAACTATATATATGATCCAATCCAGACAGCGCCGCACGAGGCAGAAAATTAGTCAAAAATTTTCACGCGGCAGAGAAATCTCATTCCCTCCCATCACGGCAAGCGATGTGATTGATGCGCCTCTCACATTGAGATAAGCATTGGAACACCCAACGTTCGTCGCATGTATGTGGATGGGGGGTCATCAGCAGAAGTACTGTACGAACACTGTTTTGTACAGTTACGACCAGAAATAAGAAGCCAATTAGTACCGGCCAAATCTCCGCTCATTGGTTTTAGTGGAGACACCATCTGGCCAATAGGACAACTGCGTCTGCTTGTAACCATTGGAAATGAAGAGCACTCCACCACTGTGTGGATGAACTTTATGGTGATACGCTCACACTCTCCATACAATGGGATCATAGGCAGACCAGGTATTCTGACCATACGGGCGATACCTTCTACGGCACACGGAATGATCAAATTCCCTGTGGAAGGAGGAATTGTCACCATTTACAACACAATCGTACCCACATCCGAGTGTCATGCCGTGACAACACCGGTTCCACCTGTTCTACCCAAGGATGGATCACCATCTCCCAATTGGGGGGTGGCAATCCATCCTGATTATCCGGAACAAGAGGTATCCATAGGGGGAACACTCTCGAATGACGGCAAGAGGGCCATGTGCTCTCTCTTGAAGTCAAATTTAGATATATTCGCATGGGAGCCCAAGCATATGACGGGCGTACCACGCGCGATAGCAGAACATAAGCTCCAGATCCGCCAAGGGTTCCAACCCGTCAAGCAAAAGAAGCGTGGTCAGGCACCTGAACGCAACCAAGTGATACTGGATGAGGTACGAAAACTAGTGGACGCAGGTATCATGCGCGAGGTATACTACCACGAGTGGCTATCCAACCCAGTCATGGTCAAAAAGCATGACGGAAGCTGGCGCATGTGCGTGGATTTCACGGATCTGAACAAAGCCTGTCCACAGGATTGTTACCCGTTACCGGAGATTGACTGGAAGGTGGAATCCCTATGTGGATATCCCTTTAAGTGCTTCTTAGACGCATATAAAGGATACCACCAGATCCAGATGGCGAAAGAGGACGCGGAAAAGACGATGTTCCATACTAGTCAAGGCGTATACTGTTATACAAAAATGCCGTTTGGACTAAAGAACGCCAGGGCAACATACCAGAGGCTTGTGGACAAAGCCTTTGACTCACAGATAGGCCGTAACCTGGAGGTCTATGTGGATGACTTAGTCATCAAAAGTCATACGGAGGATGCACTTCTCCGAGATGTCCAAGAGACGTTCGACACATTGAGGAGGATTAATATGAAGCTAAATCCAAAGAAATGCACGTTTGGGGCAACGGAAGGAATGTTCCTTGGATATATGATTGATCCAAATGGCATCAAACCTTGCCCAGAAAAAACGGACGCAGTAATACAGCTACCATCCCCTCAGACGCGGAAAGAGGTGCAGTCCTTAAATGGAAAGCTGGCCGGGCTAAATAGGTTCTTATCAAAGTCCGCAGAAAAGTCACTCCCCCTATTCAAAACACTCAAGAAGTGCATTAAGAAGGGAGACTTCCGGTGGACAAAGGAAGCCGAGGAAGCTTTTGGTCAACTCAAGCAACACCTCGCGTCTCTCCCCATGCTAGTAGCTCCCCGGCCAAAGGAGGAGCTCATTATGTATCTATCAACCACACATGGAGCAATAAGTGCGGTACTCATGACGGATAGGGACACGGTACAAACTCCGGTCTACTTCATAAGTCGAACATTACAAGGGCCGGAGTTGAATTACTCCTCTATGGAAAAATTGGTTTTGGCACTAGTGTTTGCTACAAAACGGTTGCGCCGATACTTTCAAGCGCACCCAATTGTGGTAATTACTGACCAACCAATAAAACAAGTCATCTCTAGACCGGATGTGACAGGTAGGCTAGAAAAGTGGAGTATTCTATTGGGAGAACACAACATATCTTATAGGCCAAGGACGGCTGTTAAAGGCCAAATCTTGGCAGATTTCTTGATAGAGAAACCGGATCAAGAAGGACCAATCGTAAAACAAGACGAAACTCCAGCAGAACCATGGGTGTTATTCACGGACGGATCTTCGTGTACGGATGGGTCAGGAGCTGGTCTCATCCTTACGAATCTGGAAGGAATGGAGTTTACGTACGCCCTTCGCTTTGAGTTCACAGCCACCAACAATGAGGCGGAATATGAGGCATTAATCGCGGGTTTAAAAATCGTCGCTAGAATGGGAGTCCGCAACCTTGAGGCCTACGTGGACTCACGGCTTGTCGCGAACCACATTCTAGGTGGATATGTAGCTAAGGAGGATAACATGGTCCGATACTTGGAGAAATTCAAGTCACTCATCGCGGCTTGCAGCAAGTTTTCTATCAAGCAGGTACCAAGAGGTGAGAACAAGAAGGCGGACGCTCTTAGCAAGATCGCGTCTACAAGTTTCGCCCACTTATCCAAGCAAGTCTTGGTGGAAATACTCAAGGAAAAGTCTATAACAGAAGGGGAGGTCGCTACTATAGTTGAGGAGGATGGACCTACATGGATGACCCCGATCGTCAACTATTTGACTAATGAAACCCTTCCGAACGATGAAAAAGCGGCACGACGCATCAGAAGGAAGTCGCAGCACTTCGAGCTTCGAGAAGGTATCCTTTATAAGCGCTCTTTCTTGCAGCCGTGGTTGCGGTGTGTTGGACCACGTCAGGCCACTTATGTGATCAGTGAGATACATGAAGGATTATGCGACATGCACGCAGGTCCACGATCCGTGGTAGCTCGAGCCCTACGCACAGGATATTATTGGCCTACCATGCATAGGGACGCACGCGACATGATTCGCAAGTGCAGTGATTGCCAAGTGCATAGACCAGTGCTGCGACATCCGCGGCAGGAGCTTACACCTATTACATCCCCATGGCCATTCTATAAGTGGGGAATCGACATCGCAGGACCATTTCCTGTAGCTGCGGGGGAGTTAAGTTCTTGATCGTCGCAATGGACTACTTTACACGTTGGATAGAGGCCAAGGCAGTCAAATCCATCACAGGCAAACAAGTTAAAAAGTTTGTTTGGGAGAACATCGTGTGCCGTTTTGGCTTACCAGGAGAAATCATCTCGGACAACGGGAAACAGTTCGCGGATAATCCATTCAAGGACTGGTGCGCAACATTGAATATCAAACGGCGCTTCGCGTGTGTTAGGCACCCGCAGACAAATGGCCTTGTGGAACGAGCAAATAGAAGCTTGGGAAACGGCATCAAGGCACGCTTGGAGGAACGAAGTGCCAAATGGGTGGACGAACTACCACATGTTCTATGGGCGCATAGGATTATGATCAAAACAGCCAACGGGGACACTCCATTCGCATTGGCCTACGGCACTGAAGCTGTTATACCAGCAGAAATAGGAATGCCTACCATCCGCACAGCGGAGGTTAACGTCGTCACGAACGACGAGCAACTACGGATCAACCTGGATTATTGGCAGAAAAAAGGGAGATAGCAGCCATCAATGAGGCCAAGTACAACGCTAAAATGAAGGCTTATTTTGACGCCAAGGTTAAAGGTGTTTCTTTTCGACCGGGAGATTATGTCTATCGTGCTAACGAAGCAAGTCGAGCGGAGAATACAGGAAAGTTGGGCCCTAAGTGGGAAGGACCGTATGAGGTCACGGAAGCCTTGCGACGAGGTGCGTACAAGTTACGTGACATGGATGGCCGCGATCTGGAACGCACGTGGAACATTTCCAATCTCAAAAGGTGCTATCTTTGAAAGCTACGACTTCTGCATGGATACTTTGCTATATCTGGCTTTAATGAAGATCCACGTGCCCTGCCTGTTTTGTTTCTTATGTTTTGTCTAGATTCTTTTTTTGTTTTTTAGGACTTCCCATTCTTGTTAAAACAAAAAATGTAAACGTTCTAATAAAATGTCGTGGGGCCTAGCTAGCTCCACGGCTAGTTTTGTGCAAATTATTTTTCTTAGGATTTTGTTATTGTCGTATGAATTTAATTATTATTATAATGTGCCATGTCTTATTCATATGCATTCATTCAATACCGTACATGTATAATACGCCTCCAGGTGGGGTAAGAGGATTAAGTGAACCTAATAATTCAACTTGTCACATAAGAGGGATGCAACCCCAGTGACGCGGATCATGTATCCTTACTAGACACCTTATTCACAAGACGTTGTGATAAGTTTCCATATGCCGCGCTCACGTAGTGCTTTGCATGGTAAAGACGCGCGCCACACGTCTAGTAAAGTATAGACTTTGTTATATTTTGGGTAAGACGTGACATGTCATGCGACACAGATACATGATATCTAAAAATATAAACAAGTTTCCAAAACATCAAAATTGCCGTGCCTATGCACGGACTTATACATAGCAAAACAAATGTTTACAATCATAAGGTACCGTGGACATCCACGGACAAATGTTTAAAGGTTACAAACCAAATTGTCTGAAATAGATAACAAATTAGGGGCACCCTACATGGGGGGGGGGGAGAAACCTACCTATCTCCCATTGTTCTTCAGCCAGGCAAGGCAATATCTCACTGCGCTCCTTCCGCTCCAAGGATTGAGCCGCATTCCTCTCTAGCACCCCGCTTAATGGTTCCTCATCAACTACGAGCCTGGTCACGTCCTCATAAATAGGAAGTGTGAGGTGGTTGGGCGAGGGAGTGAAGGAAGCCCGGGAATGACCCTCATCTTGAGAGAACGCACCAAGACTAAGCTTTTCCATGATCTCCATGTTTGATGCATCCTTTGTGGCTTCTAGCTCGGCCAAGAATGGGTAATGTAGATCTCGCATTGCGGCCATGGAAGCAGTCATCTTGTTAGTAGCTTCGGTGTTGAAGAAGGCATGCTTGGTGAAGTTTTCCTTCTTCCTGATTAGCTCTGCGGCCTTGACCATTCCTTCATGGCGGCCGTGATCAATGCCATCTGACACAAGGCTAGCAAACTGCTGAACAAATTCGGGGGATTCCAACACCTTGGTAACGGCTAGACGTGCCCCGTGACCTACCATCCACCTGTGGTCGGCAATGGCTGCTAGTAGTTGGGGGCATAGCACGTCGTCACGTTCGGTGGTAAGGGCATTTATTAGCACATCTTTTTGGGCGGACGCTTCCCTCAGCTGTTCGGTCGTGGCCCTCTCATGAGCAAGCTCCTCTTCCCTGCCTTGGATCATCGTATGGGCATCCTCAAGTCTTTTGGTGAGCATGGATACTTGGTTGGAGGAGGACTTGGTCGACGCTTCTGCTGCGGTCACCTATATGAGATACATTACTTGTTAGAATGGTGATTATTATGGAATAGGAGTGATGCGGCGTGAATACGTACCTTGGTTGTTGCGGCCTCGAGTTTTGCCTCAAGCTCGGCTACCTGCTGGTCATGAGCATTAGCGTGGGCTGAATGTTCTTTCACGGTCGCCTCGGCGGTGGCAAGCTGGGATTGGAGGGCAGTAATTTGGGCTTCATTCTCCTCGATCATCCTTTCCCTTCGCCCAACTTTCCTCTTGAGGGACTCCACATGCCCTAACGCGGCTTCAAATATTACCCTCATCGAAGTTCCCATTGCCATTTGATGCACCAGGGCGCCGTTGTACTCATCCACCAGGTCAGCATGGCTTAGTACATTCACGTCTCGCACCAAACCAGGTGGGATGCAGTTATTGAGGTACTCACGGCACTCCTCGGCCTCTCTCATCCGTGACGCAGTAGTAATATTCCAAACAGGATTGAACGATTGAGGTGGGCCGGACGTTGGGATGTCTTGGGAAGCTGTGGAGGTACCTTCTTCGAATGCAGGGCCGGATCTTGTTGCGGCTGTATGAAGCATAGGTTATGTCTCCACTTCCTTCTCTTTCCCCTTCTCTTTTTGGGCATCGGGTGGAGGCGCGGCACCAGCTTGTTTATCTCTACAAAACAAACATTTGCGTAAATATCAAGTATTGATTAAAGGAAAGTCGTGGTTCTTACTTAAGAAAGATGTAGCCTTACATGTTATTCCCTGCTAGTTCTGATGCAGTCGGGGGAACTTGAGTAACTGGATCCACATGTGCAGCCCGCACCGTCTCGGAGGCCTGGGTGGTGCTCCCAACAGATTGATACAGGGGGTGGTCCTCGCGAAGTTTTTTTTTGGGGGTGGGGGGGGCATTATGTTCACCAACCTCGGCCGGGGCGACTCTTCTCACCCGTTTGTTTTTTCTGCGGGTACGCTTAGGGGCGGGCTGGGCTGCTGCTTCTTCAACTTCCTCTTCAAGTTCTTTTTCTGCTCCCTCGTCTTCTTCTTCATTGACTTGCTACATCTCCTCCTCGTCATCGCCCAACATTTGGCGGAGACTGGAGGTGGTCCTCTCAATGTTGTCTCCTTGCACCTCCCCGTATGCGGGGGGTGGCAGTCTTAGGCGGCGAGGAGGGCCCGACTTCTTCTTCAAGCAACATGTTATCACCGTCCTCATTGTCAAAGTCGACGGGGGTTCTCAGGAGCGTTGTTTCCTCTTCGTCTGAGTGGGGGTCCGGCACAGCCTCCAGGGCAACTGTCACATTTCGGGTATGCTCAAGGAGAGGCAGCTCGTTCTCACGTCTGGGACGGGATCCCTCTGGTACAAGCTTTGGGTCGCCTTGACGTAGGAGTCCAAAGAAGTTCATTTCTGCCACAATAAACGAAATATGTTAGGCATTAAAAAGATAAGTGTATGCGTCTTTTGATATACGGATGCTAACCTACCTTCACCACGCCTTCTCCAAAACACAGGATATCTGTTGGACGAGCCGAAATAGTTGCGGCTAATCCCTAGCAAACAGAGGAATGATTCGGGGAGGTTTCTATGGAATCCTGTTCTGTTAAGGTCTATTTCTCGGGAATGTTGGGGATTATATATACTGGCGTGCGGAAGGGGGTCATGAGATAACCTATGCTTGAAGACATAATCGACCGGCCACACTATCGAGTCAATGAAAAAGTAATGGTCGTACCAGTTTTTCAATGAGTCCATGGGCTTATTATGGGACTGGGGGCTGTTGGGAGATCGTTTCTTAAAACATAGCCAACCATTTACTATACTGGGGGTGTAAAATAGCCGGAATAGTTCTACGGTTGGGGGGATTCTTCTAGCGCGACAAAGAATTTCGAATTGACTTATCTTACATGCGCCTATACAGTGAAGCTGGCTAATATGTACATCATAATACCCTAATAGATCTATGAGGAAATGAGTGAAAGGAATGCGGTAGTTGGCCGCATAAAAAAGGCGAGTATATAGGCCAATCTTTCCCTGCGGAGCCTCAGTTATGAGGTCTCCGGCACCAGGGAGAGAGGGGTGTAGGTTGGTAGGGATGAAGTAATTGGTACAAAAATGATCTAGTTGCTCCTGGGTCATTACATTGAGCACAGATCCAATTGTGGGGTTGTTTCTTTGGGCCATTACTGAATAAAAAACTAAGGACGTGGTATTCTAACCTGTTGAGGAAGGGATCCGTGCGTGAGTAAGTGAAGCTAAGAAGAAAAGCTTTAATGGCAGAAATGGAGGAAAAGACTGTGTGTTCCACACAGCCGTATGGGTGGCTTATTTATAGGGTTGCCTTGTGGGTCATGGTCTGTTGGATGCGTTTACGTTTCATGAACAAGATTTACAAGTATTACGTACGTGTTATAACACGATAAGTATTTATTACGTATTAAGACACGATAATTATTTCAATAATAATTATTATCACGAACATACGAACATGAAATCATGAACGTAAATAATCACAAGCTTAGTTATACGTATTATGTATATTTATTACGATCATGAATAAATATATAATAAGACACGAACGATAACTATATAAATCACGTAATACACGAACACGAGAACAAGTATAATATTAGACACGAGGAAACGTATGGGTTACCCTATGTGGGCCCATATACCCGCGGCTAGACACAAGGACAAGGGACAAGCTCATTGATTTTTACTAAACAAGAAAAAGGGAAAACTTATTTTCATAATTACAAGAATTAGAAAATAATCAAAACCCTAAAAACCTTTTCTTTCTCTTTGTCTCCTCTTGGCCGCCGGGTAAAGAACACCAAAGGGTGGTGTGTTTGTGATTTTTGGTGATCGATCTCTTGCAAGCTGGTTATTGTTATCGTTCTCATTTGTTCACGTAATCGGTAAATCCTTAAACCTCTTTTTCTTTATGATTTATTTAATCAAGAACACATGAAAACATGAATGATTATTAAAACAAGTAAATTACATGTAATTAAACATTGGGGGTAAAATAAATCATGGTTAAGGGGTGTTTGGTTTGGCCGACGCAAGGAACCGAGACCCAGGGGGGTCTTGGCTTGATTTGTTTCGCACCAACCGAGACCTCAAGGTCTCGGTGTGGTGGTTTTGTGTCTCGGCCGCAGGAGAAAAAGGAACCCCGACCTTAGTCGGGGTATGTTTGGTGCTCGGGTGGGTCTCAGCTAAAACAAGAACCACCACCGGCTTAAGTCGGTGGCTAAATAAGGAAAGCAGGGGGAACCCCTAGCCGCGACAGCAAGGGGAACCACCGGCTAGCCGGTGGGAACTTTTGCTAGCCGGCGGCTAGCCTTGACCAAGGGTGCGTTTGTGACCGGTGCACGGGGTTCATAAATACGGTTCACGACATGTTTAGATTAAACACGGGTTCGGTTCATGGGTGATTTTTGCAAGATTAATTATTTTACAAGTTTAATTATTTTTTTACAAGGTTAAATTAAATTAATTAAAACATGTACATGATTAATTTAATTTATGCATGACTTAGGTTATTAATATTAATACATGAATTTTAACCTAAGTAATTATCATTTTAACTAGACTATATAATTAATTAATTATTGAAATCACGACTGATAATTAATTAATTTACATGAGGTAGGTTATATTATTATAGATAATAATACATGTTTTAACTTAATTATTTTTAACTTTTATTTAATTAAATCATGTTAAATTTAATTAAATACTTTAACCTATAGTTTATTTAATTTACATGAAATAATTAATAAACTATACTATATATCACATGACTTAGAATATAAATCAGTAAACACTTAAGCTTATATAATTAGCTTAATAATCCAGCTTATTTCTATTTATGGAAGCTTTCTATTTTTAGAAACTTATTTAATTAAGGAAGCTAATCTATTTATGGAAACTTTCTATTTTTAGAAACTTATCTATTTTAAGCAGTAAATCTATTTTTGGAAACTTTCTATTTTTGGAATCTTTCTAATTTTGGAAACTTTCTATTTTAGGAAACCTGCTACTTTTAGAAAGTTACTTATTATTACACAACAAGTATAATAATACAAGAAGTACAAGAAATACTTAATCAGAATAGACATAATACATGATAAACACAGTATAAAGCTTTAATCAGTAAAACATGACATGAACATATAAAACAAGCTAAGACGTGATATAAAACCAGTTACGTACTCAGTAATCAGATACTTATACACGTATGTATTTATGTAGCATTAGTGATACCGAAGTAGGAATCTCTTCCGTTCGCCTTCTTTGTTCACTGGACACAAGGTACGGATTCTCCGTCCTTTCAATATGGACATTCTTCCTTTAGGATTCTCCGTATGCAGCCAACTGTTTTCCCCAGTATATGTTTTATATCTTTTTGAATTGCTTATGTTTAATTAGATACCTAAAGCCATTTACATGCATGACCTGTTTCACCTAGTTATGGAGGTACCATAACCATAACACTAGAGGCACCAGTGTTATGACTCCACCACGACGGAGTGATAGCTCGTGGCGTCCCTTCAGCTTTTGGCCATATTATTATTATCAGGTGGGGCGTATGGGTGCATCCTAGTTTACATGTTTTCAACAGATTATTCAGGTGAATGTGGTGTGTGCCTTGCATCCTTCACAAGGAGCTGATCCCTCCTACCCAAACCAGTATATTAAATTAGAGGCAACCCCTCTAATTTGCATGACGAGGTCACCCCTCCAAGTATTCATGCACGTTGATAATTCATGACCTATATTGGCTAATGGTAAATATGTTAAACAGTTTTTACAAGATAAACATAAGGTTTTTCAAACTATAAAACCAGTTTTAATAAGACATGCCAGGTTATTCATGAATTAGTCTTTTCCGCTGCTTTATGCTTATATGCTTATGTTATTCATGCTTTACTTGTATATCCGTGCATTGAGCGTTATGCTCAACCGTTTTCCTTTTCATGTTCCCAAAACGGCAGGTACTCAGGGATGCTCGTAGACTTTAAGCGTACGTGCATATGGATTGGAAGCTTCCTAACCTTCTTTACTTTATGCATTTCTTTATACTTTGATACTCATTTCCATGGACATTGTTTAGTTCTTTCCATTGACAGTACTTATGTTTGTGTGTGACGAGTTCCACTTTTGGGGTACCGATGTTTGATTTCAGTATTTCCTTTATGGTCATGTAATGTTTTATATATGTATCCTCATATGCTTTGATGACACGCCATAATCACGCGTGACATTCCATTTATCAAAATGGGGTGTTACAATTATGGTATCAGAGCCAAGGCTTCGACCTGTAGGCTCTCAAAACATGACATGTGACTAGTGGCTAGTCACTATGGTCTTCCTAGAACTGACAGTCGGTTTTCATGCATTCATCATTTTCATGCATACATATATATGTCATTGTCGCAGGTTTATGACTAAGTAATGGTTGGTATAGGACTGGCCCTACTTAGTCGCATGTGTTTTATCGAAACTTTTAAATTTGGGACCGACCCATTGGCGTCCCTCGCCATGTATTTTGTTTTAAGTGAACTGACCATAGGCGTTCACTCTCGCGCATACAAAAGTTTTCACCAAAATGCATCATGCATTCATGTACTAGATTTTCCTGCATAAAATTTTTCTCATGATTTATTGGTATAATTTTTTTTCATGTATATAATTTATGTTTTGATCAGTTTAATCATGTATTTTATGTTATACTGTCAGATGGTTCTCACAAGCGACCAGGAACAACTCAATGCAGCAATCCAAGCTGCAATGCAAGCTATGCTTCCTCAGCTGAGGAACGAAATCAGGGTTGAGGTTCAGGCTGCCAACAACCAGCAGCAACACCCAGTACCTCCTCCTCCAGCAACATTGGTCACATGGCTGGAGAGATTCAATAAGCTCCGCCCTCGAGCTTTCGAGAGAACAGATAGCCCTAGTGAAGCTGAAAGCTGGTTGGCTCATATTGAGAAGATCTTCGATGCTATGGGCTGTGACCCCGTCTTCAAGTCGAGGTTGGCTTGCTACAGATTCGAAGGTGATTTACTATCATGGTGGATGGCACTGAAGCAGTATAAGGGAGGTGATAATTGGGTGGCTGGTTTGACTTGGGATCAGTTCAGGGATTTGGTGATGGGACAGTTCTTTCCCAAGGCTGAGCAAGACAAGCTGAAGAGAGAGTACCATGGAATCCGACAGAGAGCTAGAGAGAATAGCAACGAGTTCATGCAGCGCTTTCTTCGCTTGGCTGGTTTCCTTGGTGCAGCGGCAAGTACTCCTGAGGAGCAGCCACACCACTTTAGGTAGGCTCTACGTACATCGGTCGCAAACAACTTGGTGTGTGCTATGTTCAACACGGTAGCACAAGTGGCCGATGCAGCACGTAAGTTGGAGATGCTGCAGGAAAGAGATGAGTTCAGGGAGGCAGAGAGAACCGATAAGAGGTAAACATTCGTATTCAAACGGTGACCAATCCGTATTCTTTCAGTATATGTCAATATTTCATCTCTTTAAAACTGTATCTTCCAGGCAGAAGACTGGGGACCGGTCTCAGCCGGCTACTCAACAACAACCTAATCAGCCCAAGGGAAACGGTCAGACTCACGACCGTTCTGCTACGGATAGGCGTGGCGGTAATGATAATTACCGTAACAACGCTGGACACTCCAACAACAACAGGTCCTTATACTTACTCATTTTCTTATGATTACATGTTATAAAATTTTAATTCTAACACATTAGCAAATCTTCTACAAGGAATCATGGTAACGGGAGGGACCAGAACCAGAGAGGTTCACAGCCTAACCGTCCAGCTATCACCGGTATTCAATCTTACGATTATCCGCATTGTCCTTTGTACCTCTTTACCATGTCTCATGTATATTGTTCTTATCAGGCTCTCAGCCAGTCAGGACACCTGCTGGAGGATATACTCATCCTCTTTGCTCTACTTTCCACCATAGGCACCCAGGGCCATGTCGCCGCGACAGCGATGCATGCTACAAGTGTGGTATTCATGGCCATCGCAGGAAGGATTGCCGCAAGGGCGAGATGGAGGGTACATCAGGACATGCTGATACCAAGCCGCCTCCTACTAGTGGACGCGTTTACACGAAATCTCGCGATCAGGCCAACAAGTCTACAGGTACCATCACTGGAATCTTGTATATGTATGGTCAAGTTACATGTGTTCTGTTTGATACGGGTGCTACTCACTCGGTCATTTCTACTGCTTATGCCAAGAATGTTAGGATACTCCCCATGCCACAAGAGAATATACTGAGTATTTCCACGCCTTTGAGAGACTCTGTACGCATAGCCCATATGTACAAGAGCCTTCCCCAAGAGTTTGACGACAAGATTCGTCCTGTTGACGTACTTCCGCTGGACATGAATGATTTTGACATGATTTTGGGCATGGATTGGCTATCCAAGCATCATGCTACCATAGACTGCCATTCATATCGAGTCATCTTCGGTGATGTTAATGCACCAAAGTACATTCACAACGGGTTCGTACCCGGAAGGTCTGTACAAATCATATCAACCCTGCAAGCACGTGAATTACTTTTACATGGCTGTGAGGGTTATCTAGCTACTGTTCATGACACGGATGTTGAATCCTCATCAATTCAGAATCAGCCGATAGTGTCAGAATTTCCAGATGTGTTTCCAGAAGAACTTCCAGGCATACCACCTGCACGTGAAGTAGAATTTAATATCGAGCTCATCCCAGGTGCTGAGCCGATTTCCAAGGCTCCTTATCGCACGGCTCCCATAGAGTTGAAGGAGCTGAAGGATCAATTGCAAGAACTTCTGGAACGAGGCTTTATTCGACCGAGCGCATCTCCATGGGGCGCACCGGTCTTATTCGTCAAGAAGAAGGACGACAATATGCGTCTTTGCATAGACTATCGCGAGCTCAACAAGATTACCATCAGGAATAGGTATCCACTACCACGTATAGACGATATGTTTGACCAACTCCAAGGGGCCAAACCTTTCTCCAAGAATGATCTAAGGTCGGGCTATCATCAGCTACGGGTTAAGGAGCAGGACATCGCCAAGACTTCTTTCCGTACACGCTATGGCCACTACGAATTTGTAGTCATGCCATTTGGCCTTACCAATGCTCCAACAGTATTCAGGGATTTGATGAACATAATCTTCCATGAATTTCTGGACAAGTTCGTCATTGTCTTAATCGATGAAATCCTGATATTTTCTAAATCTAAGGAGGAACACGAAGACCATCTTCGTACAATACTACAGATTCATCGCCAGAAGCAGCTGTATGCTAAATTCTCCAAGTGTGAGTTCTGGTTAGACAAGGTGGCATTCTTAGGTCGCATTGTATCAGCAGAAGGAATCACGATGGATCCAGCGAAGGTTGAGGCTATTACCAAGTGGCCAAGGCCGACGTCAGCGACTAAAGTCCGTAGTTTCCTAGGCTTAGCTGGTTATTATCGTAGGTTCGTGGAGAACTTTTCCCGCTTAGCACTACCATTAACCAAACTGATGCGGAAAGGGGAGAAATTCGTCTGGACTGAAGAAAGAGAGAAGAGCTTTGAAGACCTAAAGTAGAAGTTAGTATGTGCACCGATTCTTACTCTCCCATCTGGTACAGGTGGATTTCAGATCTACAGTGATGCATCGGGGAAGGGACTTGGCTGTTTTCTCATGCAACATGGGAAAGTGATCGCGTACGCTTCACGACAGCTTAAGCCTTATGAGGAAAATTACCCTATGCATGACTTGGAACTTGTAGCAGTCGTGTTTGCATTGAAGATATGGAGGCACTAATTGTATGGAGAATCATGTGACATTTTCACGTACCACAAGAGCTTGAAGTATATCTTCACTCAACGTGAATAGAACATGAGACAGAGGAGATGGTTAGAGCTGTTGAAGGATTATGACATTAATCTGCAGTATCATCCCGACAAGGCGAATGTAGTGGTAGATGCACTTAGCAGAAAGACTGGAATGATAAACGACATTAAAATTGAGGAGGAAATCATAAGAGACTTAGAGCGACTAGACATAGAGATCATGGTACGTGGACAGCACGGTTACTGGGCTAATCTTAGAGTGGAACCCGAGTTACTCTCTAAGATTAAGGAAGCTCAAAAAGATGATGGAGAAATCTAGGCGATAATTCAGAATTTGGAGAAGCAGACAGAATTTTGAGTAGACGCAGATGGTATCTTATGGCAGAGCACGAGACTTTATGTTCCTGCTGACCAAGAACTCTGGGAAGCATTGTTAGCTGAGGCTCATAGCTCCCCATTCTCTATTCATCCTGGTTCGACCAAGATGTACCATGACATCAAGCAGTACTTTTGGTGGAGTGGTATGAAACAGGATGTTGCTACTTACGTCTCCAAATGTCTTACCTGCCAGCAGGTTAAGATCGAGCATCAACGATCTGGCGGTCTTTTACAACCGTTAGATATTCCAGAGTGGAAGTGGGACAAAATCACCATGGATTTTGTTACTAGTCTTCCACTGACAAAGAAGAAGCACAATGTAATTTGGGTTATCGTTGATCGACTTACCAAATAAGCTCATTTCTAACCGATCCGCAAGGACGATTCGGTCAGTAAACTCGCCGATACTTATATAAGGGAGATCATGAGGCTTCACGGTGCTCCATCCAGCATCGTCTCAGACAGAGATCTTCGGTTCACTTCGCGATTTTGGCAAAGTCTATAGAAAGCTAGGGGTACAAAACTTAAGCTTAGCACGGCTTTTCATCCTCAAACAGACGGGCAGTCAGAGCGAACGATTCAGACGTTGGAAGACATGTTGAGGTCATGTGCGTTTGAATGGACGGGTGATTGGGACGATTATATCTGTTTGGTGGAGTTTGCATACAACAACAGTTGGCATGCAAGTATCAAGTGTGCTCTTTTCAAGATGTTGTATGGCAGAAAGTGTCGCGCCCCAATCTGCTCGGATCAGGTTGGTGAGCGAACAGTTGAAGGACCAGAAATGATAGAGCTGACAAATGAGAAGGTCGCAGTAGCTAAGCAGAAACTGCAAGAAGCACGGTCACGCCAGAAGAGTTACGCAGACAAGCATCGTAGGGACTTACATTTTAACGTAGGAGATCACGTTTTCCTTAAGGTTTCACCGGCACGTGGTGTTAGACGTTTTGGAATCAAATTAAAGCTCAGTCCTCGATTCATCGGACCGTTTGATGTCATTGAACGAGTCGGTGAAGTATCTTACCGTTTAGCGTTACCTCCGCAGCTTTCTCATGTTCACGATGTAACACCCCATTTTGATAAATGGAATGTCACGCGTGATTATGGCGTGTCATCAAAGAATACAAGGATAAATGTCTAAACATTACATGACCATAAAGGAAATACCGGAATCAAACATCGGTACCCCAAAAGTAGAACTCATCACACACAAACATAAGTACTATAAATGAAAGGACTGAACAATGTCCATGGAAATGAGTATCAAAGTATAAAGAAATGCATAAAGTAAAGAAGGCTAGGAAGCTTCCAATCCATACGCACGTACGCTTAAAGTCTACGAGCGTCCCTGAGTACCTGCCGTTTTGGGAACATGAAAAGGAAAACGGCTGAGCATAACGCTCAGTGCACGGATATACAAGTATAGCATGAATAATATAAGCATATAAACATGAAGCAACGGAAAATACTAAGTCCTGGATAACCTGGTTATATCTTAATAAAACTGGTTTTATAGTTTGAAAAGCCTTATGTTTATCTTGTAAAAACTGTTTAACATATTTACCATTAGCCAATATAGGTCATGAAATGTCAACGTGCATGAATACTTGGAGGGGTAACCTCGTCATGCAAATTAGAAGGGCTGCCTCTAATTTAATATACTGGTTTTGGGTAGGAGGGATCAGCTCCTTATGAAGGATGAAAGGCACACACCACATTCACACTGAGTAAACTGCTGAAAACATATAAACTAGGATGCACCCATACGCCCCACCTGATAATAATAATATGGCCAAAAGCTAAAAGGGACGCCACGAGCTATCACCCCGCCGTGGTGAAGTCATAACACTGGTGCCTCCAGTGTTATGGTTATGGTACCTCCATAACTAGGTGAAACTGGTCATGCATGTATATGGCTTTAGGTATTCTAATTTGAACATAAGCAATTCAAAAACATATAAAACATATACTGGGGGAAAACAGTTGGCTGCATACGGAGAAATCCTAATAAGGAAGAATGTCCATACTGAAAGGACGGAGAATCCGTACCTTGTGTCCAGTGAACGAAGAAGACGAACGGAAGAGAGTCCTACTTTGGTATCACTAATGCTACATAAATACATACGTGTATAAGTATCTGATTACTGAGTACGTATTGGTTTTATATCATGTCTTAGCTTGTTTTATATGTTCATGTCATGTTTTACTGATTTAAGCTTAATACTGTGTTTATCATATATTCTGTGTATTCTGATTAAGTATTACTTGTATTTCATGTATTATTATACTTGTTGTGTAATAATAAGCAACTTTCTAAAAATAGCAGGTTTCCTAAAATAGAAAGTTTCCAAAAATAAAAAGTTACCAAAAATAGAAAGTTTCTAAAAATAGAAAGTTTCCAAAAATAGATTTACTGCTTAAAATAGATAAGTTTCTAAAAATAGAAAGTTTCCATAAATTGATTAGCTGCCTTAATTAAATAAGTTTTTAAAAATAGAAAGTTTCCATAGTTAGATATAAGCTGGATAATTAAGCTAATTATATAAGCTTAAGTGTTTACTGATTAATATTCTAAGTCATGCAATTAATAGTATAGTTTATTAATTATTTCATGTGAATTAAATAAACTATAGGTTAAAGTATTTAATTAAATATAACATGATTTAATTAAATAAAGGTCAAACTAAATACTTAGGTTAAAACATGTATTATTATCTATTAATAGTATAACCTAAGTCATGTAAATTAATTAATTATAAGTCATGATTTTAATAATTAATTAATTATATAGTCTAATTAAATAGAAAAATACTTAGGTTAAAATTCTAAAATTAATAACCGAAGTCATGTAAATTAAATTAATCATGTTCATGTTTTTAATTAATTTAATTTAAGTCTTGTAAAAAATATGACTTGTAAAAATATTTAACCTTGTAAAAAATAACTCATGAACCGGACCGTGTTTATTCTAAACATGTGTGAACCGGACCAGTGTTTAAACCCGTGAACCGGACCCAAATGCACCCTTGGTCAACATAGCCGCCGGCTAGCCAAGGTTTCCCACCGGCTAAACGGTGTCCCCTTGCTGTCGTGGCCTACCCGAACACCACCATGCCCCGACCGAGGTCAGGGTCTCCCTTCTTGCTGCTGCCGAGACAACAAGACACCAAACTGAGACCATGCGGTCTCGGTGGTGCGAATTAAAGCCAAGCCGAGACCCCCGTGGGTCTCGGTTTAGGCGTCGGCCACAAAACAAACACCCCTTTAACCACTAATTAATTATACCCCATGATTAAATAACATGTTTATACTTGTTTTTAATTTGTTATTAAAAACATTCATGATTTCATGTGATTTATAGATCAAAACATAAAAGAAAAGAGGTTAGGGTTTATACCGATCACGTGAATCAAAGAGGATGAACACACTAACGATCCTTGCAATAAACGAACACTAAAAATCAATCAAACACCCCCTTTGGTGTGTGTATACCCGGCGACCAAGGAAGGAGAAGAAAAGGGATTAGGGTTTTTCTTGTTTTCAATATTTTTGTGATTATGAAAAATAATCTTTCCCTTAATTCATGTTTAGTAAATTTGCATGGGCTTGGCCCTTTGGTCTTGTTGTGTCCGCGGGTAAGGGGCCCACATGGGGTAACCCGAACATTTTTCGTGTCTAAATACTAAGTGTGTTCTCGTGTTTGTGTTTTACGTGATTTAATTATTTATCGTTCGTGACTTAATATATTTGTTCGTGATCGTAATAAAAATACATACATACGTAATATTAGCTCATGATTAATTTACGTTCATGATTTCATGTTCGTATGTTCGTGATTATAATTATTATTGAAATAATTATCGTGTGTTAATACGTAATAAATACTTATCGTGTTATAACACGTACGTAATACTTGTAATTCTTGTTCGAGAAACGTAAACATGCTATAAAAGGAAAGTTCTACTCATGTACGTACGATCGTAAGGGTACTATTCATGGTAAAAGCATGCGGGTTTTACAACTCTTCACCCTAAAAAGAATAATTCGTCCCCGAATTATAGATAAAGTAAACTGGAAAAGAAGAACATACCCGAATTCAAAATATGAAATGAGGGTAAGAAGCCCAGATAGACTCCTCTGTTTCCCAAGTGGCTTCCCGCTCGGTATGATCCCTCCAAAGGATTTTGACGAATAGAATCGTCTTCCTTCTCATGACTCGTTCTTGTCTATCAAGAACTCGTTCGGGTTCTTCTATGAAAGTGAGATCTTCACGAATCTGTTCCAGTGTGTTGGGAATAAAATATAGCCAGTACACTTGAACGCTGACAAGAAGAAAACAAGCGTTGATAAGAAGAGAACAAGCGCTGACAGATCAAGCGTTGACAGGAAGAAGTCAAGCGTTGATAGGTTGAAGACAAGCACTGATAGAAAGATATGGTCTACGCGTATTTTGTTTCTAGTTTGTTTCTAGTAAAGATAGGATCAACAATGTATTTTATATAATTATCTTTACCTAGAATAGCTGATACGTATACTCTTGTACAAGGCTTCTTATATCTATAAAAGAAGACCTTTAGGTTATGTTTCATATAAGTTTTCATACGTTTAACACTTTCATTGTAAGCAAGTTCGTTATTATCAATCAAGTGAAAGTTTGTTTTACAACTGTTTGTGTGTTCTTGTTTGAGTGTTAATTCCGCATAACACTTAAATTGTTTTATTCATAAACAAAGTTTCTCTACGTGTTTAACTTGATCTAATCTCGTTTTCACAAGCTAAATCGATCTAAGTTTGGGATCAACAAGTGGTATCAGAGCTTGTTGAGAAACTTTGATCTAAAAGAACACAAGAACCCTAAATCACCAAAAACCCTAATTTTCACAAAACTCTAAATACATCATGTCTACTCCAGAATTAACCTCCTCTTCCTCCTCAAACCGCAACATCAAGATTCCCATGCTAGATGCAGACAATTTTGAGCTGTGGAAGTTTAACTTTGAGCAATATCTGCAAATCCATGACTACACTCTCTGGGAGATTATTCAATATGGAAACACATTCAATAAAGCTCAAAAGATTGCAGATGCCATTGCTACAAGATCAGCTGTTCAAGGTTGCTCTGAAGCAGATAAGAAAGAAAAACCTGAAGATGGTAGAGCTGTGTCTGCTGAGGACATAGCAAAGAAAAGGGTTGATATGAAAACCCTAAGCATTCTAAAACTCTCTTTGGGACAAGAAAATCAGCACAAATACAGAGGTTATGAGTCCGCAAAAGACCTTTGTCAGCCCTTGAAGTTGCCTATGGTGGTAATGCTGATACTGTGAAGAGAAAAGGAAGCAACTTGATGAGATGGCATTTATACATGATCTCATCGTTCTTTTTGGGCTTTAAATGCATTAAAATGTCATAAAATATCATATATATGCTTGTATTTGTTTACTTGTGTGTTTTAGGTATGGATATTGTGAAAAAGACAAAAGATCACAAGAAACAAGGAAAAACGGACACGAGAAACGAAGCCGTACAAAGAACCGGGCCTTAGTTCATGATTTATCTAAGATTAACCCTTGAAGACTTGAAGATATACAAGATTGATCCTCAAAATATGAAGAAATGACACTTAAAACCCTTGTATATTCATAATTACAAGTATGGTCCCTTAAGTTTGTCAAAGTTACAAAAGGTCCTTCAACTTTGAAGAAATGGCAAGTTTAGTCCCTCAACAATTCTAAATTGCCATTATGGTCCCTCATGAAGTCAAAGATACTATGAAGACCTTTGAAGATCAAGAATGTCCAAAATCAGTCCCTCAAATATGGAAAAATGGCAAAAACAACCCTTGAAACACTTTTGCCAAAGTTTTGGGCAAAAGTGTGAAATTAAGAACTTCAAATACAAAGGGAATACGTTTTGGTGGCTGAAAAACTTGATTTAACCATTTCACCAAAACACAAGGGCCAAAGATGAGCAAATGAAACATTCAAAAAAGAAATGCGCCAAACAACTTTCCACTCCTACAAAAACGGATCAAAAGGTGTTACTGTTCACCTTTCACCCCCAGTTACTATCTCACTTAAACCAAGGGGTAAATCCCAATTACCCCTACCCACGTGTGATTCACACATGCAGCAACCCATCCCACACAAAAAAACCCTCACCTCCACTCACCAAAGGGCCCCACCCATTCACACGTCAACCAATCAACATCCAACTTAGCCTCCAAGGAATGCCAGGTGTCAAAATCAACAACCTACACTCCTTGCTTGGTTACAAAGCTAAAATGAATGATTTGGATGAATTTGGATAGCTCAAACAACAAATGCGTCTAGAAGATTCAAGGGCATTTTAGGGACTTCATACCTAGGGTTTTCTCATTGTAATCTCAGCCTTTGTGGCCTATATAAGGACTCCTCAACTTGTGAGAGAGCCTTGTTCCAGTTTTACCTTTTATACATTGTAATTCCTTTTTGAAATTTATAAAAGTTGGTATTTTGAGAAAATTGTAATTCCTTTTTATGTTTTTAAAAGTTGGTGTTGTTTAAGGGTAATTCTGAGTTCCATTTGATGTTATAAGTGTGCTTGAATCATTTGGTTCAAGGACGTTTATGTTTGGTAAGGTTTTCAAGTTTGAAAAAATCTTGTCTGATTTTGCTATTTTTGTCGTACTAATCCTTAACCAAAAGCTATAAGCTCTTACAAGCTTGTTGGCACCAAGCTTGTGAAGGGATTGGAGCCTTTGGTTGGGCTGTTTGTTCATTGTGTTGAAGAAATCAAGCCCTTGAGTTTCTGCTTTGAAACATCAACCAAGGTAGTCATCCATCTTTCTTGTTGAAGTACCTTGGTCTTGTTCTAGTTGTTGAACAAGGTCCAAGGAGCATTGCTGGTCCTCCTAGGATGTTGTGGAGGACAGGTATAAGCTCTTGTTAAGATTCCTCTAAAAATCACATGATATTGTCTGTTTTATGATTTGGTATGTGATTTGGTGATTTTGTGTTTGTGCTTTGTGTTTTATGGTTGCAATCTGTTAGTTGTCACCTAGTGTAGCTATTTGATCTATAAAATCAGTAGGTTGTTTGAAGGATTAAGAAGTTTGTTTGAAAAGTGCTTAATAAAGGATTGTTTGGGATTACTGGTTCATAAGGCCTTGTGGCATTGTGCCCTTGGTTCTTAGGGTTTGGGAAGTCTAAACAAGTCATAATATACAAGTTTTAGCCATTGGTTAAGTTTCTGAAAGTTTGGAAAAGGGATTTGAAGTTTTGCAAAAATCTGATAAAAAGTGTTTTGGAATTGGTCAAACACATCAGATCCAATAACTTTTTTGTTAGTTGGATCTATGGTCTGAAATCAGGTTTGGGAATAGTTTAGGTGATAAGCTATCTATTGGTTATCTGGTTGTTGAATTTGGTGGCTTATTGAGTGTGTTATAGCTTATCAAAGTTGGCTGAAGTGGTCATTTGCATCAGCAAAGTGACCACCTCATTTTGTGCTTGCAATTGTTATCCTAATGTATGCCTTGTGATTTTGCTGCTTGGAACTTGTTTATGTGCTGCTTGTGAGTGGATTTTGCTATTTGGTGTGTCTTGTATCTGGCTTATAAGCTAACTGGCTTATTAAGCCCTTATTGCCAAAATCTGTCATCAAAAGGTCAACTGACCTCTTGATTCACAAGGCCTCCTCCTTGAGTCCTTCACAAAAATTGCTTATAACAAACCCATATACCATCCCTGATCATTTGGTGAACTTTGGAGTACTTTGACTTTTGGTCAAATAAGCACAAATTGGCTTATTTTTGAGAACTGCTTATTGGTACATGCAACAACTTGGCTTTTGTAATAGAAATCATTTTTCTTAGCTTAATAACAAGTCTGGAAGGTTACAAGTCTTTTGGTTGAGCTTTTGCTAGAAAACTAGCTTATTTGGCTTTTTCAGCCAGCTTATTGGTTCATACAGCTTATTCTACTTGGCTTTTTTGTGAGTTTCTTGATTGATTATTCTTAGTTAAGCTATTTGTGAGCTTTTGCAACAAACTAGAGCTTCTGAAACAGCCTAGAACTCTATCCCGACTATTTTGTCGTTTTGTGGAATTGTTCTTTGCTTATTTCTGGCTTATTGAGTGAGCTTTTTCAAAATTTCTTTTTACAAATCTCTTTAGTAACCCAAAAGAAGGTTGTGTGTCAAATTAGAGCTTATGGCATTGGCTTATTGCTTAATGGGCTTATTGGCCCAATAAGAATAAGTTGTGTGTTTATTAAGCTGTGATAAGCTCATTTTCAGCTTTTGGACTTCAGAGTATTGTGTTTAGAATTGAATTTTGAGTCAGATAGGGCTTTTCCAAATCAATTGGGCCAAGTTTGACTTTTTGGGCCCATTAAGCCCATTAGTGTTGACTGTTTTGGGTTTTGGCCCATTTGAGGGCCCAATAGGGGTAATTTGGTAATTTCACTTTCATTTTCTGATTATTTAGGTTAAAATAAACTAGTTAGCAAGTTTTTAGAATTTTTTATAATTTTTGGATTTTTAATATTATTTTAATATTATTTTATTATTATTTTTCAAATTTCATATTTGTGCACTTTTTATATTTTTCTTAGCTTAAATATATTAAAATAGGATTTTTGCAACTCTTAGATTAATTTTATCATCTTTAGATTAATCTTTATAATTATTTTAAGTTTTAATAGTTTTTAAATCATTTTAAATAGTTTTTCTTAGTATAAAAATTTATAAAAACAGTTTTTAATCTTTTTAGGTCATTTTAGAGGTTTACCAATTGAAAAATCTTTATTTGGGCTTTTTGATAATTAATTTGATTTTTAGGGCTTTAATTAGCATTTAAAAATTAATATTTAATTAATTAAAAGGTTTGAAAAAGTTTTAATCATTGGTAAACTCTTAGTTTATTTATTTTGATTTTTGGTAAATTTTTGGGAATTTCTAGAATTAATTTTTATTTTTGTACTTTTTACGGTTTTACGTTTAGTCGTAGTAGTAATTAATTTCACGTCTTTGTCATCCTCTTTTCTCATCCCCTTCTCTCAAATATTAATCTCAAACCAATTATGAATTATTCACACACATATACCTCCTTGGGAAACGAACTTTCACCTTTGGGTGATTTGTACACGGTTTTCCTAAACCGTCGTATTTAATACTTTCCCTATTTACCTCCTTTTCCTAAAGGTGTGGTAAAACACTACAATCACAACTCTTACATGAGTATGCTGTTTTTAAGTCTCAAACTAATGAGAAGCTAAGTAGTGTGAGAAGCAGACTTCTTGACATTACAAGCAAGCTGTCCTTCATGGGGGACAGTAATTGGTGATGTTGACATTATTGCCACTTTTCTTAAAAGCCTTGGTGATGCATGGAAGATTGAGGCAAGATCTATAATTGCCAACAACACTCACAAAAGTTCTACTTTTGATGATGTTTACAACAAACTGAGGCTGTTGGAGAATGAAACTCTTTTGGATCATGGAAGTAAGTCTACCAATAGTAACATGGCCTTCTTCTCACATAGTGAATGCCAATTTGATCAGAAGGATTCATACATGCACCCAGTTACGGGATCAACATGTGTCAACGCTGGATCATATCCTGTCAACGCCTCACATTCAGACGCTGACACATACAAAATTGACTCTCCAAGAGTTAAGCCTGCTGGTATTGATCTGGATACTGTGTGTGCATACATTGCTTCATTGCCCAATGGTTCAGTGATTGCATATAAGGACCTTGAGCAAATAAGTGATGAGCATTTGGAGGAGATGGATATGAAGTGGAACATGACTCTTGCAAGTATAAGAGCAAACAGATGGAATAGAAGATTCAAGAAGAAGATGACTTTTAATGCTAAGGACACTGCTGGATTTGATAAATCCAAGGTTGAGTGTTACAATTGTCATCGTATGGGGCACTTTATAAGAGAATGCAGATCTCCAAGAAGATCTGATGCTGGAAAACCCTCAAGCCAAATTGTTAAGGCTCAGGATCCCAAGGCCATGGTGGCTGTGACAACCATGGTTTTGGAGGTTCGTCGCTTAGTTTTATTTTGTGCTAGTTACGTGTCTTTACGTGTTTATGTGCTTATTGGTGTGTATAGATTGTGGTTTGGATATCGTTTTCGGTACGGGGTACCATGTGAGCGAAACGATGTGTGATGATTTCATGTTCATGAGTTCACATGGTAGTGACTATGAAGTGAGATGGTGTTATTTAGTGGTTTTACGTATACGTATATGTATTATAGAAAATCTTATTTTTACGATTTACGGTTTAGCATTTGGAGGTCTTGGATGAGGTAATTATTCATATGGATATTTTTTGGGATGGTTTTAAGTTATTTAGGACTTAGTTATAAAGTTTATTTCAAAATTTGAGAGTTTTTATAAAAGTGTATATTTTACATCTTTTACGGTAAAACGCGTAAATTTGACTAGTCTTACGGTTTTGTGGTTTTGTAAGCTTTAGGAGCTAAAATAAATTAAGGAAAATTAAAGTAATATTAATAACATAATATTAAATAATAAAAAAAAAACGAATTTAGGGGTGTTTGGGTCGGTTTAGACGCACCAAAGAAGAAAGAAAGAAGGGAAAAGCCCAAAACAGGCCCAATGGACTTGTAATGGGATTAGGGGGCCTTTATGATTTAACCAAACCCAACTCATAAACATAATAATCAGGTTTTTAACCTCCATAACATCTTCTAGCCGAAATTCATCAATGGTGGCCAATTAGGGTTCTTCAAAAATTAGGTTTTCTTCATCTTCTATTAATTCAAAGGTAAAACCTTCTTAACCCTTTTCAATTTAATTATTTTAATGATGTCTTAATCATCTTATGATGGATTTAGGTTAGGTTTTAATTAAAAACAGTATATTAATCATATTATAATGATTAAATAAATTAGGGCTTGTAATTATAGGGATTAGGGTTAATTAATGAGGTTGATTTTGTTAAACCCGTTTTTAAAAACTGGGCAGAATTTTGAGTCAATTGTTTTGATCATATCGGGAGTTCTAGGAACATTGAAGATGCGATCCAAGTATCACTGAAAAGGTAATTGAAGTGGCTTTCTAATGCAAGAAACGAGAACTAAAATGGAGGTGGGAAGTGGGTCAAAAACAGGTTACAACAGTCGGAGGTCAAAACAGTTTTGTAATCAGCCTGTTTTCTTTTTACGTTTTGGGATGTTTGGGGTACTTAGGATTGCATTGGGATCTTCTCACGAACATGAGAGATGGTTTATATATTGTAGTGAGTATCTGCACTTGGGATAAGATTGTGGTTTAGGGTAAGACCCTCTAATGGTAATGAACTTTTCATACGTTTTAAATCAGTGAATTCTAGATAGGTAGCAATATATACACATATATCGGGGCCTTAACAGTAGCTTTAAGGTTAGGGAAAGTGGGAGGTTTTAACTAACATATATAAAAGTGTGAATATTTCTTTTACAGAAACCATGGGTATATTTAAGTGGACGTTTGACTTAAAGTTTTGAGACCTAAAACTGTGACTGTTTTGTGTAAAATTATGAACGGGATAGCTATTAAACTTAACCAAGTTAGGGACTTGTTAAGGAAGGGTAATGGGGTGATTAGAACTTAACAATGAGGTAATTATATGGGAATAGGCTAGATGTCCATCATAGGTTGATGAGCCATCTTGGTGGTTGGTTCGGGTATTGATTGTGTGTTTTTGGTTTGTTAGCTCGTTGCTAAGTGCGAGGACTTGTGAAGAAGCAATCAGGTGAGTTTCATAGTCCCATGTTTACTATTGATTTTGACTTCCAGATGGGATGGAAGAGACGCTGTTGAGTTATTTATAAATTGTTGCTCTGAATGTTTTTATGGTTGTGATGGACTTGTGTGTACATTATGTGATTAACTGCTATGTGATTCTTGATTGTGTATGATTTAGATCGGGGGACACGTGCCGTCTCAGTTCTTGTGGTTTGACAAGGTAGTGGCCTTGTGGTTTGACAAGGTAGTGGCCTTGGGATAGGTACATAGTGTGATCATCTATGGTATCATGTTGTTTGGCAAGGTAGGAGCCTTGGATTTTGGTTTGGTATGATTAATCTTGAATGTTAGTTGTTAATGCATATTTGTAACACATTGTCCATATGTTCTTTTGTTGATGGTGGTTATTCACAGCTTATAACTGTTTTGGCGTTGGAGTCTAAACCTACGACTCTCACCAACATTATGTTGACGTGTTTTAGTGTCTCTTTCAGGTGTGAATGTGGTTAAGCGTGAGGATAGAAGTGGCTAGACTTGGATGCCTTAGGATTGCATATAGAAGGAGATCCCCGTTCCTTCTTAGTTTACCTTTATGTTTTTTTTGAATTAGTGATACTGTTGGCACCTATATGTTTGTTTTGTTTGTGTTACTTGTTGGTCTTGGGTAAGAGGTAGGACTGTTACCTACTTACCTAGACTCCTGCATTGTTGAGATATTGTCATGACATTTGTGTCACCATTTTATGACATTTCTTAAATCATTTAGTTATCTCTATAGACACGCTATTGTTGTGATGATATCCATACGTCGCGCCCCATATTCCGCCATGGTGGGGTGTGACAGAATGGTATCAAAGACAATGGTTATAGAGAATTAGGTTGCCTAGTCGCGTGGCGTAGTCTATAGCTTAAGGGTCCCTGCATATAGGCGTCATAGGAGTATGTGTGCATTTTATAATAAATGATGTGTTTGGATGTTATTTATTGCGATGTTTTGACTAGTATGAATTGAACCGTAGTATGTTCATACTTAGTCACATGTTATTTTCTTTTCGGGTTTGTGACTAGTGCGGGTTGAACCATAATCGACCACGCTAGTCACTGTTGTATTTTGCTTAAATTGTACGTTATAGTACATAATTTAGTACAAGGTAGTTTCTATCTTATATCGAGTTATCTTACATACCTGAGGTATGTTATTTTTCTTTTGATGTTTAAGTCATGTTCCCTAAGAATCGTGTGGTGGTTCGAGTTACTAGGAGTAGGTGGATAGGAAGGGTTTTAAGCTGTTTCCACTCTTACGGGCAACTTGACTTATAACCGATTATGTTTTCGTTTTGGATTTAGTCTAGGCTGTTTTAGCTAGACTATGGATTTCTATATTCCAAGAGTTTATTATGTTATTTTTATAGATGGAGTTTTGGACCTTATTGGTTATGTGGTTATGAGCTTATGTGAGTAGATAGATTTATGTGTTATATGTTGCATTGATTCTTATAAGTGTCATCATAGGAGGGAGTGCATTGGGGAAAGGGTAATTTTATAAGTATGGTGGCCAACATAGTTATACAAGTACCACAACTTATATGGGTTCTCAAGTATGATTGCATGAAAGAGGGTTAATACATGCTTGTATATGATGAGATGTAGAATTTGGGAATACGTATATATATGGGTTTATGTAACGGCTGCCTACAATATGGCTATATTATTAGTGTGTTATATGTTTTGAGTTATAGTCGTGTTGTGTGATGATGAGGTCACACGATATGGGTTGGTTTTGGTATTGGGTTTTGTGCCTTGTTGTGGCATGGTGAGATGGTGAGAAGGTGATTACTCGTATGAAAAAACGTCGTTCAGTAGTTATTATAACTTGAACGTACCTAGTACTCTCTTGTGTATAAACAATTTATTAGTGCTCGAGTTTGGTAGAGTCTCAACGACGTTTTGAATTTTTTTTCTGAAGTGTGTCTTGTAGCTTATTCTTTGAGTTTCGTATTTCACGTGTACGTTTTAAAATGGTGTTCTTGGTTTTAAGTCTATTGAAATAACTTGGGATTTCTTTTGAGATAATGAAATCTTTTGTGTTGGGTCTTGTATTTCTTTTGGGTTGGTATATATTGAGAAAAAGGGGGACTTGGAAATCTAATATAGGGTTAGATAGTTGGTTGTATTCGGTAAAATAAGGGTAAGGTGTTGTAGTCGTGTTTGAAACAAGATGTAACGTAATATTTCTTTTAATCAACACTTATT
This sequence comes from Glebionis coronaria, assembly GCA_025667525.1. Taxonomy (NCBI): domain Eukaryota; kingdom Viridiplantae; phylum Streptophyta; class Magnoliopsida; order Asterales; family Asteraceae; genus Glebionis; species Glebionis coronaria. The sequence goes on from CM046880.1 coordinate 357,512,964, forward strand.
TATTTCAAATTTTAAAAGACTTTCTTTGAAATAAAGCGAAGTAAAAATTTCTTTCTACCTTCATAGTTTATATAATTGAGTTTGACCGATTTATGTCATTTTTAATTATTTATACAAGGTTAAATTGAGTTTATGAAGATTTCACATACAATCATATCTGTCATTTAAAAGGATTGCATTAATCACTAAGTTTATTCTTTAGTTTTTAAAACAACTAGTATAAAATTGTTTTGGTCATAACTTGTTCGTTTTTAGAGCTTTTTGAGTGATTCAAAAGCCAAAAATTATGTACTCGGAACGTACTTTTCAAATATTCAGAATTTATAGTCATGGGAGGTCAGTATCTTGGCCGGAATTATTGTACAAGTGTCGGGTTAAAGGTTGAGTTTGAATAGTAGTTTATTTTAATGATTTGGGATGCACGGGATACCTAGTTTTTGAGTTGAGTTTTGAGTTCGTCAAGAGGGTTGTTTGTAGATTGTTTGAGTCACATAGATGTAGGAGGTAATAATAAATAGATAAAAAAAAGGATATATATTCTTTTGGAAAGGTCGGTCTTATGCACGGTTTAAATAATATGTCACGGGGCGTAATATGTTTTGGTTGCTATTGGGTGTTTCTTGGATTATTTTTCGTTGTCACGGGTCATTTTGAATTGATAAACGTTTTGGGTTTGAGTTTTCTTTTGAGTCTCGTGGTTTTTGACTTGTTTTAACTGGTGCACGTGAAATGTCGTTAGTTATCCGTGGGTTGATTCGTTGATCGTATCTGATGAATTCAGGATGTAGTTTTGGTTTTGTATTGTTCGGGAGCGTTGAGGTAGTCATATGAAAGACTTGGTCGCGCCTACACGCTTAAGTAGGTGACCATGAGAGAACGGTCAGAATACCCTTAGTGGGGAGGAAAGAGGTTCGTAGACGAACTAATGTGGTCATGAGGTCTAATAGGAGTGCCAAGGGAGATGAATAGAGATTTGTGAAATGTATAGATATTAGCACAAGTAACGCGCCATAGAGAGTGTTGGAAGGGGATATTGTTCGTAAGGCATGTATGTTCTCTAAAAAACTTCCTGAAAGTTAGTAGGTTTGCCTATTATTTTGAGGTAGAACCATAAATAGAGCAAGTAGGAGAAGTGAGAGGAGTTGTAGTTAGTGCCTTTCTAAGGCAAATTGTTGATGGAATGATTTAAAAACAAGAGTTGTTAAAAATGCAACGGATGCAAGGTAAAAGTTGAGTTGCTTAGTAGTAGATTGGATGTGGAAAGCGGTTGAGTGGTCTGATGAGAGGAAGCATTGGTCTTTTAAAATGCGTACAGAATTTTGCAAGTAGAACGAGGTAAGAATTTATTCGTATTGCCGCTAAGAGAGGGTGCAAGGAGGACATAGTTGAAATTGCTAAGGATGTTGTATGAACGCTTTGGGTTTACGGTTATGCATTTGGCTTCGCCAAAGCACTAGCGGATTACATGGAGTCAATGAAGCGAGTGTGCCTGAACGTACATAAATGAGTGGTCATCGGGAGTATCACGACATCTTGATCTACTCAAAGTCTAAGAAGGAGAGTGAGGCGAAGTATGTGTTGGTTTTGAAGTGGAATTATACGGGAGATTTTCAAGTGTGAGTTTTAGTATTAAGTCTACCATGATGAGTAGTTAGAGATGATGGCATATCATGGAACCAGCAAGGGGCGAAGTGAAGAAGGGTGAGGAAGCATTTTGGAGGATGAAGAGGTGGATTGGATAATGAGCCGATCTTGGCATTATCGGAAGGACTGGATGAATTCGTGAAGCATGACGATACGTGGAGCAAGGATTTGGACGCGTACGAGGACGACAAAGAAAGGCGATCGCTTATACGTTGCAGGAACTGAAGATTTGGAAGAACTGGATAGACTTAGTTAGTGGAGCTGGGCTGTTATATCTGCCTAGAATGCTAGAGGCATTTGGTGTACGAGACGTGGAGAATGATCTATACGGATCATGAACGTCTCCGACAGATATTCAATAATCTTGATTGAATATTTGTCAAAAGTGATGGGTGGAGTTAATTGACGAAAGAAAAATTGCAAGGCCAAGTACCATCTGGGAAAGGCAAGCATGATTGATAAGACATGGAATAAGAAAAATGAAGTGAAGCTGAGACGAACTTGAACTATAGGGATGGCGTATTAGGGTGGTTTGGATGAAGGATGTAGGTTACGCAAGTTGAGTTGTCTAAAGCAGTGAACGCGCCAACATGTATGTTGCGTGGCTTGGACAATCATGTGGAGAAAAGGGACGTAGACTATACTTCCTACATAGATAGGAGTAGCTTAGAAAGGGGGATGTAAGGGACGAAATTGGGGAAGGTGACGAGAGTTGGGTGATAGTCGATAGACTGACTAATTCATATCATATTTCAAGAGGAATGAGAAGTCACGTAGTTGAGAAGTTAGAAGGATTGCGTATGAACGTGATGGAATAGAGGGTGTTGCGTAAAAGTTAGCCTAATATGTATGGAATGCCTTATGAAGGGTTATGGCAAGGGAAGAAACGATGAGAAGCATCAGATCGTGATGTATGGTATGAGTTGAGGAAAAGAAGGAAGTGTGTATAGGAGCGAAGCAAGAATAAAATAGGTCGCGATTGGAAAAGGAAATGGCACTGATCTATACTGATTGTTTGGAGGATTTAGTATCGATAATCGAATGGATGAGGAGTTATAGGTGTGATATGCCATAGGGACGAAGGGATTGGTCTAACTGAGATAACCATCCTTTTGAGGATGTGTATAGATCGTAGGTTGATTTGGACTGGAAGAACTAATGGGTATGTGAAAGACCGTCATAGGTCCCTTTGCAAGGAAATTGGAAATTTTAAGTAGTTTGGGGTACGGACTAAAGGGAGTTTCACCCATTGTAACGGGTGGTATGTTTTGGTAAAATGGAAGAGCTGATGTAGAGTTTTGTAGGTCCATTTATGATCTTTGGAAAGATCGGACCAGTAGCTTATGAGCGTAGAATTACCTGGGGGAAATGAGTGGTATACATGTTATATTTCGTGTATTAAGATTGGTAAAGGTTGTTTGAGAATGCATCTTGCATGTACGGTTATTCGGGACTTGTGTTAATAAGAGTCTTTGTTTTATCAAAGATCATTTGTGAGATTTATTGACTGTGAGGTCAAGAGTTTGGCAATGAGTTTAATTATTTTTGGTTTGTATATGTGGTATTTTGAAACTTGAACTAAAGATCACGTGGAAATGAGGGGAGTTCGTTTAGAACAAGTAGCCTCATGTGATTTGTTGTTTGTGTGTTTGATCCTAAGGAGTAAATCTCGGGACGAGATTTCTATTAGGAGGGAGTGATGTGACAACCCTGGTTTTGAGGTTCGTCACTTAGTTTTATTTTGTGCTAGTTACGTGTCTTTACGTGTTTATGTGCTTATTGGTGTGTATAGATTGTGGTTTGGATATCGTTTTCGGTACGGGGTACCTTGTGAGCGAAACGATGTGTGATGATTTTATGTTCATGAGTTCACATGGTAGTGACTATGAAGTGAGATGGTGTTATTTAGTGGTTTTACGTATACGTATGTGTATTATAGAAAATCGTATTTTTACGATTTACGGTTTAGCATTTGGAGGTCTCGGATGAGGTAATTAGTCATATGGATATTTTTCGGGATGGTTTAAGTCATTTAGGACTTAGTTATAAAGTTTATTTTAAAATTTGAGAGTTTTTATAAAAGTGTATATTTTACATCTTTTATGGTAAAACGCGTAAATTTGACTAGTCTTACGGTTTTGTGGTTTTGGAAGCTTTAGGAGCTGAAATAAAATAAGGAAAATTAAAGTAATATTAATAACATAATATTAAATAATAATAAAAAAACGAATTTAGGGGTGTTTGGGTCGGTTTAGACGCACCAAAGAAGAAAGAAAGAAGGGAAAAACCCAAAACAGGCCCAATGGACTTGTAATGGGATTAGGGGGCCTTTAGGACTTAACCAAACCCAACTCATAACCATAATAATCAGGTTTTTAACCTCCATAACATCTTCTAGCCGAAATTCATCAATGGTGGCCAATTAGGATTCTTCAAAAATTAGGTTTTCTTTATCTTCTATTAATTCAAAGGTAAAACCTTCTTAACCCTTTTCAATTTAATTATTTTAATGATGTCTTAATCATCTTATGATGGATTTAGGTTAGGTTTTAATTAAAAACAGTATATTAATCATATTATAATGATTAAATAAATTAGGGCTTGTAATTATAGGGATTAGGGTTAATTAATGAGGTTGATTTTGTTAAACCCGTTTTTAAAAACTGGGCAGAATTTTGAGTCAATTGTTTTGATCATATCGGGAGTTCTAGGAACATTGAAGATGCGATCCAAGTATCACTGAAAAGGTAATTGAAGTGGCTTTCTAATGCAAGAAACGAGAACTAAAATGGAGGTGGGAAGTGGGTCAAAAACAGGTTACAACAGTCGGAGGTCAAAACAGTTTTGTAATCAGCCTGTTTTCTTTTTAAGTTTTGGGTTGTTTGGGGTACTTAAGGTTGCATTGGGATCTTCTTACGAACATGAGAGATGGTTTATATATTGTAGTGAGTATCTGCACTTGGGCTAAGATTGTGGTTTAGGGTAAGACCCTCTAATGGTAATGAACTTTTCATACGTTTAAAATCAGTGAATTCTGGATAGGTAGCAATATATACACATATATTGGGGCCTTAACAGTAGCTTTAAGGTTAGGGAAAGTGGGAGGTTTTAACTAACATATATAAAAGTGTGAATATTCCTTTTACAGAAACCATGGGTATATTTAAATGGACGTTTGACTTAAAGTTTTGAGACCTAAAACTGGGACTGTTTTGTATAAAATTATGAACGGGATAGCTATTAAACTTAACCAAGTTAGGGACTTGTTAAGGAAGGGTAATGGGGTGATTAGAACTTAACAATGAGGTAATTATATGGGAATAGGCTAGATGTCCATCATAGGTTGATGAGCCATCTTGGTGGTTTGTTCGGGTATTGATTGTGTGTTTTTGGTTTGTTAGCTCGTTGCTAAGTGCGAGGACTTGTGAAGAAGCAATCAGGTGAGTTTCATAGTCCCATGTTTACTATTGATTTTGACTTCCAGATGGGATGGAAGAGACGATGTGTTGAGTTATTTATAAATTGTTGCTGTGAATGTTTTTATGGTTGTGATGGACTTGTGTGTACATTATGTGATTAACTGCTATGTGATTCTTGATTGTGTATGATTTGGATCGGGGGACACGTGTCGTCTCAGTTCTTGTGGTTTGACAAGGTAGTGGCCTTGTGGTTTGACAAGGTAGTGGCCTTGGGATAGGTACATAGTGTGATCATCTATGGTACCATGTTGTTTGGCAAGGTAGGAGCCTTGGATTTTGGTTTGGTATGATTAATCTTGAATGTTAGTTGTTAATGCATATTTGTAACACATTGTCCATATGTTCTTTTGTTGATGGTGGTTATTCACAGCCTATAACTGTTTTGGCGTTGGAGTCTAAACCAATGACTCTCACCAACATTATGTTGACGTGTTTTAGTGTCTCTTTCAGGTGTGAATGTGGTTAAGCGTGAGGATAGAAGTGGCTAGACTTGGATGCCTTTGGATTGCATATAGAAGGAGATCCCCGTTCCTTCTTAGTTTACCTTTATGTTTTTTTTGAATTAGTGATACTGTTGGCACCTATATGTTTGTTTTGTTTGTGTTACTTGTTGGTCTTGGGTAAAAGGTAGGACTGTTACCTACTTACCTAGACTCCTGCATTGTTGAGATATTGTCATGACATTTGTGTCACCATTTTATGACATTTCTTAAATCATTTAGTTATCTCTATAGACACGTTATTGTTGTGATGATATCCATACGTCGCGCCCCATATTCCGCCATGGTGGGGTGTGACAGTGGCAATGCAAGAAATTGATGGTATTGGATGGGACTGGAGCTATTTGGCTAAGGACGAGGAAGAGGATAAAGCTTTGGTTGCTGAGATAGAAGAAGAAGAGCATGTTCAATATGCTCTCATGGCACACTCCTCATCTTCATCAGACAGTGAGGTATATGATGATGCTTTTTGTAGTAAGGGTTGTCGTTTAAATACGGAAAGACTTAACAAAGAGGTTTTAAGACTGTTATCAGATGTTAGTACTGAGAGATGCAAGTTGTATAACTATCAGCTTGCTCTTACTCAAACTGAAAAGACTGTAGATGAGTATAAGAAAATGAAGTTTGACCTAAAAGATAAAATAAATATCTTAAAACATGATTTAAATGCTAGTACTGATATTAGAAACATCATGGAAAGGGTCAATGCTGAATTACAGGCTAAGTTAGATGAGGCTATCCAGAATAAGGATAATGTAGACCTTAAAATTCAGAGATTTGATAAGGCCTCACAAACCCTAGGAGAATGTGTTAGTAAACAAATGGATTCTAGGGACATGACTGGGATTGGGATGAAAGAGTATTCTGGTGTTCCACCACCAGCTGGGGACTTCTATGGTGTCCAAAGAAAGGACTTATCTTGGACTGGTTTACCATAACTTCAAGAAGAGGAATTTATTCATCCACCAAGAGTCCTTACCCCAGTTGAAGAATATAGGCAAAAGTTGACTGATTTGGATGAATGGAAGAAAGCCAACCCTACCTTGTTTGTTAAAGGTGGCATGCTTTGTGATAGTCCAAATGAGTCGACCCCTATCAAAGTAACAAACCCAATCACTGGCAAGACTGTTGACCTTGGCTCAAACGTTGTTAGAAAACCTAGTGTTAAATATGCAGAAATGCATAGGAATACTAGGTCACCAAAAAGCCAAGTTAGTGATATTGGAACAGGTTTCTTTTCTTCTAGACCTAGAGTTATGTCTAGAAAAGCCTGTTATACTTGTGGTAGCTTTTCACATTTGGCCTATAAGTGTGTCAACGCTTCCAAGGTCAACGCTGACAAAAGGTCAAACACTGTAAGACCCAAAAATTTTGTGGAGCAAAGTCCACAAGTTGTTAGACTTGCCCCATTCTTTACTAAAGGGTCTAACACTCATGGAAAAAGACCTTTTCAAAAGACCAACACATGGTCTAATAGGCAATGGGTTCCTGTACCAAACCCTAAGTTCAACGCTGACAAGGGTAATTTCAGCGTTGACAAGACCAAATCAAACGCTGACAGAAACATTGCCAGACCAAATAATGGTAAATATTTGCAACCACAGGGAAAGGGGTCTAAAGCTTCTTCTAGTTTAACATGGAGACCTAATCAAGATCAAAACCCTAATTCTAATGGTATTTCTATGACCTGTAACAGATTTAATTATATTTCAAATGTCATCACAAAACCAATTGGGGTTAACTGGGTGTTTCATCCAAAAAGGGATGAACAAGGGGTTGTTATGAGAACTAAGTCTGTTCTTGTTGAACAACCAGATGAATCCAAGTCTCCTCAGGCTTGGGTTCCCAAAGAAAACTAATTTGTTTTCTTTATGTGCAGGGCATTCAAAAGCAGGTAAATGATTATGGCTATTGGGATAGTGGATGCTCTAGGCACAAGATTGGGAAGGAAGATTATCTCACAAACTTCACTCCCATTAAGGATGGTGATAAAGTTTACAATGGAGGCGGATATGGAACTATCACAGGCAAAGGAACTCTTCTCACCAGATAGGGTTGACACAGAAGAAAATGTGTCTGATTTATTAACTAAACCTTTTGATACTGGAAGGTTCCAATACTTGGTAACAAGTATTGGAATGATCAATCTCACTTAATATGTGTTTTGGGGTCTTTTTGTAAAAGTATGTACAGGATATGCATTGTTATTGGTCTTTTTGAGAAGTTAGATTTTCCACTATATTTGTCTAACGCTGACAAAGGTTATCTTAACGCTGATAAGTGTTACCGTGACGTTGTCAACAACATGTTAGTTTTGTGGTTTTTGATCTAAGTGTGCAGGCTTTATTAGCATTGTACCATTGGATACAGAGTTGCTTATGGATCCTTGGAGAATCAATTGGAGCATGTTTCAATTTATGGATGATGGTTGGAATATTTATATTCCTATCTTGACATAAATTTTTATATTCATGCATATTATTGGGCAACATATGTATCACAGTTTAAGGGGAGGTTTTTAGGAACCTTTAGGACTTTTTGGGTATTCTTATAATACTCTTATCACAATTCTATATTGTGTCCACAGGTGAGTATGAGTTAGTTTACTAAATCATGAGGCAATGTAGCATGCAAAGTTGATATACTATGCATGCTGCCAATACATTTTTGGCCTAGAATTGGATGTGGTCTGTTGGGAGACTTGGGAATGTTTTATAATGGGTTTACCTGGGAGTTACAAGGGATTTTATGAGATAATTTAATTGTTAAGAATTTTGGTTAGCAAGGGACACTAGAGGACTGTTATGTCTATCTTGCATAAGCAAATGTGCATAACTGGACAGTGCTTGCCGCCCTATAATAATTATCAATTTATAGGTTATCTTCACTAGGATAAATTACTTTGTTAAGGTCCTTTTTCATTTTTGTTACTTTTATTTTTGGACGCTGACAAATATTTTTCCAAGTGTTGTTATGACCAATTTAGACGCTGACATGGCTTTGGCAAACGTTGACAAGAATATAGCCGTTGGGCGTTGATGGGTTATTTTTTACCGTTGACACTCATTGGGACCTACCCAGTTGTTATTTTTGACGAATTTTGGGGCCGTAATTTTGGGAGTAGATAACTTTTCATTAATGCACAAGATAAATTATTTTCTTTTCAAGATTTTCATCATTCTATTTTGAAAATTTCTTGCCTTATTTTTGACCAATCACATATGCCTATCTCTCCTATATATTTGGATCCTATTTTTAAACAGGGTATCTCATATTCTTGTCTCATACTTTTTCTCCTATAATTCATCTTTCTCAATAATTCACAAACAGCTTTCTTCAACAATGGCACCAAAGTTTAAACCAAGTGACTTGGTATTGGGATTCAGGAGTCAGCACAACATGATTGCTTATTTGGAGGCTGATGATACTTTGTTTCCACAATACACCCAGATGGTGGCGTATTTGAATGCATCTCCAATTAGGTATGCACTTTCTCATGCTCCTCTCATCCTTGTCACTCATATTAAGCAGTTTTGGAACACTGTCAGTTCCTCAACAATTAATAATGTGACTACATTATCAGCTATTGTTCATGGGCGTACTTGGGTGGTTACTGAAGCCTTGGTTCGCCAGGCTTTGCATCTTAATGATGCAGATGGTATAACCACCCTCCCCATCAATGAAATAGAACAAGGACTTCGGGCTTTGGGGTATCCTTTCCCTGATGAGGGTACTTTAAACAAATATCATAAACAAGAGTTTCCCCCAGCCTGGAAGTACCTCATACATGTCATCCTTCAATGTTTGAGTCCCAAATGTACTGCACACAATGAAATTAATAGATCAATTGCTAGTGCAATTGTGTGCATTGCAAATAGGCAAAAGTTTAATTTTTCAAAACTGACTTTTGATGGCATGTGTAAAAACAAAGGGAATAAGATGACTTTGGCTTATCCTAGATTTTTGCAAATGGTTTTTGATGTGCAAAATTATTGCACAAGGGATCATGATGACTTTTATGAGATCCCTGTGCAAAAGAAAGCTATTTTTACCAAGATGAATTCACCCCCTCACCGTAAATTACCCCTCACCCAAGCTATGCTTGCTATTATTGTAGCAGCACAACCCCAACCAGACCCACAACCACAACTTGACCCAATACCAGAACCTTTGCCTTCACCTCAACACATGGAAATTGACCAAGAACACTTCAACGCTGGCACATTAAATGTTGGCGTTGACACAAGTAATCCAAACGTTGACACCTTTCCTTCACAGACCCAAACACCCCTTAACCTTCAAACTACCTCCCAATCCACATCATCTTCTACCCCACCTGAATATAGGTTGCAAAAACGCCCAAGGACTACTGGAGTGTTCTCCTCTAGTGGCCTAGCCATGTAGCAGAGAGAACCACCACCACAAGTATGGTTGGTGCTATGGATGAGGCTGGGACTATTGGTACTGGCTTAGATGCAGGCCAAGATAGTCCTAACATCTTTAAGACCTCATCCATGCCCCATGAATCTACTTTGGGAGGTCAAATACCCATTCTAGAGGAGGGCAGATTGGAACCATACACATTGATAAAATTAACGGCTGTCTGCATTAGCTTGCAAAAGCAAAATGCAGACTTGGTACAAACATTCAGTACACAAGGCCTTGAACTCAAGCAATTGAGGGAGAGGATTGTTATTTTGGAGGATGCTAACACTAGGCGTGGAATGGAGGAATCTTCCAAAGGGGAGGATGAGCAGATTCATGTGAGTGACAAAGGCTCACATGATGGAGAATCTTTGGGTGTTGCTGAAGCCCTCACTGAATTGAAGAAGCAACCAGGTTTTGACATATCTCTGGTTACTCCTACAAATTTGAACTTCTCTTTTACAGCTATGATGGAGCAGTTCACAAGAGGCGCTGAGACAAGTAATTTGGGAGTTGACAAGCAAAATTTGACCGCTGACACACCAAGCGCTGACATGAGTAAATTGGGCGCTGACACAAGGAATTTGAGCGTTGACAGACCTGTAGATATGGTTGATGTATTCCAGTCATCAGTTATTAACAAAGAAGTGTCTTCACAGGTATTACCATCATCCTTACCCATCATTAATCCGTTAGATAAGGGTAAAGGAATTATGGTATAAGTAGAAGTTCCAAAGGATGTAGCACAAGTAGAGTTTGATTCAAGGTTGGCTGCACAACTGATGGAACAAGAAGGGAATAAGGTTGGTGAATCACCATTTGCTGTCACTTCTGAGGAACAAGAAGGAAGTGATGAAGAAAGTTCAGATTCAAGTGTGATGATAATTGAACAACCAGAAAGACTTGAATATGGTGATGACTTGGCAAGGGAGAAGCTTAGAGAGTTAAAATTGCAAGTAGACTTTGATATGCCAGAAGTAGTTCAGATGTACCATGCTTGAGAGAATAGGATAATAGAGAATCCAGATTTGACAATTTCAGACCAAATTTGGGGATTGGAGATTCTTCTAAGAGTTCAAAAAGACTGCAAGGTAATTCTGAAACATAAGGCTAGCAATGTTTTCTCACTGCTGAAGATGGATAGAAGAGAGCTTTACTACATGTTACTCAGATGTCATGGAACTGGATGGACCTTCAAGAAATTGCAGGGATTGTCCTTTCAAGAATTGGAGTACAAGGCTTATCCCATTTGGGCAAGAGTGCAGGAAATGAACACTCTTAGACTTCTTTCAGATGAAAGGAAAGAAGAACTTGCAGAAGAGATGGAGATTCAGAAGGCAATGATTGTTCCAAGGCCTTTGAAGAAGGGAGTTCCACTTGAGTTTCCTAAAGATCTAAATAAAGTGGTTCCCAGTGAAGCTGTTCTTAGAAGGAGCATTAAGCTCTCACCCATGGAAGCTTCAGATATGGTACAAGCGTTACCTCTTGATGCAAGAAACCCTATCATTAGCTATGGGGAAGATGCAAGTGGGTTTTAGAAGATTGGCATATATGGGAAAGAGGTACACACGTTTACTACTCTTATGTCTCTCTTTGCAAGTATGGATAGGGAAGACTTGGTAGACCTTTGGAGGTTGTTGATGGCCAAGTATGAGACTGAAGCACCTACTTCAGTCAATAGAATAAAGCTTTAGTCAACATTCAAGAGAATGTGTGCACCAGAAGAAGAAGATCCTGTTTGGAAGGATCTTGAGAATGATATCAGTGGTCTTCAATGGCGTTTGTATTCAGCTGCTGGTGTGTATTATTTGAGCTCTACAAAGTTTGCTGAATATCTACTTGTAGATGCTGAGTATCCCATGTCCAAAGAAGTTTTGGACAAGATGAAGACAACACAGCTGGAGATTGACTATTCAAGTGACGTGGCCAAAGATTTGGTTAGGCATGTTTATTACCAATATGATAAGATTTGTAAGATTCCTCCTAGTTCTTAATTTTTAATCAGAAACTTGATTACTAGAGTATATATCAAATTTAGAGGAGGATTGTTGGGAATAAAATATAGCTAGTACACTCGAATGCTGACAAGAAGAAAACAAGCGTTGATAAGAAGAGAACAAGCGCTGACAGATCAAGCGTTGACAGGAAGAAGTCAAGCGTTGATAGGTTAAAGATAAGCACTGATAGAAAGATATGGTCTACGAGTATTTTGTTTCTAGTTTGTTTCTAGTAAAGATAGGATCAACAATGTATTTTCTATAATTTTCTTTACCTAGAGTAGCTGATGCGTAGACTCTTGTACAAGGCTTCTTATATCTATAAAAGAAGACCTTTAGGTTATGTTTCATATAAGTTTTCATACGTTTAACACTTTCATTGTAAGCAAGTTCTTTGTTATCAATCAAGTGAAATTTTGTTTTATAACTGTTTGTGTGTTCTTGTTTGAGTGCTAATTCCGCATAACACTTAAATTGTTTTATTCATAAACAAAGTTTCCCTACGTGTTTAACTTGATCTAATCTCGTTTTCACAAGCTAAATCGATCTAAGTTTGGGATCAACATAGTGGATACTGAACCATGTGAAGGGGATGATACTGGTACCCTCTAAGTAAGGACACATGGAAAACATTGTGAACATGAGAAAGCTGCGGAGGTAACGCTAAACGGTAAGATACTTCACCGACCCGTTCAATGACATCAAACGGTCCGATAAATCAAGGACTGAGCTTCCCTTTTATTCCAAAACGTCTAACACCACGTGCCAGCGAAACCTTAAGGAAAACGTGATCTCCTACGTTAAAATGTAAGTCCCTATGATGCTTGTCTGCATAACTCTTCTGACGTGACCGTGCTTCTTGCAGTTTATGTTTAGCTACTGCGACCTTCTCATTAGTCAATTCTATGATTTCTGGTCCTTCAACTGTACGCTCACCAACCAAATCTCAGCAGATTGGGGCGCGACACTTCCTGCCATACAACATCTCGAAAGGAGCACACTTGATGCTTGCGTGCCAACTGTTGTTGTATGCAAACTCCACCAAACAGATATAATCGTCCCAATCACCCGTCCATTCCAACGCACATGACCTCAACATGTCTTCTAATGGCTGAATCGTTCGCTCTGACTGCCCGTCTGTTTGAGGATGAAAAGCCGTGCTAAGCTTAAGTTGTGTACCCCAAGCTTTCTGCAGACTTCTCCAGAATCGCGAAGTGAATCGAGGATCTCTATCTGAGACGATGTTGGATGGAGCACCGTGAAGTCTCATGATCTCCCTTCTATAGGTATCAGCGAGTTTACTGACCGAATCTTCCTTGTGGATCGGTAAGAAATGAGCTGATTTGGTAAGTCGATCAACGATAACCCAAATAGCATCGTGCTTCCTCTTGGTTGGCGGAAGACCAGTAACAAAATCCATGGTGATCTTGTCCCACTTCCACTCTGGAATATCTAACGGTTGAAGAAGACCGCCAGATCGTTGATGCTCGATCTTGACCTACTGGCAGGTAAGACATTTGGAGACGTAAGTAGCAACATCCTGTTTCATACCACTCCACCAAAAGTACTGCTTGATGTCATGGTACATCTTGGTCGAACCAGGATGGATAGAAAATGGGGAGCTATGAGCCTCAGCTAACAAGGCTTCCCGGAGTTCTTGATCATCAGGAACACAAAGTCTCGTGCCCTGCCATAAGATACCATCTGCATCTACTCGAAATTCTGTCTGCTTCACCAAATTCTAAATTATCGCCCGGATTTCTCCATCATCTTTCTGAGCTTCCTTGATCTTAGAGAGTAACTCTAGTTCTACTCTAAGATTAGCCCAGTAACCGTGATGTCCACGTACCATGATCTCTATGTCTAGTCGCTCTAAGTCTCTTATGATTTCCTCCTCAATATCAATGCCATTGATCATTCCAGACTTTCTGCTAAGTACATATGCCACTACATTCGCCTTGCCGGGATGATACTGCAGATTAATGTCATAATCCTTCAACAGTTCTAACCATCTCCTCTGTCTCATGTTCAATTCACGTTGAGTGAAGATATACTTCAATCTCTTGTGGTCCGTGAAAATGTCACATGATTCTCCATACAAGTAGTGCCTCCATATCTTCAATGCAAACACGACTGCTACAAGTTCCAAGTCATGCATAGGGTAATTTTCCTCATAAGGCTTAAGCTGCCGTGAAGCGTACGCGATCACTTTTCCATGTTGCATGAGAACACAGCCAAGTCCCTTCCCCGATGCATCACTGTAGATTTTAAATCCACCCGTACCAGATGGGAGAGTAAGAATAGGTGCAGATACTAACTTCTACTTTAGGTCTTCAAAGCTCTTCTCTCTTTCTTCAGTCCAGACGAATTTCTCCCCTTTCCGCATCAGTTTGGTTAATGGTAGTGCTAAGCGGGAAAAGTTCTCCACGAACCTAAGGTAATAACCAGCTCAGCCTAGGAAGCTGCGGACTTCAGTCGCTGATGTCGGCCTTGGCCATTTGGTAATAGCCTCAACCTTCACTGGATCCATCGTGATTCCTTCTGCTGATACAATGTGACCTAAGAATGCCACCTTGTCTAACTAGAACTCACACTTGGAGAATTTAACATACAGCTGCTTCTGGCGAAGAATATGTAGTACTGTACAAAGATGGTCTTCGTGTTCCTCCTTGGACTTAGAGAAAATCAGGATGTCATCGATGAATACAATGACGGATTTGTCCAGAAATTCATGGAATATTCTGTTCATCAAATCCATGAACACTGCTGGAGCATTGGTAAGGCCAAATGGCATGACTACAAATTCGTAGTGGCCATAGCGTGTACGGAAAGCAGTCCTGGCGATGTCCTGCTCCTTAACCCGTAGCTGATGATAGTCTGACCTTAGATCAATCTTGGAGAAATGCTTGGCCCCTTAGAGTTGGTCAAACAGATCGTCTATACGTGGCAGTGGATACCTATTCCTGATGGTAATCTTGTTGAGCTCGCGATAGTTTATGCAAAGACGCATACTGTCGTCCTTCTTCTTAACAGATAAGACCAGTGCGCCCCATGGAGATGTGCTCGGTCGAATAAAGCCTCGTTCCAGAAGTTCTTGCAATTGATCCTTCAGCTCCTTTAACTCTATGGGAGCCATGCGATAAGGAGCCTTAGAAATCGGCTCAGCTTCTGGGATGAGTTCGATATTAAATTCTACTTCACGTGCAGGTCGTATGCTCGGAAGTTCTTCTAGAAATACATCTGGAAATTCTGACACTATCGGCTGATTCTGAATAAATGGAGATTTAGCATCCATGTCATGAATAGTAGCTAGATAACCCTCGCAACCGTGTGAAAGTAGTGCACGTGCTTGCAGGGTTGATATGATTTGTACAGACCTGCCAGGTACAAACCCGTTGTGAATGTACTATGGTGCATTAACATCACCGAAGATGACTCGATATGAATGGCAGTCTATGGTAGCATGATGCTTGGATAGCCAATCCATACCCAAAATCATGTCAAAATCATTCATGTCCAGCGGAAGTGCGTCAACAGGACGAACCTTGTCATCAAACTCTAGGGGAAGGCTCTTGTACACATGGGTTATGCGTACAGAGTCTCTCAAAGGCGTGGAAATACTCAATATATTCTCTAGTGGCATGGGGAGTGTCCTAACATTCTTGGCATAAGCAGTAGAAATGACCGAGTGAGTAGCACCCGTATCAAACAGAACACATGCAGCTTGACCATACATATACAAGATTCTAGTGATGGTACCTGTAGACTTGTTGGACTGATCGCGAGATGTCGTGTAAACGCGTCCACTAGTAGGAGGCGTCTTGGTATCAGCATGTACCGATGTACCCTTCATCTCGCCCTTGCGGCAATCCTTCATGCGATGGCCAGGAAGACCACACTTGAAGCATGCGTCACTGTCACGGCGACATGGCCCTGGGTGCCTACGGTGGCAAGTAAAGCAAAGAGGATGAGTATATCCTCCAGCAGGTGTCCTGACTGGCTGAGAACCTGATAAAAACACTATACGTGAGACATGAAAATAGGGTACAAAGGACAATGCGGAGAATCGTAAGATTCAATACCAGTGATAGCTGGACGGTTAGGCTGTGAACCTCTCTGGTTCTGGTCCCTACCGTTACCATGATTCTTGGTAGAAGATTTTCTAATGTGTCAGAATTAAGAATCATAACATGTAATCATAAGAAAATGCGTAAGTATAAGGACCCGCTGTTGTTGGAGTGTCTAGCGTTGTTACGGTAATTATGATTACCGCCACGCTTATCCGTAGCAGAACGGTCATGAGTCTGACCGTTTCCCTTGGGCTGATTAGGCTGTTGCTGAGTAGCCGGCTGAGACCGGTCCCTAGTCTTCTGGTTGGAAGATACAGTTTTAAAGAGATGAAATATTGACATATACTGAAAGAATAGCATTGGTCACCGCTTGAATACGAATGTTTACCTCTTATCGGGTCTCTCTGCTTCCCCGAACTCATATCTCTCCTGCAGCATCTCCAGCTTACGTGTTGCATCGGCCACCTGTGCTACCGTGTTGAACGTAGCACACACCAAGTTGTTTGCGATCGATGTACGAAGAGCCCACCTGAAGTGGTGTGCTTGCTCTTCAGGAGTACCTGTTGCTGCACCAGGGAAACCAACTAAGCGAAGAATGCGCTGCATGAACTCGTTGCTATTCTCCCCAGCTCTCTGTCGGATCCCATGGTACTCTCTCTTCAGCTTGTCTTGCTCAGCCTTGGGAAAGAACTGCTCCATCACCCTATCCCTGAACTGAGTTCAAGTAAAACCAGCCACCCAATCATCACCTCCCTCAGACTGCTTTAGTGCTATCCACCATGCTAACACATCACCTTCGAACCGGTAGCATGCCAACCTCGACTTGAAGACGGGGTCACAGCCCATAGCATCGAAGATCTTCTCAATGTGAGCCAACCATCTTTCAGCTTCACTAGGGCTATCTGTTCTCTCGACAACTCGAGGACGAAGCTTATTGAATCTCTCCAACCATGTGGCCAATGTTGCTGGAGGAGGAGGAGGAGGTACTGGGTGATGCTGCTGGTTGTTGGCAGCCTGAACCTCAGCCCTGATTTCGTTCCTCAGCTGAGGAAGCATAGCTTGCATTGCAGTTTGGATTGCTGCATTGAGTTGTTCCTGCTCGCGTGTGAGAACCATCTGACAGTATAACATAAAATACATAATTAAACTGATTAAAACATAAACTATATACATGAAAAAAAATTTATACCAATAAATCATGAGAAAAATTTTATGAAGTAATACTAGTACATGAATGCATGATGCAGTTTTATGAAAACTTTTGTATGCGCGAGAGTGAAAGCCTATGGTCAGTTCACCCAAAACAAAAGACATGGCGAGGGGACGCCTATGGGTCGGTCCCAAATTTAAAAGTTTCGATAAAACACATGCGACTAAATAGGACCAGTCATGTACCAACCATTACTTAGTCATAAACCTGCGACAATGACATATATATGTATGCATGAAAATGATGAATGCATGAAAACAGACTGTCAGTTCTAGGAAGACCATAGTGACTACCCACTAATCACAGGTCGTGTTTTGAGAGCCTACAGGTCGAAGCCTTGGCTCTGATACCATAATTGTAACACCCCATTTTGATAAATGGAATGTCACGCGTGATTATGGCGTGTCATCAAAGCATACAAGGCTAAATGTCTAAACATTACATGACTATAAAGGATATACCATAATCAAACATCGGTACCCCAAAAGTAGAACTAATCACACACAAACATAAGTACTGTAAATGAAAGGACTAAACAATGACCATGGAAATGAGTATCAAAGTATAAAGAAATGCATAAAGTAAAGAAGGCTAGGAAGCTTCCAATCCATATTCACGTACGCTTAAAGTCTACGAGCGTCCCTGAGTACCTACCGTTTTGGGAACATGAAAAGGAAAACGGCTGAGCATAACGCTCAGTGCACGGATATACAAGTATAGCATGAATAATATAAGCATATAAACATGAAGCAGCGGAAAAGGGGACTAAGTCCTGGATAACCTGGTTATATCATAGTAAAACTAAGTTTATAGTTTGAAAAGCCTTATGTTTATCTTGTAAAAACTGTTTAACATATTTACCATTAGCCACTATAGGTCATGAAATGTCAACGTGCATGAATACTTGGAGGGGTGACCTCGTCATGCAAATTAGAGGGGCTGCCTCTAGTTTAATATACTAGTTTTGGGTAGGAGGGATCAGCTCCTTGTGAAGGATGCAAGGCACACACCACATTCACACTGAGTAATCTGCTGAAAACATGTAAACTAGGATGCACCCATACGCCCCACCTGATAATAATAATATGGCCTAAAGCTGAAAGGGACGCCACGAGCTATCACTCCGCCATGGTGAAGTCATAACACTGGTGCCTCCAGTGTTATGGTTATGGTACCTCCGTAACTAGGTGAAACTGGTCATGCATGTATATGGCTTTTGGTATTCTAATTTAAACATATGCAATTCAAAAACATATAAAACATATACTGGGGAAAACAGTTGGCTGCATACGGGGAAATACTAATAAGGAAGAATGTCCATACTGAAAGGACGGAGAATCCGTACCTTGTGTCCAGTGAACAAAGAAGACGAACGGAAGAGAGTCCTACTTCGGTATCACTAATGCTACATAAATACATATGTGTATAAGTATCTAATTACTGAGTACGTACTGGTTTTATATCATGTCTTAACTTGTTTTATATGTTCATGTCATGTTTTACTGATTTAAGCTTCATACTGTGTTTATCATATATTATGTCTATTTTGATTAAGTATTACTTGTATTTCATGTATTATTATACTTGTTGTGTAATAATAAGTAACTTTCTAAAAACAACAGGTTTCCTAAAATAGAAAGTTTCAAAAAATAGAAAGTTACCAAAAATAGAAAGTTTCCAAAAATAGAAAGTTTCCAAAAATAGATTTACTGCTTAAATTAGATAAGTTTCTAAAAATAGAAAGTTTCCATAAATAGATTAGCTGCCTTAATTAAATAAGTTTCTAAAAATAGAAAGTTTCCATAATTAGATATAAGCTGGATAATTAAGCTAATTATATAGGGTAAAAGCTATACAATACCATCGTACTTATTCATTTGTGCCGGCCTTAAACACTTACTAATTAATCTTGTGACTTTACCCATGTACTTTCAAATTTGTTCCGACTATACCAATATGACCATGAATTGACCAAATTACCCTTATAAATGACTGAAATACCCTTTATCTTTACCCTTTTATTTTAAAATAAAAACTTAATAACAAGACCGTCAAAGGTCAATGATGCTAACCTATTACCATGTGGCATTATGCACAACCAGTAACCAATCCACATCACTCACGATTACTAGGCATAATCAAATGGCATTCATTCTGTTAAACGTATGACAGCAGCATCATTAAGAACTTCAAATGATTATACTTAATTATGAATATTCTAATTACTTGACCATGTAAGCCTCTCGACAGATCCACCATTACCACTTTATCAGTGAAATACATTTTATCAGTCTCTCTCTTCAAATCTCCATGATAGTCACCATCATTAACTCTACAGGGTAACCACCATCCATTGAGAATCGTCTATAAGAATTATAACATCAGATCTAACCAAGCTACATCTGAATCGAGCGAGATCTATAATCGGATCAAAAGCTATTTTATTGGGTAACCTTTTACCCAAAGATAAACATCAGATCTAGCGGCAGTGGTGGTTTGGCTTGAATCGACGGTTTGACTGGCGGCAAAGGCTGTTTGATAAGGTGGTTGATTTCGTAACAAATGGCGTGTAACTATCGTAAATGGCAAGCATCACGCTTATTCAAGTACCATTTAAAAAGTCACATATATTTAATAAAGACTAGAAATAAACACTATAACTCTTTTTGTCAAAAATAAAATAAAATTTGAAAAGTGTTTTTTTTTAAGAAAGTTGAAAATGGTTGTTGAGAGGCAATAAATACAAGCTTGAATAGTAACGTATCTGACATAGTAAGACCGTCGTAACATTACACGCCGCCGATGATTTTTGTAGCACACTAACATAAGAGATGTAATAATGCAGATAAGGGTAATTTAGTCATTTTATGACTATATTGGTGTAGTCGAAACAAATTTAAGAGTATAATGGTAAAGTCACGAGATTAATTAGTAAGTGTTTAAAGTCGGCACAAATGAATAAGTACAATGGTATTTTATAACTTTTACCCAATTATATAAGCTTAAGTGTTTACTGATTAATATTCTAAGTTATGCAATTAATAGTATAGTTTATTAATTATTTCATATGAATTAAATAAACTATAGGTTAAAGTATTTAATTAAATATAACATGATTTAATTAAATAAAGGTCAAACTAAATACTTAGGTTAAAACATGTATTATTATCTATTAATAATATAACCTAAGTCATGTAAATTAATTAATTATAAGTCATGATTTTAATAATTAATTAATTATATAGTCTAATTAAATAGAAAATACTTAGGTTAAAATTCATGTATTAATAATAAAATTAATAACCTAAGTCATGTAAATTAAATTAATCATGTTCATATTTTTAATTAATTTAATTTAAGTCTTGTAAAAAAAATATAACTTGTAAAAATATTTAACCTTGTAAAAATAACTCATGAACCGGACCGTGTTTATTCTAAACATGTGTGAACTGGACCCGTGTTTAAACCCGTGAACCGGACCCAAATGCACCCTTGGTCAACATAGCCGCCGACTAGCCAAGGTTTCCCACCGGCCAGCCGGTGTCCCCTTGCTGTCGTGGCCTACCCGAACACCACCATGCCCCGACCGAGGTCGGGGTCTCCCTTCTTGCTGCTGCCGAGACAACAAGACACCAAACCGAGACCATGAGGTCTCGGTGGTGCGAATTAAAGCCAAGCCGAGACCCCCTTGGGGCTCGGTTTAGGCATCGGCCACAAAACAAACACCACTTTAACCACTAATTAATTATACCCCACGATTAAATAACATGTTTATACTTGTTTTTAATTTGTTATTAAAAACATTCATGATTTCATGTGATTAATAGATCAAAACATAAAAGAAAAGAGGTTAGGGTTTATACCGATCACGTGAATCAAAGAGGATGAACACACTAACGATCCTAGCAATAAACGAACACCAAAAATCAATCAAACACCCCCTTTGGTGTGTGTATACCCGGCGGCCAAGGAAGGAGAAGAAAAGGGATTAGGGTTTTTCTTGTTTTCAATATTTTGTTGATTATGAAAAATAATCTTTCCCTTAATTCATGTTTAGTAAATTTGCATGGGCTTGGCCCTATGGTCTTGTTGTGTCAGTGGGTAAGGGGCCCACATGGGGTAACCCGAACATTTTCCGTGTCTAAATACTAAGTGTGTTCTCGTGTTCGTGTTTTACGTGATTTAATTAGTTTTCGTTCGTTACTTAATATATTTATTCGTGATCGTAATAAATATACATACATACGTAATATTAGCTCGTGATTAATTTACGTTCATGATTTCATGTTCGTATGTTCGTGATTATAATTATTATTGAGATAATTATCGTGTGTTAATACGTAATAAATACTTATCGTGTTATAACACGTACGTAATACTTGTAATTCTTGTTCGTGAAACGTAAACGTGCTATAAAAGGAAAGTTCTACTCATGTACGTACGATCGTAAGGGTACTATTCATGGTAAAAGCATGCGGGTTTTACACACGATGTTTTCCATGTGTCCTTACTCAGAGGGTACAAGTATCATCCCCTTCACATGGTTCAGTATCCACTGGAACAGATTCGTAAAGATCTCACTTTCATAGAAGAACCCGAACGAGTTCTTGACAGACAAGAACGAGTCATGAGAAGGAAGACGATTCCATTCGTCAAAATCCTTTGGAGGGATCATACCGAGCGGGAAGCCACTTGGGAAACAGAGGAGCCTATCCGGGCTTCTTACCCTCATTTCATATTTTGAATTCATGTATGTTCTTCTTTTCCAGTTTACTTTATCAA
Source organism: Glebionis coronaria (assembly GCA_025667525.1). NCBI lineage: Eukaryota > Viridiplantae > Streptophyta > Magnoliopsida > Asterales > Asteraceae > Glebionis > Glebionis coronaria. The sequence continues at coordinate 357,535,071 of CM046880.1, forward strand.
TAATTCGGGGACGAATTATTCTTTTTAGGGGGGAAGAGTTGTAAAACCCGCATGCTTTTACCTTGAATAGTACCCTTACGGTCGTACGTACATGATTAGAACTTTCCTTTTTTAGCACGTTTACGTTTCACAAACAAGATTTACAAGTATTACGTACGTGTTATAACACGATAAGTATTTATTACGTATTAAGACACGATAATTATTTCAATAATAATTATAATCACGAACATACGAACATGAAATCATGAACGTAAATAATCACGAGCTTAGTATTACGTATTATGTATATTTATTATGATCATGAATAAATATATAATAAGACACGAACGATAACTATATAAATCACGTAATACACGAACACGAGAACAAGTATAATATTATACACGAGGAAACGTATGGGTTACACCATGTCGGCCCATATACCCGCGGCTAGACACAAGGACAAGGGCCAAGCCCATTGATTTTTACTAAACAAGGAAAGGGGAAAACTTATTTTCATAATTACAAGAATTAGAAAATAATCAAAACCCTAAAAACCTTTTCTTTCTCCTTGTCTCCTCTTGGCCGCCGGGTAAAGAACACCAAAGGGGCGTGTGTTTGTGATTTTTGGTGATCGATCTCTTGAAAGGTGGTTATTGTTATCGTTCTCCTTTGTTCACGTAATCGGTAAATCCTTAAACCTCTTTTTCTTTATGATTTATTTAATCAAGAACACATGAGAACATGAATGATTATTAAAACAAGTAAATTACATGTAATTAAACATGGGGGGTAAAATAAATCATGGTTAAGGGGTGTTTGTTTTGGCCGACGCAAGGAACCGAGACCCAAGGGGGTCTCGGCTTGATTTGTTTCGCACCAACCGAGACCTCAAGGTCTCGGTGTGGTGGTTTTGTGTTTCGACCGCAGGAGAAAAAGGAACCCCGACCTTGGTCGGGGTATGTTTGGTGCTTGGGTGGGTCTCGGCTAAAACAAGAACCACCACCGGCTTAAGCCGGTGGCTAAATAAGGAAAGCAAGGGGAACCCCTAGCCGCGGCAACAAGAGGAACCACCGGCTAGCCGATGGGAACTTTTGCTAGCCGGCGGCTAGCCTTGACCAAGGGTGCGTTTGTGACCGGTTCACGGGTCCGGTTCACTGGGTTCATAAATACGGTTCACGACATGTTTAGATTAAACACGGGTTTGGTTCACGGGTGATTTTTGCAAGATTAATTATTTTATAAGTTTAATTATTTTTTTACAAGGTTAAATTAAATTAATTAAAACATGTACATGATTAATTTATTTTATGTATGACTTAGGTTATTAATATTAATACATGAATTTTAACCAAAGTAATTATCATTTTAATTATACTATATAATTAATTAATTATTGAAATCATGACTTATAATTAATTAATTTGCATGACTTAGGTTATATTATTATAGATAATAATACATGTTTTAACCTAAGTATTTTTAACTTTTATTTAATTAAATCATGTTAAATTTAATTAAATACTTTAACCTATAGTTTATTTAATTTACATGAAATAATTAATAAACTATACTATATATCACATGACTTAGAATATAAATCAATAAACACTTAAGCTTATATAATTAGCTTAACAATCCAGCTTATTTCTATTTATGGAAACTTTCTATTTTTAGAAACTTATTTAATTAAGGCAGCTAATCTATTTATGGAAACTTTATATTTTTAGAAACTTATCTATTTTAAGCAGTAAATCTATTTTTGGAAACTTTCTATTTTTGGAAACTTTCTATTTTTGAAAACTTTATATTTTAGGAAACCTGCTATTTTTAGAAAGTTACTTATTATTACACAACAAGTATAATAATACAAGAAGTACAAGAAATACTTAATCAGAATAGACAGAATACATGATAAACACAATATAAAGCTTTAATCAGTAAAACATGACATGAACATATAAAACAAGCTAAGACGTGATATAAAACTAGTTACGTACTCAGTAATCAGATACTTATACACGTATGTATTTATGTAGCATTAGTGATACCGAAGTAGGACTCTCTTCCGTTCGTCTTCTTCGTTCACTGGACACAATGTACGTATTCTCCGTCCTTTCAGTATGGACATTCTTCCTTATTAGGATTCCCCGTATGCAGCCAACTGTTTTCCCTGGTATATGTTTTTGAATTGCTTATGATTAATTAGATACCTAAATCCATATACATGCATGACCAGTTTCATCTTGTTATGGAGGTACCATAACCATAACACTGGAGGCACCAGTGTTATGACTCCACCACGACGGAGTGATAGCTCGTGGCATTCCTTCAGCTTTTGACCATATTATTATTATCAGGTAGGGCGTATGGGTGCATCCTAGTTCACATGTTTTCAGTAGATTGTTCAGGTGAATGTGGTGTGTGCCTTGCATCCTTCACAAGGAGCTGATCCCTCCTACCCAAACCAGTATATTAACTTAGACGCAGCCCCTCTAATTTGCATGACGAGGTCACCCCTCCAAGTATTCATGCACTTTGATAATTCATGACCCATATTGGCTAATGGTAAATATGTTAAACAGTTTTTACAAGATAAGCATAAGGCTTTTCAAACTATAAAACCAGTTTTAATAAGACATGCCAGGTTATTTAGGAATTAGTCTTTTCCGCTGCTTTATGCTTATATGCTTATGTTATTCATGCTTTACTTGTATATCCGTGCACTGAGCGTTATGCTCAGCCGTTTTCCTTTTCATGTTCCCAAAACGGCAGGTACTCAGGGACGCTCGTAGACTTTAAGCGTACGTGAATATGGATTGGAAGCTTCCTAGCCTTCTTTACTTTATGAATTTCTTTATACTTTGATACTCATTTCCATGGACATTGTTTAGTTCTTTCCATTTACAGTACTTATGTTTGTGTGTGATGAGTTCTACTTTTGGGGCACCGATGTTTGATTCCGGTAATTCCTTTATGGTCATGTAATGTTTTATACATTTATCCTTATATGCTTTGATGACACGCCATAATCACGCGTGACATTCCATTTATCAAAATGGGGTGTTACAGTTGTGGTTATGTGGTCTTCTGTGAAGGCTAAGTTATTTTGAATTGATTGTAGTCGGAACATAATTATTTGATGGTTTCATTTCATTGTATGAAATGTGTATTTAAGCAATTTACAATTTTGTTTTACGTATTTACTACTTATGATGTGTGTTAAATCTGATCTAGAAAACATATATGTTTGAGTCACTATGAAACATACATGTTTCAGGATGACTTACATATGAGTCACTATGAACCATATATGTTTCACCATAAACCATATATACCCATAAATCATATATGATTCAAAATGATTCATATATGAGTCACTAGTCATTTTTACATAACATTCTTATGATATCTTTTCAAAATCATCTGACATCATAACAAAATAACAAATCAAATATTCAACACATGTTTACAACAGTTTCACATCATAACAAAAAAACAAATTTAAATCTAAACATAGTAAAAAAGAAAACGCAAAAATAATCAAGTAGTTGTTGTATTAGATTGTCATGCTTATTGTGCTTCTTTTTCATATATGATTTGTTATTCTCTCAATTGATTCATTTTTTCTCATATCTTTTTGTGTTTCTTCTTAATGAAAGAGGTATCAAATCCCTTCTTCAATGCCTTAAAACGTAATTCTTCAAAATCATTTCAATATCATTGTTCTTCAACACACATAATATGTGGAGACAAAGAAATCCATAATGCATAATATGCCTACATGTACATTCAACTGACCCATCTTCAGAATTACAGAGAACCTTATTATAAAACATAAACACAAAACAAGTTAATAATTGAGCATGAATCATATATGTTTCATAGTGACTCATATATGAGTCACCATGACTCATATATGAGTCATGGTGAGTCATATATGAGTCACCATGATTTTGTTACAAAAGAGGCTATATTGTTTCCGGTATTACAAAAAATACTTACATATGTACAGTTTCATATATGAGTCACAGCGACTCATATATGAGTCACATAAACTCATATACAAGTCGTAGTTCCAATTTTGTAATCATAAATTCCACTTTTATAATCAGCTTATCAACTACAAAAATCAACCAAAATTCAATAAAAATGTGCATTCATAACTTAGAACTTGCTTAATCACATGTGATTATCATTGTGTCATTTCATCAAACACATGGTGTGCATCCAATATCATAGCATGTACTTTACCTATATTACAAACAACAGCTACATATGCATCTTCAATAACATCTGCATCAGCTTCATATATGTATGGAAAAGGTGGGTTAGAGTAGAGATTGCCAGAAAAGAGTGGTTTGGTGTGGAGGTCGTCGAAAAAACGTGGGTTTGTCGTGCTGGATGCGGGAAGAAGGTGAGTTTGTTGTGGTGGTCGCGGGAAGAAAGTGGGTTTGTTGTGGTGGTCGGCGGAAAAGGTGGGAAATAGGTTTGTTATGGTGGTCGCCGGTGAGGGTTGTGGATCCCGATCCATAATTTTTTTTTTGTTTGTGTGAGAAAAATATGGAGGGTTAGTTGGGAGATTGGTTTAATCATCGCCATTAGATTATTATAAGATCAATGGTTTGGATGAGTCCATTGAGACTATATTAAACAAGGGTATGTCATGGATCTTTTCCCATATAATGACTCAAATCATATATGTTTATGTGCGTGTGTGTTTTTGTATGTGCGTGTGTGTTTCTTGAACATCCGAGTCTTGTAATGTGTGTTTTTGTATGTGCGTGTGTGTTTTGGTTAAGTATATTACTATGTGTTAAGCGGATAATATTTTTGCGATGAAGTTGGCTATCTTATGTGCGTGTGTGTTTTGATTAAGTATATTACTATGTGTTAAGTGGATAATATTTTTGCGATGAAGTTGGCTATCTTATTACTTTAAGTTAAGAATTAAATTAGTTTTTTATCTCGGTCGCGATCTAGGTCGAACTCGGTCGGCCCTTTACGGCGACTGAGTCGACAAAGTTTTCCCTCCCAACTAGATCGTTCCTACGACCGACTTCTCCAACTTCCTTTCTCTTTATTCATTTTCTTTTTATTTTTTAAAATCAAATTTGTTTAGTTTAAATTAAATTTTAATTAGATAAAATTTAATATAAATTTCCCAAATTTTATATGTTGAGTTTTGTTTAATTCCTCACAACATATATTAATTTGACTATTTTTAGAGTTAGTTTTAGATAATGAATTTTACCCTCTCTATCTCTAATTAAGTCTTTTTTTTACTATTTTTTAGCAATATTTAATTATTAATATTATTGTAATAATTTTTTATTTTATTTAAATAATTTTCTGTAAAAAAATATCTAAAAGATTAATCTAGGTCACCTTGTTAAGGCAAATAAGTCGTATTAGATCATAAGAGATAGAAAATTGAAAAATTAAGATTGTGATCTATTAGCGGTGCGAGTAGCTTAAGTTAACACTTAACTCCAAAGTGGCGATCTAGTTTTGAATGTGAGAGCACTCGTTGCCCCCTTGGTAAACAGGCAAACAGCGTTAGTCATTGGTCTTACACTCTGTTAGCTAGAATGACAGTAGTTGAGGTTGGTCCAGCTAGCTTTTAGTTGATACACGCTAATGTTATTCCATCTGTTAAATTGCTTATCACGGACAATGATTCATTGGTCGGTGCCTAGTGCACTATATATCTCTTCTTTAGTCAGTGGAACGTGGTCCCGTACCCGTAGCATATACTATAATACTATAATATATAGTATATATTTTATGCCTTTTCTTCCTCCACTTCGAAAGTTCGAAGTTGAAATACATGCATACGTACACGCACATTTAACATGTTGTATGTGATAGGCTTTAACCACTTCCATCTGTGCATGTTGTACAGTTGTGCCTAATAGAGTAATACCACTTTCATTTGTTCATGGAATAGTATACCACTTTCTCTAAATGTATAGCCGATCTGTTTTTGTTTAGGCCTCTCGATACTTTTTGTTTGATTCGCTTGGCTACTCCTAATTACTAGACCGATCTGCTCTAACAATTCCATAAACACTTAGGCCGGAGGGAACGGTGTTTAAATCCCATGGGTGGGGTGAGTTGGCAAAAACTCATGCGTGAGTTGCTATAAACCTCACACAATCTTACCAAAAACCCACACGTGGGTTAATGATTCTATGCAAAAAAAAACCCTCATCAACGGTGACTTTCCAACCGTCCACTTCTCCTAATTTTATAGACCCCGTATATTTTTATTACCCCAAAATTTAATTTGTATCCCTATTTTTTCCTATATAATAACCCTTTTACTTATTATTTTTTCACAACTAACAAATTTAATTATACAATCTTTTTATAAAATAATTAAATTCTAATCAAAAAAAAAACCACCATACATTTTGATACCTCATATGCCCAAACTTAAAGACAGTGAAAATCATAAACACCAAACATCATGTTTATAAATAAATAAAAAGGCCTAAATGAGCTTCAAGAAAATATAACATATTCAAAATCAAAATCTAAGACGCAACTAAAGAAAATCTTATGAATAAAAAAACAACTTTATAAAAATAAATAGGGTACTTGAAATCCGATTTGTTGAATTGATTTCATCTAAATGATAACCATTCAAACAAAGATCAATAGGAAGAAAATTGGAGCAGTGGTGAAGGTGAGTGTGGAGCTGACACATATTAGAGGAAAGAGGGAAGGGAGACACGTATGATGCTACGTGTATATAAGTATGTTAGCTGATGGCAAACTCCAACACAGTGGATAAAATAGAGAAGAAAATATTTAAAAAAAAATCTGAAATTATTATTTTATGATATTTACTGTTCATAAGTGCACAATAAACGTATAATAGTTATAACAAGATGGGTACACCCGCGCTTCGCTGCGCGGAAAGCTTTGTTCGCATAAACGTCATTGTACAAAAGGGTAACTTAGTGTTCTGTTACATAGAAGCATTTATGCCTGGAACTTGGCAGTTATACAAAATGTTTTGCGGGGTTCCAAATATGCAGCTGTTTCTGGAACATGACAATTATATAAACATGTTCTTATAGCTAGTTTCTGTTGGTAAAGTCTTATTCTGTGCTATTCTTTTTTTGTCTTCTTTTCTTCCTGTTGGTCTTCAGGGAAGATGTTTCTTTTGACAGCTTTTGTGGACACCTCTGTATCTGCTGCTGTTTATGGTCATTCATCCTAGTTCTATACGAATACACGAAGAACAAAATAGAAACATATAAATAAACGCCGCTAAAAAATATGAAGACGCACCTTGATATTGTTCTTTCTTTTGAGCGGGTGCTGGTGGTGTCGTTGGGGCTGGTGTTGCTACGTATAAGGAACGATCAGAAAACTACTGTGAAAATGGTAGCTAATTGTAGTTGGTTTGTCGTGTTTCGTATTGGTTTTGTTTCCGATTGTTCAACCATGGGGAATAAATTATTTTTTCGTTATGTACCTTTGGCGGTTGACTCCTTTGGATATTCTTCTTTTTCAGGATTTTTTGGTGTTGCATTTATCAGTAGGAGAGTACCTGTAGAAAATGTAAAATTCGACAATTTTCTGTTATATGTTACAATACTTTTGCAGGTGGGAAAATAAGCATATGGATTAGTCCTCCTATATTGCAGTATATGATCATCTAACGTTAGTGGAGTATACTTTCTGCAAACCGAAGAGTCAGTATGAGAATATAGTATGAATGATATCCAACTACGTTCATATTTTAGCAAACACATTTACAGAGGTTACTCAAAAAATAAGACTCATGCCCCGGAAATCACAATTTATGAGATTGTTAAAACCATATATTCTAGAACGTCTTTGTTCAAACTGCAAACATTGTTGATATGGGCCAATTTCTCCTTTTTTTTCATGTTCCACTACATATGCAACTTGATTATTCGTATCGAGGTTGTAGATTTTATTCTCAGGAAAGCTTATTTACATGAACACGATCCTTGGGATATATTGACTGCGAAATACACCAAAGAGAATGGGTATTTGGGCATGCATTTTACATATGTGTATGATGTTTTTAACATCTTTTTCTGTTGTTTTAAATAACTTTGTTTCTTGGTTTTTAACACCCATTAAAAGGCTGTTTGGACTGGATATAAAAGGGGTGTTTGGACACTGATTTTATAGTTTATATGCTATTTTTTACAGCTTTGTACATTGTTTTTAACAGCTTTTCATTAAAAGGAGTTATCCCAATAAGTAAATAGCAAACATTCCTATACAATCAAAAGCTTCAGTTTTGAAGAATGAAGTAACCAATTATCAACTCACAACTATCAACAGTAAAAAGCATCAAAATATCGTAACTAAGAAACAACAAAAAAATCAGTAAAACACAAATACTGATAATAAACAGCAAGTACCTTGACGAACATAATCATCGTCTGAATTAGCACGTGGAATGATGGTTCGGGATCAACTGTGACTAAGAATAATTTCCACTATCACAAACCTAAATGAAGCTTGACATTCACCAATCCTCAATCTGAATAAAATAAGCGAACGTGAACATTCTCATTTTTTATTTTGAGGAACTATGATAAAGAATATAAAGTAAAGAACGAAGAAGATTCTCGTACAATATATGACCGGTTGAATTGACTCTTGTCGCATCGATACCGAGGATGTAATTATGGGCAGACTCGAATTAGCTGAAAGCTCTACCGCAGCTCGGCCTGCAACTAGTTTAAAGGCAGCGACTTGAAATGGTGTTGATTACATTATTCTTTGATTCACTTTCACCCTGAAAATAAAATTATCAAAAATATCATAGTGGGCGGCAATATGATTCAATTAAACTAAATAAAGATAATTGCATTTGAAAGTGTCTGAAGCGAAAGAAAAGGACACCAATGAAAGAACCACATATTGTATCAATAGTTGAAATCATGGTAGTCTGTGTTTCATACTTCCCTTACCCAATATACCGCTAAATCATTCATCATAATCCAGAAAACCCAAACTATGCAAGTTTCAGATTTTCAAGCTCAATAATGAGTAGAAAAGGGCGTCTTATGTGTTACACCTATATTGTGTACAATAATTGCTAACTTGAGCTTAACTATATTAAAACCATCACAGATGATATCTACTTGCAGGTTGGTCCCCATTCTTGCAATTCAAAGCAGTTATCAACCCGAATTCACTATCAAAATATGGATAGCCAAATCCTTTCTACTTTAAACATGTGACTTCACACCTTTAAATACACACAAGTAATTTTAAGTGTCCCCTTTTTCTTCTTTCATAGCAGCCATAAATAAAACGCAATTGTCGCTTGACAGTCAAAAACAGTTATGAGAAAGCACGTAAGAATCTACCTTTTAAATGCGCTAACAATCTGTTTTCAAAACTAAATCAACTAAACCTATGCAAAACCAAACCTGATGAACCAGAGGGTACATGAGTGTGGAGCACACATGACATTCAAGAATCATACCTTTGCTTGGTCTAGTTTCCCTCCATGCAGAATTGGCCATCCTTGTATAAATCAGCAATTGAAATTAGCATAAAAGCAACAAACTTAACCTTGGAATTCGAAGCTTCCAATTCAATTAGTTTTATGCTTCTTTTCCCACAACGTAATCTTTTGCCTGAAAAGTAAGATGACAAATCACAAAACGGCAACCCAAATATCAATCAATCATAATATAGTGCAATGAACAATTGTTGGTAATCCTAAATATATGCCGGAAAAAGAAAACAATGACAAATCGAAAACAATTCATTAAAAAGATTAAGAAGGGGCAAACCAACGTATTTGCATCAGCAGATCCGAGAATGGGCAAGACTATGAGGGGAAGGTGAACGGAACCAAACGAAAACCCGAACCAAAACCATACTAACTGCATATTAGATTGAAAAGCGAGTAAGTAGTACCTAAATGAATAGGCAATAATGCACCCATCTTGCTATCAGTTGATTAATTCCCAGGCAGCTCCACACAAATCTAAACACTGGAAAAAGCATGAAAGCACATGAATAAGCAATGCTAAAATGTAAACATACTCGTTTTTTATTTCTATTTGTGGAACAAAAGTTATACAAACTAGTGGGTTACTTATTTTGGTTTATATCCATTAAACCATTAACTTCTCTCCTCCTTGGACTGCCCACCACCATGGAAGGCTTGAAAACATCCTCACATCGGACATGTTTCTAGATTATATGTGATCAAAAACTAAAATGTAAACCATCATACACAACCAAAGTAAAAAAAGGAACAAAACCCATCTCTCGAAACAAAAATTGAACACAACACATATAACAAATATTAGAAAGAAAATTCTGCTATGGGTGTGATAGATTTGGGAAGCTGGGCAGCTTCGTTTAAGGACAGGAACGAGCGTAGACAGAGGAGAGAGTTAGAGTGACTCGTTAAAGAAAAGAGAAGAAATTGTATTTTGGGAAGAATCCAAAGACAAACGACAGCCCACACATATTCTCGTCGGCCTTCTTCCATTCTTTTTAATTGCGTTTCAGCAAACACACAAACAAAAAAAATTCACCAATTAACCATAAAACTAAACATAATAAAAAAATCAAAACATACTAAATCAGTGAGGGGGGCTTACCTACAAATTTCTAGGGTTTGAAAACCTTAAAACACCACCACTCCAATTGAATGGAGGTAGCAAAACCCCTAAATTAGAAGACATAAATATCCTGATAACGATTTGGGGTATGAGATGATAGATTGGGAATGGAGATGTGGTAGGTTTTGAAAGAATCTAGAGTGGTGAATGTTGTGATTGGGTGTTTTTGAAGAATCGAGAGTTATGAGATCTGATATACTACTATGTGTTTTTTGTTATGAATATCTGGCGACACACGTTCTCGACACATTTGTGTATATGTGTATCACCTCCCTGTCAAGACACGTTGCCGGAAAATTTTCCCGCCAAAAACACCGAGTAATACTAAAATATTCTTATAGGCTTCCTAAAATAGTTATAAGTATTAATGTTGGCACATGTTTATAATTAGATTTATCAACCCTAATAATCTACAATAATAGTGTGTATCAACATAAACTAATTAAATACTCATACCACTTACATACAAATTTCAACATAAAAGCATCCATAATAGTTAGACCTCTTAAAAGTCTACAAATTAATAAATCATTAATTTATAAAATTTTTGGTTTTATAAACTTTATAGCACTATGTATAAATCTTTTCAAATTTATAAATTCTCAACATTTATACACGAATTAAACTTTGAAGGTATATAATATTTTAGACCTATTCTTTATGAATCTATCTATAAACCTATCTCCACTATCGTTTACAAGCTCTTAGACCTTTTCATCATTTTGTAAACCTTTACTTAAATGATCAGAGTAGATGCCCTAAGTGCATTAGTACGTAGCCATCACATAAATTTTCTAGTTGATACATTAATTATGGTCAAAGCTGTTTTAAGGTTGAGATTCACGTTGTATACTTCGCCTTTTATGTTCTAGTTGGGGATGACAAAAGCATTTGAAACTGATGGGGAAAATCAGAACATAAAACGATTAGGTCGAGTTCGGAGTCGTGTTGATGGCTTCGATGCGAGTTCGGAGTCGTGTTGATGGCTTGGATGCGAGTTCGGGTTAGGATGTTCTATTTTGCATGGGTACGGGTTCGGATACTAGTAATACCCGCCTTGTTTACTCGTATACGTATCCGTTTACCAAAATTTGTACCAGTTTACCAAAATTCGTTACCACTTTTATTGCTATTTTATATAAGTTTTATATTTGTGTGAAATAGTAGACGAATATTGTTAAACAAAAGGAATGCTCATATTAGTTACATTTTGTATGTATTAAGATGTGTGGGATCTTTGTAATTTTAATAATAAAAACAATGATTTATTCGATACATTAAATTCTATGATATAATACTGAATTAATAGTTTTAATAATAAAAACAATGATTTATTCGATACATTAGATTCTATGATATGATACATGTACTCAAAAAAAGTTATAAATTAACAACAAACTCTTCATAAGTGTTCCATTATGCATATTTTAATGACGTTAACCAACTGCTCTAGAGCAGTTGGCCACCTGGGTTTCTCCTGGAGCTTGAAGAGGGGGTTTGGTCATGGGTTCAAGTCTTGCAAGAGACAAAAATTCTATGATTTTTCTCCTTAGTGCGAAGCCGTGAGTTCTAGGGATTTTCCCTAGTGGTTTGGGTCCCGGGGCTTGCCGGTTATAGATGGTATAACTCGGGGGTCGGATTTCAGTGAGACTGAGGTGCCATTCTAATATATATATATATATATATATATATATATATATATATATATATATATATATATATATATATATATATATATATATATATATATATATATATATATATATATATATATATATATATTCTAGCCTCTAGACCCGTCCGGTGGACGGGCTAGCTTTAAGTATATATTTTTTAATGAAAATTGAATTTATGTGTGTTTGTATTTGAAGTTTAGTATATGTAGTGTTGGTTATGGCATTGATATTTTAATAATGTAGCATAGAATAGACAAAAGTAACGTAGTTTAAGTTATTTTATTTATTTAAGAATATTATGAGTTAATTAAATTTGCATACGTTTAAGTTATGAATAAGTTTGTTACATTAAACTTTTTTAGAATTTTAATCATATTGTATAAATATTTTATGTATTTTTAAATTTTATGAGGTAATAAATTTTGTATAAGTTAATGTTATTAATAATGTTTTTACATTAATTTTTTTTTGAAATTAATATTATTGCTGTGCGTTTTTATAGAATTTTGTATTTAAAGCATTGTTTCACCATCCTTCCTTATATGTTTTTATAAAATTTTGTATTAAGGCATCATTTGTAATTACTATATGTATTTTTATACAATTTTGTATTTAAGGCATCATTTGTAATTCATATTTTATTTTTTGAAGCATTTTATGGAATCATTTTTTATGGAATTTTGTATTTAAGGCATTGTTTCACCATCCTTTCATATATATTTTTATAGACTTTTGTATTTAAGGCATTGTTTCACCATCCTTCCTTATATATTTTTATAAAATTTTGTATTTAAGGAATCATTTGTAATTTCTATATATATTTTTATAAAATTTTGTATCTAAGGCATCATTTGTAATTCTTATTTTATTTTTAAAGCATTTTATGGAATCATTTTTATAGAATTTTGTATTTAAGGCATTGTTTCACCATCCTTCCTTATATATTTTTATAAAATTTTGTATTTAAGGCATCATTTGTAATTCCTATATATATTTTTATAGAATTTTGTATTTAAGGCATCATTTGTAATTCCTATTTTATTTTTTAAGCATTTTATAGAAACACTTTAATGAATTACATGTGTCATTTGTATAGAATTTTGTATTTAAGGAATTGTTTCACCATCCTTCCTATATAAGGGTTTTTGATTTGATTTGATTTGATTTGATATTTGATATATATATATATATATATATATATATATATATATATATATATATATATATATATATATATATATATATATATATGATGACGTGTCATCTCTGAAAAACTGACACGTGTCAGACACGTTACCAAAATATGCATATTGAAACACTTATGAAAGGTTCGTCACTATAGTATAACTTTTTAAGAATACCCGTACTAAGTCGGTACATTTTAAAAAAATCATATATATATATATATATATATATATATATATATATATATATATATATATATATATATATATATATATATATATATATATATATATATATATATATGATGACGTGTCATCTCTGAAAAACTGACACGTGTCAGACACGTTACCAAAATATGCATATTGAAACACTTATGAAAGGTTCGTCACTATAGTATAACTTTTTAAGAATACCCGTACTAAGTCGGTACATTTTAAAAAAATCATTGCTAATTACGACTTAATCCCTATAAAATACAAAAAGATTTGAAGACAAGTTACAAAAAGGTATACACAATAGCAAAATATTGTTCCTTGATGACATGTAAGTATTATATTTGGGGGTAATATGATTGTGTATTAGTTATGCAAAGGGTCTCTTGCAGACTTGCATTAGATTTATAATTGTAGAACACGATTTATATTTGATTCATTACTTGACATATAGTAGTGGTTAATAATAATATGCTAACATTTTATTTATTAGAATGCTTGTCACGGACATATACTGATCCATTGGCATGGCTTGTGGAGTTGTGGCTAGTATATGCTATTCATAGATAATTAATTACAGTAATACATTTCTTTTATAATTTCATGACACACTTTTTTTTTATCAACACACTGTAAGCAAACCTGTAATTCCTTTGTTATAACTTTTGGTTTGAAACCAAATATTCTAGAAAATTTATACTACAGTTCTTTTGTTAAGTTATTTCCGCTCATGTTTGCATGTCAAAAGGGTTATACTTAGGGGTGGAGCCAGAAATAAATTTGTAGAGGGGCACAATTTTTTTTCCGACCTACCTAAAAGAAGTGTATTAGCAAATCAAAAAACGCCAACACTAAACTTTAAGCTTTTAGGAAAAAAAAAACAATCAAAAATCGCAAACATAAAACTTTACCTACCCATTGATAAATGTAAGCAATAAGGCCACTGAACTTATAGTTGAAGACCTTCTAAAAAAAGAAAAAACTTATAATCGTAGTTATGTACAATATATCACTATTAAAAAAATAAAAATTATCCTTTATCTCTATGAAACCCTCTTACCACACCAAAAGAATACCAAAGCTTTGATTTGTTTCTTTCTCCTACCACTTGCTTACCAACTGTTCATCCAAAAAACTTGTTTCATATTCAGAAAAATTGTTGGAAACTAATTCTTACACGCTCAGTTTACAGAAGTCAGATGTTTTTGGAGGGGCACTTTCAGAAAATACCTCAAAAAATCAAAAAAAATTACACTAGAATATTTTCCGACGGGGGGCACGTGCCCACCCGGCCCCCCTTGTAGCTCCGCTTGTGGTTATACTGGCGGACTCAGTGGAGCAAAAAAATTTTACGACAGTAAAGCAAAAAAAATAAAAATTTTGAATAACAAAGCAAGTATTTAACTTATAAATGAAAGATTTTTAAGTTTTAGAATGTTAAATGATGAACTTTAATGTGTGAGTGTGTGGCAATTTGCATTTCAAGTGAGGAGTATTTAACTTATAAATGAAAGATTTTTAAGTTTTAGAATGTTAAATGATAAACTTTAATGTGTGAGTGTGTGTCAATTTGCATTTCAAGTGAGGAGCATTTTTTTTTAAGTCTATCCATGACGACGTCCTCCTCAGCCCCTAGTTATACACCTGTTACAAGCCATATCGTATAGGACAGTCGACATGGGATACATAATAACCCGTTTCATAAGTCAAGAAGAAACATGTGAGTGATCACGATGGGCGTGAAAGGCATCCATACTTGCTGAATAAGAGTGTACGTCCATATCGTTCACCAATATTCATTAATAAGATCATTTAACTTCACGAAATTATGTTCATGTTGTTGCTACAAATTGGAAAGAGTATTTCCAGCTAGCTAGTTTATTTTATCCGCTAAATTTGCTATGAATAACCCAACAAAATTGGCATTTACCATATACGCCAAATATAGTTGAGCTTTTATAGATAACTTAAAAGTAAGGATCGCTTTCTAGGAAAAGAATCCTTTAACATCTGTCTATTTGTTTTTAACAAAATATCCTTAATTTGGAGATACTTACTATATAGTTGATGTCGTTTTTTTAAAGACAGAATACCAGAAATGTTTCTAACTAATTATTTTCTATGATAATTTCAACTAGATGACCACCATTTTTTTTTTTTTTAAAACATACTCTTTCCGTCTCATTTCTATTGTAAAACTTGTAGTCTTTTATTCAATACGAGTGATGAACTTTTTTATTTTTTTATTTTAATTGATCAAATGTATTATAAATATTATCTACATAGTGTTGGATAACAAACGAGCAACAAGTTGAGCTATTAACCCCTTTTAAATGGTATAACTAATCTTATGAAAAAGCTATTGACCTAGGGGTCATAACATTACTCTTTATAATTCGTTAAACTATATTAAGTAACTCGGCCGTGTCAGGTGCAAGAAAATCAACGATATCAAATGTGAAAGGAACAAACACATGTTGGTTTTTAGTGCATGCTTTCTTATGTTTAGTCACCTTGCATGAGACGGCTCTCAAAGCAGTCTGACCCACTGTAAAACCTCGACTACTCAACCACACGAGAGGAGAAACTGCGTTCAAATTCACGCACACGTGTTTCCCTCCAACCAATCTAAATGAATGTTTTTTTCTATTTTATCTTAAAATAATTATTTAAGGTTTTGAAAATATTGTAAATAAAAAGTCAAAAGTAGTTATTTATTATTTGGGTTGACTCGGTCGGTTGAATCGTTTAGACCGTGATATGGTCGCATGATCAAATCCCGTTTTGAGTGAAGAACTCGATGGTTACTAATCATGTTTTGTATTCTTTAGGCGATGGCGCTAAGTGTTCCCTTTGGTTTGATAGATGGGCTGCCTATAGACCTCTCGGTGCGGTTGTATCTAGTTGTAATATTCATAGAGCGGGTTTTGGTTTGTCCTCCAAGGTTCGTGATGCAACAACTAACGACGGCTGGTCTTTGCCAACTGAATGGTTAGTAAAATATCCCTACCTTAACACTATTGTTGTTCCTACTCTAAATCATGATCGCATGGACCGTCTGCATTGGTATGATCGTTCGGGATTTGGGAAACCCTTCTCGGTGGCTTTGGCATGGGATTGTATTAGACCACATGACGTCGAGGTTACTTGGTACAACGTCGTTTGGTATTCTAACTGCATCCCTCGTCATGCTTTTAACATGTGGCTCATTGCTAAGCGACGTTTAAAAACGCATGATATGCTTAGGCAATGGGATTTAAATGGAAACGCGTTGACGTTCCAATGCTCGTTGTGTAATGGCCCTCCGGATCCCACGATCATTTGTGTTTTGGTTGCTTGTTTTCATCTCAGGTTTGGAGCAGCGTAAAACACTTGGTGAATCTTCCTGCTGCGGCTGGTTCTATTGCTATTATTATAGATATTTTAATTCCTAATTCTAGACGCTACGAATATTATTGTCAAGCTTGTGATCCTGCATGTTACTACTTTATTTGGCAGGAGCGTAATCTTTGGTTGTTTCAAAATAAGAGACGCTCTGCAAATCAGGTGATTGATTGTATAAAATCCTCGGTCATACTCAAGCTTCTCTCTTGTCACTTTAAGAAGTCTAGAGACGCTTTGTTTTACAAGCAATTTTGGGATCTGCCTGAAGCCATATTTTGACCTCCATGATGATTATATTAGGGGTTGATAGTTGTGTGGTTATGTTTAATGGCTATTCCCGATTGGTGTTATTTGATTTTTTTTATCGTTGATTACATTGTGGCATGTCACATGTATTCTGTTGGTAGTCCAAGCTATGTTTGAGGTTAATGAGGCATCTCGGTTTCATTCCATTGTACTTAACTATTTTTTGGTGTAATATAACTTACCAGGGATGATCATAATCCCTTTTACCCAAAAAAAGAACTCAAAGAGTAGTAAAAGTAAAAACAGGGGATAGTTTGTTAGATTAGTGGTAATAGATGCTACAACAATGGGACTCAACCTCGTTCGCAGCGTATGACGCATCTCTCTTTATTACACTCATATCGTATGACACGTTGAATTTCAATCGAGAGTATACGGTTGTTGAAGCGACCGAGTTGTGGAACTTACTGTTGTCGTATGTGATTTTTGTTTTTATAAGGTATATATTTAAGTGAGACATATTTTAATGATGATATTGATTTCACTACTTATACATTTATACTGTATTGGTGGTTGATTTGGAAGAGAAAGGTTGATATGACTCTGACTAAAACTCATGTTAGCAGTCATTAATCACAAATGTACAATCCAACAAAGACCAGAATCCCTCGACACCCTAACCTTGTGTTGGGAATAAAATGAGCCAAGACACTCAGACGCTGAAAAGAGTAAATTAGACGCTGATAGGAAGAAATCAAGCGCTGACAGATCAAGCATTGACAAGAGATATCCAAGCGCTGACAAAAGGAAGTCCAACCACTGATAGGAAAACTTAGTCAACACGTTTATTATTTGAAGAAAAGATATACTCAATATTGTATTTTCTATATTTATCTTTTCCTAGAATAGTTGATAGGTTATCCTTTGTACACGACTCCTTATGTTATAAAAGGAAGTCGTAGGGTTTGTAGTTTATACACATTATTCAGTATTCAACTTTCATTGTAACCAAGTTCGATTATCAATCAAAAGTGAAAGTTTGCTTTATTTGTTTTACTTGCTCTTTAATCTGAGTGTTAATTCCGCATAACACTTGGATTGTTCATAACAACAAAAAAGTTTCTCTACGTGTTAAACTTGATTCAATCTCGTTAACACAAAGCTAATCGATCTAAGTTTGGGGTCAACAAGTGGTATCAGAGCTTGTTGAGGAACTTTGATCTAGAAGAACAGTAAACCCTAAAAACACCAAAACCCTAAAACCAGAAAAGATGTCTGCTATAGAATCTTCTTCCTCATCAAACCACAACCTAAAAATCCCCATGCTCGACCCTGACAACTTTGAACAATGGAAGTTCAATTTTGAACAATACCTTCAAATTCATGATCATACTCTCTGGGAAATTATTGAATATGGAAATCAATTCGATAAAGCAGCTAAGATTGTTGCTGCTATTGTAGCAAGGTCTACCACTGGTTCTACTGCTAAAGAGCGTAGAGAAACACTTGAGGATGGAAGAGTTGTCTCAACTGCTGATATAGCCAAAAGAAGGAATGACATGAAGACCTTAAGCATTCTCAAACTCTCTCTGGGTCCAAAAAATCAGCATAAGTATAGAAGCTTTGAGTCTGCAAAGAACTTTGGGCAGATCTTCAAGTCAACTATGGTGGTAATGATGACACTACCAAAGAAAAGAAGAAGCAACTCTTGCATGAATATGCTATATTTAAAACTCTTCCCAATGAGAAGCTAAGTGAGGTAAGAAGAAGGCTTCTAGATATCACTAGCAAGTTGACCTTTATGGGAACAGAATATGATGATGAGGACATCATTACTACTTTCCTTAAGAGTCTTGGTGAGGCATGGAAAATTGAAGCTAGGTCTATAATTGCTACCAATGCCCATAGGAGCTCTACTTTTGATGACGTTTACAATAAGCTAAGGATTTTAGATAATGAAATCTTATTGGATCATGGAAGCAAGTCGACATCTGGAAACATGGCTTTCATCTCACATAGTGAAGCTCAAGTCAATGAGAGAGAGTCATATGTGCATCCTGTTACTGGATCACCTTATGTCAGTGGTGGATCAACCTTTGTCAGCGCCTCACATTCAGACACTAACATATACAATGTTGACTCACCAAGGCTTAAACCTGCTGGTATTGATCTGGATACAGTATGTGCATACATTGCCCAATGGTTCCTTGATTACATATGGGGATCTTGAGCAAATCATTGATGAGAATTTGGAAGAGATGGGTATTAAATAGAATATGGCACTTGCAAGAATAAGGGTCAACATATGGAATAGGAGATTTAGAAAGAAGATGACCTTCAATGCTAAAGACACTGCTGGATTTGATAAATCCAAGGTTGAGTGTTACAACTGCCATAGGATGGGTCACTTTATGAGGGAATGCAGATCTCCAAGAAGATCTGATGCTGGAAAGGCTTCAAGCCAAGTCATCAAGGTTGAAGAGACAAAGGCTATGGTTGCCATGCAAGACATTGATGGTGTTGGATGGGACTGGAGCTTTTTGGCAAAGGA
Organism: Glebionis coronaria; assembly: GCA_025667525.1. Classification (NCBI taxonomy): domain Eukaryota; kingdom Viridiplantae; phylum Streptophyta; class Magnoliopsida; order Asterales; family Asteraceae; genus Glebionis; species Glebionis coronaria. The sequence continues at coordinate 357,554,953 of CM046880.1, forward strand.
TGTGGAAGAGAATAAGGCTTTGATTGCGGTATATGATGATGCTTACTGTAGTAAAGGCTGTCGTTTAAACACTGAAAAGCTTAACGAAGAAATCTTAAAGTTAAAATCAGATGTTTTTGATGAAAAATGCAGGCTACAAATGGCACTTGTTCAAACTAAAAAGACTGTAGAGGAATATAAGAAAATGGAATTTGACCTAAAAGATCAAATTAATGTTTTGTCTTATGATCTTAAAGTTAGTGTTGAACTTAGGGACACTCTGATGAATCCAGAGAAGAAGTACAACTTAAGTTAGATGAGGCCATTAAGGATAAAGAAAATGTAGGGCTTAAAATTAAAATGTTTGCTAAAGCCAGCCAAACCCTAGAAAAATGTGTTAGTGAACAAAGAAACCCTAGGGATATGTCTGGGATTAGGATGAATGAATATGTTGTTGTTCCTCCACCTGATGGGAATTTTTATGGTGTTCAGAGAAAGGATCTCTCTTGGACTGGTATTCCAGAACTCCAAGAAGAGGAATTTATTCCGCCACCTAGAGTGCTCACCCCATTTGAGGAATATCAACAAAAGGTTACTGACCTTGAAAAATGGAAAGCAGACAACCCTTTTCTCTTTGTTAAGGGTGGAATGCTTAGTGAGAGTCCATTTGAGCCTACACACATAACTGTGACCAACCCTACCACTGGAAAACCTGTTGACCTTGGCTCATCTGTTAAAAGAAAACCTAGTGTTAAGTATGCTGAAATGTATAGAAAACCTAGGTCACCACAAAGCCAAGCCAGTGTTAATAGGACAGGGTTCTTTCAATCCAGACCTAAAGTTATGTCTAGAAAAGTGTGTTACACATGTGGGAGTTTTTCTCACTTGGCCTATAAATGTGTTAGTGCCTCAAAAGTCAACGCTGACAATAGGTCAACCATGGTCAAACCCAGACCTTATGTTCAACCAAGTCCACAAGTTACTAGACCAGCTCCCTTCTTTACTAAAGGGACAAATACTCATGGACAAAGACCCTTTCAAAAGACCAACACATGGTCTAACAGACAATGGGTTCCTGTAGCAAACCCTAATTTGGGCGCTGACAAGTACAAATTCAGCGCTAACAAGAACAAATTTAATGCTGACAGGAACAATTCCAACGCTGACAGCTCTAGGTATGGTGTGCAAATGCCACAACAAGCTGGTGTTGGATCTTGTGTTAGACCAAGTAATAGTATGTACTTACAACCTAAAGGGAAGGGGTCTAAAGCTTCATCTAGTTTGACTTGGAGACCTAAACAAGATCAAAACCCTAACTCTGATGGAACTTCCATGACCTGTAACAGATTTCATTATATTTCAAAGGTCATGACTAAACCAATTGGGGTAAACTGAGTGTTCAGGCCACAAAGGGATGAACAAGGGGTTGTTATAAGGACTAAATCTGTTCTTGTTGAACAACCACATGAATCCAAGTCTGCTCAGGCTTGGGTTCCCAAAGGAAACTAACCTGTTTTCTTTATGTGCAGGGCATTCAAAAGCAGGTCAATGATCATGGATATAGGGACAGTGGATGCTCTAGGCACATGACGGGGAAGGAAGATTATTTAACTAACTTTATCCCCATTAAAGATGGTGAAAAAGTGTACATTGGAGGTGGACATGGTACAATTTTAGGCAAAGGCACTCTTATCACCAACAATTTACGTTTTGAGAACGTTTTTCTGGTAAAAGAACTTGACTATAATTTGTTTAGTGTGTCACAAGTGTGTGATAACAAGAATAAGGTTCTTTTCACTGATATTGAATGTTTGGTGTTGAGTAAAGATTTTAAGATGCCTGATGAGAAGTTTATTGATTATAGAACACCTAGGCATAAGGACACTTATAATGTTAATCTTAATGGAATTAGGATGAACAACAATTTGTCATGTCTGTATGCTAAAGCTTCAGTAGATGAAAGTAATCTATGGCACAGAAGGTTAGGGTACATAAACTTTAATAATATCAATAGACTTGTGAGACATGATTTAGTTGATGGTTTGCCTTCAAAAGCTTTCCACAATGATCATTCTTGTGTTGCATGTCTTAAAGGCAAACAACACAAAGTCTCATTTAAGTCTAAACTTGTGCATTCTAGTTCTAAACCACTTCACTTGCTACATATGGACTTATTTGGCCCAACTAATATAGAAAGTTTGAATGGTAAATATTTTTGTTTTGTTATAACTAATGACTTTTCTAGATTTACTTGGACTTTCTTTTTTGCCTTAAAAAGTGATACTTCCACAGTCTTGATTAACTTTATTACCCAAATTGAAAAGAAGACAGGGAATGAGGTTAAAATACTTAGAAGTGATAATGGTGGTGAGTTTAGAGACAAATTGTTAGATGCCTTATGTGTTAATAAAAGGATTACTATGCAGTTTAGCATAGCCAGAACTCCACAGCAGAATGGTGTGGCTGAAAGAAAGAATAGAATACTCATAGAAGCAGCTAGAACAATGTTGGCTGATGCTAAGTTTTCCATTGCTTTTTGGGATGAGACTGTGAATACAGCCTGTTATGTTCAGAATAGAGCATTGGTCAACAAAATCTATAATAAGACACCTTATGAGCTATTTTGGAATAAGAAACCCAACATAGGTTTTCTTAAACCCTTTGGATGTCATGTAGTGATTTTAGATACTAGTAATGCCTTAGGAAAGTTTAGTGCAAAAGGTGATGAAGGATACTTTATGGGTTATTCAGTGCAGAGCAAAGGATATAGGGTTTACAATAAGAAATAAAAACGTATTCTTGAAAAAGTACATGTTAAGTTTTTTGAAAGTAAACCTAGTGATCCTAAGAGTGGACCAGACTGGTTCTTTGATCTAGAACCCCTATCTAGAACTTTGAATTATATGCTTGTTACTAATCCAGACATTGTGAAAAAGGATTCAAATGTTGTGGAAGAACCTATTGTTGAAATTGCAGGTAAACAGGTTGCTAAGGAAGAAGGATCACATGCAATCAAATCAGACCCCATACTTGAGTATGTTACCATTCCTATATGGACTGATTGGTTTGCACAAGCTTCTGCTGCTACTGCTGAAAAAGAGGAAGTAGGGCCACAAGAAAGGCTAGTGGATGAAAACATGCATGAATCTTCAAGCGCTGACGAAGGCAAATCAGACGCTTACAGGTTAAATTCAGACACGGATAACTCAAACGCTGACAACCTGTTTGGACATCTATTCTCTTCTAATACCTTTGAACAAGGTGAACCTTCCATACTTAATCAAGAGGCTCGTTCAAGTGAGGATGGGAGTGGATATGAAGATGATATTGGCAACATGGAAACTGAAATAGAAGACAACACACTACTTGGTGGAGGAACACTTACAACTACTGTCAAAAATCATCCTCCTTCACTAATCATTGGTGATGTTTTGTCTCATGTTTAAACAAGAAGGTCTCATCAGACTCAAAGAGGTTTCATTGCCAATATCCACAAGAAGGTTGATTCCCCTCTTGTATAGGCATGTTTGTTTGCTTGTTTTCTATCACAACATGAACCCAAGAAGATTTTTGATGCTCTCAAAGAACCAAGTTGGGTGGAAGAAATGCAGTATGAGCTTCACCAGTTTGCTATTCAAGATGTATAGGATCTAGTAGATTGTCCAAGGTATGTTAGACCTATTGGGACACGTTGGGTTCTTAGAAACAAGAAAGATGAAAGAGGTATTGTGGTCAGAAACAAGGCACGTTTAGTTGCTCAAGGCTATACACAAGAAGAGGGAATAAACTATCAAGAGGTTTTTGCACCTGTTGCAAGGATTTAAGCAATAAGGATTTCCTTGCCTATGCTTCTTGCATGGGTTTCACAGTTTATCAAATGGATGTAAAGAGTGCTTTTCTATATGGCACGATTGAAGAGGAGGTTTATGTAATGCAACCTCCTGGTTTTGAAGATCCAAAACATCCAGACAAAGTGTATAGAGTCAAGAAAGCAATTTATGGACTTCATCAAGCCCCAAGAGCATGGTATGGAACATTGTCCACCTATCTGGTGGAAAATGGATTTAAGAGGGGCACCATATACCAGACCTTATTTACCAAGAAGATTGGTAAGGATTTTCCACTTGTTCATGTCTATGTGGATTATATTATCTTTGGTTCATCAAATCCAAAGATGAGTGAAGACTTTTCCAAGCTCATGACAGAAAAGTTCAAGATGAGTACAATAGGAGAGATGAACTTCTTTCCAGGTTTACAAGACCAACAGAAAGAAGATGTTATCTTTATCTCTCAAGATAAATATGTAGCAGAAATCTTGAAGAAGTTTGGTTTTTCTCCACATGAAAAACGGGCTAGCACAACCATGGATATGGAACACCCTTGGAGAAAGACTGGAGATGGAAAAGATGTGGATGTCAGGCATTATAGATAAATGATTGGGTCATTGATGTATCTTACATCCTCTAGACCTGACATCATGTTTGCTGTGTGTGCATGTGCACGCCATCAGGTGACTCTTAAAGAGTGTCATCTTCATGTTGTCAAAAGGATCTTTAGATACCTTAGGTGCTATCCCACTTTGGGATTATGGTATCCAAAGGATTCTCTATTGGAGCTTATTGGCTATTCAGACAGTGACTATGGAGGTGATAAGTTTGATAGGAAATCCACAACTGGTGGATGCCAATTTCTTGGGAGCAGATTGATATCTTGGCAATGCAAGAAACAAACAGTGGTGGCCAACTCTACAACCGAAGCAGAATATGTTGCTGCAGTTGCTTGTTGTGGACAAGTTCTATGGATTCAGAACCAGCTGTTGGATTATGGGTATAATTTTATGCATACTAAGATATTTGTAGATAATAACAGTACATTATGTATTATTAAGAATCATGTACATCACTCTAAAACAAAACACACAGAAATTAGACATCATTTTATTAGAGATTGTTTTGAAAAAGGTTTAATACATCCAGATAGGGTAGACACAGAAGAGAATGTGGATGATCTTTTAACTAAACCTTTTGATGTTGGGCGGTTCCAGTACTTGGTAACAAGTATTGGAATGATCAATCTCACCTAAATGTGTTTTTGAAATCATTGTATAATTTGTACAGGATGTGTACTGTTATTAGTCTTTGTACAAGATTAGGTTTCCACTTTATTTTTCTAATGCTGACAAAGGTTATTTTAACGCTGATAAGTGTTAAAATGGACGCTGACAGCAATATGTTAGTTTTATGGTTTTTTGATCTAATCATGCAGGCAATATGAGCATTGTACAAATGGATACAGAGTTACTTATGGATCTTTTGGCTGCTAGGAATGTGTTCAAGTATATGGATGATGGTTGGAATGTTTACATTCCTATCTTGACATAAATTTTTATTGCATACTTTTTATTTGGCAACTTTGTATATCATAGGTTAAGGGGAGGTTTAGGAAACCATTAGGATTTTTGGGTATTCTTAGAATACTCTTATCATAATTCTAGATTGTGTCCAGTGGTGAGTACGAGTTAGTTTTCTAAATCGGGAGGCACTGTAGCATGCAATGTTGATATACTGTGCACGATGCCAATACTTTTTGGCCTAGAATTGGATTTAGTCGGTTGGGAGACTTGAGAACGTTTTTATTGGGCTTACCTGGGAAGTTACAAAGGGTTTATATGAGGTAACTTCACTGTTAAGAACTTTGGTTAGCAAGGGACACTTGAGGAAAATTATGTCTATCTTGCTTAAGCAAGTGTGCATGATTGGATAGTGCTTGCCACCCTATAGCCATTTTCAATCTAAGAGTTATCTTCACTAGGGTAAACTACTTTGTTAAGGTCCTTTTTATTTTTAATTATTTTTATTTTTGGACGCTGACATTTTTCTTTCCAAACGCTGATAAGACCAATTTAAACGCTGACATGGCAAATTTCCAACGCTAACAAGAATATATCCGTTTGACGCTGATGTTTAATTTTTGACCGTTGACAAACATTGGGTCCTACCCAATTGTTATTTTTGACGAAAATATGGGCCGTAATCTTAGGAGTTGGTAACTTTTAATTAATGTATGAGATAAGTTATATATTTTTCAATATTTTAATCATTACTTTTTGAAAATAAATGCCTCATATTTTAACCAATTGTATGTTTTCACCTCTCCTATAAATTTGGCTATTTTTTCAAACAGGGTAACTGCTATTCTTGTATAACTAAAAACTCTCAAACCTTCATATCTCCATAACTTTTATATCATAGTTTTCTTGCATCAATCTTCATGGCACCAAAGTTTAAACCTGCTCTATTAGAATTGGGGCTCAGAAGTCAACACAACATGGTGGCTTATTTGGAAGCTGATAATACTCTGTTTCTCCAATATACTAAGATGGTTGGGTATTTGAATGCGTCCCCATTAAGGTATGCACTTTCACATACTCCTTTTGTCCCTAGCATACACATTAAACAGTTTTGGAACACTGTTAGTTCCTCAACAGTTAATGGAGTGATTACAATGACTGCTACTGTTCATGGGGTTCCATGGGTGGTTACTGAACCTTTGGTTCGCCAAGCTTTGCATCTTAATGATGCTGATGGTATAACCATCCTTCCCCTTGCAGAGCGAGAGCAAGGACTTCGAGCTTTGGGGTATAATTTGCCCCCGGTGGGCCATTTAAATAAGTATACAAAACAACAATTTCCCCCTGCTTGGAAGTACCTTATACATGTCATCCTTAAATGTTTGAGTCCCAAATGCTCCTCACACAATGAAATCAACCGTTCAATTGGGAGTGCCATTGTGTGTCCTGCAACTGGGCAAAATTATAATTGTTCAAAAATGATTTTTGATGGCATGTGTCACAATAAGGGTAACAAGATGACTCTTGCTTACCCTAGGTTTTTACAAATGGTTTTTGACTTGCAAGGATACTGTAATAGGGATCATGATTATTTTTATACGATCCATGTTCAAAGGAAAACTTTTTTTGGTAATATGAACATTGAACCATACAGAGACCTACCACTCACCCCAGCCATGCTTGCTGTCATTGAGGCAGCAACAAACCCACAACCTCAACCAGGCCCATTTCCTGAACAAACTCCATCACCCCAGCATATGGATATTGACCCACAACCATTCGACGCTGACACTCAAAATATGGGCGTTGACACTACCAATCCAAACGCTGACACCCTTTTACCAAAACCCAAACACCCCCTTACACCTAAACACACCCTCAATCCACTTCCTCTTCTACACCCCCAGATTATAGGTTGTAAAAACGCCAAAGGACTGCTGGATTGTTCTCCTCTGGTGGTCTTAGCCATGTAGCAGTGTAACACCCCATTTTGATAATGGAATGTCACGCGTAATTATGGCGTGTCATCAAAGCATACAAGGATAAATGTCTAAAACATTACATGACCATAGGGATAACCGGAAACAAACATCGGTTCCCAAACATAAGCCCAAAACATAATAAAGTAAAAGAAATGAATGAAAGACTAAGCAAGCATAAGTATATGAAGGCAAAAAGGAAAAGAAGTCTCTAGCAGCTTCCATCCTATGCACGTCCTCCAAATGCTCGAGTCTTTCCAAGGGTACCTGCCGTTTTGGGACATGGAAAGGAAAGTAACGGCTGAGCAAAACGCTCAGTGCACGGATATAGACATAGTATGAATGACTAAGCATAATAAAGACTTAATAGAAGCGGAAATGTATAAGTCCTGTAAAACCTGGAACATGTTCATAAAACTGGTTTTATAGTTTGAAAAGCCTTATGTTTATCTTATGAAAACTGTTTAACATATTTTACCATTAGACAATATAGGTCATGAAAATCCACCGTGCATGAATAGTTGGAGGGGTGACCTCATCATGCAAATTAGAGGGGATGCCTCTAATTTAATATACTGTTTTGGGTAGGAGGGATCAGCTCCTTATGAAGGATGCAAGGCACACACCACATTCACCATGAAATCCTGACTGAAACATGTAACTAGGATGCACCCATACGCCCCACATGATAAATATAATATAAATGGCCAAAAGCTGAAGGGACGCCACGAGCAATCACTCCACCGTGGTGAAGTCATAACATCAGTGCCTCTAATGTTATGGTTATGGTACCTCCATAACTAGGTGAAACTGGTCATGCATGTATATGGCTTTAGGTATTCTAATTAAACATAAGCAATTCAAAAACATATAAAACAAATACTGGGAAAACAGTTGGCTGCATACGGGGAATCCTAATAAGGAAAGAATGTTCATACTGAAAGGACGGGAATCCGTACCTTATGTCCAGTGAACGAAGAAGACGAACTGAGAGGAATCCTACTTCCGTATCACTAATGCTACATAAATACATACATGAATAAGTATCTGCTTACTAATACGTAACTGATTTTATGTCATGTCTTAGCTTATTTTATATGTTCTTATCATGTTTTACTGTTTAAAGCCTTAAACTGTGTTTATCTTATATTCTGTCTATTCTGATTAAGTATTTCTGGTATTTCATGTATTATTATACTTGCTGTGTAATAATAAGTAACTTTCCAAAAATAGCAGGTTTCCTAAAATAGAAATTTTCCAAAAATAGAAAGTTTCCAAAAATAGAAAGTTTCCAAAAATAGAAAGTTTCCAAAAATAGAAAGTTTCCAAAAATAGAAAGTTTCCAAAAATAGAAAGTTTCCAAAAATAGAAAGTTTCCAAAAATAGAAAGTTTCCAAAAATAGAATTACTACTTAAAATAGATAAGTTTCTAAAAATAGAAAGTTTCCATAAATAGATTAGCTGCCTTATTTAAATAAGTTTCCATAAATAGATTAGCTGCCTGAAATAAATAAGTTTCTAAAAAAAATAGAAAGTTTCCATAAATAGATTAGCTGCCTTATTTAAATAAGTTTCTAAAAATAGAACATTTCCATAATTAGATATAAGCTGGTTAAATAAGCTAAGTATATAAGCCTAAGTGTTTTCATTATTATTTTCTAAGTCATATGATATAATGTATAGTTTATTAGTTATTTCATGTAATTAAAATAAACTATAGGTTAAAATATTTAATTAAAGTATATCATCTTTTTAATTAAATAAAGTTAAATACTTAGGTTAAAACATGTATTATTATTTATTAATAATATAACCTAAGTCGTGTTAATTAATTAATTATAACCATGGTTTTTAAATAATTAATTAATTATAAGTCTAAAAATATAAAATACTTAGGTTAATAATTTCATGATTTTAATAAGTAATATAACCTAAGTCATGTTTATTAAATTAATCATGTCATATTTATTAATTTAATTTTAACATATGATTATACAAAAAAATAATCCTAACATAAACCGTGAACCGGATCTCGACTATAAACCATGAATCGGACATAAAATCGACACCATACCCCGAACCACTTCGGGGTTCCCCTTGTCTTGCTGCTGCCGTGGGACCCACACCACCCAACCGGGACCATATGGTCTCGGTGGTGGCCGAGTAGCCAAACCGAGACCCCCTTGGGGTTCGGTTTAGGCGCCGGCCAAAACAAACACCCCTAAAACACCATTTTTGATTTATTCCAAAAACCATTTTCATGTTAGATCTATGTTTTTAATTAGGTTTTAAAAACATCATGTTCTTAATTAATTATTAGATCAAATCAAAAAAAAAAGGATAAAATAATATACCGAATGCGTGGATCTAAACGAGAATGAACAAACACGAACACTCGTAAAAGATTCAAGATCAAAATCAACTAAACACCCCCTTTCTTGTTGTTATAGGTGGCGGCCAAAAGAGAGGACAAGGAGGAAGGAGAAAAATCTTTTAGCGTTTTTGTTTAGTTTACTGTAAAGTGAAAAATGAAACAAGATTTTACCTTTTACCCCATGTTAGTAAAATTTGATGGGCTTGGCCCATCCTCCTTCTTAATTTCGTGGCATATGGGGCCCACATGGGGTAACCCGATCATTTTCCGTGTCTAATTAATATGTGTGTTCTCGTGTTCGTGTTTTACGTGTTTTAATTAATTATCGATCGTGACTTAATATATTTATTCGTGTTCGTAATAAATATATATACGTAATTAATATTAGCTCGTGATTAAATTACGTTCATGATTCCATGATCGCATGTTCGTGATTATAATTATTATTTGAATAATTATCGTGTGTTCATACGTAATAAATACTTATCGTGTTCTAACACGTACGTAATACTTAAAATTCTTATTCGCGAACGTAAACATGCTATAAAAGGAAAGTCTGAATCTAGTACGTACGATCTAATGGGTACTATTCATGGTAAAAGCATGCGGGTTTTACAACTCTTCCCCCTAAAAAGAATAATTCGTCCCCGAATTATAGATACGTAAACTGAAAGAGAAACATACCCGAATCAAACTGAGAGGGTATGTAAGATAAATGAACGTGCGGGTTTCCTAGCAGAAGGAACGTGGAACGTGACATGTCTTGAAAAGGACATGGAACGTGACGTGACTGAAAGGACATATCTAGTTGATAAGAGAAAAAAAAACGGATAAAAGTCCGGATGAACTTGTCCGTTTCCAAGTGGCCTCCCTCTTGGAACGGTTCCTCCAGAAGATCTTGACACTAATGATAAATCTTGGTCCTCCTGACCTTGACTTGGAATACGAAGAAATTATTGGTTATCAATGGAAGGTATATCCCCTAAATTCGATCGAGGAAAATAAGAGTTAACGTGCTAGGGTAACTGAAACGTTACGATGCAAGACAATCTGACTTAACTGATAATTAGAAACGACGCGCGAGACATAAAGAAACGTAGTACGTGAAAAATTTTGAACGTGATACGTGAAAAATTTTGAACGTGCTACGTGGAGATATGGCGAGTGTAGTATGAGTAAACATATCGTGATCCATGATACGTGTAACATATCTTGATCATGATATGAGGAACGTGGAATGAACATGACATGTGGAACATATCGTGAACATAGAATATAATGGCGGTAACGCCAAACGCTACAAGGTGAGACATAGAATATGACGAGAAACGTCTATCTGAGGATAGGGAGTTATACTAAACTTGGGTCTGGTCTCTCAAGTTCTTGCAAAACTTCCCAGAATGAGAAAAAAAATGAACACAAAATCGTAAGCCGAGATACCGTCATGAACGTGAATAGTGTCATGAACGCGAGCGCGAAAACAAGTTGTGGAATCAGAATGAAGACGTGAAGTAAATAAGGAGCACAATTGCGAATCTTTGTCTGACCCGATAACTGAGGGATTGCCAAGTGATTGGATGAGCCTTGGCTGGAACATGTCCGATCAATCTGTTGGTTTTGAAATCCTTGCGGATGTAAGGATTCTGCAGACTTGATCAAACTGTTCGCAATAACCCAGATAGCATCATGCTTCTTCTGAGTTTGCGTTAATCTGGTAACCAAAATCCATGGAGATCTTGCCCCATTTCAATTCACAATTTCAGATGATGAAAACATCCTAGTGTGTTGGTGTCCTATCTTAACCTGTTGGTATGTCAGGTACTTAGATATGAACGTAACTGTATCTTGCTTCGCAGAACTTGATACATAGGAGTTGCGAAACTCTGAGTCTCTGAATCTAGACTTCTCCTAGCGTAGGAATGTCTAGAACACCTAAGGTAGTGTAGGGTTCTCTCCTTTACGCATAAGCTGAGTCATGGTAAGATTAACCGTAGAAACCCATGTGATTCAGCGTGTCGCTGTAATCAAACAGAATTGATATTGGAAAATTTTCTAGGGTAAAATTTCTCTTGTCATAGAATTTGCAACATAGTGCAGATATGGTCTTCCTGTTCTTCTCTAGGGTTAGAGGAAATTAGGTTATCCTCAATGAAAACACTGATGAATTTGCTATGAGTTCATGGAAACTCATTTTTATAATACCGTTGGAGCATTGATGAGACTAATTCAAAATCATAAATCTAGCATGACCGAGTCGTGCACGAATAGCAGTCATGGACATGTCCTGCTCTTTCACTCGTCACTGTTGGCAGCATGATCATGAGTTCAATCTTGGAAAAGTGATTAACACCATAAGGTCGATTGGACATGTTATCAATACGTGGAGGAGAATAGCGGTCATGAATGGTGATTTGTTTAAGTCAACGGTAGTCGACACACAATCTCATGGCACCGTCCTTCTCCTTGAAAGTTCTTCTGGAATGTATGGAAATATTTTGAAATAATCATCTGACAGCTAGAAAATTTTAGCTACCACGGCTAACAACGCACATGCTTGTAAGCATAGATAATTTGTACAGATTTTCCTGATGGAAAATCAAGCTGAATGTATTCAGGAGCCTGAACATTACTGTACATAATTATGACTCGTAGCATGGTGTGCTGTTTCATAGTCCATAATTAAGATAAAATTTATCTCGTGTCTGTCCGAGGAAATGCGTTAGCAGCTTGGATCTCATCATTAAGCTGAAGGAAAACCTTCGTATACGTGGGAATACGAAAGGCGTCCTTCATGGTCATGAATATATGAAATATGGTGAAAGAAATGAAAGTGACATCGGCAACATGACAGTTCTTACTGACGCGCCGGTAATGGTATTGAAATTCTTGTGGCCTGATTAATAAATGGCACAACAAAATGGATATACCGTTGGAGGGTACCCTGAATTTCTTAGAACTGTTCCATAGTTGGACGTGATTCATGTGTCTTGACTTGTGTCTTGGAACTATAGGCATGACATATGTCTTGACTGGTGTCTTGACATGTGTCTTCAGAAAGTATACGTGAGACATGTGTCTTGACTGATGTCTTGACATGTGTCTTCAGAAAGTATACGTGAGACATGTGTCTTGACTGATGTCTTGACATGTGTCTCGAGACGTAAAACAATAGAACTACAATATTAGGTTATTATGCCAGACTTGGCGGATCGGTTGGACTACTGATCCTTTGTATGTCTGATCACGTCCGCGACCGGAGCCTCGGTTGCGATTTCTAGGATAGTTGTTGTCATAGTAGTGGTTACTATTGTCATGTCTGTCAGTTCCATGATGATCATTCTCATGATCGTGATTCATGTAACAATTCAGCTGAGTGGCCGGCTGGTACCGGTTTGCACTCATATGGCTGAAATGACAGCTGAATGACGTGTGACATGTAACTAAGAATTAGGGACAATGATTGATGAAAATCGTCTGATGGTGAAGCATCTTCTCGTCCAAAAGCTTTGCTCTGACGCCTTTGTCTTCGTCTCGTAGGATCTTCAGGTTGTGAACAGCATCCGCATCTCGTAGCATCTCCGAACATCAGTAGCATCAACCTTTAGTAACATCTCCAAGCTATGAGAGGCATCGGCAATCTTTGTAGAATATCAGCAAGTGAACATACGCGTGAGATGATTTAGAATCGACTAGCGAATACTCGTGAAGTATTGCAAGTGAAATACACATGGATTTAGGTACGTGTAATACACAAGGAATACGGTACATGGAGTACACATGGAATGCACATGAAATGATCGGTATTGGGGTCGATCATTTGTCATGATTTAAGGAAAGTATATCGGTTAAACGGTTATGAAAACCATCATGATAACATGGCAGTATTAGCATAGACATCCTTCTGGTTGTATCTAAAGACGTTAAAGTGTGGTTACACAAAATTCAACGATGATTTGCCTGACAGCATGATCAATGAAAACCAACCATGACTATCATGAAAACAGAATTCAATGAAATCCAACTATGTCTTGCATGAAGGCATAATAACAAAAGAGGCGTAAGACGTAATCCACATGAAGACGGAATTATCATGAAGAAACACGAAACGAGTTAACATGAAGGAGTGTATAACATAATCATCATGAAACTGAGTTTAACCATGACAGTATGAAAACATACTTGACATAAAAACATAGCAACTTATGAGGGGATATAAAAAAAAATTTATGCCAATAAATCATGAGAAAAATTTTATGCATGAAAAACAATGCATGAATGCGTAATGTAGTTTATAAAAACCTTTATATGTGCGAGGGGACGCCTATGGGTCGGTCCCAAAACAAAAGACATGGCGAGGGGACGCCTATGGGTCGGTCCCAAAAATAAAAGTTTCGATAAAAGCACATGCGACTAAATAGGGCCAGTCCTGTACCAACCATTACTTAGTCATGATCCCTGCAACAATGATACATGAAACATAAATAAATGAAACTCATATGTCAAAACTTATCAAAAAAAAATTTATGTGACTAATTATGAACTACTGGGGTTCAGTCCACATAGCCACAGTTCACGAGGAACATTATGCATGAAACAATGACACATAACTAAATATGAATGACGGTTGTCCATCTGTATTAGTAAAACAATATCGATGAAAACATCAAGGTTAAAACCTCAAGGTGCTGAAAACATCATGGTTAAAACAACAATGCGCTGAAAACATCATTACGTGGAATAACAAACGTTGGCTTAGGAAGCTCCTGGTGACTACCCACTAGTCACAGGTCGAGTTTTAGAGCCTACAGGTCGAAGCCTTGGCTCTGATACCATAATTGTAACACCCCATTTTGATAATGGAATGTCACCCGTAATTATAGCGTGTCATAAAAGCATACAAGGATAAATGTCTAAAACATTACATGACCATAGGGATAACCGGAAACAAACATCAGTTCCCAAACATAATCCCAAAACATAATAAAGTAAAAGAAATGAATGAAAGACTAAGCAATCATAAGTATATGAAGGCAAAAAGGAAAAGAAGTCTCTAGCAGCTTCCATCCTATGCACGTCCTCCAAATGCTCGAGTCTTTCCAAGGGTACCTGCCGTTTTGGGACATGGAAAGGAAAGTAACGGCTGAGCAAAACGCTCAGTGCACGGATATAGACATAGTATGAATGACTAAGCATAATAAAGACTTAATAACAGCGGAAATGTATAAGTCCTGGAAAACCTGGAACATGTTCATAAAACTGGTTTTATAGTTTGAAAAGCCTTATGTTTATCTTATGAAAACTGTTTAACATATTTTACCATTAGCCAATATAGGTCATGAAAATCCACCGTGCATGAATACTTGGAGGGGTGACCTCATCATGCAAATTAGAGGGACTGCCTCTAATTTAATATACTGGTTTGGGTAGGAGGGATCAGCTCCTTGTGAAGGATGCAAGGCACACACCACATTCACCATGAAATCCTGACTGAAACATGTAACTAGGATGCACCCATACGCCCCACATGATAAATATAATATAAATGGCCAAAAGCTGAAGGGACGCCACGAGCAATCACTCCGCCGTGGTGAAGTCATAACATCAGTGCCTCTAATGTTATGGTTATGGTACCTCCATAACTAGGTGAAACTGGTCATGCATGTATATGGATTTAGGTATTCTAAATTAAACATAAGCAATTCAAAAACATATAAAACAAATACTAGGAAAATAGTTGGCTGCATACGGGGAATCATAATAAGGAAAGAATGTCGATACTGAAAGGACGGGAATCCGTACCTTATGTCCAGTGAACAAAGAAGACGAACTGAGAGGAATCCTACTTCCGTATCACTAATGCTACATAAATACATACATGAATAAGTATCTGCTTACTAATACGTAACTGATTTTATGTCATGTCTTAGCTTATTTTATATGTTCTTATCATGTTTTACTGTTTAAAGCCTTAAACTGTGTTTATCTTATATTCTGTCTATTCGGATTAAGTATTTCTGGTATTTCATGTATTATTATACTTACTGTGTAATAATAAGTAACTTTCCAAAAATAGCAGGTTTCCTAAAATAGAAAGTTTCCAAAAATAGAAAGTTTCCAAAAATAGAAAGTTTCCAAAAATAGAAAGTTTCCAAAAATAGAATTACTGCTTAAATTCTAAAAATAGAAAGTTTCCATAAATAGATTATCTGCCTTATTTAAATAATTTTCCATAAATAGATTAGCTGCCTGAAATAAATAAGTTTCTAAAAAAAATAGAAAGTTTCCATAAATAGATTAGCTGCCTTATTTAAATAAGTTTCTAAAAATAGAACGTTTCCATAATTAGATATAAGCTGGTTAAATAAGCTAAGTATATAAGCCTAAGTATTTTCATGATTATTTTCTAAGTCATATGATATAACGTATAGTTTATTAATTATTTCATGTAATTAAAATAAACTATAGGTTAAAATATTTAATTAAAGTATATCATGTTTTTAATTAAATAAAGTTAAATACTTAGGTTAAAACATGTATTATTATTTATTAATAATATAACCTAAGTCATGTTAATTAATTATAACCATGGTTTTTAAATAATTAATTAATTATAAGTCTAAAAATATAAAATACTTAGGTTAATAATTTCATGATTTTAATAAGTAATATAACCTAAGTCATGTTTATTAAATTAATCATGTCATATTTATTAATTTAATTTTAACGTATGATTATACAAAAAAATAATCCTAACATAAACCGTGAACAAGATCTCGACTAAAGACCATGAACCGGACATGAAATCGAACCATACCCGGAACCACTTCGGGGTTCCCCTTGTCTTGTTGCTGCCGTGGGACCCACACCACCCAACCGGGACCATATGGTCTCGGTGGTGGTCGAGTAGCCAAACCGAGACCCCCTTGGGGTTCGGTTTAGGCGTCGGCCAAAACAAACATCCCTAAAACACCATTTTTGATTTATTCCAAAAACCATTTTCATGTTAGATCTATGTTTTTAATTAGGTTTTAAAAACATCATGTTTTTAATTAATTATTAGATCAAATCAAAAAGAAAAGGTTAAAATAATATACCGAATGCGTGGATCTAAACGAGGATGAACAAACACGAACACTCGTAAAAGATTCAAGATCAAAATCAACTAAACACCCCCTTTCTTGTTGTTATAGGTGGCGGCCAAAAGAGAGGACAAGGAGGAAGGAGAAAAATCTTTTAGGGTTTTTGTATAGTTTATTGTAAAGTGAAAAATGAAACAAGATTTTACCTTTTACCCCATGTTAGTAAAATTTGATGGGCTTGGCCCATCCTCCTTCCTAATTTCGTGGCATATGGGGCCCACATGGGGTAACCCGATCATTTTCCGTGTCTAATTAATATGTGTGTTCTCGTGTTCGTGTTTTACGTGTTTTAATTAATTATCAATCGTGACTTAATATATTTATTCATGTTCGTAATAAATATATATACGTAATTAATATTAGCTCGTGATTAAATTACGTTCATGATTCCATGATCGCATGTTCGTGACTATATTTATTATTTGAATAATTATCGTGTGTTCATACGTAATAAATACTTATCGTGTTCTAACACGTACGTAATACTTAAAATTATTATTCGCGAACGTAAACATGCTATAAAAGGAAAGTCTTAATCTAGTACGTACGATCTAATGGGTACTATTCATGGTAAAAGCATGCGGGTTTTACAAGCAGAGAGAACCACCACCACAAGTGTGGTTGGTGACATGGGTGTGGTTGGGCTATTGACTCTGGCTTAGAACCAGGTCAAGGCAGTCCCAACATTATTAAGACCCCATCCATGCCCCATGAATCTATTTTAGGAGGTCACATTCCCATCCTAGAGGAGGTCAGATTGGAACCTTATACTCTTTTGGAATTGACGGTGGTTTGTATTAGCTTGCAAAAGCAAAATGCAGACCCTGTACAAGTTTTCACAAGTCAGGGTCTTGAACTCAAGCAATTGAGGGAGAGACTAGTTGTTTTAGAGACTGCCCAAGCTAGGAGGAGGCAAGCAAGAGTCCTTTCATCAGGGGAGGATTCTTACAAAGGGGAGGAAGATGCACCAACAGAACCTTTCAATTTGAGTGACAAGGGCTCACAAGAAGAAGAAGTGGTTCTTTTGGTACTAAACAGGTGGAAATTGCTGAAGCTTTGACTAGCTTGAAGGAGAAGCCTGTTATTGATGTCTTATTGATCACTCCAAAGAAGCTATCATTTGTGGAGATTATGGAACACGTTACAAAGTCAGCCGCTGATGTTTAGAGTTTAAGCGCTGACAAGAGCTAAAAAGGCGTTGACAGACCTACAGGTATGATTGGTGTATCCCAACCACTAGTTATCATTAGGGAGGTTACAACATAGGTACCAACAACTGCTTTACCAGCTATTGGAGCAACGGACAAGGGTAAAGCAATCTTAGTGGAAGTTGAGGTGCCAAAGGATGCAGCCCAGGTACAATTTGATCAAGCTTTGGCTGCACAACTGCAAGAACAGGATTGGGCTACCACAAAGAAAGATAAAGATGGTAGTGATGATGATGAGAGCTCTGGATCCAGTGTAATGATTATAGAGGATCCAGAAAGGTTAGAGTATGGTGAGGATGAGTTAGCCAAGGAGAGGCTAAGAGAGTTGAAAAGCAAAGTGGATTTTGACATGCCTGAAGTAAGAGAGATGTACTTTGCATGGGAGAATAAGACAATAGAGCATCCAGAGATGTCCATCACTAGACAAATTTGGAGATTGGAGATCTTGCTGAGAGTTTAGGGGGATTGTAAGGTGATATTTGAGCACAAGGCTAGCAAGGTGCTTTCTAAACTCAAGAGAGATAGAAGAGAGTTGTACTACATGTTGCTAGGTGTCATCAAGGTGGATGGACCTTTTATAGATTGAGAAGACTCTCTTTTGCAGAATTGGAACATAATTCTTATCCAACTTGGGTAAGATTTTGTGAGGAAAATACTATGAGGCTTCTCTCAGATGAAAGGAGAGAAGAGATTGAAGAGAATTTGCAGATCCAGAGGGCTTCAATTGCACCAAGACCAGTGAAGAAGGGAATTTCTATTGAATTCCCAACTCTTGATCAATTGAATCCTAGTGAAGCAGTAATCAGAAAAAGCATTAAGCTTTCACCATTGGAGGCTTCACATGTTGAAGAGGTATTACAATTGGATTTCAGAAACCCAATAGTTCACTATGAAGAAGATGCAAGTGGGTTCTAGATGATCACCAGATATGGAAAGAAGGTACATACTTTTACTTCTTTGATCTTATTATTTGCAAGCCTAGATAGAGAAGACTTGGTAAACCTTTGGAACTTGTTGAAGGCCATGTATGAGGCTGAAGCACCTACTTCAGTCAAAGGAATAAAGATCTAGACATCCTTCAAAAGGATAATTCAACCGGATGAAGCAGATCCAATATGGTTGGATTTGGATGATTTAGTGGACTACAATGGCGTCTATATTCAGCTGCTGGTGTTTACCATTTAAGCACTATAAAGTTTTCAGAATATCTTCTTGTGGGTGCTCAATATCCTATGTCCAAGGAAGTTCTGAAGAAGATGGTGTCTACACAGCTGGAAATGGATTATACTAGTGATGTTGGCAAAGACTTAATTAGATTTATTTATTATCTAATTAAAAAGTAATTTGTATTTGTAACAATCCTCCTTGTACTTAGTTTTTATTCAGAAACTTGATTACTAGAGTAGATATCAAGTTTAGGGGAGGATTGTTGGGAATAAAATGAGCCAAGACACTCAGACGCTGACAAGAGCAAATTGGACGCTGATAGGAAGAAATCAAGCGCTGACAGATCAAGCATTGACAAGAGATATCCAAGCGCTGACAAGAAGAAGTCCAACCACTGATAGGAGAACTTAGTCAACACGTTTATTAATTGAAGAAAAGATATACTCAATATTGTAATTTCTATATTTATCTTTTCCTAGAATAGTTGATAGGTTATCCTTTGTACACGACTCCTTATGTTATAAAATGAGGTCGTAGGGTTTGTAGTTTATACACATTATTCAGTATTCAACTTTCATTGTAACCAAGTTCGATTATCAATCAAAAGTGAAAGTTTTGTTTATTTGTTTTACTTGTTCTTTAATCTAAGTGTTAATTCCGCATAACACTTGGATTGTTCATAACAGCAACAAAGTTTCTCTACGTGTTAAACTTGATTCAATCTCGTTAGCACAAAGCTAATCGATCTAAGTTTGGGATCAACACCATGTACCATAAGCCGATTTCCTTGGCGAATTCTTTGAACCCTAATATTTTTTCTCTCTCTATCCTTTTATCTCACGAGTCTAGATCATTAACAATCTTGAGTTTGTTTTAGGGTTACGTGGCTTGTGTTGCTACGGCGATCTTATTATATCCTATTATACAATCGTAAGTGCTTCTTGGTCACTCATAAGATTAACTTTCTTATTCTTCTTAGACTTACAAATGCCGTTAGGGTTTTGTTAGTCACTTTTTTTACAAGACATATTTGTGGTTATTATCTAATGAATTTTGAGTTCGTGTGCATGTAGCAGGAATGAAGCATGATTTTTCGGATCTTGGAGAAGGGGGGGGGGGACACTTCAAAGGTGGGTGCTAGCGTTTTGTTAGGTGAGACTATTGTTCCGCGTGTATGTGATGATTTGACTGTGAATACTAAAACTGATACTGATTAGAAACCATCTATTGGTGTTCAGGTGAGAAATTCTAGTGATTCGAGTGAGGTGGATGTTGACACGGAGCAAACACCGTACTGTTGATCCTAGGGGTACGTCACTTGTTAATCTTTTTAGAAGTGAAAATAGTCAGGACAGACTTAATTTGGGTGAGGTGACGATCCCGTTGGATTCTATCTTATCAACTAGTGAAAGGTTTGTTAATATGGTGTATGGTGTTTTCTTGGAAAAATGGGTGGCATACCCCGTTGTCGCGTATTATGTTATAATTGTAGTAAATTTGTATTATGCTTAACTCGTTGACCAAGTTATTTTTCTTCCAATTTAACTCTATGGATGGTTAAATGTTATGCTTTAAGTGGTCTTTGTTTTATAAGAAATAACCTTATTAGTCTTAATGAATGGGACTTGGATAAGAAATTGTTGAAAGAAGATGTTGGTAATATTTTGGGTTGGGTGAAATTTCATGGTGTTCATATGACGAACTTTATGAAGATTCTCTTAGTGCAGTTACAACAAAACTTGGTACTCCCTTGATGCTTTATTCTTATACGGCCGAAATGTAAAACCCGCATAAAATACATGAATACATTAAATACACGAAAAACACGGATTGATTAAAACTTTATAATTAATTAATACACGACATGTATCATGAATATTTAATGTATCAAGACAAGTATTACGTATGTTATTTATTTAATTACAAGTATTTACGTATAATAAATAATGCACGACAAGACTTCACATGAAATTAAAACACGAACTTACATCACGAATATTAATACACGAGAATTCACAAAACATGAAATCGAAATATATACTATTAAGGGGTGTTTGGCCGGCCTAATAAGAAGAGAAACAAGAACAAGGGCCCAAGGCCCGGCCCATGGTCAAAATCACAAACACAGGAAAACAAGTCTTTCATTCCATTAATCAAGTTTTACAAAAGAATACAAGGAACCCTAGCTCCTTATTGTGGCCGCCGGTTTGCAAAAGAAAATGGAGAAAAACAACTTTTGATCTTCAATTAATTACAAGTGTGTGTTCGAATCATTCATCTCTAAATCGTATCACTTTTGGTATCATCATTTTTGCTTGATCTTTCTTTATTACTAATCTTAAGCCATGGATTTTATTATTAATTTTATGAACATGTGTGAATAATAAAACATGAAATAAAACATTTAATGAATCGGGTTTATTCGGGTTTGGTTTGGCTTGTCACAGAAACCGAGAGCTAAAGCTCTTGGTGGGATTATAGTACCCACAGCCGCCGGCCTATGTGGCTTGGTGGTTGGGTTTCTATAGTCAGCCGCAACATCAGGGACCCCAGCGAGGGGTATTGGTTTCAGGCAGTGGCAAACCGAGAGCCCTAGGCTCTCGGTGGGTAGACTAAACAACCAGTGGTTGTCTTGGCTGGCCAGCGGCTAAGGGGGTGTTTGTTTGGTGTAATAGCCGAGACATTTTTGTCTTGGTTGACGTTGAAATTTGGCTCGGTTAAACCGAGAGGCCACGGGATATTTGGGATAGTTATTACTTTATTCAGTTAATTATTTTTTCGGATTTATTAAATAAACATGTAAATTAATTTGAACACGGACATGAATAACTCACGGCTTATGTAAAACCCGCATACAAATACCATAAACAGTACACTACGTAAACATACGAACCTATTAAAACTTACCATTTATGTCACGTACACCTATCACGAATATTTAGTCCAGAAATTACGTACGTGTTATTACACGATAATTATTATGTACGTGTTAATACACGATAATTATTAACTATAATAATTATGATCACGAGCATATAATCACGAATGTTAAAACACGAACTATAGTACGATTATTAGGTATATTAACTAAATACGATAAGTAATCACGTATTGTAATAGTTACGTATAACATGTAAAATCACTACAATAATAATCCACGACTTTTAGAACACGAACATGCGTACGAAATTGAGTTATGAAATTTAAAACAAAAGGTTTTGGGCTTTTGTTATCGACAGCTAGGAAAAGAAATACTTGGGCTCAAGGCCCAAGTGGGTTTAAAACCGACTAAAGAGAATAGGACGGGGAGGATTTAGTTTTAGCCAACACACATATAAAACCCTAAACACATTTACAGGCCGTTGTTTTTTCCCCTTGGTGTCCTTTTCTGACGTCGTGTTCCACAACACAAGAAACAAGATAAAGTCTTGGGTCGTGAATCTAAGAAACCTGGTTTGGATCTTGTTTTAATTTTCTTAAAACCCTAAAAACGAATGCAATGATCCTTTGATAGGTGTGAAAACACCCATCATTTTACCACTTAACTATAATTATAACCAAGCCAAAACGTGTATTTTATGTCGTAAATGTCGGAATTATGCGTGGTTTGTGTTTTTATTGTGTTTTAGGACCAAAAGATGAAAAAGGAAGAAAACACGGGCTTTCACGGGCTTTTATCGAAGAAAAAGACAAAAGACGAAGTCAAAAGATCAAGAGTGCAAAAAGAACGGAAGTCCAAGGCCTATTCTGAAGATTTATCGAAGAAAAAGTCTAAAGACGGAAGTTTAATGAAGTCGAAGAACCAAGTCTAATAGAAAAAGAAAATTATAAGACGAGTTCTATTTATATCGACAAATCCCAAGACAACGTCGAGAAAGTCGAATAATTTTAAAGACGAGAAGAAAGAAGAAAGCACCAACACATTTTCCTCCTCCTATATATAGTCCTTAAACACTTCATTAAGTAGTAGTAGATTTTAGTTTTAATTTCTGTAAGGTAAGTAGGAGTAGATTAAAATACTTTCTCTCTCTAGTTTTTCTTAATGTTTTTTCAAGCTTTCTCTTTAATCTTGTGTCAAATCTTTGATCTTTAATCTTTTACACTCAAGTTTTTAATCATTCTCATTCTTCCCTTTTTGTTTTAAATAATCTTTTGTTGATTTGTTTGATCTTCTAGTTTTAATCTTTATGTTTATTTCAATTTTAAATGTTTTCATAAGTTTAATCTTTTTCTTGTAGTTTATCTTATAAATCTCGTTTGTTTAGTGTTTGAAAGTTTCTTATTCGAGCTTATTTAGTTTTTTCTATTATTCATTTGGGCAAGTTTCTATTTATGCTTATTAAATCATTGCTTATTTGGTTTGCTTATTGCGCATTACAGCCATCGGAAAAGGGTTTACCCTTTCCGACCAAGTATTCCGATACCTTGTATCGGAAAAGGGCTTTTGATTCCGACAGCCTTCACTTTTATTCCGATCGTTGTATCGGATTAGGGTTTTGGATTCCGACGGTTATTCCGATCGGGATTCCGATAGTTTTCCGTTTCTACATTATTCCGATAGCTTTCCTTTTCTACATTCCGATAGAATAGAACTTATTGGTTATTCCGATAGATTTGCTTTTGCTTATTCCAATTGCTTTCCGACTGTAGCATTCCGATGGGATTCCGACACCAGGATATTCCGATGGAGTCCTAGTTCCTATTTTCTTTTCTTAATTTTTTATTATCGATTTAATTTTTCCCGCAATTTTTACTTAGTGTTATTTTAATTGTCTTAACTTAGATTTATTTTGAGTTTGCATTTTTATTAAGTCTTCAAAATTTACTTTTTAAAGTTTTAATTTTTCGTCATTTAGTTTTAAGTATTAGTTTTAAATTTCAAACTTCCATTTTTACTTAACGACATTTACATTTGTTTTTACATTTTCATTTATATCTTCATTTTCATTTTACTTTAGTTTAATATAGATAACCTTTTCCCTTTATATTCAACCAAGAACGACTGAGTCGCCCGATTAACAATAGTCAATTCGAAAAGACTGGTTCAACGAACTTTCATACGAGGTAATCTTTTGTATTAAATGGCGCCACTGCCGGCTCTTTTCGTGAAGATTAACGGTTTTCTGTGAGAGACGCGTTGGATTTTGGGATCCGTTCACTCTTGAATGTTATTTTTCTTGTCTAATTTTCAAAAAATTCAAAAATCCTAAAAAATATAAAATTTTCAAAAATCTTAAAAAAATAGAAAAACATAAAAACCAAAAATATTTCTTGTCTATCTTTCTTTTCCTTTTGTAGGTGTGTATGCGTACCCGTGCTCGTAAAAAGAAAGCAATTCAAGCCGAAGTCGAAACTCAACCTATTGTCACCATGGACAATCGACCAATGATCGAGCTTTTGCAATCGCACGTAGAGGGCAACACCGATGCTATTGTCATACCCGAGATTGGAGCCAACAACTTTGAGCTCAAATCCGGCTTCATTCAAATGGTCTCTGCTCAACCATTCTTGGGGCGTACATTTGATGATCCTCATGACCATATCAAAAGGTTTCTTCAACTCACTAATACGATCAAGTTTAATGGGGTTTCACAAGATGTAATTCACTTGCAACTTTTTCCTTTCTCCTTAGAGGGGCAAGCCCGGCATTAGCTTGATAAGGAACCGCCACGAAGTATTCTTACGTGGTCGGATTTAGAGACCAACTTCATCAACTACTTTTTCCCACCCTCACGTACTACCGCTTTGCGGAATGAAATCATTAACTTTGAACAAAAGTACGGTGAGACGTTTAGTGAATCTTGGGACCGTTTTAAGGAACTTTTAAGAAAGTGTCCACAACATGGTTTTACAAAAGTGCATCAAATTAAGACTTTTTACAATGGTTTAAGCATGAATGACCAAGATTCACTAAATAGTGTCTCGTGGGTAACATTTTGGTTAAGTCTATTAATGCCGCATGGGATATTATTAAGAATAAATCTAAAGTGCAAACCAAAAGTGTTCGGGCTAATGTGGCTAGTCCTAGCACTAGTGACACCGAAAAGAGACTTGATAAGCTTACTACGGTTGTTGAAGCACTTGCTTTACAAGCCGTTAACAGCGCCAAAAACAACAATGCTATTAATATAACTTGTGAAACTTGTGGTGGGCCACACTCTTATGCTAATTGTGATAAAGCTTATGATCAATCTCACGGGGAAGTGTATGCTTACAACAACATCGAGAGAGTTCATTTCAAGCCTAATGTCGATGTTAATCACTTGTCTTACAACTCGACAAATTACTTGGCTCCACCCGGTTTTCAACAAAGACCACCACCACCCACCCATAACAACCAAGGGCCACCAAGAGCAAATGTTCCACAAAATGCTAATGTGAGGGGCTCCAATGCAAACCAGGGAAACTATCACATGCAAAACCAAGGTTTTCAACACCAAGGTTTCAATCCTCAAGGTTTTCCACCTTATAACCAATATCCAAACCAAGGTTTTCAACAACAAGGGTTCAATTTACCTCATCCGCCAATGGACTTGGTTTTGCAAAGGTTGAATGAACATGAGAAAATCATGCAAGCAATGCAAGAATCTACTAGACAAATTCAACAGTCCACGGATAGGAAATTCGTTCAAATATTACAAACCCTTCGCCCCTAAGGTGCTCTTCCTTCTACAACCGAAACAAACCCTAGAACGAATGTGAGTGCTATTACTACTCGAAGTGGAGAAACTCTAGTAGGACCTTCTATCCCTCCTCAAGTTACTCCATCTACGCCTCCTCCACCTCTATTTATCCCTCCTGCTACCACACCTAGTACTAGTTCTCCATTACCGTCTCTACCTCTTACTAAAGAAGTACCTAAACAAAACTCTCCACCAACCCCACCTACCACCTCTAAACCTTCTACTTCTCAACCTTCAACATCTCAACCTTTACCTGCTACAACCACACCACCTAAACCCAACATCCCTTATCCTTCTCGGTTAGACAAGAGCAAATTGCTTACTAAAGAGGATGCTCAAGTCACTTCTTTTATGAAGATGATCTCTCAAATGAATTTCAACATTAGCCTCGTTGAAGCACTTGTCCAAATACCGAAATTCGTCAAAGCATTCAAGGAATTGCTTAACAAGAAAGAAAAGATGGCTGAGTTTGTCAACACACGCCTAAATGAAAACTGTTCTGCAGTTATTCTAAAAGAACTTCCGAAAAAACTTGGAGATCCCGGTCGTTTTGTGTTGCCTTGCATTTTCAACAAAACCAAAGAATTTACTGCCTTAGCTGATCTCGGGGCAAGTATAAATCTGATGCCATTAAGTGTTTGGAAAACACTATCATTACCCGACCTTACACCGATAAAGATGACTCTTGAGCTAGCAAATCATACTCTCGCTTACCCCGTTGGTATTGCTGAAGATGTATTTATTAAAATTGGTACCTTCACGTTTCCGGTCGATTTTGTTGTTGTTGATTATGAAATGGACCCTCGTATTCCGTTAATACTTTGGTTGGCCATTCTTGAGAACCGGAAAAGCATTAGTCGATGTTGCCGAAGGTGAACTCATTTTAAGAGTCGGGAATGTTGCACAAGTGTTTAAAATGGGGAAGATCACAACCAAACCCAGTGGAAGAGAATCAGCGAATATGATTAATGTGCTTGATGATTTTGTCGTCTACAACAATCCTCTTTTCGAGTCCTCCTCTGATAATCCACTTTTCCAAGACGATGTGGATGATTTTGATTATTCTCTCTCCAAATTGGACCCCCCCCCCACCAATTTATGATCCTCCACCGATCTATGATGATTATGATAAAGATTCTAGTTCCAATGGGGATGATTATGCTGCTTTTGTTTCATAGTATAAAGACATGCCAACTTATGATGATTTTGATGATGTCGATACTATTTCGAGTGATTCTTCACATGATGACCTTGTTCCTACGTTTGATGAAGATCATCTACCAACAATGCTTGAGAATGATTCTACTCATTTGAGGAAGACTTTGCTACTTTTCTCAATACTTACTTCCCCAATGAGAATGATTCTCCTCCTATAGACTTTGATGATGCTCATTATCCTCCTTCGGATATTAAGAAACCCGTTTCAAAGGAGAAGAAGCCGGAAGAGACCGATATCCGCAATACCTATGTCTTGACACCTCTCTATCCACCCTCTGAGGATGAGATTGTGCGATTTATGAGCGGATCTTCTTCAAGGTCTACTGAGCCTGAGTGTTATTTTCCCCTAAAGGAAAAGGTGTTCGATCCTGGTATTGCAATTTTTAAGCCATCTCAGTATCCATCTGATGAAATAAAAGGAAAGATTTTTGGAACTTATGGAGATATGCTTGCACCTCATCACACTTGCTACCACCGTGCTCCACCTTTGCTTAAGGGAACCTTGCCTACTCTTCTTTGACTTGCCTTGTTCGCCCTAAGCTTCCACTTGATGGATGAAAACCATGTATTTGATCCCAGTAGATGTGTTTCAAGCTTCTTACCATGTTAATCAAGGTCGAGTCAGGCTCACGACTCGGTTAACAAAAACAAGTGCTTATCGGGAGGCAACCCGCAGTATCTATCCTTTTTATCCGTTTTTATAATAAGTGTAGGGGGAGACCCTAGTATGTGTTTGTTGTTTTCTTTCTTATCATGTGCAGGGATTCGAGCTATCAAAGATCCATTCTTGATGACTTTTGACGACCCGTGATTCCGTGTTCCTGTCTTCCCGGTTCTATCCTAAACTCTTTTGATTCATTATTTTATCATTTATGATTGAAATATGAATCACTTTAGTGTCTCTTCCTTAGCAAGATTTAAACAACGTGCACAATGTCCTAAGTGTAGGGGAGTTTACTCCCACATGCTTAAACATTGAGGACAATGTTCATATTAAGTTTAGGGGGGACTTCTATCGAAGTTAAGTGGGCTTTTCCTTGTATTTGTCCTTATTTTAACCGGAAAATTTGATTTTTCGACATTTTTCAAAATTTTTAATCTATTTTGGCCTAGTAGTATAGTCGTATTTTCCTTTGTTATCGTTATTTACTTTCTTTGCAAAAACAAATTTTAATAAAGTAGTTTTAATTTTTAAACATCGTGAATCTTTTGACTCAACCCGAGTTTACTTATCTAAGTTTACTCTAGCTAGTATCCTTAATGTGTTTAAGCAGTTTTGCTAGGCTTTTATATAGGGAACTTTAAAACGCGAAAGTCTTAACTCTTACGGGTTAAGAACAAGAACTTTTCGCAAGTTCCTATAATTGATCCTAGAAAGTCGTTTATCAAGGGAACTTTAAAATGCGAATTCTAAACTTGAAAAAGTCTAAGAAATTGCAAGATCCTATAGATGACTTGAAAACCCAAAACTTTGATTTAATAGGCTAAGCATCCACGAGTCTCATTCCTTGAGATTTTAAATTGTGGAGAACGAGAGATGATAGAGTCAATTATAAGTTTGGTATTCTTTCATGAATTTATGTGAGTTGATTATGAGATTTTTCTCCCATCGCTTGTTAATATATATGCAATAAATAAGGTCCTACGATTTGAAAAATTACTTAGCTTCTAACCCAAGATGGTTTAAAAGTTGCTAGGTATTAATTAGAGTTTATAGCCAAGGCATAACTTATTGAAGCGGGATGCGAAGATTGGCGAGTCTGAAAAGGCCCTAACAAGGCATGATGGCTACATTTTGTTGCTAAAGATCCAAAGTGATGTGAATAATCATTTATCAAAAATCAATATAAAGGATCGAGACACACGACGAAAAGCAAACACTCCCCAAAAGATCATGGAGAAGTCTATCCAAAAAGACCCTAGCAAGGTATGAGGATTAATAAAAAGATTTTGCTAGTTGAAAAAGTTCGTTTTCTCGGTGTCTTTTCGAATTGATTTCCGGTTCAAAGTGCGACTCAATTGTTTTTGGTTAAGAAAAAGTGAAGTTGATTATCTAAAACTAATTAAAAAGTAAATGCGAAAAGTATTTAAAAACAAACTAAAGATACGTTCAAATAATAAAAGTAAAACAAGGTGAATATTAAAAACTAAAAAATAAAACGAATATTAAAACAAATAATAAAACGAAATTTAAAGCGAAACAATTAATAAAAATAAATCTAAAAGACGAAATTAACTATCGACTCGAAAATAAAGTTTACTAAATGAAAAAGGAGAGAATAAAACTAAAATGGAACTTTAAAGCTAAACGAGGAAAAACCTAAAGCGGGTACTAAATAAAAGATAAAACTTAAACTTTACGAAAAAATATTAATTTTAAAAATCAACAAAAAATTCAACTAAAAATACGTAACTTTCAAAAATAAAATCGGAACAACTTTCAGATAAAACTAAATAATTACGGAACAATACTATTAAATAAACAAGCAGGCAGGCTAGCTGCTAGAAGCAACCAGCCTAGCTGCTCATTTTGGCGCTAAAACATTAAGCATGCATGCATGCATCACCATTCCATCGCACTTGTAGGGAAATAGAAAGCTTTAATGGATCGTACTTATCCATCGCACTATTGTTAAGCTAGCAGGCTAGCTGGTCACTTCCATCGTACCATGCATCGTACTCATGCATCGTAGCCACGGATCGCACCCACGGATCGCACCCACGATCGCAACAAGTGATCGTGGTGACGATCGTACTAAGGATCGCAGTAATGGATCGCAAGTAGAAACCCTCGAGGTTTATGCGATCACACTTACTGGACCGTACTGGTAAAACCCTTAAGCATTACGATGGCATACAATAAGCAAATAAGCAAATACCAAATAAGCACTTATCTAAAAACTTAACCAAATCAAATTTAAGAAAAAGCTAATAGACCAAAATTTAAAAACTTTTAAGAATACTAAATAATAAAAATATTTAAAAACAACTTTTTATAAAAATTAACTAAAAACACTTGATCAAAAATAAGAAAATTAATACAATAAGCACTAAAACACTTTAAGATCAATAAGCATAAATTACGAAATAAGCAAACTTTAAAAAGACTAAACTTTTTAAGAAAACTAAAAAGTAAATAAGCTAAATACAAAATAAGCCAATAAGATTGTCAAACTTATAGCTTATTTCGTATGAAAGCTTAGATAGAAATAAAAAGGTGAACTTTTTAATCAAATAAGCAAAGAGATTAAGCAATATCTTGCTTAATCCGAAATTGAGATAAACCAAAAACAAGAAAAGTAGGATGAGAAAGATAAAGAAAAGCTTAATTAAAAGTGAAGATTCAACAACAAAATTAAAAACACTTACTTGAATTAAAGGAATTAAAGTGCAAGACAATTAATTAAAATGACATGAAAAATAAAGTTGCAAGAAATGAAAATGGTGGAAAGCTATTTGTCAAGTAGCCAACACTATGAAATGAAAACATAGAAAACTATATATAGGGAGATTAGGGAGGAGCTTAGGAAGCTTCCTCCCTCTTTCATCTTTTCCTTAATTGCGTCCTTAGGTCCTTGCTTTCTTTAATCTTCTTAAATCTTGGACTTTAATGACTTTGACTCGGGATTTCTTTAACTCGTCTTGACATTTCTTCATAAATAAGACTTGAGTTCTTCGGATTTTTAGTAAACTTCCGTCTTTTGATTTTTTCTTCGATAAATCTTTAGAATTGGTTTTGGACTTCCGTTCTTTTTGCACTTTTGATCTTTCGACTTCGTCTTTTGTCTTTTTCTTTGATAAAAGCCCGTGAAAGCCGTGTTTTCTCCACTTTTCACCTTTTCGTCCTAAATCACAACAAAAACACAAACCACGCATAATTCCGACATAAATTACATAAAATACACGTTTTGGCTCGGTTATTATTGTAGTTAAGTGGTAAAAAGATGGGTGTTTTCACACCTATCAAATCCCATACACTTGACCATTGCAATGTCCTCATGCAATGCATTAGTTACAAAGCACGATTACATTTTTCATCATAATCAATCCACGTTGGCCTTTATTAAAGAGATAGAAAACTATAAACATTCAAAGTAAAGAAATTAAAAACATACCTTACGGTTTTGGAAATGTCATGAATGATCATCATCCTCAAGTTTTCACTTTCTCCAAACTAAGCTTAAAAACGAGATCATTGTTATTATAAGTTAGCAAACTACCACGAACTCATGTGGGCCAATTATTCACTTAGACTCCCTTATTCCTAGGTGTATCTCTTATATTTTATTGTTGTCTTGAATGATCACGAGAATGCATTGTTTGACTTATTTCGATAGTTATTTAGGCTGAAAATAAAGTGAAAGATTTAATCAATAGTTAGCTAAAGGACAAAATCTTTTAAAACTGCTTCTCGGGACCTCAAAAAGTTCATATCTTGGCATAACTCGCTTCGCGATTTGAGACCTTTCTCGGACCGATATTTGGCAGCGACTTCATACTTCAAATCTTGAGAGACGTTCATGAAATAATGGTCTTCTCTTCATAATAGGAATTTCTTCACTTGAAAATTTGAGAGATTCTTCATATATGGACCACGACTTCTTCATTTTTCTCCTATCTTTATTTTGGACTTTGATATACAACGATCCGCCTCCTTTTAGGACTTGGATCTATTTATCCTCATACCTTGTTAGGGCCTTTTTGGATAGACTTCTCCATGATCTTTTGGGAGTACTTGCTTTTCGTCGTGTGTCTCGATCCTTCATATTGATTTCGATAAATGATTCTTCACATCACTTTTGGATCTTTAGTAACAAAATATAGCC
Organism: Glebionis coronaria; assembly: GCA_025667525.1. NCBI lineage: Eukaryota > Viridiplantae > Streptophyta > Magnoliopsida > Asterales > Asteraceae > Glebionis > Glebionis coronaria. The sequence continues at coordinate 357,586,876 of CM046880.1, forward strand.
CTCATGCCTTGTTAGGGCCTTTTCGGACTCGCCAATCTTCGCATCCCGCTTCAATAAGTTATGCCTTGGCTATGAACTCTAATTAATACCGAGCAACTTTTAAACGATCTTGGGCTAGAAGCTAAGTAACTTTTTAAATCGTACAACCTTATTTATTGCAGATAAATTTATTAGCAAGCGATGGGAGAATAGGCTTATAATCAACTCACATAAATTCACGAAAGAATACCAAACTTATAATTGACTCTATCATCTCTCGTTCTCCACAATTTAAAATCTCAAGGAATGAGACTCGTTGATGCTTAGCCAATTAAATCAAAGTTTTGGTTTTTCGAGTCGCCTATAGGATCTTGCATCTTCTTAGACTCTTTCAAGTTTAGAATTTGCGTTTTAAAGTTCCCTTGATAAACGACTCTCTAGGATCAGTTATAGGAACATGCGAAAAGTTCTTGTTCTTAATCCGTGAGGGTTAAGACTTTCGCGTTTTATAGCTCCCTATATAAAAGCCTAGCAAAACTTGACTTAAACACGTTAAGGATACTAGCTAGAGTAAACTAAGATAAGTAAACTCGGGTTGAGTCAAAAGATTCACAACGTTTGAAAATTAAAACCACTTTATTAAAAATTTATTCTAGCAAAGAAAGAAAATAACTATACAAAGGTAAAACTAATAGGCCAAAATAGATCAAAAATTTTGAAAAATGTCGAAAAATTGTTTTTTCCGGTTAAAATGAGGACAAATACAAGGAAAAGGCCGCCACTTAACTTCGATAGAAGTCCCCCTACACTTAATATAAACATTGTCCTCAATGTTTAAGCATGTGGGAGTAAACTCCCCTACACTTAGGACATTGTGCACTTTGTTTAAATCTCGCTAAGGAAGAGTCAACTAAAGAGATTCCTATTTTAATATTGGAAAATATAAAATAGTGAATCGAAAAGAGTTTAGGATAGAACCGGGAAGAAGGGAACACGGAATCATGGTTCGTCAAAAGTCATCAAGAGTGTGTCTTTGAAGCTCTAATCCCTGCACATGATAAGAAAGAAAACAAGAAACACCAACGGGGCTCCCCCTACACTTATGATAAAGATAGATAGATAAATGGGTTGCCTCCCAAAAAGCGCTTGTTTTTGTTAACCGAGTCACGAGCCTGACTCGTCCCCGAATTAAATAGTCCATGGGGAAGCCTCGAATGTGATACCGGGATCAAAGACCTTGTCCTCGTTCCCGGTTGACATCAATAAAGGAGAGGCGGGGGGATAAGTCTTGAATGGGAGAAAAACCCTTTCAACATACGAAAAGTATGTGAAATCAAGATCCACGGGAGGTGGGTGGGTAAAGTAAGCACATTGTCATCCCCCAAAAACAATGGATACTGAGCAGTCGGCAAAGCCGTAAGGTTATCAATCAAAACATAATCAATGTCACCTCCCGGGTCAAAGCACTCATCCTCTGAAATAGTGGCTAAAGGGGAAGATGAAAGGTGCTCGGGAGGGGGACTTGGGTCAATACTTTCTTGCAGCAAATTATCAAAAATAATGTCCCCCTCCGTGTCATAATCATCAATACCTGGAGGGATGGAGTGGATATCGATTTCTTCCAGCAATGGGTCATTATCTTCAACGGGAGGAATAGATGCAGGTAAAGACTTGGAAAGAGAAGGAGAAGTCAACTCTTCGATTTGAGCAATAAGAAGGTGCACTTTCCGTAATCTATCGCGAAGAAGCACGTCTTCCACATCATCCACAAGATCAAGTTCATCGGTGAACTTCTCGTAAGCCGGAGAGAATAAATCGTCATCGTCCGCATCTCCCGGTGGAGATTGAGAAATTTCAAAAGTGAAATTCTCGTAGCGGAGAGAAGAATCATCATCACTAGGATCGACCTCTTCCGTAAGAGCAACTTCGTCCTCAGGCTCCATAGCAGGTAAGTCACAAACCTCATTATCCAATAATTTGTCGAGACCAACATCACTAAGCTCATTCAACGAATCTAGATCCTTAGACGCAATAAGAACATCGAGAGTAGGAGCAACAACTTCAGAAGATTGGTTGAAAGTGTAGACATCATCGTCGTCGTCATCATCATAATAGATGGGACGAGTCCAGTTAGGAGTGACGTAGTCGGCTAACTCTTCCGTGATAACCTCCACATCTTTAAGAAGCTCATGCATCAACTTTTTTTGTTCATCGTCCCGAGTATGTTCAATTTCACCAATTCTATCCCACGCTGTAATTAAACATTTTGGTGTAGAAAAGAAGGGAAAACGACTAAATTGGCTCAAAAAGGTGTCGGTGGTTTTCAAGGTTTCGTCCACATCAAGCAACGGTTGCCTTTCCTGATGCAAGTCAGCTCGGAGTTGAGCTAGACCTTCTAGAATATGGTTCAAAGAAGTGAGTTGTTGGTCAAGACTAATTTGCTTAGAGGATTGATGATTGAGGGTGTGATGTGGGGGCTCAAAGTGTTGAAAACCTGAATTATAGCATGGTTGTGGCTCATAGTAGTTCATCGGTTGAGAAGAATTAGAAACCGGGTTTGGTTCATAATAATCCATTTGTGAAGAAAACTGAGGACACGGATTTTGCTCATAATAAGTCATTGGTTGACAATAAGAAGTATCGTGAGGACCCCCACAGTTGTTGCAAAACGGTTGAGGAGAAAGACTAGGTGCGTCTTGTGGATAGCTATTATCATAGTCATAATTGTACCCCGGTTTTTGCCTGATATTAGCTTTTTGCTTGCGTTCAATTATGTTCTCTTGATATCCTCTCGAATTGATCTCGGTCTTAAGTGGAATGATTGTTCTTGGTTACTAAGAAAAAGGTTTGATTTTCTATTCTACTGAAGGTTTAAGATGTATAAAAATGTAAATTTCAATCTAAAAGCAATTAAATTAATGACAATGACAATTAAATGGACTAGAATTAAATTTGAAATAAATAAATAAATACAAAATGAAGAAACAGTAAACAGTAAGTTCAACTTAGAAATGCTTAAAAGAAACTGATTCGGAAGTTTAAACCTTGATTCGGAACTTTTGATCCGGAACTTTTCACCCGGAAGTCTTCATTCGGAACTTTTAGAAATCCTTCACTCGGAACTTTCTTCGGAAGTTTGGTTCGGAAGTTCACCCGGAACTTCGTTCGGAACTTGTTGATCCGGAAGTTCGTCCGGAACTTTTGGTCCGGAAGTTCGTTCGGAACTTTTAAGAAAAACTCAATCGGAACTTAAACAACAAACATTCATTCGGAACTTTTTACTCATCCGGAACTTCAGTTCATTCGGAAGATTAGGTTCATCCGGAACTTTCAGTTCGTTCGGAAGTTTTCAACTGATTCGGAACTTTAAAAGGAAAACTCAATCGGAACTTTTAAATAACATATTCATTCGGAACTTTGATGTTCATCCGGAAGTTTTGTGTTCGTCCGGAACTTTTGAGTTCATCCGGAAGTCTGGAAACACAAATACAGTAGCAGAACCCCGAAGAACAAGGAAGACAAATTTAATCAAAAATCAAACTAAATACTTAAAAAGGTTTTACCAAATTAACCACAAATCATCTAATAACCATAAGTAACAAATCCCAACAGTAAAAACACAAATTCAACAACTTTTTCAAGATCAAATCAATCAAACAAGAATTTAAACTTTAACCCAAACAAATGGAGATGAACAAGATGAAATGGAAAGATTAAACAAGAACTTGTATTGATGATTTAATGTTTTAACAATAACAAAACAAGGATTAAAATTACAAGATTGAAAATCAAAGATCAAGATCACCAAACACCCTAGTGGTGTTGGTGATGCTACGAAACAGAAAAGAGAAAAAGGGGGAGGAGAGAAAAACAAAAAAACTTCCACTAAGTGTGTGAGGGGAGGGCTTTATATAGCCTTGTCTTTTGGTTGGTGAGTGGGCTTTCTCCCGTTCTTCTTGTCTTCTCGTCTTTTCAGAAAAGTTGACGTTTTCGATTCTGATTCGGGATGTGTCGTCGATTAAATTCAACTCGTCTTTTAATTTCTTCGTTTAATAGACTTGAGTTTCTTCGACTTATGAAAATCTTCCATCTTTGGTCCTTTTCTTCGATAAATCTTCGAATAGGCCCAGTGACTTCAAATCTTTTGCATCTCTTGGACAATAGACTTTATCTTGAGTCCTTTTCTTCAGTAAAACCCGTGCAATCCCATGTTTTCTTCAATATTCATCCGGTTGGCTCTGAAAACACAATAAACACAAAAACCACGCATAATTCCAAACAAATGATATTAAATACATGTTTTGGTCTCGTTTTACTCAGAATTAAGTGGTAAAAGGATGGGTGTTTACACACCTATCAAATCCCCTACACTTAACCATTGCCATGCCCTCATGCAATGCTTAGTGATAAAGCAATTTTACATTTTTCTCATAATTAATCAACCTTGGCCTTATTCAAATACTACTAAACAAAAATTAAAGCACTAAAAGAAATTAAACTTCAAAGGAAACAAAAGGATAGAAAACCATTTTCACTTGAAAATAGCTACATGGAAATAACTTGCGAAGAAACCAATGACTTACATTAGGGCTTTGGTGCTGCGAAGATTCATCACTCTCAAGTTTCACGTTCCTTAAACTAAGCTTAAAAACGAGATCATTGTTATTATAAGTTAGTAAATCAAACACTTACACACATGGCTTAATTAAATGCTTAAACTCCCTTATTCCTAGGTGTATCTCTTATATTTTATTTTTGTCTTAGAATGATCATGAAGATGCATTTTTGGACTTATTTCGATAGTTTATTTAGGCTGAAAGAAAAGTAGGACGATTTGATCAATAGTTAGCTAAAGGACAAAATCTCTTAAAACTGCTTCTCGGGATATCAAAAAGTTCATATCTTGGCATAACTTGGTTCACGATTTGAGACCTTTCTCGGGCCGATATTTGGCATGTACTTCATACTTCATATCTTGAGAGACGTGCTTGAGATAATGGTCTCCTCATCGTAATAGAGTTTCTTCACTTGGAGACTTTTGAGGGGTACTCCAACTTTGTTGACCACGACTTCATGATTATTTCTTCAATCTCTATTTGGGATTTTGAGATACAACGATCCGCCTCCTTTTCGGACTTGGATCTATTTATCCTCATACCTTGTTAGGGTCTTTTCGGATAGACTTCTCCATCATCTTTATGGGAGTTGATTGCTTTTCATCGTGAGTCTTGATCCTTCATATTGACTTTGGGAATAATGCTTTTCACATCACCTTGGATCTTTAGCAATAAAATGGAATCCTCATTCCTTGTTAGGGCCTTTTCGGACTCGCCAATCTTCGCGCCCCGCTTCATAAGTTATGCCTTGGCTATGAACTCTTATCATTACCGAGCAACTTTTAAACGATCTTGGGCTAGAAGCTAAGTAACTTTTCAAATCGTACGACCTTACTTATTGCAGATAATTTATTAGCAAGTGATGGGAGAATAGGCAAATAATTACACCAAGTGAGCTTGTGCAAGAATACCGACTTATAATTGACTCTATCATTTCTCGTCCTCCACAATTTTAAAATCTCAAGTAATGAGACTCGTGGACACTTAGCCTAATAAACCAATTAAGGTCTACATGTTTAAGGATACTAGCTAGAATAAACTTGGATAAGTCTATTCGGGTTGAGTCAAAATAAACGCAACGGGCCTAATATGTCAAGAATTTCTAAACTAGCTACACCACTTTATTAAAATTTGACTTTATTGCGGGATATATACATATGAAAGCAACGATAAAAATTTTAAAATTACGACTAAATGGCCAAAGTTAATAAAAAATTTGAAAAATGTTGAAAAAGATGATTTTCCGGTTAAATGAAGGCATTTTTATAGAAAAGTCCACTTAAAACTTCGATAGAAGTCCCCCCTACACTTAAGATAAACATTGTCCTCAATGTTTAAGCATGGGGGAAAAATCTCCCCTACACTTATGACATTGTGCACGTTGGTTAAATCAAGGTAAGGAAGAGACGACTAAAGTGATCAATTTCAAATGCGAGTATGAAGAAAATTGAATCACGATAGTTGAGAGATAGAACCGGATTTCGGATAACACGGGAGCACGGTTCTTCAAAGATTCCAAGAGTTCACTTATCCCTGTAATCACATCACCACACAAATACAAACACGTATAGAAGTCCCCCTACACTTAGGAGGTTAAAACATAAAAGGATAGATACTCGGGCTGCCTCCCGAGGAGCGCTTGTTTTTGATAACCGAGTCACGAGCCTGACTCGACCCAAAATTAGTTCATGGGGATCGTGGTGAGGGATGGAATCACCTCCTGAGAGGTGTCCTCACCAAAGTACAACTTCACTCGTTGGCCATTCACCTTAAAATTCGGTCCATTAGGTTGAGCGAGCTCGAGAGTACCATATGGAAAAATTTGGGCGATGGTGAATGGGCCGGACCAACGAGATTTGAGCTTGCCCGAAAAGATTTTCAACCGAGAGTTAAAAAGTAAGACTTTGTCTCCAACATGGAACTCTTGGTTTTTGATCTTGGAGTCGTGCATGAGCTTAGTTCTTTCCTTATAGATCAAAGAATTTCCATAAGCCTCATTCCGAAGTTCATTGAGCTCATTGAGTTGGATCTTGCGTAGGTCACCGGCTTTATTGATATCAAAATTAGCCCACTTCAAGGCCCAATAAGCCTTGTGCTCCAACTCAATGGGGAGGTGGCATGCTTTCCCGTACACAAGACGATAAGGCGTACAACCGATCGGAGTCTTGTAAGCAGTACGGAAAGCCCACAAAGCATCATCAAGTTTATCAGCCCATGAGGCACGATGCTCTCCCACGGTTCTTTCAAGAATTCGCTTCAGTCCTCGGTTGGATATTTCAGCTTGGCCATTAGTTTGTGGGTGGTAGGCTGTGGAAAGACGATAGTTTACACCGTACTTAGCCATGACTCTTGCGAATTGGTCATTGCAAAAATGAGTCCCACGATCACTAATAATGGCACGAGGCACACCGAATCTAGCGAAAAGAGCTTTCAAAAAGTTACAAACCACCCTTGCGTCATTAGTGGGTAAAGCTTTGGCTTCAACCCATTTGGAGACGTAGTCAACGGCTACAAGGATGTATTTGTTTCCTTTAGAAGAAGGGAATGGCCCCATAAAGTCGATACCCCAAACATCAAAGATTTCACACTCTTGAATGAAATTCTGAGGCATCTCATCTTTATGTGTGATGTTGCCTTGTTTTTGGCAAACATCACATAGTTTAACCATATCGTGAGCGTCACGATATATGGAGGGCCAATAAAATCCCGAATCAAACACTTTTTTGGCGGTGTAGTTGGGACCAAAGTGACCACCGGTGGGTCCTTTGTGGCAAGCATCAAGGATTTCCAAAGCTGCCGGTCCATCAACACATCGGCGAATAATCAGGTCGGCACATTGTTTGAATAGGTAAGGGTCGTCCCAAAAGTAAGTCTTGATGTCTTTGAATAACTTTTTCTTTTGCTGGGATGTTAACCCGTCAACAAGAATTCCACCCGCCAAGTAGTTTGTAAAGTCCGCAAACCACGGGGTTTCATCAGAATTCGAATTTATAGACATTAAGGTCTCCAAGGGAAAAGAATCATTGATTTCTTTGTTCGGATGATCCCCTCGGTAAGGATCCTCAAGTCTACTGAGATGATCCGTGGCTAGGTTTTCAGCTCCTTTTTTACGCGAATTTCGATATTAAATTCTTGGAGTAGCAAAACCCAGCGAAGAAGTCTTGGTTTGGAATCTTGCTTTGTCAACAAGTACTTCAGCGCGGAATGATCGGTATACACAATTGTTGTAGAAAGGACAAGATAGGGGCGGAATTTTTCAAAAGCATAGACAACAGCTAAAAGCTCTTTTTCGGTTGTCGTATAATGCAATTGTGCCCCAGTCATTGTCTTGCTAGCGTAATGGATTGGTTGGAAGTGTTTGTTCACTCTTTGTCCCAGAACCGCTCCAATAGCAAAATCACTAGCATCGCACATCAACTCAAAGGGCAGCTCCCAGTTAGGGGTAACTAAGACGGGTGCCTTAGTAAGCTTATCTTTAAGCGAGTTGAAGGCTTCAAGGCACTCTTTGGAAAAGATAAAAGGAGTATCTTTTTCCAAGAGGTGGGTCATCGGGCGAGCGATTTGAGAAAAATCTTTGATGAATCGACGGTAGAAGCCCGCATGACCCAGAAAACTTCTCACACCCTTCACGGTGGAAGGTGGAGGCAACTTTGCGATAACATCGACTTTAGCACGGTCTACTTCAAGACCGGCCTTGGAAATTTTGTGTCCTAGCACGATGCCTTCTTTTACCATAAAATGGCATTTTTCCCAATTCAGAACAAGGCGAGTGTCTTCGCACCGCTTAAGCATACGTTCCAAATTGGCAAGGCAAGAAGAGAAGGAATCCCCGAAGACCGAGAAATCATCCATGAAGACTTCCATGGTTTGTTCAACCATGTCATGGAAGATAGCTAACATGCACCTTTGGAAAGTCCCGGGCGCATTACATAAGCCAAAAGGCATTCTTTTGTAAGCAAATGTGCCATAGGGACAAGTGAATGTTGTCTTCTCTTGATCTTGGGGATCGATGGGTATTTGGAAATAACCCGAGAAACCATCAAGAAAGCAGTAATATTCATTACCCGCTAAACGTTCAAGCATTTGGTCCATAAAAGGTAGAGGGAAATGATCCTTTCTCGTGGCATCATTGAGTTTGCGGTAGTCTATACAAACTCTCCACCCAGTAATGAGACGAGTGGAAATCAACTCGTTGTGTTCATTGGGAACAACGGTTATTCCGCCCTTCTTGGGCACACAATGGATTGGACTAACCCATGGTGAATCCGAAATAGGGTAAATCATACCCGCATCAAGAAGTTTGATAACCTCTGTTTTGATGACTTCATGGATTTTTGGATTCACCCTTCGTTGGCTTTGAATTGTGGGCTTAAAGTCATCCTCCATGAGAATTTTGTGTGCAGAAGTGAGGATCAATTCCACGAATGTCAGAAATCTTCCAAGCAATAGCCTTCTTGTGATCTTTCAACACGGTGATAAGTCGGGCTTTTTCTTCTTCCTTTAGGTCCTTAGCAATGATGACTGGCGACTTCTTCTCTTCTTCAAGGAATACATACTCGAGATGGGGCGGCAACTCCTTAAGCTCTAAATCCGGAGGATTTTCGACGGGAGGCGTATTTGAAGGCGGAGTATCGATAGCAATAACCGTGGGAGACGGAGGCGAAGGATTGTCTTCGGTGAGAAGATTGTCAAAGAAATTCATGTCTTCATCCCCATCGGTGGGAGAATCATTAGTAGCTAAATTCACATCTCCCATGGTGTCTTCAAGATTGTTCCAAAATAAATCACTATCTCCAAATAGAGACAACGATGAATCAATAGAGGACACGGTCTCAACATTGGGAAGAGAGGTAGGAATACTTTTGCAAGCATCATTAAAGTGTTCTTCACAAGCCTCATCAAGAACGTCAATACAATTAACACTCTCATATGAATAAGGCTGTTTAGACAACTTTCCCATGTTGAAGACTACTTTATCGTCACCCACTCTCATGATAAGCTCACCGGCTTCAACATCAATGAGAGTGCGACCGGTCCTCAAGAATGGACGACCAACAATTAGTGGCACACGGGGGTCCATCTCGTAGTCGACGACAACAAAATCAGCAGGAAAGGTGAATTTGTCGACTCCTACAATGACGTCTTCGGCTATCCCCACTGGATAAGCAACCGTATGGTTAGCTAATTCCAAAGTCATTTTGGTGGGGACTAGCTCAGGGAGAGACAATTGCTTCCAAACGCTTAGAGGCATTAGATTAATACTGGCACCTAGATCGGCTAGGGCCATGCAATTCTCTACTCCCGGGAAATTGCAAGGAATTAAGAAACGACCCGGATCACCAAGCTTGGTTGGCAATTTCCTTAAGAGCACTGCAGAGCAATTCTCATTAAGTTGGGTGTTGGCAATATCGAGGAGCTTTTCCTTGTCGCTCAGAAGATCTTTAAACATTTTCGCATATTTAGGCATGTGAGCGAGAGCCTCAGTGAAGGAGATATTGAAATTCAGTTGTTTAAACATTTTAAGAAAGTTAGAAACCTGAATATCGTCCTTGCTTTTGAGCTTCTCTTTCCTCAACCTAGATGGATAAGGTATATTGGAAGAAGAGGAAGGCTTTGGAAGAATAGGATCACTCACATCCTTGGGTGGAGGAGGGGTAAAAGGAAGAGGTGGAGAAATTGGGGAAGAAGAAGGATGAGGAATCGGAGCAGGTGACTCGTTCTCCTTAGTCACAATCACCGGTGGAGGTATAGGAAGCTCGGGTTCCTTGGTACCTTTACCACTTCGAGTGGTGATTGCTTTCATCTCCCCTCTTGGATTCGCAACGGTGTTACTCGGAAGAGTACCCGAAGAAGAGGGTTGATTACCTTGGAAGAAACTAGCCATCATGTTCTTCAAATCATTAGTTTGGCTATCCAACGTATTTCTCATGTCGGCTCTCAAATCGTTTCCCTGCTTGACCAAGTCTGCTTTTAAGTTTCGCACTTCCTGTTGGATATTTTCCACGATCACATCATTGGTCCTCATGTAGGTTGCAACCTCTTGGTGTAATGCAGTGGGTTGGTTTGGAGGAGCATTGTATGCGGGTGGTTGATAAGCAGGTTGTTGGTAAACTTGGTTGTTACGTTGAGGTGGTTGTTGCTGCTTGTGAGGAGGTATGTATGGTTGTCGAGGTTGTTGTTGTTGTTGAGGAGGGCGATTGAGGTTTGGTTGTTGGTTTGGGTTGTTTGGGGGAAAACCGGGTGGTGAGAGGTAGTTGTTGGAGCGGTAGCTAAGCAAATTACGGTCACCTTGAGGTCTAGCTTGATAAGCAGGTTGAGGATAGGTGCCATATGCCGCATTCACATTCTCAGCAGGGTAGTCTTGGGTGGCAGTACAAGTTGTGTAAGAGTGAGGACCACCGCATATCTCACAAGGTTGGCTGACAGCGTTAACTTGAACGTTTTTAGCGGTGTTGCTGTTGTTGTTGCTGACGGTGTGGGTGACAAGCGATTCAAGAAGCGTAGTGATTTTGTCAAGTCGCTTGTCGCTGTCATTAGTGCTAGCACTAGCGACATTGGTCCGAACACTCTTGGTTTGCACACGAGACTTATTCTCAATGATATCCCAAGCAGCATTGGAAGTCTTAGCCAAAATATTACCCCCCGAGGCATTGTTTAGTGAATCTTGGTCACTCATGCTTAAACCATTGTAAAAAGTATTGATTTGGTGTACTTTGGTAAAACCATGTTGTGGGCATTTTCTTAAAAGATCTTTAAAACGATCCCAAGATTCACTGAACGACTCATCGTACTTTTGTTCAAAATTTATGATTTCATTCCGCAAAGCGGTAGTAAGAGAGGGTGGAAAAAAGTAATTGATAAACTTGGTTTCCAAATCCGTCCACGAGAGAATACTCTGTGGCGGTTCCTTAGCAAGCCAATGTCGGGCTTTTCCCTCTAAAGAAAAGGGAAAAAGTTGTAACCTGATAACCTCTTGTGGCACACCATTGAATTTGACCGTGTTGGTGAGTTGCAAGAATCTCTTGATATGGTCATGTGGGTCATCAATGGTACGCCCCAAGAATGGTTGAGCGGAGACCATCTGGATAAAGCCTGATTTTAGCTCAAAGTTGTTGGTGGCAATTGGAGGTATGACAATTGGATCCGTGTTGCCATCGACATGAGCTTGCAGCAGTTCAATCATCGGGCGATTATCTGGAAGGGGCTCATTGTTGTTGTTATTGTTCATGTTGTTGAAAGGCGGGTTGTTGTTGTTATTATTGTTGTTCGGAGGTGGTATGTTATTGTTGTTTTGTACACCAGCCATGTCTAAGTTATCGAGAGGCTCGGGCTCTTGATAAGACGTGGATCGAGTGCGCATACACCTGCAAAAGAACGAACAAAGAAAAACAAGGCAAAAATATTTTTGGTTTTTATGTTTTTTAATTTTTTTTGTATTTTTGAAAATTTTATATTTTTAGGATTTTTTGAAATTTTTTATGAAAAAGTAACGTTCACGGGGAACAGATCCCAAAATCCAAGTTGTCACAAAAACTTTTGATCTTAACGAGAAGAGCCGGCAGCGGCGCCATTTGATATTAGCTTTTTGCTTGGGTTCAATTATGTTCTCTCGATATCCTCTCGAATTGATCTCGGTCTTAAGTGGAATGATTGTTCTTGGTTACTAAGAAAAAGGTTTGATTTTCTATTCTACTGAAGGTTTAAGATGTATAAAAATGTAAATTTCAATCTAAAAGCAATTAAATTAATGACAATGACAATTAAATGGACTAGAATTAAATTTGAAATAAATAAATAAATACAAAATGAAGAAACAGTAAACAGTAAGTTCAACTTAGAAATGCTTAAAAGAAACTGATTCGGAAGTTTAAACCTTGATTCGGAACTTTTGATCCGGAACTTTTCACCCGGAAGTCTTCATTCGGAACTTTTAGAAATCCTTCACTCGGAACTTTCTTCGGAAGTTTGGTTCGGAAGTTCACCCGGAACTTCGTTCGGAACTTGTTGATCCGGAAGTTCGTCCGGAACTTTTGGTCCGGAAGTTCGTTCGGAACTTTTAAGAAAAACTCAATCGGAACTTAAACAACAAACATTCATTCGGAACTTTTTACTCATCCGGAACTTCAGTTCATTCGGAAGATTAGGTTCATCCGGAACTTTCAGTTCGTTCGGAAGTTTTCAACTGATTCGGAACTTTAAAAGGAAAACTCAATCGGAACTTTTAAATAACATATTCATTCGGAACTTTGATGTTCATCCGGAAGTTTTGTGTTCGTCCGGAACTTTTGAGTTCATCCGGAAGTCTGGAAACACAAATACAGTAGCAGAACCCCGAAGAACAAGGAAGACAAATTTAATCAAAAATCAAACTAAATACTTAAAAAGGTTTTACCAAATTAACCACAAATCATCTAATAACCATAAGTAACAAATCCCAACAGTAAAAACACAAATTCAAAAACTTTTTCAAGATCAAATCAATCAAACAAGAATTTAAACTTTAACCCAAACAAATGGAGATGAACAAGATGAAATAGAAAGATTAAACAAGAACTTGTATTGATGATTTAATGTTTTAACAATAACAAAACAAGGATTAAAATTACAAGATTGAAAATCAAAGATCAAGATCACCAAACACCCTAGTGGTGTTGGTGATGCTACGAAACAGAAAAGAGAAAAAGGGGGAGGAGAGAAAAACTAAAAAACTTCCACTAAGTGTGTGAGGGGAGGGCTTTATATAGCCTTGTCTTTTGGTTGGTGAGTGGGCTTTCTCCCGTTCTTCTTGTCTTCTCGTCTTTTCAGAAAAGTTGACGTTTTCGATTCTGATTCGGGATGTGTCGTCGATTAAATTCAACTCGTCTTTTAATTTTTTCGTTTAATAGACTTGAGTTTCTTCGACTTATGAAAATCTTCCATCTTTGGTCCTTTTCTTCGATAAATCTTCGAATAGGCCCAGTGACTTCAAATCTTTTGCATCTCTTGGACAATAGACTTTATCTTGAGTCCTTTTCTTCAGTAAAACCCGTGCAATCCCATGTTTTCTTCAATATTCATCCGGTTGGCTCTGGAAACACAATAAACATAAAAACCACGCATAATTCCAAACAAATGATATTAAATACGTGTTTTGGTCTCGTTTTACTCAGAATTAAGTGGTAAAAGGATGGGTGTTTACACACCATCATTGCCCGTGACCATACGGGTATTGAACCGGGCACGAAACATGCAAATGAGAACCGCTTCCACAATAGATGCATGAGGGAACAGGAGGTGGGTTCAAAAAGGACTAATTAGTCGAGTTGCACAAAGGACAAAATCCGAATTGTGTGTTGTCGATATCGTTTCCGCACCGCTCACATGTACACCATTGACAAGAGTCGTTCCCGTACAATCGTCTTCCACACCCGACGCAATGGACATAAGAATCCATAAAGAAAAATAGATAAGCAAGAAGAATATTTTTGGTGCAAAACTTTGAAAAAGAAATGCTTTTTATGATTTTTCAAATGTTTTTGGATTTTTTGAAAATTTTTGGACAGGAAAAATAATGTTCACGAGTGAACGGATCCCAAAAGCCAACGCGTCTCTCACAAAAAAAACGTAGATCCTCACGAAAAGAGCCGGCAGCGGCGCCATTTTAATAAAGAGATTTTGCTAGTTGAAAAAGTTCGTTTTCTCGGTGTCTTTTCGAATTGATTTCCGGTTCAAAGTGCGACTCAATTGTTTTTGGTTAAGAAAAAGTGAAGTTGATTATCTAAAACTAATTAAAAAGTAAATGCGAAAAGTATTTAAAAACAAACTAAAGATAAGTTCAAATAATAAAAGTAAAACAAGGTGAATATTAAAAACTAAAAATTAAAACGAATATTAAAACAAATAATAAAACGAAATTTAAAGCGAAACAATTAATAAAAATAAATCTAAAAGACGAAATTAACTATCGACTCGAAAATAAAGTTTACTAAATGAAAAAGGAGAGAATAAAACTAAAATGGAACTTTAAAGCTAAACGAGGAAAAACCTAAAGCGGGTACTAAATAAAAGATAAAACTTAAACTTTACGAAAAAATATTAATTTTAAAAATCAACAAAAAATTCAATTAAAAATACGTAACTTTCAAAAATAAAATCGGAACAACTTTCAGATAAAACTAAACAATTACGGAACAATATTATTAAATAAACAAGCAGGCAGGCTAGCTGCTGGAAGCAGCCAGGCTAGCTGCTGAAAGCAGCCAGCCTAGCTGCTCATTTTGGCGCTAAAACATTAAGCATGTATGCATGCATCACCATTCCATCGCACTTGTAGGGAAATAGAAAGCTTTAATGGATCGTACTTATCCATCGCACTATTGTTAAGCTAGCAGGCTAGCTGGTCACTTCCATCGTACCATGCATCGTACTCATGCATCGTAGCCACGGATCGCACCCAGGGATCGCACCCACGATCGCAACAAGTGATCGTGGTGACGATCGTACTAAGGATCGCAGTAATGGATCACAAGTAGAAACCCTCGAGGTTTATGCGATCACACTTACTGGATCGTACTGGTAAAACCCTTAAGCATTACGATGGCATACAATAAGCAAATAAGCAAATACCAAATAAGCACTTATCTAAAAACTTAACCAAATCAAATTTAAGAAAAAGCTAATAGACCAAAATTTAAAAACTTTTAAGAATACTAAATAATAAAAATATTTAAAAACAACTATTTATAAAAATTAACTAAAAAACACTTGATCAAAAATAAGAAAATTAATACAATAAGCACTAAGACACTTTAAGATCAATAAGCATAAATTACGAAATAAGCAAACTTTAAAAAGACTAAACTTTTTAAGAAAACTAAAAAGTAAATAAGCTAAATACAAAATAAGCCAATAAGATTGTCAAACTTATAGCTTATTTCGTATGAAAGCTTAGATAGAAATAAAAAGGTGAACTTTTTAATCAAATAAGCAAAGAGATTAAGCAATATCTTGCTTAATCCGAAATTGAGATAAACCAAAAACAAGAAAAGTAGGATGATAAAGATAAAGAAAAGCTTAACTAAAAGTGAAGATTCAACAAAAAAATTAAAAACACTTACTTGAATTAAAGGAATTAAAGTGCAAGACAATTAATTAAAATGACATGAAAAATAAAGTTGCAAGAAATGAAAATGGTGGAAAGCTATTTGTCAAGTAGCCAACACTATGAAATGAAAACATAGAAAACTATATATAGGGAGATTAGGGAGGAGCTTAGGAAGCTTCCTCCCTCTTTCATCTTTTCCTTAATTGCGTCCTTAGGTCCTTGCTTTCTTTAATCTTCTTAAATCTTGGACTTTAATGACTTTGGCTCGGGATTTCTTTAACTCGTCTTGACATTTCTTCATAAATAAGACTTGAGTTCTTCGGATTTTTAGTAAACTTCCGTCTTTTGACTTTTTCTTCGATAAATCTTTAGAATTGGTCTTGGACTTCCGTTCTTTTTGCACTTTTGATCTTTCGACTTCGTCTTTTGTCTTTTTCTTCGATAAAAGCCCGTGAAAGCCGTGTTTTCTCTACTTTTCACCTTTTCGTCCTAAATCACAACAAAAACACAAACCACGCATAATTCCGACATAAATGACATAAAATACACGTTTTGGCTCGGTTATTATTGTAATTAAGTGGTAAAAAGATCGGTGTTTTCACATCTATCAAGGATGAATAGATCCAAGTCCTAAAAGGAGGCGGATCGTTGTATATCAAAATCCCAAATAAAGATTGGAGGAAAATGAAGAAGTTGTGGTCCAAGTATGAAGAATCTCTCAAAAACTTCAAGTGAAGAAATTCCTATTATGAAGAGAAGACCATAATTTCAAGAACGCCTCTCAAAGATTCGAAGTATGAAGTCGCTGCCAAATATCGGTCCGAGAAAGGTCTCAAATCGTGAAGCGAGTTATGCCAAGATATGCACTTTAAGAGGTCCCGAGAAGCGGTTTTAAAAGATTTTGTCCTTTAGCTAACTATTGATTAAATCATCCTACTTTATTTTCAGCCTAATAACTATCGAAATAAGTCAACAATGCATCCTCGTGATCATTCAAGACAATCATAAATTATAAGAGATACACCTAGGAATAAGGGAGTCTAAGTGAATAACTGGCCCACATGAGTTTGTGTTAGCTTGCTAACTTATAATAACAATGATCTCGTTTTTAAGCTTGGTATGGGGAACGTGAAACTTGAGGGTGATAATCATTCATGACATTCCAAAACCCCAAGGTAAGTTTTTGATCTTTTTACTTGTTTTCTTCCTTTGAATATTTGATAATTTTCTATGTCTTATGTTTAATAAAGGCCAAGGTGGATTGATTATGATGAAAAATGTAAAACTTGCTTTGTAACTAATGCATTGCATGAGGGCATTACAATGGTCAAGTGTAGGGGATTTGATAGGTGTGAAAACACCCATCCTTTTACCACTTAACTATAATTATAACCAAGCCAAAACGTGTATTTTATGTCGTAAATGTCAAAATTATGCGTGGTTTGTGTTTTTATTGTGTTTTAGGACCAAAAGATGAAAAAGGAAGAAAACACGGGCTTTTATCGAAGAAAAAGACAAAAGACAAAGTCAAAATATCAAGAGTGCAAAAAGAACGGAAGTCTAAGGCCTATTCTAAAGATTTATCGAAGAAAAAGTCTAAAGACGGAAGTTTAATGAAGTCGAAGAACCAAGTCTAATAGAAGAAGAAAATTATAAGACGAGTTCTATTTATATCGACAAATCCCAAGACAACGTCGAGAAAGTCGAAGAATTTAAAAGACGAAAAGACGAGAAGAAAGAAGAAAGCACCAACACAGTTTCCTTCTCCTATATATAGTCCTTAAACACTTCATTAAGTAGTATTAGATTTTAGTTTTAATTTTTGTAATGTAAGTAGGAGTAGATTAATATACTTTCTCTCTCTAGTTTTTCTTAATGTTTTTCAAGCTTTCTCTTTAATCTTGTGTCAAATCTTTGATCTTTAATCTTTTACACTCAAGTTTTTAATCATTCTCATTCTTCCCTTCTTATTTTAAATAATCTTTAGTTGATTTGTTTGATCTTCTAGTTTTAATCTTTATGTTTATTTCAATTTTAAATCTTTTCATAAGTTTAATCTTTTTCTTGTAGTTTATCTTACAAATCTCGTTTGTTTAGTGTTTTGAAAGGTTCTTATTCGAGCTTATTTAGTTCTTTCTATTATTCATTTGGGCAAGTTTCTATTTGTGCTTATTGAATCATTGCTTATTTGGTTTGCTTATTGCGTATTACAGCCATCGGAAAAGGGTTTACCCTTTCCGACCAAGTATTCTGATACCTTTTAACGGAAAAGGGCTTTTGATTCTGACAGCCTTCACTTTTATTCCGATCGTTGTATCGGATTAGGGTTTTGGATTCTGACGGTTATTCCAATCGGGATTCCGATAGCTTTCCGTTTCTACATTATTCCGATAGCTTTCCTTTTCTACAATCCGATAGAATATAACTTATTGGTTATTCCGATAGATTTGCTTTTGCTTATTCCGATTGCTTTCCGACTGTAGCATTCCGATGGGATTCCGACGCCAGGATATTCCGATGGAGTCCTAGTTCCTATTTTCTTTTCTTAATTTTTTTATTATCGATTTAATTTTTCCCGCAATTTTTACTTAGTGTTATTTTAATTGTCTTAACTTAGATTTATTTTGAGTTGCATTTTTATTAAGTTTTCAAAATTTACTTTTTAAAATTTTAATTTTTCGTCATTTAGTTTTAAGTATTAGTTTTAAATTTTAAACTTCCACTTTTACTTAACGACATTTACATTTGTTTTTACATTTTCATTTATATCTTCATTTTCATTTTACTTTAGTTTTATATAGATAACCTTTTCCCTTTATATTCCACCAAGAACGACTGAGTCGCACGATTAACAATAGTCAATTCGAAAAGACTGGGTCAACGAACTTTCATACGAGGTAATCTTTTGTATTACTTGACCTCGTTTTATTTTTCTTCTTTTGTTTGATTGATCACGAATCCAGGATATAAAATCTAGAACCCGTTAAAAAATAAGTTTAATTAAGGGAGGGTTTCGTTTTAATGTTGTTGTGTTCTAATGGCACAAAACCGAGACCATTCATGGTCTCGGTGGTAATAATTTGCCACCAGCCGCAACCCTTAGTGGGTGTTGGCTTGGTTGGTCTGTCGGTGGCAACCCCCAGTAGGGAGTTTGGTCAGGCAGTGGGAACCGAGACCCCTGGTGGTCTCGATGGAAAATTGGCTCGAGCAGGGGGTAACGGCCACTGCCGGTGGGAACCCAGGCCAGCTAGTGGTAACCAGCAGCAACACAAACAAGGGCAGGGGTGTTGGCTGATGGTTTTATATAGGGTGTTTGGCTGATAGTTTAAAGAATTATAAAGGGGCTGTTTGGTTCGGCTTATATGTTTGGCTTATGTTAAAACACGGGCACGGAATAATTATTTTTACACGTTATATATTTTTGTGCAAGTTATATATTTTTTACAAGTTATATTATTTTAGCAAGAAAAATTAAATTAATTAAGTCAAGGCTAATAATTAATTTAATTTAACATGGACTTAGATTATTATTATTTAGTAAATAATACATGTTTAACCTAAGTATTTTTATTATTTAATTTAGACTATAGTATTTATTAATTATTTAAAACATGGAATATAATTAATTAATAAACATGACTTAGGTTATAATTAATATATTATTAATACATGTTTAACCTAAGTATTTTATACACCTTAATTTAATTAAATCATGCTTATATTTAATTAAAACGTATAACCTATAGTTTATTTAATTAACATGATATTATTAATAAACTATACAAATAATTACATGACTTATGATATTTAACCAGTAAACTTATGCTTATATTAGTAGCTTATAATCCAGCTTATTTCTAAATACGGGAACTTTCTATTTTAGGAAAACTTACTATTTTTGGAAACATTCTATTTTTTAGAAACTGATCTATTTTAGAAGCTAATCTATTTTTGGAAACTTTCTATTTTTGGAAACTTTCTATTTTTAGAAACTTTCTATTTTAGGAAACCTTCTATTTTTAAAAAGTTACTTATTATTACACAACAAGTATAATAATACAAGAATACAAGTTAATACTTAACCAGAATACATGAATAATATAGTATATCATTTAAACAGTAAAATACGATAAGAACATATAAAACAAGCTAAGAACATACAAGAACCAGTAACATGCGTAGTAATCAGACAACTCATACATGTCCCCTATTTATGTAGCATTAGTGAGATCGGAGTAGGATTTCATCCTGTCGTCTTTCTTCATTCACTGGACACAAGGTACGGATTTTCCCGTCCCTTCAGTATGGACATTCTTTTCTTATTAGGATTCCCCGTTTGCAGCCAACTATTTTCCCAATATTGTTTTATATGTTTGATTACTTATGTTAGTTAAGATCCTAAGTCATATACATGCATGACCAGTGTCACCTAGTTTTGGAGGTACCATAACCATAACACTGGAGGCACCAGTGTTATGACTTCCCCACGGCGGAGTGATTGCTCGTGGCGTCCCTTTTCAGTTTTGGCCATTATATTATATTATCATGTGGAGCGTAGGGTGCATCCTATTTACATGTTTTACCAGTATTACCAGAGTGAATAGTGCCTTGCATCCTTCACAAGGAGCTGATCCCTTGTACCCAGACTATTTAATTAGCGGCAACCCCTCTAATTGCATGACGAGGTCTCCCCTCCAAGTATTCATGCACGGTGGAATCTCATGACCTATATGGGCTATTGGCTAATTAATACAGATTTTACATAAAAACATAAGTCTTTTCAAATTATAAAACTAGATTTATGAACATGTTCAAGGTTTTCCAGGACTTATACATTTCCGCTGCTTTTCAGTCTTTATTTATGTTTCAGCCATTCATACTATGTCGTATATCCGTTCACTGAGTGTATTGCTCAGCCGTTAATTTCCTTTCCATGTCCCAAAACGGCAGGTACCCAAGGACATACTTGAGCATATGGAGGACGCGCATATGATGGAAGCTGCCTTAGACTTCTCCTCCTTTTCGTCTTCATATACTTATGCTTGTTTGGACACTTGTCTTGTCCTCCTTGTTCTTTTACTTTATTTAAGTTTTGGGCTTATGTTTGGGAACCGATGTTTGATTCTGGTTTTCCCTATGGTCATGTATGTTTTAGTACATATTACCTTGCATGCTTTGATGACACGCCATAAATACGCGTAACGGTCCACTTATCAAAGTGGCGTGTTACAGATTATTTAACCACGGCTTATTTATTTTACTTAATAATAATAAGGTTTAATTCACATGGGTACATTTAATTTTAATTCACGAATATTATTAATTAATAATCAAGGAATAAATCATGATATACATTTTAGTAAACCTTATTATATTAAAGTTAATTATTAAACATGACTTATTAATATGATAATTATATTATTAACCATGGTTTAATTAAATTAGTTGTGCTTTTAATTTAATTATACAATTACCAAGTTTATAGTAAAGTTTTATTAACCATGCTTTATTATTAATTAATAATTACTTTATTAAACCATGTTATATTATTAATTAATAATTAACTATAAGACTATGACATGTCATATTAGTTACTAAATAAACTTTACTATATTATCATTTAAATGAATCATGACTTATAAATATGTTCATTAAGCCTCAACTTATGTTACATGCTTATTTAACAAGCTTATTACTATTTATAGAAACTTTATATTTTTGAAAACTTACTATTTATGAAAACTTACCATTTTTGGAAACTTGCTATATATGAAAACCTGCTATTTTTAGAAAGTTCCTATAAATAGAAACCTGCTATTTTTAGAAAGTTACTCATTATGAAAACATCAAGTATAATAATACATGAAACATGAAATACATTAATCAAGAACACATGCAACTTACAATACTAAGAAATGCATGATAAAACATGAAACAGTAAAACAAGTCAAGGACAAGTAAAACAAGTCAAGAACAAGTAGAACCGATCAAAGACATGTAAATTAACTTAGAATCAGTAAGTTATACATGAACATACAAATCATACACGTCCTTTATTATGTATCACTCGTGAAGTCGGAGTAGTGCTATCCGACTTTCATCTTTCATCGTTACTGGACATAAGGTACGGATATCCCGTCCTTCAGTAAGGACATTATCTTTCTATGCATGATTAGGATTCCCCATTTGCTGCCATTTGTTTTCCCCAGTAGTTTACGTGTCATAAAACTTTTCAGTAGTTGCCATGCTATCATTTTAAATTGCCTGAGCTATATACATGCATGACCATGTTCACCTAGTTATGGAGGTACCATAACCATGACACTTGAGGCACCGGTGTTATGACTCTTCCGCGATGAGAGTGATTTCTCACAACGTCCCTTTCAGTTACTTGGCCATTATTATTATCATATGGGGCGTATGGGTGCATCCTAGTATATGTTTTGCAGGTTTACAAGATGATTGTCGTGTGTGCTCTACATCCGTCACATTATAGCTGATCCCTCCACCCAAACTTATATAATTAGAGGTCACCCCTCTATTTACATGACGATGTCACCCCTCTATGTATTCATGCACGTTGATACCTTTCATGACCTATATGAGCTCTTTGGCATTTAAATTATATTTTCATGTATAAACATATGACTTTTTAGATATAAACCAGTTTATAAAACATGTTCTATGTTTTCTAGGACTTACACATATTCCGCTGTATTTCTTATCATTTACTTATGTTTCAGTTATTCTTATCATGTCATTATATCCGTTCACTGAAAGTATTGCTCAGCCGTATTTTCTTCCATGTCCCAAAACGGCAGGTACCCAAGGACAGATTTGAGCATTTGAGAGCACGTGCATAGGATGGAAGCTACGTTACACTTATTATCCTTTTTGCATTACATATATTTATGCTTGCTTGGTCACTTGTTTAGTTTCCTACTTCATCTACTTTATGCATGTTTTGGGCTTATGTTTGGGAACCGATGTTTGATTCCGATTTTCCTTTTTGGTCATGTATGTTTTAGGACATGTTACATTGCATGCTTTGATGACACGTCTTAATTATCATCTAACGGTCTACTTATCAAAGTGAGGTGTTACAATTATGGTATCAGAGAGCCCAAGGTATTGACCTGTAGGCTCTAAAACTTGACCTGTGACTAGTGGGTAGTCACCAAGATCTTCCTAAACTGACGTTTGTTATCTTCTATGTATTAATATTTTCAGAATCTTGTTAGTTTTAAGCATGACGTTTTCTTCTGAAATTTTTTTGACTAGTATGGATTGAACCATAGTCGTCCACTCGTCCATACTTTGTCACATGTTGTCAGTCATTACTCATGATATTTTTCTCTTAAAATTTTGACTAGTATGAATTGAACCATAGTCGTTCATACATAGTTACATGTTTCTTTTGAGTCTTGACTAATATGAATTGAAACATAGTCGTTCATACTTAGTCGCATGTGTTCTTTCGAATTTAGACCGGTATGGGTTGAACCATAGTCGTCCATACTCAGTCACATGTCTTTCTTTTGGAATTTGTGGGCTGAACCATAGTCGTCCACACTGGTCAATGTTAAATCACGGTTGATCATGCTTTCATGTTCTTTATGTCAATTATGTTTTCATACTTTCATGTCGATAACGTTTTCATGTTGATTATGTTTTCATGCTCCCTTATTTTGATTATGTTTTCATGTTTCTTCATGTTGTTTATGCTTTCATGTTAGACTTTGATGGATTTCATTTAATCATGCTTTTATGATAGTAATGGTTGTATTTCATTAATCATGCTTTCATGCTGGCCATTATTCAATTCTGTTCAATCATGCTTTTGTGATTCTTATGCAACTGGAATTACGTCTACGCTGAGATAGCTAGGCTATCATGATGTTTCCTACAGTGTAGTCTTTTAACCATTTAATAAATTACATTCCTTTGATCACGTCAGATGGTTGACACCCGTACCGATCATCTCATTTGCAATCCTTGTGTACTCCATGTATTGTATTCCATGTGTGCTCCATGTACCGTATTCCATGTGTACTATATGTACCATATTCCATGTCTACTCCATGTACCATATCCCAGATGTATTCCATTCACCGTACTCCATGTGTATTGCTAATCGATTCTCAATCATCTCAGGTGTTTTTTTTCCACTTACCAATGTTGCTCAAGTGATGATGTTGATCGCAGTATGGAGAGGCTACAGAACGAGGACAAAGGCGATAGATCGGAACGACCATACAAGAAACATACTTCATCCACGAAACGTTACCATTTCATTCCATGTCTTTATCTTCTCAGTTATATGTCACGTTTCATTCAGTTGTCTCTTCAGGCATATGAGTTGGAACCTGCACCAGCCGGCCACTCAGCTGAATAATTACATGAATCGCAATAATAATGATGGCCGTCATGGAACTGATCGACAAGGAGGCAATGACAACTACCGTGACAACAAATACTCTGGAAATAATGACAGAAACTCTGGTAACGGACGTGAGCTGAAATACAAGGGTCAGCAGTCCAACCGACCCGCCAATTCTGGCATTAGAACCTAAAATTTTCAATTTTATTCGTTTCACATCTCAAGACTTATGTCAAGACATCAGTCAAGACATATGTCTCACGTATATTTTTTGAAGACACATGTCAAGGCATCATTCAAGACACATGTCTCAAGTATATTCTCTGTAGACACATGCCAAGACACCAGTCAAGACACATGTCTTACGTATATTTTCGCAAGACACGAGTAAAGACACACGACTCACATATATCTTCTAAACCAGACTCTAAGTAATTCAGAATACCCTCCAAAGTGGTATAACCGTTATGTTGTGCTACGTACGGATCAAACAAATAAAATTTCAGGTACCATCACTGGCGTATTACTCACGTTGGACACGCAGTGTTCATTCTGTGCGAAACGGGCGAAACACATTTAGTGAGATTTGCCACGTTAACTTCATGTAGTGACATGGCACCTTCATTTCTCGATCACATATTACATATATCCATGTCCATAAAAGACGTCGTTCATATCACCTATGTGTACAAAGGTTTTTCTTTGCAGTCTGATGACAAGATCCATTTCTGCTAACGCACTTTCCTCGGATAGTTGCGAGTTCGATATGATTCTGATCATGGACTGTTAGCAGCACACCGCGCTACGATTGATTGGCATTCATACCGGTTCATATTCGACGATATTCCAGCTCCTGAATACATTCATCATGGTTTTCTACCAGAGAAATATGTACAAAGTATTTCTGCTTTACAAGCACGTGCTTTGCTACTCTATAGTTGCGAAGATTTTCTAGCTACCATGTATGACGTGATTTTTGATGTTTCTAAAATCAATGATCAGCCGATTGTTTCTGAGTTTCCAAAATGTTTTCCCAGAAGAACTTCCGAGTATACTTCCTATTCGCAAGGTGGAGTTTAACATCGAGCATGTTTCAGGAACAGAACCAGTCTCCAAGGATTTTTTTCGCATAGCTTCCTTGAGCTAAAAGAGTTGAAGGATCAGCTGCAAGAATTGATGGAACAAGTTTTACTCGCCTAAGTGTATCACCATGGTGTGCACCGCTTCTGTTTGTCAAGAAGAAAGACAGTAACATAAGATTATGTACGACTACCGTAAATTAACAAGATCACCATTCGTCATCGTTATCCCCTTTCACGTCTTGATAACATGTTTAATCAACTACTGGGTGCTAAGAACTTTTCCAAGATCGTTTTACGATCAGAATAACAACTGTTGCGAGTGAAAGAGTAGGACATTTCCAAGACTGCTTTTCGCACACGGTATGGTCATTATGAATTCGTAGTTATGCCTTTTTGGTCTCACGAGTTCCCCAGCTGTAATTATGGACTTGATAAATCGAATTTTCATGAATTTTTGGACAAGTTCGTCATTATGTTCATTGGTGACATCCTGATCTTCTCCAAGTCTAGAGAAGAGCACGAAGATCATATTCGCACTATGTTACAAATCTTACAACATAAGAAATTGTACATTGATTTTTTTTTCCAAGTACGAATTTTGGTTGATTACAGTGACACTCTGAATCACATTGTTTCTCACGGTTACTTTTACCATGACTAAGCTTACGCGTAAAGGAGAGAATCCTACACTAAATTATGTGTTCTAGAGGATCCTATGCTAAGAGATGTCTAATTTACCGAGAATCATAGTTTTTACAATGTCTATACACCCAGGTTCTACAAGGATATATCATAATCTCAAGCCACATTTTGGTGGAGTGGTGAAACAAGATGCAGTTACGATCATATCTAAATGCCTGACATGCCAGCATGTTAAGATAGAACGCCAACATGCTAGTAGTTTATTTCAACCATTAGAAATTTCTGAATGGAAGTGGACAAGATCTCCATGGATATTATTACCATACTACCACAGAATCAGAGGAGGCATGATGCTATCGGAGTTGCTGCCGATCGTTGACAAGTCTGCACATTTCCTCCTTATCCGTAAGAATTATGCAGTTAACCTGTTGACAAAGATATTTTAACATGAGATCGTACGATTTCACGGTATTCCATCAACAATCATATCATATAGAAATTTACGTTCACGTTTACGTTTATGTTCACATTCACGTTTACGTTAACGCTCACAATTACATCTCACGTTCGCGATCACGACCTTGTACGCGTTCACGTCCTTGCTCCATTAACGATTTTCTTTTCGCATTCACGTTCATGACATTGTTCACGTTCATGATCGTATTCTATCTCACGATGTACGTTTCATATTTCGTTCTGGAAAGGGATGCAGAAAGCTTGGGAGACCAGACCCAAGTTTATCACATCGTTCCATCCTCAGACAGACGCTTCACGTCAAATTTCACGTCTCGTCTCGTATCGTTTGGCGTTACCTCCTCAGTTGTCACACGTTCACGATATGTTTCACGTATCACGTTAACCACATGTTTCATGTATCACATTCACAATTGTTCACGTATCACGTTCACAATTGTTCACGTACTACTTACAGAATATGTCTCTCGTATCATTGCTCAGAGATTACTAATATCATTCTTTTCATGTTAATTTGTATCGTATCATTTCATGTATCTTCTTCACGTTATTTCTTATCTACAAGATCAGATTCGTGAGGATCTATCTTACGTTGAGGAACCAGAAACTTTTCCGTGTCGTCAAGACAGGGTCATGAAGACCAAGATAATTCTTTTCGTCAAGATCCTTTGGAGGACCCAGCCTAAGCAGGAAGCCACTTAGGGAGCGGAAGAGTCCATCTGGATTCTTATCCTTATTCCCTTCCTTAATCCGAGTATGTCCTTTTCAGCCACGTCACGTTCCATGTTCTCTTCAGCCACATCACGTCCATGTTCTTTTCAGCCATATCATGTTTATAATTCGAGGACGAATTATTCTTTTAGAGGGGAAGAGTTGTAAAACCCACATAAAATACACGAATATATTAAATACACGAAAAACACAGATTAATTAAAACCTTATAATTAATTAATACACGACACGTATCATGAATATTTAATGTATCAAGACAAGTATTACGTATGTTATTTATTTAATTATAAGTGTTTACATATAATAAATAATGCACGACAAGACTTAACATGAATTTAAAACACGAACTTACATCACGAATATTAATACACGAGAATTCACAAAACACGAAATCGAAATATATACTATTAAGGGGTGTTTGGTCGGCCTAATAAGAATAGAAACAAGAACAAGGGCCCAAGGCACGGCCCATGGTCAAAATCACGAACACAGGAAAACAAGTCTTTCATTCCATTAATCAAGTTTTACAAAAAATACAAGGAACCCCGACTCCTTATTGTAGCCACCGGTTTGCAAAAGAAAAGGGAGGAGAAAAACAACTTTGGATCTTCAATTAATTACAAGTGTGTGTTCGGATCATTTATCTCTAAATCATATCACTTTTGGTATCATCATTTTTACTTGATCTTTCTTTATTATTAATCTTAAGCCATGGGTTTTATTATTAATATTATGAACATGTGTGAATAATAAAACATGAAATAAAACATGTAATGAATCGGGTTTGGTTTGGTTGTCATGGAAACCGAGAGCTAAATCTCTCGGTGGGATTATTGTACCCACAGCCACCGACCTATGTGGCTCGGTGGCTGGGTTTCTATGGTCAGCCGCAACACCAGGGACCCCAGCGGGGGGTATTGGTTTCAGGCAGTGGCAAACCGAGAGCCCCAGGCTCTCGGTGAGTACTGTGGTCAACCGATGAGGAACCCGACACGACAGTGGGTATACCAAAAAGCCAGTGGCTGTTTCGGCTGGCCAGTGGCTAAGCCACACCGCGACTAAGGGGGTGTTTGTTTGGCGTAATAGCCGAGACATTTTGGTCTCGGTTGACATTGGAGTTTGCCTCGGTTAAACCGAGAGGCCACGGGATGTTTGGGATATTTATTACTTTATTTGGTTAATTATTTTTCGGATTTATTAAATAAACATGTAAATTAATTTGAACACGAACATCAATAACTCACGGCTTATTTATTTTACTCAATAATTATAAGGTTTAATTCACATGGGTATATTTAATTTTAATTCACGAATATTATTAATTAATAATCAAGGAATAAATCATGATATACATTATTAATTAATAATTGTTAGTAAACCTTATTATATTAAAGTTAATTATTAAACATGATTTATTAACATGATAATTATATTATTAACAATGGTCTAATTAAATTAGTTGTGCTTTTAATTTAATTATACAATTACCAAGTTTATAGTAAAGTTTTATTAAGATATAAACCATGCTTTATTATTAATTAATAATTACTTTATTAAACCATGTTATATTATTAATTAATAATTACCTATAAGTTTATGACATGCCATATTAGTTACTAAATAAACTTTACTATATTATCATTTAAATGAATCATGACTTATAAATATGTTCATTAAGCCTCAGCTTATATTACATACTTATTTAACAAGCTTATTACTATTTATGAAAACTTACTATTTATGGAAAATTTCTATTTTTAGAAACTTACTATTTATGGAAACTTACTATTTTTGGAAACTTGCTATTTTTGAAAACTTGCTATATATGGAAACCTGCTTATTTTGGAAAGTTACTATATATAGAAACCTACTATTTTAGAAAGTTACTCATTATGGAAACATCAAGTATAATAATACATGAAACATGAAATACATTAATTAAGATCACATGCAACTTACAATACTAAGAAATACGAGATAAAATATGAAACAGTAAAACAAGTCAAGGACAAGTAAAACAAGTCAAGAACAAGTAGAACCAATCAAAGACAAGTAAATTAAACTCAGAATCAGTAAGTTATACATGAACATATAACTCATACACGTCTTTTATTATGTAGCACTCGTGAAGTCGGAGTAGTACTATCCGCCTTTCATCTTTCATCGTTACTGGACATAAGGTACGGATATTTCGTCCTTTAGTAAGGACATTCTCTTTCTATACATGATTAGGATTCCCCGTTTGCTGCCATTTGTTTTCCTCAGCAGTTTACCATAAAACTTTTCAGTAGTTGCCATGCTATCATTTTAAATTGCCTGAGCTATATATACATGCATGACCATGTTCACCTAATTATGGAGGTACCATAACCATGACACTTGAGGCATCGGTGTTATGACTCTTCCGCGACGAGAGTGATTTCTCGCGGTGTCCCTTTTAGTTACTTGGCCATTATTATTATCACGTGGGAAGTATGGGTGCATCCTAGTACATGTTTTGTAGGTTTACAAGTTGACTGTGGTGTGTGCTCTACATCCGTCACATTGGAGCTAATCCCTCCACCCAGACTTATATAATTAGAGGTCACCCCTTTAATTGCATGATGAGGTTACCCCTCTATGTATTCATGCACGTTGATACCTTTCATGACCTATATGAGCTCTTTGGCATTTAAATTACATTTTCATGTATAAACATAAGAATTTTCAGATATAAACCAGTTTATAAAACATGTTCTAGGTTTTCTAGGACTTACACATATTCCACTATATTTCGTATCATTTACTTATGTTTCAGTTATTCTTATCATGTCATTATATCCGTTCACTGAGCGTATTGCTCAGCCGTATTTTCTTCCATGTCCCAAAAAGGCAGGTGCCAATGGCAAACTTAAGCATTGCAAAATGAAGTCCAGCTCAGTTGGATGGATGCATTTGGTTATAGTCTCTATGAGTGTGGGGGGTCAGAGGTTCAACTCCTGTCATTCCCCATGTGGGGGATTTTCCCAGAATTGGCAGCCGGGTTCGAATCCCATTGCAATGCCTTAAAGCCCCTTAATGGGAAACTGGATGGCTAGCATAGGGGTTGATATTCTCTTCGTGTGATGATTCGAACTTGGGTCGAGAGACTTGGTGCCTCGGTGGCACGCAAGATACTCCGCTGCACCAAACTGCCGTCCAAAAAAAGGACAGACTTAACCATTTGAGAGCACGTGCATAGGATGGAAGATACCTTAGACTTCTTTTCCTTTTTGTATTTCATATATTTATGCTTGCTTGGTCACTTGTTTAGTTTCCTACTTCATCTACTTTATGCATGTTTTGGGCTTATCTTTGGGAACCGATGTTTGATTCCGGTTTTCCTTTTTGGTCATGTATGTTTTAGGACATATTATTTTGTATGCTTTGATGACACATCATAATTATCATGTAACGTTCTACTTATCAAAATGGGGTGTTACATAAAATGTGTTTGACATCATGGAGTAGTCTAGTTATGCTATAGCGATGATTGAGCTATGTGCTTATCCAGAGTTGAAATATATTATCAGGATGGCTATCCTTAAACTCAAAACGAGGGTTTATATTTAAACAATATTTGTAAACCCTGAATGCCGAAATTTTCCATTTCATTTCATAATTTGAAGTATAGTTTTAAATTATAAAGAAATTGAACAATTAAACTCTATGTTAGAATTATTTGATAACTTTGAAAACATAACCATAAGATAATATTTAAAAAAGATTAATTTTTTTCTTTATATAAAAGACAAAAATTTGGTTTAACAAACACAAAATCTTTTATTTTTGTGTCAACCATTTAAATAATAAGGGTGTAAACTCTTAAGACATCTTTTTTCTTATTTAGAATGAAATATATTTGAGCATATCCCTTCTAGAAAGCTTATACAAACCGTCCTATTCTCTCCCTCATTCCACCATTGTTGAAAAAAATCTCTCTTTCATTTTTGTGTAATCCTCTATTAGAGGTCCTAGCAAGAAAGAAGCTTAGGTGATTTTTGGGTGTTCTTCCATTGTTGGTGATTTCTTTTGGATGTTCTTGGTGATTTCTTATGGTGTTCTTGTCACTATCTTCTTTTCATCTCTATATGTAATCATCTATATCCTTGTGTTTTTCCTTGTTGTCAGTATGCTCTTGTATTAAATCAACATAACGATTAAATGAACATGTGTATTAATTTATATAATAACTAGGGTTTGATCTAATTAAATTAATGAGTAATGTGTTTTTGAACTTTAGTAGTCATTAATGAAGTTATTAATATATGTACTAAAAAAAATTAGAAGACTTAGGTTGTAATGATGTGTAAATTATGGTTTTTAAGACTTTAGGACTGTCCAAATCATGGGTCACCTTAAAACGTGTATAACTTGGCCATAATAGTAGGTTTTTAAGTAACTCTTGATCCTAAAACCGATTACTTTGAGTCTAGTTTTTGGAACATGTATTTTTTTAATTTTTAGAGGCATGGAACTATTATTTTTTTATTTTTATAAGTTAAAGTGTCGAAAGTCGATTTTCAGTCTATAGTATTCAACTGTCTTGTTTGATTTTTCTTTAAAAATATATAAGGAGTTATTTAGTGAATTTTGAATATGTTATTTTTCATATGTTTAGACATGTCCATACTTTTTTCGTGATATTTGGGGATGTCTAAGTAGGATAACTGGTTTAAAACTTTTTGTAGGTTCTACCCGATTCGATTTGGGTAAAACTCAAATACACAGACCCGTGTAGGGACGTTTGTGATTTTTTTTATAAGAATGATGGGTTTTTTGGTTCGTCATCTAACTATAGTAACTTACCTTAAATAAGAAGTAAAATCATAAATATAAAGCACCTTAGTGAGGTAGCATCACCTATCTATTTATGGTAACTTGAGTAGTAAGTGGCATATAATCATGGTTTTGTAGATCCGGTAACGCGTGATTGAGTCTCCTTCGTTTGTGTTCGTGTTCTTGTATCGCATTCGTAAGGTACACATATTCTTTCCTTTTAGTAAGGACATTCCTTTTTTTACTTTCGTTACAAGTAATTGATCCCATGACTTTCATTTGATGATCCCTTTTGATATGATTCTGAATTAATATGTTTCGTTATGCATTTTGTTTTGTTATGACTCCATTTGATATTTGTTGGTTCACTACATGACCTATTTGTAATTTGTTGTTTTTCTATTTCTTTGCCCGAGCTATTTGTATCTAGTCATGGAGGTACCATGACCATGTCACCGATGCATAGGTGGCATGGCACTATCTATGACGATGTGATCAGTCCATGACGTTCCCTTTTATTTGCACATTTGATTATGATATGTGTGTGTACACTAGTCATCGAGCTAATGTACATATATGACTTTGTTTCGTAGGGGCGTATTATGCATCTAGGTACTTCATTTTGTTTTGTTTTGGTGTTTGGTGAGCTTGTGCAATACACCCCATATCACATTAGGTACATCAAGAGTAGTTACCTATGTACATTTGGAAAAATCATGTGACTGCATGTGATATATTTGTTAGGGCTATTCATGTATCATGTTTAGCTATTTTGTGGGTTCGTGTGCATTCATTTGAGATCCTTATACTTATTTTTACTTCATGCATACTCTTTATCATATGTTCTGAAGATTTTAGTGATCCGTTTAGATACTCCTTGTTTCATTTATGTTTCTATCTGTTCACTGAGCGTCAGCTCAACCGGATTTTCTTTTCCTATGGCAAATATTAAGCGGGAAGTTGGAAAATGAGATAGTGTAGTTAGAGCTTACCCTTAGAGTCAATCTTTTGGGTGTGAATAAAGTTTTGAAGACGTTTTATATTTCTCCAATTACATTTTGGACCCTCATGTTTGGGATTTTTACTCTTTTGGAGAGTACTTTGTTGGGTTTTATATTTTAATAATATGATTTCCGCTTGCACTTTTAATATATGTGTTTTTGATCCCTATAATGTGATACTTATCTTTTTGTCAGAGCGGGTGTTACACTATTCGTGTAGAATATGAGTAGAAACCTCCTAGATGCTCGAGGTGTAAGATTTTTTGTCGTGCACATGAAGATTATCCTAAGGTTACGGGATCAACTAGGGCAAAAAATGTGAACAAGCTTAATCAAGTACTTACGAGTGTATCGGTTGGTTCTAAAGTAAACTTTGAACTGGTTACTCAGGAATATCGAATGGTAGGCAAGAAGAATACTAGTTCAAGTGCTAGGAAAAGAAAGTTGTTGTGTGATGTAGTATAGAGATTAGTCCATGTAAAGAGGTTGGTAACTCAAATTCTTTTGATACATTTAATTTTGTTAAAAATGATGACGATTTAGGTACGAATGGTAGGACTTCTAATTCAGTTGGTTGGATGATTTTTATGGTGGGTTTATGTTTGAGGATGGTACTCCTCATCAGCAAGTTAGCAATACCCCGATTATTGAAAAATTGAGAAGATTGAAAAAAAGATTATCTGCGGACAATTTACTTTTGTGCATGATAAAGGGAATCCGGTTCTTAGGAAAAAAATGTGATATTTCAGGTGAGTTTAATAAAGAGGATATAGTTGAACATGCAATTTGTCAGTGCTAAAACGCTTGATATGAGATATGAGACAAATAGTTTGTGAAAAAAATAGAAAGATTTTTACAAGAATGTTGATGATGATTATGATCCATATGATAATGATATGTATGATAATAAAGATATTCTGCGCAATATTTCGTTTATTGTTGATAGTTTTAAAATCAGATGCCATGAACACATGAAATAGTCTTTATTATGTTTATGTGACTTTTATAGTTGTTTTATATGTTTCTTTTTACTATATAATGTATAATGTGCGAAGATATAACATTCATTGTATTTAAATGTTTTTTAAACCATACCTTAAAATATTAAGGATAGCTATAACTATTTTTATGTTAAAGTTAGTTACATGTGATTTCTGCTACAGTTACGCGCTTTAACAAATGTTATTAGTTCCGCCAAGAGCATCATTTCAGCTGAAAGACGTCGTAAAGATGGTACTCACGTTGTATGTTCAAACTTTGATGTTCTATTCTTCTTCAACTTTATTAAAAGAAACGTTCATTTTTAATATACGTTCTTTCATCATTAAATTATTAAAAAGGTACTAACTCGTATTTGTTCAAAGACAAAAACTCTCAAAATGTGTTTTGGATGAAGCTTTTTATCCTTTTTGACAAGTGTCCTCAAATGATGATTAAAGAAAAAGCATGTAGGTGTCGTTGGATATATTAAATGATATTCAAAAACATTTATATTTTAATTTCTTTTAGATATTATATTTGGTATAATCAACGGAAGAATGAAATTTAATTTTTTTTAATTGTCAAAATGAAAAATATTAGAATTACTTAAAAAAGTGAGTAATTTTAATTACTTGAAAATTATTTTTTCTAAACGTTTTCTAATCGTTTTTATTCGGGTTTTTATATTTATATAGAAAATTATAAAATATAGAAAAGTTATATAAAGATTATTTTTTAAGTTTTTACTCTTTTAAATAGCAAAAATAAAATTTATATAAGATATATAATTTTTTTTATGAAACTTATATAAAATGTGAAAAATTCAATTTTTACTCATTTAAGTAAAAAAATTTAAAAAAAAATAAAAAAATTATTCGGTTTTTAGTCATATAAACAAGAAAAATAAAATTTACATAAAAAACTTATAAAATTATATAAATTTTTATAAAATTTATAATTCTTTTATAAAATATATATAAATTGTTTATAAAATTTATATAAATTTATAGAAATTTTTTATAAAATTTATTTAATTTTTTTGATCAAATTTATTGAAATTTTATAAAATTTATATAAAAAATTTATCTAAATTTTTATAAAAACTCATATAAATTTTTATAAAATTTATTGAATGTTTTTAATAAATTTATATAAACTGTTTATAAAATTTATATAAAACTTTTATAAAATTTATTGAAACTTTTTATAAAAAATATATATAGTTTTTATAAAAATTCTATAAAAAATGAAAACTCGATTTTTGTTCTTTTAAATAGATTTTTATATAAAAAATATTTATTCGTTAATTGATTCAATCTAAAATCAAAAATATAAAATATTATGAATTTTTGCCAATAAAAAAACGTACGCATTTTAAATTTTGAAACTTTTTATTTTTAAAAATTCTAATAAAATTTAGAATTCCAGAATTTTAAAATTTTAAATCAATCGGCAACGTTAGTTTCTAAAGTCTAATTATAAATATCCAATTATTTATCCTACATTTTATAGTGAATGTTACAGCTTGTTAGAAAACATAAAAAATACAACTTTCTTTTCAACCTTATTAGATTAAGGATCTAATAAATGAATTATTTTACGTTTTAGTTTTTTACTATATATCAAAAGATCAATCTTAATCTTTCATTTATTTTTAATTTAATAGTGAAAACCTAAGACTTAAAAAAATACGAAAAGATCAATTTACCAAACTATTCAGAAGTTGTAAAAATGGATGAATTAAAATTATAAATATAACGAAATACTGATTTATCACTAGTGATATTACAGATATAGGAGCAATGAAATCAAACTAGTGATAAATAGTGATATTCATTACTTTATCTTTAGTGAATATTTAATTGCTTTTATCACTAGTGAAATCTTATCAGTAATACATATTTTTGTCATATTTACAACTTTTATTCTTTCGTTGTTTTTCTTACTATTATTACTAGCGATAACCATTTTTTGTCATATTTACAACTTTAATCTCTCAGTCGTTTTTTTACAGTTTTAAAATATTTTAACAAAAATGATTATTGCACGTGTTTTTAATCTTAGCTAATGAACGGATAAAATTATTATCTTGATATGTAATGAAAAACAAAAATACAAAATTTTTTTTATCTACAAATTACTATGTAAAACAACAGCTAAAAAAACGGAATATTTCACCCAATTCAATGTGCGTAATGTGATTTAAATCTCGTAGATTAGTCGGGTAAAAACCATAAAAAAAAAAGAAAAACCTAATTTTACCAAGGGTGTGTTTGTTGAAATGTGCAATAGCAGTGAGCAGTAGTTGTGAGCAGAAGCAGCGAGCAGTACTTGTCATAACTCACAGCTTATTTGTTCACCGTTCCATAAATGAATCATTGAGAAACTAGCATTCTTAAAAAATGGCACTGCTCACCGTTTTTTACCAAACGACTAAAAAATCATAACGCTCATTTTATTAAACAAGTATTAACAATTAGAATGTTTTTTCTATTACTCCCAAGAAAATTTCACCACTACTCTTTATCAACCACAGCCCAAACATAACATGCAAAAAACAATCTGAACAACACAACATATAAAATGTATCTAAACACGTCATAGATCACTAACAATGTCAAAATGATTTACTTGTTATAATCAAATTCAAGGTCAACCAACATCTACAATTAATAATTTCAACAGAAAAATAAACGACTTAAATTATAAGCTGGTTGCAGTCACATGGTTTCTGCTCTAGCTACGTTCTTTAGTCATCACATTAATTTCCCATTTGTTACATCCTTCAAGCTCAAAGTAGTTTTAAGGTTGAGAATCACGTTGTATACTCCACTTTTTATGTTCTAATCAGTGAAGCCTTCACTCTATCATTTAATTATATAATAATTGTATTCATTCATGAATATAAAATAGAAAAAGGCAGTATTTGTTTAAAGAGAAAAGTTAAAAAAGAGTATATACATTCCAAACAGCACAATGTTAGTTGTTGCTGCTAAACAATGACACGTAAGGTTTACTATACGGTGACTTTCTCCGCCTTCAATCAATGATATCATACTCCAACAAAGCGACATAAATAATTTATTGCTAGCAGCTGTTCTTTTTCAACTTTATTATGTCAAGGATAAATGAATGCTACCTCATTCTTTTACGGCCCGTCGTCAATGGACTAGTAGAAAAGTTCATTTTATTCTTCTTCATATCTTACCATATGATTCACCGTTAAGTAAGTTATTGAAAACTAAAACTCTATCCTATTCTTTTAGAGCAGAGCAGTATATAAAGCATGGGTTATAGATATCGTAAAGCATGGCGTAAAAGTATTACCGAACCTCACATCTTAGTAGCCATAACAAAGTTTTAGCGTTTTTTAAAACGTAGCTTAAGAGAACAAAAACTCTAAAAATACTTTTAATTTTTAATTTTATGTATTATATCATATTATATACATATTAAATTTATGAAAAATGTAGGCGTTGAATTAAAAAATGCGGAGCACTTTCCGCACCTTATGTTTCAACGTGTATTTTCACGAATCATCTCACGTCATGTCTAAAATTGACGTTTTATTTCTTTCGCGTCTCTTTTGAACACTGATATAAAGAGTCATTTTATCAAAAAGTTTATATATTTGAGTCGAAATATAAGCCAACATCAAATAAACGCATAAGCTTAAATATAAGATTTGGAGCCAGTTAGTTAGTAGAAGTTGTTTTGAAGTTTTTTTTTGGAAACTTTTAGTTTTTTTTTCAGAAAATAATATTTTTAAAAATAAATAACTATGTTATGTTTGGATACATCAATTTTAAGCTTTTATTAACAACTATTTTCCAAATGGAAAATAGATTTACAAAGTTTTTTAAATTGTTTATAACAGTTAAAATATAAATTATCGATATATAATCCAACCAGATTATATTCTATTAAAATATAAATATTTTTTAATTACTTTACATCTTAATGTTAAAACAAATAATTAAATTATCAAACATTTTTATTAAAAAAAATACATTTTATAACTCATATATTAACAGCTATTCAATTTATAACTAAATTTATAGTTTTATACTCCTAGCTGTCGGCATATATCATTCCTGGGTATATATAAAACTCAATAAACAATAAATGACACCACTACCATAATTATCAGTCACCCCAACATAATAATTTAAAAATGAAAGAAAGAAAGAAAGAAAGAATATATATATAATAATAATGGTGTACCATGACAAGCAGATGTGACCCCATGTGAACATCTCTCCCCCTCTTCTCTTCTATTCTATTGCCTTTCCTCTCAACTCTCTCAAAGTACTCAACTCATTGACCTCTTTCTTTCCTCTCATTTACTTCACCACCGTAGCACCACCATCATCATGTACCTTCACCGCCACCTTAATGGTGGTGTGTCATTTACTCTAATTTTATTCATCTTTTTCTCCTTTTCTGCTCCTTTTGTTCTTGCCTCTACACAATCTTTGTCGGTGAGTTTTTTTTAAAAAATAAAAATAAAACAAGTGTTGGATTTGGTGATGTTAATGTGTTTACGTTTTTAGTTTTCTGTTTTTTTAATGTTGTTATAAATGATTTATTATATTCCCTTTTACAGCCTTTCATTCTGTTTTTGTGTTTTTTTTAATTATTTACACTTTTTGTTTTATTTGCTGAAATGTTTTAGATTGTGTCAAATAATATGATTTTAATATCTATGGTTATTTGTAGTATGTTTAATTGATGTTTTAAGGTGTAATGCAAGTCAAACTATGTTCAAATGTGTGTGTTATGATTATATGGAAATAATAGCAGATAAAATATTGGTTTAGATGTTTTAACAAGCAAACTAATTATAGCATATTTAGTTATTGCCAAATTGATTAATTTCCATAATGCCAAACACCCCTTGTAGACCACCATTAGAAGGTTTAGTTTTTTAACAGATTGTTAAAATGATAATTTTCAGGATATAAATAATGCTTCAAAGCTTCGGCACTCGCGTTTATTCAAGAGCGCGTTACAGCACCGAGCAGTGAGTTCAATTTGATTGATAAAATTTACCTTATTTTCTAATACGTAGTAATTGTTGCTTACTCATTGTCTTTTGCTTTCATTGTTTAGTCAAATGAACAATTATCTGATCTATGGACGCCTTTGTCCAACCAAGGATGGAAACCATATGTCGCGCCCGCCTCCTCCTTTTGTAAGTGATTCAGTTTCGGTTTAGTCTTGTTTGATTTGTGCAATCAAATTTTCTAATGGATTGGTTTATAATATGAAGCATCATTGCCGGAGTCTTCGGGATACATCCAGGTGTTCCTTGATGGAGGATTGAATCAGCAAAGAATGGGGGTATGTTTTTCACATCTTTAAAGAATAGGTGCATAACAATTATAGGTAGCCAAATTCTAGGGGACAGAGAGGGGATTAACTAGTCAAAATGGGTAAATCTTATAGCACGGGTCAAAACGGTTCACATGATCTGCCAACACTTTTTCATGCCTTATTTTTATTTATTTCAAGCAGCGGTAGCCAACTTCTAGGGGACAGAGAGGGGATTAAGTAGTAAAAATGGGTTATCTTATAGCACGGGTCAAAACGATTCACTTGATCTGCCAACACTTTTTCATGGCTTATTTTTATTTATTTCAAGCAGCTGAATACGCTTGGTATGACTTTCGACCGGTGTACCATTTGGCCCGTATT
This sequence comes from Glebionis coronaria, assembly GCA_025667525.1. NCBI lineage: Eukaryota > Viridiplantae > Streptophyta > Magnoliopsida > Asterales > Asteraceae > Glebionis > Glebionis coronaria. The sequence continues at coordinate 357,626,340 of CM046880.1, forward strand.
CTTGACAACTGGTTATTTTAAATTTTTTTCATCCGATACAGATAAAATATTACCCGAATCAACCCGTTTTTTGAGTACTTCTAGCCACTGAAAGTTGTATCATATGACTTGGCTTCTAAGATTTCGTGAGGGACCCCACGCATACCTGAATTCATAGTATAGACATACATGGAACTTTTACGTGAATATTTTCACGAAAAAACTAAAGGTGCAGTTTTCATGACACATCAATAGCATGTGTCTCATACTCGTGCTTTATGCCCCTTTTTACTTATTTTTGATATTTTGTGTTAGATCTGTGATGCAGTAGCTATTGCTAAGATCCTCAATGCAACACTCATGATACCGTATCTTGAAGTGAATCCTGTATGGCAAGACACAAGGTCAGTAAACCATATCTGTCCTGCTGTCCACATTTCCATATATTTACTTCTTTGTTCTGATTGGAAATTAATAATTGGTGTTTTGTGCTTCTGCAGCTCCTTCACGGATATTTTTGACGTAGATCATTTTATGAATATATTGAAGGACGATATATCAATAATTAGGGAGTTACCTGATGAATATGCATGGAGTACACGGGAATATTATGCTTCCGCTATTAGATCTACCCGAGTGAAAAATGCACCTCTTCATGCTTCTGCAAGTTGGTATCTCGAAAACGTCGCTCCTGTTCTAGAGAGGTTGGTACATGGCGATAACAGTTCTGAAAATTTTAAGTATCAGGATTTTGAGAATCACTGTCCACTGCACAATGTTTAAACATCTGAATTGTGCTTTTCAGCTACGGGATTGCTGCGATTTCACCATTTTCCCACAGACTAGCCTTTGACAACATGCCGATTGAGATCCAACGCTTACGTTGCAAAGTCAACTTTGAAGCATTGGTTTTTGTTCCTCATGTTAGAAGTCTGGGTGAAGCACTCGTTAGTCGTCTCCGGTACCCAATTGTCGAAAGCATCGATGCAGTTGGGACCAAGTACCTTCGACAAGTTATTGACACTAAAGACGGCCATGGAGCGGGCAAGTTTGTTTCCCTACACCTCCGGTTTGACAAGGTACATATATAATCATAGTCTCATAATGTTTCACTTGTTGATAGAAGACATGTTGGAAGTAAAAGGAACCTACCTTAAGGGCAGATAGTATGAGTACATAATCGAATACTCCATCGGTAACAAAATTATTATCCACTTGTGATTTTGATATATCCCAAGATTATTGTCCACTTCCAAAAAAGAATAGTTTTGGTTAGTTGAGTTCTCATACTCTCCCTAGTTAATACTCTGTATCTGATCTTCAAAGGGTAAAATAGTCATTCTGGTAAATAAAAATTGTACTGTAGTAATTACTTTCTTAAATTTTGGTGTTGTCTAATGAACAATTATTTTTGGAGGCAGTAACTAGCGTTAACTTGTTACCTCATTCTGGTAATTAAAATCTGTAATAGTTACATAGGCCCTTAAACGTTGAGAGATATTGACTAAAAGTAGCATCCTTTACATGCAATTTGGTGATTTGCCCTTTGATATACATTCATCCTATGATTTTGGTTATTTATGATTTAACTTTTTAGGATATGGCTGCACATTCAGCTTGTGATTTTGGTGGAGGAAAAGCCGAGAAAGTGGCTCTGGCTAAATATCGGCAAGCGATTTGGCAAGGTAGAGTCATGAACTCACGGTTCACAGACGAAGAGTTGAGGAACCAGGGACGTTGCCCAATGACACCTGAAGAAATTGGATTATTGTTAGTCGCTTTGGGTTTTGACAACACTACTCGTTTGTATCTTGCTTCACATAAGGTTTGTATTTTGTATAATCTATTTTGATTGCTCTTGATGGGTATGTTAGACATCTGACTTGTACATATGCAAACAGGTGTACGGTGGAGAAGCTAGGATCGCAGCCTTACGGAAACTGTTTCCATATATGGAAGACAAAAAGAGCCTCGCTTCCTCTGAAGAAAGGGCACACATAAAAGGAAAAGCTTCTTTGTCGGCTGCAGTTGATTATTATGTTAGCATGCATAGTGACATCTTCATTTCTGCTTCCCCTGGAAATATGCACAATGCAATGGTAAGCATCTTTGGCGTTCTTATTTGCATCCTGAAACATATTATCTGATTACATAAAAGTTACTTGCAGCTGCAACAAAACTTATTATTAATGGATACGATAATTTTACGTATTATCCTATCTGTTAACCAAATTTGAGAGATTTTAACTAAAATTTCCAAAAATGTCTCTTTTACATAAATGTCATTTTCGATCATTATGTATCAGTCAATTCCGTAAACAATCTGAGTATGTCAAGCACTCAAACATCTGACTCTAAAAGTACAACTTAAAGCAATAGAATTACATTCAAACACTAATATTTATCACTAAATTTTACAGTTGGGACATAGAACATACCTCAACATGAAGACAATAAGACCAAACATGGCTTTGTTGGGTCAAATATTCATGAACAAGAGCATGACGTGGTCAGATTTCCAAGACGCAGTCGCTGAAGGTCAACGGAACAGGTTAGGGGAAATCAAGGAACGGAAACCAAAGCAGTCGATATATACCTATCCGGTTCCAGATTGCGTGTGTCAACAACGATAAGGTAACAACTAACACGTTGTTGAATTTGTGTAGTTTTGCTTCCCACACATATTGGTTGTGGGGCGTCATTACTTGAAATAAGGGCGTGTCATGGGTAGAGTTTTGGTTATACTGTATTTTTCCCACATCGGTTTTGTGTCAATAGGGAGTTAGTGGGTTATTGTAGCTGTATGTGTTACGGGAACATCGATACGTAAGGTATAGTGTAAAATACACATTGTTGAGATTTTATGCTCATGCTATGTATGTATAATATTTAGTTCTATACTGTAATTTATGCCAAAGAATTTTTTTTGCTCATGGTATGTGTATAACAACAATTTATTTGATTTTGTGATGTCCCAAGTGTTGGAATTTGGAAGTTAATGCATGTCGTAAACTAAAAACAAGATAATTAATGAAATCTTTTTATTTCAAACGAATATAAAAAACAATTCTTTCAACAATCATTGATTTTAACGAATACCGATTATTTGAGTGATTTTTAGCAAAACCGTTAAAAATAGAATTTTTTGTCTCTTTCAATTGTTTATCTCAAGACCTTCTACAACTCTTAAGTAAAGAAGGGAAATCAACAACGACCCTAAAACACACATAGGTTGGATTTTAGCTAAAAAACGAAGTATAATAAAACGCGGAAAGTACATAAAATTGCAAATAACTCTTAAAATACACTATTTCGGGCCTTGAAAGTTTTGTAACTCAATTACGTTTTTCTCGTTTATGTTTATGCTTTCGATTCACCTGGTCTCACAGGCTTGAAAAGGACTCTTGTAGCCTAGGCTACGCCATTTTGAAGAAAACCTTTTTTTCACACGATCTTGAGCTTCTAAAAACAACTATGCTCGTTCTTTATTCACCTGGTCTCGGGCTTGAAAAAGGACTTTCGTAGCTCAGGTTACGCCATATTGAAAAAAGTTTTTTTTCCGCGATCTTGAGCTTCTAAAAACAACCAGGCTCGTTTTTTATACTTGGACCTCTATTAATATATCTCGATTCATATTTAGCACCTGAGAATAGAAGGTTTTTGATTTACTAATAAACCAAGAATGAGAAGTAACTTCCAAAACTTTAGTTAATTATATAAATTGTCCTTACAATTTACACGAAACTTCATCTTTCGTCTCAAAAGACAATATTGTTTGGATTATTTATCAAGAAAAATGATTCTTGTGCCTAATAATGATGTCTATTTATGTGCCTAATGATTTCATTGGTTGGTATGAATAAATGATCGGTGAAAATTTGGAGAGAGAAAATGTACAACACACATGTACAAGTGATTTATGAATTAGACATATATTTAAGCATGCTTTTAAGGTCTAATAGCATTACTCATATATCAATGTGGTTGTCCAAATTGAGTTGATCGGTCTTTGACCATCTGATCGTTTGTTTGTATTTTGTATCTTGAAGCACTCCCACGTGTGGGACACATGTGGAGCAATTTGGTTGATCCGTTCCAGTCAAATAACATATACAGTTTATTTGGTAGGACAAATTGAAATATTAAAAGAATGGAATGAACGACGTAATGAAATAAGTAGGGTAATGTAATGACCATTACAATTATTAATCATGTTTGGTTAGTATGATAAGATGTAATGGAATCATAATAAAAAGACTAAAATAACAATGAATGATAAGAAGTTTATTTAATATGGTTAATTAATGATGAAGTTTTATGTAATTTTGATTCCATTATAAGACGTAATGAAAAAGAAACCCAGGGGGACCCCTAATGAATGCTTTTGGTGTAATGAGTTATTACTTGTAATGAATCATTACATTATATCATGTAAACAAATAACATTTGTTCAATACATCGTAATTGTCTTTTCCATTCCTGCGTTGATTACGATATACCAAACGCAATGTCAAGACCAATTTTTGTAACCACATCGTATTCTTTCACGCCTTATTTTAACAAAACCTTGTCCTTTTCGAAGAAGAAAATATACCTTTTGATAACATATAGTACATACACGACCCATTGGACTCAATACACACAAGGGCTACGACCCAACTAAACATATGCCCACCATCGGTAGCAAACCATGATCGGATAAGCTCCCCAAAAGCAGAACACATACCATTACCGGATCAACTCCCCGAGAGCAGATCCGGAATCCCTTACTGGATTAGCTCCTTAAGAGCGAACTCGCAAGATTCGATTAGTAGATAAGGACGGAAGACATGTAATCGACAAAGACCCACTTGGAGCACTACCCAAAATACGTGGGAACCCTAGTATTTGGCTCGCTGATACAAGAGATTTTGCTAGGGTTCAATTAAGTTCTCGGTATCTTCTCGAATTGATCACGACTCAAAGCGGAATAGTTGTTCTTGGTTACTAAAAAGGGGGTTTATTTTCTATGCTACTAAAAAGGATTAAATGCGTAAAGTGATAAAAATTTAAACCAAAAATAGTTAATAAGATTAAGCTTGAATTAAAATTAAACAATTAAAACAGAAACAGTAAAATACCCCTTACTAGAAAAACACTGATTCGGAATACTCAAAATAAAACTGATCCGGAATAATTTTACTTCATTCGGAATATTACCTCACGCGAAATAAATAAATAAATACCCTTCATTCGGAATAAATGTTCATCCGGAATATTTGGAGAAAACCTTCATTCGGAATAATTGCACTCATTCGGAATAATTGATGAAAATTGCTTCGTTCGGAATAATTAGGCTGATCCGGAATATTGTGCTCACTTGGAATAATTTGCTCGTTCGGAATAGAATGCACTGACTCGGAATAATGAAAACCAAATCTTCGTTCGGAATAAAAAAAAACTGATTCGGAATATTTTTTAAAAACCTTGATTCGGAATATTTCTACTCATCCGGAATATTGATTATTTCGGATGAACAAACTGATTCGGAATAACTTGAAAGAAACCTTCATTCGGAATAACTTGCACTGATTCGGAATATTTAAATCAACAACTTCATTCGGAATGTTTTCAACTCACACCTTCATCCGGAATAAATTGTTTATTCGGAATCTGGTAAACAACACAATAGCAAAGAACAGGGAGATAACAAAAGAACGAATTTAACCAAAATTCACCAAGTTTTTAACCAAAACTTAAACAAACTAACCACAAATCGTCTACTAATCATAAACATCAAATCCAATCAACAAAAACATAAAACCCACTTACTTTTGAAGATCAAACTCAACCAAAAAAACTTTAAAACTTTAAATCAACAAGAGAAAGATGAACAAGATGAAATGAAAGATTATATTGAAAGATTAATGTTAAACAATCAAAAGGAAAGATTAAAACTTACAAGATTTGTGAAATCAAAGATGAAAAATCACCAACACCTTAATGGTGTTGGTTACCCTACGAAACAAGAAAAGAAAAAACTGGAAAAATGAAAAACTAAAAACTAGTCTAATGTGTGGGAAGGGATCTTCTATTTATAGGAGATGTGGCTGGTTGGTGAGTGGGCTTTCTTCCTTTCTTTTTGTCTTCTCGTCTTTTCAGTAAAGTTGACGTTTTCGATTCTGATTCGGGATTTGTCGACGAATAAATTCAACTCGTCTTTTAATTTCTTCGTTTAATAGACTTGAGTTCTTCGACATATGTAAATCTTCCATCTTTGGTCCTTTTCTTCGATAAATCTTCAAATAGGCCCATTGACTTCAAATCTTTTGCATCTCTTGGACTATAGACTTCGTCTTTTTCTTCGATAAAACCCGTGCAATCCCATGTTTTCTTCAATATTTATCCGGTTGGCTCTGAAAACACAACAAACACACAAACCACGCATAATTCCAAACAAATGATATTGAATACGCGTTTTGGTCTCGTTTTAGCAAGAAATAAGTGGTAAAAGGATGGGTGTTTTCACACCTATCAAATCACCTACACTTAACCATTGCCATGCCCTCATGCAATGCTTAGTGATAAAGCAAATTTACACTTTTCTTATAATCAATCAACCTTGGCCTTATTAATATACTACCAAAACAAAAATTTAAACTAATATTAAGAAATAAAGCTTTAAAGGAAACAAAAGGGATAGAAAACCATTTTCACTTGAAAATAGCTACATGGAAATAACTCGCAAAGAGATCTAAGATTTACATTAGGGCTTTGGTGCTGCGAAGATTTATCACCCTCAAGTTTCACGTTCCCTAAACTAAGCTTAAAAACGAGATCATTGTTATTATAAGTTAGCAAAACAAACACTTAGACACATGGCTTAATTATATGCTTAAACTCCCTTATTCCTAGGTGTATCTCTTATATTTTATTGTTGTCTTAGAATGATCATGAAGATGCATTTTTGGACTTATTGCGATAGTTTATTTAGGCTGAAAGCAAAGTAGGACGATTTGATTAATAGTTAGCTAAATGACAAAATCTCTTAAAACTGCTTCTCGGGACCTCAAAAAGTTCATATCTTGGCATAACTCGCTTCACGATTTGAGACCTTTCTCGGGCCGATATTTGGCATGTACTTCATACTTCATATCTTGAGAGACGTTCTTGAGATAATGGTCTTCTCTTCGTTAATAGAGTTTCTTCACTTGGAGACTTTTGAGGGATACTCCAACTTTGTTGACCACGACTTCATCATTATTTTTTCAATCGTTAATTGGGATTTTGAGATACAACGATCCGCCTCCTTTTCGGACTTGGATCTATTTATCCTCATACCTTGTTAGGGTCTTTTCGGATAGACTTCTCCATGATCTTTATGGGAGTTGATTGCTTTTCGTCGTGAGTCTTGATCCTTCATATTGATTTTGGGAATAATGCTTTTCACATCACCTTGGATCTTTAGCAATAAAATGGAATCCTCATGCCTTGTTAGGGCCTTTTCGGACTCGCCAATCTTCGCGCCTCGCTTCATTAGTTATGCCTTGGCTATGAACTCTTATCATTACCGAGCAACTTTTAAACGATCTTGGGCTAGAAGCTAAGTTATTCAATAAAATCGTACGACCTTACTTATTGCAGATAAATTATTAGCAAGCGATGGGAGAATAGGCTTATAATCACACCAAGTGTGCTTGTGCAAGAATACTGACTTATAATTGACTCTATCATTTCTCGTTCTCCACAATTTAAAATCTCAAGTAATGAGACTCGTGGATGCTTAGCCTAATAAACCAATGAAGGTCTACATGGTTAAGGATACTTGCTAGAATAAATTTGGATAAGTCTATTCGGGTTGAGTCAAAATAATCGCAACGGGCCTAATATGTCAAAGACTTCTCAACTAGCTACACCACTTTATTAATATATTTGACTTTATTGAGGGATATATACATATGAAAGCAACGATAAAAATTTAAAAATTACGACTATATGGCCAAAGTTAATTAAATATTTGAAAAATGCTGAAAAAGATGATTTTCCGGTTAAATGGAGGCATTTTAATGGAAAAGTCCACTTAAAACTTCGATAGAAGTCTCCCTTACACTTAATATAATTATTGTCCTCAATGTTTAAGCATGTGGGAAAAGTCTCCCCTACACTTATGACATTGTGCACGTTGGTTAAATCAAGCTAAGGAAGAGACGACTAAAGTGATCAATTTCAAATGTGAGTATGAAGAAAATTGAATCACGGTAGTTGAGAGATAGAACCGGATTGCGGATAACACGGGAGCACGGTTCTTCAAAGGTTCCAAAAGTGCACTTATCCCTGTAATCAAATCACCACACAAACACAAACAACCTATATAGGTCCCCCTACACTTAGGAGGTAAAACGGAAAAGGATAGATACTCGGGTTGCCTCCCAAGGAGCGCTTGTTTTTGATAACCGAGTCACGAGCCTGACTCGGTCCCGAACTAATTCAAAGGAAAGGTGGAGAGGGATGGAATCATCTCATGAGAGATGTCCTCTCCAAAGTACAACTTCACTCGTTGGCCATTCACCTTAAAATTAGGTCCATTAGGTTGAGCGAGCTCGAGAGTACCATATGGAAAAATTTGGGCAATGGTGAATGGGCCGGACCAACGAGATTTCAGCTTGCTCGAAAACATTTTCAACCGAGAGTTGAAAAGTAAAACTTTGTCTCCAACTTGGAACTCTCGGTTTTTAATCTTAGAGTCATGAATGAGCTTAGTCTTTTCCTTATTGATCAAGGAATTTTCATAAGCCTCATTCCGGAGTTCATTGAGCTCATTGAGTTGGATTTTTCGTCGGTCACCGGCTTTGTTGATGTCGAAATTAGCCCACTTCAAGGCCTAGTAAGCCTTGTGCTCCAACTCAATGGGGAGGTGGCATGCTTTCCCGTACACGAGACGATATGGTGTACAACCAATAGGAGTCTTGTATGCGGTACGGAAAGCCCACAGAGCATCATCAAGTTTGTCGGCCCATGAGGCACGATGCTCTCCCACGGTTCGTTCAAGAATTTGATTTAACCCTCGGTTAGATATTTCAGCCTGGCCATTAGTTTGTGGGTGGTATCCGGTGGAAAGACGATGATTTACACCATACATAGCCATGACTCTTGTAAATTGATCATTGCAAAAATGAGTCCCGCGATCACTAATAATGGCACGAGGCACACCGAATCTAGCGAAGAGTTGCTTCAAAAAGTTACAAACCAACCTTGCATCATTAGTGGGTAAAGCTTTGGCTTCAACCCATTTAGAAACGTAGTCAACGGCTACAAGAATGTATTTGTTTCCTTTAGATGAAGGGAATGGTCCCATAAAGTCGATACCCCATACATCAAAGATTTCACATTCTTGTATGAAATTTTGAGGCATCTCATCTTTTTATGTGATCTTGCCTTGTCGTTGGCAAGCATCACAATTTTTCACCATTTCGTGAGCGTCACGATAAATGGAAGGCCAATAAAATCCCGAGTCAAACACTTTCTTTGTAGTGAAGTTGGGACCAAAGTGACCACCGGTGGGTCCTTTGTGGCAAGCTTCGAGAATGTCTAAAGCTGCCGGTCCATCAACACATCGACGAATAATCAAATCAGCGCATTGTTTGAAGAGATACGGGTCATCCCAAAAGTAAGTCTTAATGTCTTTAAAGAACTTTTTCTTTTGTTGGGATGTTAACCCGTCAATGAGAATTCCACCCGCCAAGTAGTTTGCAATGTCCGCAAACCACGGGGCTTCATCATTATTCGAGTTGATAGACATTAAGGTCTCAAGGGGAAAAGAGTCATTGATCTCTTTGTTCGGATGATCCCCTTGATAAGGATCCTCAAGTCTACTGAGATGATCCGCGGCTAGGTTTTCAGCTCCCTTCTTATCACGAATTTCGATTTTGAATTCTTGAAGTAGCAAAACCCAACGAAGAAGTCTTGGTTTAGAATCTTGTTTAGTTAACAAGTACTTCAACGCGGAATGTTCCGTGTACACGATTGTAGTGGAAAGGACAAGATAGGGGCGAAATTTTTCAAAAGCATAGACAACAGCTAAAAGCTCTTTTTTGGTTGTCGTGTAATGCAATTGAGCCCCTGTCATTGTCTTGCTAGCATAATGGATTGGTTGGAAGTGTTTATTCACTCTTTGGCCCAAAACCGCTCCAATAGCAAAGTCTCTAGCATCCCACATCAACTCAAAAGGTAGCTCCCAATTAGGGGTAACCAAGACCGGTGCCTTAGTTAGCTTATCCTTAAGAAGGTTGAAGGCTTCAATACACTCTTTGGAAAAGATAAAAGGAGTATCTTTTTCCAAGAGGTGGGTCATCGGGCGAGCCATTTTAGAAAATTCTTTGATAAATCGACGGTAGAAGCCCGCATGACCAAGGAAACTTCTCACACCCTTCACGGTTGAAGGTGGAGGCAATTTTGCAATAACATCGACTTTAGCACGGTCCACTTCAAGACCGGCTTTGGAGATTTTTGTGTCCTAGCACGATGCCCTCTTTTACCATGAAATGGCATTTTTCCCAATTTAGAACAAGGCGAGTGTCTTCACACCGCTTAAGCATACGTTCTAAATTGGCAAGGCAAGCAGAGAAAGAATCGCCATAAACCGAGAAATCATCCATGAAGACTTCCATAGTTTCTTCAACCATGTCATGGAAGATAGCCATCATACACCTTTGTAACTTCCCAGGAGCATTGCATAAACCGAAAGGCATGCGTTTGTAAGCAAATGTTCCGTAGGGACAAGTGAATGTGGTTTTCTATTGGTATTTGGGATCGATGGGAATTTGAAAATACCCGGAGAAACCGTCTAAGAAGCAATAGTAATCATTACCCGCTAGACGCTCGAGCATTTGATCCATGAAAGGAAGAGAAAAGTGATCTTTTCTCGTGGCATCATTGAGTTTGCGATAGTCGATACAAACTCTCCACCCAGTAACGAGACGAGTAGGAATCAACTCGTTGTGTTCATTGGGAACAACGGTTATTCCGCCTTTCTTTGGCACACAATGGACGAGACTTACCCATGGCGAATCCGAAATAGGGTAAATCATGCCGGCATCAAGAAGTTTGATAACCTCTTGTTTGATGACGTCGTGAATTCGAGGATTAACCCTTCTTTGGCTTTGGATTGCGGGTTTAAAATCATCTTCCATGAGAATTTTGTGAGTACAAAAGTGTGGATCAATTCCGCGGATATCAGAAATTTTTCAAGCAAGTGCCTTCTTATGATCTTTAAGCACGACGATAAGGCGAGATTTTTCTTCTTCGTTCAAGTCCTTAGCGATGATGACGGGTGACTTCTTCTTGTCTTCAAGGAACACGTACTCGAGATAGGACGGTAACTCCTTAAGCTCTAAATCCGGAGGATTTTCGGTGGAAGGCGTATTCAAATTCGGTTCATCGATAGCAATATCCTTGGGAGATGGTGGAGAAATATGGTCCTCATTGAGAAGTTTCTCAATGGTACGTATATCTTCATCCCAATCGGTGGGAGAATCGTCATATTTTAAATCCACATCCCCTAAATTTGCTTCAAATTCAGTGAGAAGGAAATCACTTTCTCCAAATGGAGTGAGTGATGGGGCAATAGAGGCAACGGTCTCAACATTGGGAAGAGAGGTAAGACTACTTTTACAAGCATCTTTAAAGTGTTCTTCACAAGCCTCATCAAGAACGTCGATACAATTAACACTCTCGTATGAATAAGGCTGTTTAGAGATCTTACCCATGTTGAAGACAATTTGATCGTCACCAACTCTCATGATAAGCTCACCCGCTTCTACATCGATGAGAGTGCGACCGGTCCTCAAGAATAGACGTCCAACGATTAATGGAACACGAGGATCCATCTCGTAGTCAACGACAACAAAATCCGCCGGGAAGGTGAATTTGTCAATGCCAACAAAAACGTCTTCGGCTATCCCCACTGGATAAGCAACCGTACGGTTAGCTAATTCCAAAGTCATTTTGGTGGGTACTAGCTCGGGGAGAGATAATTGCTTCCAAACACTTAATGGCATTAAGTTTATACTAGCACCTAGATCGGTTAGGGCCATGCAATTCTCTACTCCTGGGAAGTTGCAAGGGATTAAGAAGCGACCCGGATCACCAATTTTGGTTGGCAATTTCCTTAAGAGAACCGCAGAGCAATTCTCGTTAAGTTGGGTATTAGCAATATCAAGAAGCTTTTCCTTGTCACTAAGAAGATCTTTAAACATCTTCGCATATTTAGGCATGTGAGCGAGAGCCTCAGCGAAGGAGATGTTGAAATTCAATTGTTTAAACATTTTGAGAAAGTTTGAAACTTGAATATCGTCCTTGCTTTTGAGCTTCTCTTTCCTCAACCTTGAGGGATAAGGTATATCGGAAGAAGAGGAAGGCTTTGGAAAAGTAGGATCACTCACATCCTTGGGTGGAGGAGGGGTAGAAGTAAGAGGTGGAGGAATAGGAATAGTGGACTCGTTTTCCTTTGTCACAATCACCGGTGTAGGTATAGGAAGCTCGGGTTCCTTGGTACCATTTCCACTGCGAGTAGTGATTGCTTTCATCTCCCCTCTTGGATTAGCAACGGTGTTACTCGGAAGAGTACCCGAAGAAGAGGGTTGATTACCTTGGAAGAAACCAGCCATCATGTCCCTTAGCTCATTCATTTGACTACTCAAAGAGTTTCGCATATCGGCTCTAAGATCTGTGGGTTTGCTATTTTAGATCCGGTGGTCTAACATGGTGGTAAAAGGTATTGGCAGCCATGGATGGTTTTAGAGAGAGAAAGTGAGGTTGTGTGAAAAGATAAAAGTTGTATTAAAACAATAAATGACACAAGCAACACCCCTCCTTGGAAGCCTAGGAGGGGTATATATAGTCACACACGATACACTTAACTATACATGAACCTAGTCTAGTCTAAAGGTGTGTGACTATGATAACTAATGGGAATTCTTAAATGTCGTCACATAAAGTGAATTTCCAACAATATTCCCCCATGGGACGACGTGTAGAATTCCTTACAATATTTTTCCTAACAAGTACATAATGATTAAGAACAAGAGCTTTCATGAAGCGTCCAATGCTGATGATGTCTTCTGAGGCCTTTGACTTCTAAACGACTCATCTTTAACTTGTAGTAGAAATACTGTAACGACACGAGCTAAGTAACCCATACACTTCTGGTTAAGGAGAATCTTCTGAATTAACTTCCCCCTAATTCATGCCACATAAACTTGATGTTGAAGCTTTTAAATAGCTTCCCCCTAAACCGACAATCCTCGTAAGCAACTTCAAAGCTTTCAATAAAGCTTAGAATGATTAAGTACACAACGGAATTTAACAAGCAAACCCCATCATATAACATGATAATGTTGCTATGAGGGATTGAAAGTAGGGGGCACACCAAGTAGATCAACAACTTGTCTTCTCACGCATGAATAATTCTTCTCAATTTTTCTTCCCCCTGAGAGTTCAAGTTATGCATACAAGAAAGAATCAAGACATTTCTTCCCCCACATAGTTGAAGAAAATAAATCAATCCCAAGTATGAAACTCAAATACTGAAGTAGACACTTTATCCCATTCATGAAGTTGACATCGTAACACCAGAGTCAATTAAGTCCCGGAAATGCACATATCTTCTTCCGGAGATGCACTAGATTCAATTAAGTCCCGGAAGTGCATATCTCTCCATCTAGGAAAATGATGATGAATAATTGCAACATCAAAACAATTAAACGTCGAATCAGTAGTGTACCGTTTAGAGATTGATAACGCCACGAGTTAAAACACTGATTTTCTCTGCGGTTATGACAAATGTCATCCCGGAATGTCTTCAAATCAAAAGAAGGTATGAAGTTCATCACGTGTACTCGTTGTGCGTTCAATGTGTCTTCTTCTTCCCCCTTGATGTTTTCGAAACTCGGAACCATCAATAAATCGTACGCACATGAACCTGAAATCTTGTGAGAATAATAAATAAGCAGAACTATATATTTTGTGAGAATCAACTGTTGACCGAAAATCTCTTCTCATAAACTCTTCATGGCCATCTTTACCAACCCACTTGAAAGCAATTTGAAGTGACCACTAATTGAATGAACCAGATACATCAGACGTGAAACTGAGTAAAAATCCTTCGATCTTGTGACTTAAGCTTGCACTATTGTTGAATGAAGAATGATGGAGAAATCTCTAAGTACTCAATGCATCACTGAAGAAGTCTATAAGCACAACACCTTTTGAAATTATCCACGTCGACTAAGCCTGTGACACTGAGTACAACAATGTAACCCCTTTAAGTGATAGTTATCCGAGTCATCAACCAACCACCCCGAACCCGGGAACTAGATAAAGAAGTCTTCATTCTAAGATTAAGCACGAGCAAGTTATCTTTCAAAGATAAAATAAGTTCACGCCTTCGAAAAATCCTTCTTCAACTTCACATAATTAATACCCGATCAAACAAGTCCGTAGCCACTAAAAAATCGCCAAATTTTTCTTGGTCTTGTCAAATTAAATCTCGTCACTTTGTCACGTCTTTTTGTCTCGACACATTGTCACGTCCCGATTATAACCGATGGCTTAAAAAGTTACTAGTAAAATTAAATTAACAAAATTACTAGTAAAATTCCACTAGCCCATGACAACCAAATCTGTTCCAAGCCCAGCCTAGTCCATTAAACAAATAAGCCAACACATACCCAAGTCCGGATAAAAGCAAGCCGGCCCAAAAAAAATTGAGAACCCGGTCCATTAAGACGAAAAACAGGGTATATAACACTTAACCCTAAAGATTAGGTTAACCCTAATCCTTTTCCATCCGCCCCCATCCTATTGTTTTCTCCGTCTCATCCTAATCTCAAAACCTCCTCCTCTTTTTATCTCTCCCCATCTTAATCTATAACAGATCAATATAATCACACTCTCTTACAAAACCAAAAACGAATCTTATCACAAGAATCATCACTAATCTCGTAACCCAATCACAACAAGATCAGTTAAGACGAATCCAAAATCACGACATCAAGAACAGTTGAAGGATCTCAGGTAGGTAATTGATTGCATGTTGGTTTATGTGTTTGAATCGAAATAAAGAACTGATTATAACATGCTTGTTATACATCATTCTTAGATTTCGTAGATTAAAAGTGGTTAATTCCAAACATTAGATCTGTGAAGATTAGTTTCCGATGTATAGATCTTAATAAGATCTTGTTATATCTTTGTAAGATATAAGTCGAAACATAAACTGAGATCATTATTAAGTTTTGAGTTTAGCTGTTGATTAGATGTAGACAGTTGGCTCAGATGGTGTAGTGACGAAGGGGTTGTATGGGTCACGGTTGTTTTCTAATGTTACCAAATGCAAACAAAACATCATTCCGTGATATCCATCATTTCGAGTCTGGGTGTGTTATAAATTTTGAATCATATCCATCATTTCGCAACCATGCCATGGTCATGATTCCGCAACCATGCCAAGGACATGATTTCGCAATCTTGAAATCTACAAGATTTCGCAACTTGAAATCATTTAGATTTCGCAACTTGAAATCAAAGAAATTTCGCAACCTGAAATTCGCTTCCTGAAATCAATGATTTCGCAAAGACGGAAATCAATGATTTCGCAACTTTTAGAAATCAAAGATTTCACAATCCAGAAGATCTGATCCAAAAGTACTATTTCCGTGATTTTTTAGATCTGTGTCCTTTTCTAATCTTCATATTAGTTCATCTTCAAGATGAACCCAGAAAACTGGAAAAAATCTGTTTAATAAGATCATAGCTGTGTGTCAAATCTGAAAAGAAACAAAGGTGTTTGAAACCAGATCTTGAACTTTTGGACCATGAATGATGAATAACGTGAAACCAGATCTTAAAAACACCAAATCTCGAAAAACTCAGATCTCGAAAATAGAGAAAAAGTAAAAGGATTGACCAGAGACTAAAAAGGTTAAACCGTGGACTTATGAATGATACCAGATACATTGACTTGAGAACTGTGACAATGAAACAACTGATAAAGACAGTGAAAAAAAAAAGTTATAATAGATTTAGACAACTTAAAACGTTAACAAAGATTTTTAAGTTAGATTAGACCAAAAAAATATTAGACCACCAAATCATACAATAAAAGCACATCAATCTAAGGATTGAACCGAAGCTCTGATGCCAATTGTGGGTTTGCTATTTTAGATCCGGTGGTCTAACATGGTGGTAAAAGGTATTGGCAGCCATGGATGGTTTTAGAGAGAGAAAGTGAGGTTGTGTGAAAAGATAAAAGTTGTATTAAAACAATAAATGACACAAGCAACACCCCTCCTTAGAAGCCTAGGAGGGGTATATATAGTCACACACGATACACTTAACTATACATGAACCTAGTCTAGTCTAAATGTGTGTGACTATGATAACTAATGGGAATTCTTAAATGTCGTCACATAAAGTGAATTTCCAACAAGATCATTCCCTTGTTTCACCATATCGCCCTTCAAATTAATAATCTGGGTCTGCAGATTCTTCACTAACACATCATTCGTCCGCATGTACGTTTCGACCTCGTGGTTGAAAACGGTGGGTTGGGTAGGAGGAGGTGCTTGATAAGTAGGTGGTTGGTAAGGAGCGGGTTGGTAAACTTGAGTAGGATTTTGAGGTGGATATGGTTGTCTTTGAGGTGGTTGGTATGGTGCTCGAGGTTGGTTTTGATTGGTTCGGTTAAGGTTTTGTTGTTGGTTTTGATTGGTTGGAGGAAAACCGGGCGGGGAAAGAAAGTTGTTTGAGCGATAGCTGAGCAAGTTGCGGTCACCTTGAGGACGAGCTTGATAGCCGGCCGGAGGATAGGTACCGTATGCTGCGTTAACATTCTCACAAGGATATTCTTGGGTGGAGTTACAAGTAGTTTAAGAGTGAGGACCCCCACATATATCACATGGTTGGCTTACAACATTGACTTGAGCGTTTTGAGCGTTGATGCTTTTGGTATTGTTAGCGGTGTGGACAGCAAGCGATTCAAGAAGCGACGTAATTTTGTCCAGTCTCTTGACGTTGTCACTAGTGCTAGCACTAGCGGCATTGGTCCGAACACTCTTGGTTTGCACTCGAGACTTATTCTCAATAATATCCCAAGCGGCATTAGAAGACTTAACCAAAATATTACCCCCCGAGGCACTATTTGGTGAATCTTGGTCATTCATGCTTAAACCATTGTAAAAAGTATTAATTTGGTGCACTTTGGTAAAACCATGTTGTGGGCACTTTCTTAAAAGGTCTTTAAAACGGTCCCAAGATTCACTAAAACTCTCATCGTACTTTTGTTCAAAATTAATAATTTCATTCCGCAAAGCGGTAGTACGAGAGGGTGGGAAAAAGTATTTTATGAATTTGGTCTCTAAGTCCGTCCACGTAAGAATACTTTGTGGCGGTTCCTTTGCAAGCCAATGTCGGGCTTGTCCCTCTAAGGAGAAAGGAAAAAGTTGTAAGCGGATTACCTATTGTGGAACACCATTGAATTTGACCGTATTTGTGAGTTGAAGGAACCTTTTGATGTGGTCATGAGGATCATCAATGGTACGCCCCAAGAATGGTTGAGCAGAGACCATTTGAATAAAGCCAGATTTGAGCTCAAAGTTGTTGGCTGCAATCGCGGGTATAACAATAGGATCGTTGTTGCCCTCTACATGTGCTTGCAAAAGTTCGATCATAGGACGATTGTCCGGTAGAGGTTCATTGTTGTTATTATTCATGTTGTTTTGAGGTGGATTATTATTGTTGTTGTGTACACCGGCCATGTCTAAGTTATCGAGAGTCTCGGGCTCGGGATAAGACGTTGATCGTGTACGCATGCACCTGCAAAAGATCTAACAAAGCAAAAATATTTTTGGTTTTTTATGTTTTTTAATTTTTTTTTTGGATTTTTGAAAATTTTATATTTTTTGGTGTTTTGAAATTTTTTATGAAAAAGTAACATTCACGGCGAACGGATCCCAAAATCCAATTTCTCACAAAGTTCCGTTAATCTCTACGAAAAGAGCCGGCAGCGGCGCCATTTGATAAAAGAGATTTTGCTAGGGTTCAATTAAGTTCTCGGTATCTTCTCGAATTGATCACGGCTCAAAGTGGAATAGTTGTTCTTGGTTACTAAAAAGGGGGTTTGTTTTCTATGCTACTAAAAAGGATTAAATGCGTAAAGTGATAAAAATTTAAACCAAAAACAGTTAATAAAACAAAGCTTGAATTAAAATTAAACAATTAAAACAGAAACAGTAAAATACCCCTTACTAGAAAAACACTGATTCGGAATACTCAAAAGAAAACCGATCCGGAATAATTTTACTTCATTCGGAATATTAACTCATGCGGAATAAATAAATAAATACCCTTCATCTGGAATAAATGTTCATCCAGAATATTTGGAGAAAACCTTCATTCGGAATAATTGCACTCATTCGGAATAATTGATGAAAATTGTTTCGCTCGGAATAATTAGGCTGATCCGGAATATTGTGCTCACTCGGAATAATTTGCTCGTTCGGAATAGAATGCACTGACTCGGAATAATAAAAGCCAAAGCTTCGTTCGGAATAAAAAAACTGATTCGAAATATTTTTTAAAAACCTTGATTCGGAATATTTCTACTCATCCGGAATATTGATTATTCTGGATGAACAGACTGATTCGGAATAATTTGAATGAAACCTTCGTTCGGAATAACTTGCACTGATTCGGAAGATTTAAATCAACAACTTCATTCGGAATGTTTTCAACTCACACCTTCATCCGGAATAAATTTTTATTCGGAATCTGGTAAACAACACAATAGCGAAGAACAGGGAGATAACAAAAGAACGAATTTAACCAAAATCCACCAAGTTTTTAACCAAAACTTAAACAAACTAACCACGAATCATCTACTAATCATAAACATCAAAGCCAATCAACAAAAACATAAAACCCACTTACTTTTTAAGATCAAACTCAACCAAATAAAACTTTAAAACTTTAAATCAACAAGAGAAAGATGAACAAGATGAAATGAAAGATTATATTGAAAGATTAATGTTAAACAATCAAAAGGAAAGATTAAAACTTACAAGATTTGTGAAATCAAAGATGAAAAATCACTAACACCTTAATGGTGTTGGTTACCCTACGAAACAAGAAAAGAAAAAACTGGAAAAATGAAAAACTAAAAACTAGTCTAATGTGTGGGAAGGGATTTTCTATTTATAGGAGATGTGGTTGGTTGGTGAGTGGGCTTTCTTCATTTCTTTTTGTCTTCTCGTCTTTTCAGTAAAGTTGACGTTTTCGATTTTGATTCGGGATTTGTCGACGAATAAATTCAACTCGTCTTTTAATTTCTTCGTTTAATAGACTTGAGTTCTTCGACATATGTAAATCTTCCATCTTTGGTCCTTTTCTTCGATAAATCTTCAAATAGGCCCATTGACTTCAAATCTTTTGCATATCTTGGACTATAGACTTCGTCTTTTCGTATTTTTCTTCGATAAAACCCGTGCAATCCCATGTTTTCTTCAATATTTATCCGGTTGGCTCTGAAAACACAACAAACACACAAACCACGCATAATTCCAAACAAATGATATTAAATACGCGTTTTGGTCTCGTTTTAGCAAGAAATAAGTGGTAAAAGGATGGGTGTTTTCACACCTATCACTCGCCAATGAAAGGTAAACCCCGACATTTTCAAAAAGTATCATTTTCTCACATATCCCAATACTTACAAATATCTTTGACAACACGGAATATTACTCTTACACCGAAGTCTAATCGTGGGTCTGTCCCCACGGTAAGGCTAACGGTTTTCATTTACTTATGCACAAAATCATCTCTCTCATCTCTTTTTAGTACAAGATCCAGTCCAAATCAAGAAATCTGATCCCATTCGCGAGGGGTCCTAGATCCAGTCAACAACGTGACCCAGATTCTATACTAACAAGTAGCGCCATTCGCGGCACCCAATACATAAATGAGCTTCCAAAAAAGATATCATCCAAAGATATGCACATCGGCACAACCCAACCCTACCCCAACCACGTATGTCATGCGCGATACGACACGGAAAGGAAATGATCAAAACACGTAAGACAAAAAAACAAGCATCCAACGCAGCTATCAGAGAATTTTGTGATGAATGCTACTCTAGCTATAGCCACTTATAGCTGAAAAAGTACACGAAGAAGAGAAACATCAACAAATGTTGAAAACGGTGAAGACCCATTTATACTTTGATGGATGTTGAAGAAAAAGCCAAAGAGTTAACAAAACCTCCTAATATTCCGAGTCCGCAACTACAGACATAAACAGAGAGCGAAAAATGAAACAGAATAGGCCACAGTCTCCAAAGTCCAGACATATATGAAAGCCCGCGACAGAGTCATAATGTCTTTCCACGAATAAAACTTGATGGGCAAGAGTCACCTAACCAGAGGCACCTGGAAGGAAAGACAATCTTTACGAGATTGGGAGACCGAGAAATGGGGGTCTGCGAAAGCTTAAGAGGGAAAAAAAGATGCGATTTTAACCGAATCGACATAAACTCACTCCCATTCCATAGAAAATCTGCAGTCAGAAACAACATTAGAGAAATGGACAAGCAAAGAAGAGAAGCAAGAGACTACTGCATAAGCCATAACCTCTATCCAGACAAACTCTATAGAAGGATAGAGTCCACTTCTTATAGAAAGAACCATGAAGGGATCACTTCAAAAAGGACATAGAAATACTACAAAAGTGACGAAAGAGAGTGCGAACATTGGAAGTCAAAGAAACAAAAGTCAAGTGTAGAATAAAATGACTTAACTCAACTATGTCTATGCAAGGATGTCCATCCATTCACACCTTGTATCAGAAATTTTGACTTCCTAAGATAATCCACATGCCTAGCTAGATCAAAACATACAATGGGTCCGAGGACCCTGAAGATCACATAAAAGTCTTCCAAACAATGACCAAGGTAGAATAATGGGGCATGCCAACATGGTGCCACATGTTCAACTCCACACTCATCGGGAACGCCTCTGGAGTGAATAAACGTCTACAACGATCTGAAAAAGCATTCCTAACCAACTACCTCCAAGAAAATAAGTACATCAAATACCCCATGGAAATCCACCACATCAAGCAAAGGGAAGGAGAATCCACGGAAGATTCATGAAGCAATTCAAAGTTGAAAGTAGACATGTCAAAGCATTACCAAAATGCATAAGAATCTCCGGATTCATGCATAAAATCACACATACAAGACTGATCAAGCGTCTCCATGATAATATACCAACAACAGTCGATGAAATGATGAAGGAAATCATAGCTTTCTTGAGAGGAGAAGTTACGGTAGCAAAATCAAGAACAAAAAAAGGACCTCCGGCCTAGAAGCAAGAGGAAAGCCGCAAACAAAACTTTAATAAGAAGCTAGACTTTCAAAACCAGCAAAGGCCAGAGCGAATGAGTGATAGATTCACCCTCCTCAAAACCCCTACAGAACTCATGGCGGTGAAAAAAGGGAAGTTTAAAGCCTCACCCCTATGCCCACCCCGGTAGAGAAACGGAACATAAGGAAATTATGTGAATTTCATGGAGAAGCAAGGCATAACATAGACAAGTGTATGCACCTAAAAAGGTAGATTGATGAGTTGATAAAGGAAGAAAAGCTATCACATGTAATTAAAGAACTCAAACAAAACAATGGAAAAGATCAGCCAAAAACCATAAAGAAAGGGGAATCGTTCGGAAAAGTCAAGTCCCCTACCATCCTGGTGCAATCATGGCAAAGAACGGTAAAGCAGAAAGTCACCCAAAGCTTTTCCCCAAATCCATAGATATCATTCCTACCATTTGATGAAGCGGAAGCAGGAGGTAGACCAATGGTGATTGAAGCGGAAGTCGGAGGCCACTACGTTCATAGAATGTACGTGGATGGAGGATCAGCTTTCGAGATAATGAACGAACGTTGTATCTACCGGCTTCGTCCAAAGGCCGAAAATAAAATGAATCCAACCACAACGTCCTTAGTAGGGTTCAATGGAGAGATTTTATGACCACTAGGGAAAATCCAGCTACAAGTAACGGTGGGGGACGAGGAGCACTCGATAACAACACAAATGATTTTATGGTGGTATGCTCACACTTGCCATACAACATCATCATCAGAAGACCTGGAATCCAGAACATCAGAGTTGTCCCCTCCAAAACTCACGGTATAATATAATTCCAGTAAAAGGTGGTGCTTACACTTCACAACAGAGTAGCTATCCCAGCGAAATGTGCAATGTTGTCTGAACATGATTTGCCCATGTGACTGCAGCTTCGGTTGTAGAAGAACACCTAAAGGTAGCAATTCATACCGAATATCTAGAGAAAATAATCATAATTGGAGGAAACCTCACAAACGAAAGGACATAAAGTCTCTATAAATTATTAAAAAAGAATCTTGACTTCTTCGCATGGAAGTGATCGGATATGACGAGAGTCACAAGGCACATAGCGGATCATCGTTTGAGCATCAGGGAAGGTTGTCCTCCAATCATTCAAAAGAAAAGAGGCCAAACGCTAGACATAAACAAAGCGATTCGTGAGGAAGTATCAAAACTAGTAGAAGCGAGAATAATTAGGTAAGTACACTACCACATATGACTCTCGAAACCTGTAATGGTCAAGAAGCATGACGAAAACTAGAGGATGTATATCGACTTCACGGACCTAAACAAATCATGTCTGCAACTGCTACTTGTTACAAAGATTGAATGGATGATAGAATCCATGTGTGAATAACCCTTTATGTGCTTCCTAAACGCTTACAAGGGATACCACCAAATAAAAATGGCAAAGGAGGATGAAGAGAAGACAACATTTATCACAAGCCAAGGGATTTTTTTCTATACAAAAATGATTTTCGGATTAAAAAATGTTGGAGCTACTTACCAGCGCCTAGTCGATCAAGATTTCGAAAAATAAATAGGCCAGATGCTGGAGATATGTAGATGACATAGTCATAAAAATCCATACTGAAGCGAAAACCCTTGGAGATGTCGAAGAAACCTTCCAAACATAAAGAAGATAAAATGAATCTTTACCCGAAGAATTGGGGTAGAGGAAGGGGAATTATCTGGCTACTTGATAAACACAAGAGGCATCAAAGCATGCCTGGAAAAACAGCAGAGATGCTAAACCTTCCTCCACCTCGGACCCTAAAATATGTATAAAGGCTGAACGAAAGACTCACGAGCCTAAGCAAGTTTATGTCAAAATCAGTAGAAAACTCCTCGCCTTTCTTTAAAACGCTAAAAGGATGCATAAAGAAAAGTGATATTCTCTTGACTTAGGAGGCAGGAAGAGCATTCTAAGATATAAAAGAGCAAATAGCGAAGCTGCCTACTTTGACCGCTCTGATCCCGAGAGAGGAACTAATAATATATATCCGAATCAGTACAAGTCATCAGTGTTGTCCTAACAGCGAAAAGATAATCGAAGCAAGTACCAATACACTTTGTCAGCCACGCCCTCCGAGGGCCGGATATAAACTACTCCCCAGTGAAAAAATAATCCTTGCTTTGGTACACACTACAAGAAGATTGAAAAGATACTTCCAATCCCACCTAATTGCAATAATCACGAATCAACCAATCAAACAAATATTATCAAAACCAGAAGTGGATGTAAGAATGCAAATGTGGAGCATAGCACTAGGTGAGTACGATATCAACTACATAATATAAACAATAATAAAAGGTCAGATCATCGCATAATTCATAGCCAAAAAACCAAAAGAGGACACATAATTGGAAGAAATTACAGACCAAGAAAAACCATTAGAGCGATGGACCTTGTTCAAAGATGGGTCCTCATGCATATGAAGTAGTGCTTAGAAAAAACAAAGGCCATAATCTGAAGCTTCCGAGAATTATCAATCAAGTAGGTGTCACGAAGCGAAAAGAAAAAAAAACCAGACTAACTTAGCAAAATTGCATCTACCAGCTTTCCACACCTAACTAAAATGGTTCTATTCGAACTCATAGAGAAGAAGTCCACTAAAGATGCAAAAATTCTAGCCGTAGTAGAGGAAGAAGAACACAAATGGATGACTCTAATCCTCGATTACCTGGTGGAAGGAACTCTACCAGCATAAAAGATAAAGGCAAGAAAGATACAGATAAATTCAAGACAATACACCATAATAGATGGAACTTTATACAAAAAATCATTCCTAGAACCATGGCTGCGGTGGGTAGGACCACTACAAGCCAACTATCTCACAAGAGAGATCCACGAAGGGTCATGTATCATGCACTACAGACCAAGGTAAGTGGTATCCAAAGCCATAAGGTCCGGATACTACTGACTAACAATGCATGAAGACGCACAAAATGTCATAAAAAAGTGTCAAGACTGCCAAGTCCACAAACCACTTCCAATGTATCCAAAACAGAACCTCACAACGATCACCTCGTCATGACCATTACACAAGTTGGGTATTGACATCTCCGGACCCTTCCCGGAAGGACCAGGAAAGGTCAAACTTCTAATTGTTGCCATAGAATACTTCACCAAATGGAGAGAAATAAAACCATTCGCAACCATAACAAGAGTCGAGGTGAAAAAATTCATTTAGGAAAAAATTGTGTGAAGGTTCGGGGAACCAGTATAAATCATACATGACAACGGAAATTCGTTCTGTGGCAACCCTTTTAAGGACAGGTACGAGAAGCTGAATATTAAGCAAAACTTCGCATCAATCAAACACCATCATATTAATGTATTGGTAGAAAGAGCGAACAAAAGTTTAGGAGACTGAACAAAAGTTTAGGATAAGGGAGAAAAGCAAGATTAGAAGGAAGCAAGAATTGGATCAAAGAAATTCCGCATTTCTTATGGGCACACCGTACCATGATAAAAATAAGCAACAGAGAACCCTTCTCCCTAACTTACGGTATGTAGGCAATCATACTAGCAAAAATTTGCATCCCCACCATTAGGACAACAGATGTTGATGTGATATAAAACAACGAAGTGCTCCGAGTAAACCTATACTTGCTCGAAGAAAAGAGAGAACAAGCGGCACTCAAGTAGGTAAAAAGCAAAACAAAAATTGGAAAATTACTACAACTCCAAAGTCTGTGGTACAAAATTTAATCCAGGTGATTTTGTCTACACGTTCGATGATGCCAGCCACGGTGAAGACGGAGGAAAACTAGGACCTAAATGGGAAGGACCGTACAAAGTAAAAAAATCCCTAGGAAAAGAAGAATACAAGTTAAGCGACTCGAGCGGAAGTGTGCTATCACGGACATGAAATATACCCAACCTAAAAAATATGCTATATCTAGCTTATTAAATGCATAAGTAAAAGACCTAATACATGTAAGTCGCGGTTTAATATCAAGCATCGGTAGAGGCATTTATCCAAACCACCTATGTATTTCCTTTCTTATCTCTCATGTTTAGATAATAAGTGAAGTCTAGGTAACTTCACAAGTTTTTAAAACATCAATTATTTACTGCTTTATAAACTACAATGGTAAGACACATGCACATAATATTATCCTCAGATTATAAAAAGTTGAGAAATCTTCGGAAAAACGCAACAGGTACATAAGAGGTCTTACAAGCCCAATACCGAGAGAATAACCTAAAATATTCAGTAAGATTATCACCAGAAACTTAAACTCGTGGTAGTAAAAGATAACATATAAATACAAACATGCAACGTCATAAAGTATATAGCCGCACCCATAACCAAGCGGTGCACAAAATAATGCAAACAAGATATTGTTCAAACATAGAAGAGCCCAAAGACCACATGTGGTCACAATAAGTAACAAAAACTCAGGAAAAATATTATTCAAGAGTACAAGAAAGTTGCAAGCAAAGGTCACACACGGTCGCAACAATTACCAGGGACGGAGCCAGTAGGGGGGCTGGAGGGTGCTCGGCCCCCCTAACAATGACGGGCGTACCTTAACAGAAGGCGGTTCCCAGAAATTACACCCTTAGATTTGGAAGTATTGTAGAATTATCGAAGGTATGTATAAGAAAGAAAGATAAAAACCTCAATAATCATAGCACTAATAGAAAAGAAAACAAAGAAACCAAGATGTTTGTTAATGGAGATTTTGAGATCTGTGGGTTTTACGAGGAAGATGAAAGTGAAAACCAAGAAAATAACATAATAGCCCTTTAAGAATCTGAGATTTATTGTTGGTGCTCTATCTTTATTAAAGTTTTACATTTATCCTTACAGTTTATAATTTTTTTTGACTTAGCTTAATTTACTAACATAACCTTTTTCGTAAAAAAACAACTACGTTAGTCCGTATTCTGACTGAATCGTCTTCGCTACTATTTACGACAATCTTTGCTCTTTTGTTCATTTTCTCACCTAATCAAGTAAATGTGTGTTACTATCGATAATATATGAGTGAACCTGTATGTCGAAAATTTCGATATTAAGTTCAGATTTTAAAACAAAAATATTGCAGATACTATCGAAAAATTGGGCCCCCTCAATATAAATTCCTGGCTCCGTCTCTGACAACTACAAAGAAACATAAAATTACAAAACATATGCAACAACACTAAAAGGCTACAAAACACTTGAAGAAATATATCCTAAAGCGTCATGCTCTAAGGTTGTCTCAAGCTCCTCCTGTACAAAAATTATGTTTCTAAAATTACCTCCAGCAGCAAGATTCTCGATGTCGTATTCAGATACATCCAAAAAGGGGTCAACTAGAGCAATAGTAGCAGCAATGGTAACCTGAACGCCGGAACCACTCGCCTCCGCAGAGAAATCAACATAACCAAACCTCACGACTGAAAGATACACATCACTCAATATAGAGGAACTACCAAATGAAGGGCTAGACTTGTATCCCTAGAAATCTAGAATGCAGCGACGCGGGGGCATTTACCCGGGAAACCTCTTCGGCAGCAGTAAAGGGAACCATATTGTCACTTTCCTTATGACGAATGAGAACAGTGAGCTGGTTAACACAATTGTAAAATCTAAATTTTGAAAATTTGAATTTTCGTTTCATTTCATTTACTTTTAAGTATAACCTAACATATAATAAAGGAACTAAGAAATAAAAATCTTAGGTTATGATTTATAGAAAATAATGGAAATACTAAATATGGTATTTAAAAATGAAACAAAATATAAATTCCTATATTTACTAAATATTCGTACATAGGGATGTTTTTACACACTAAAATCTTTTATCTTTACAGTTAAATCTATTTTAGTGACAAAGTTTAAAAGGTATTAGACATAATATTTTATTTTGGAAGTTTTGTTTATATTAAGTAAAAAGTGTAAGAAGATGAGACCATATCTCTTATTTTCCAAGAAAAAATATTCGTGTCTCCCCTCCTTTTTCTCTTATAGGTCCTATGTTTTCATTATGCCATAACCTCCATTGTTGAAAAAAAATTCCATCTCAATTTGTGTGCAAAAACCTCCATTAAAGGTCCTAGCAAGGAAAATGTGAGCTTTGGTGTAATATTGTCTTGGTGTTTTGGGTTCTTCTTCCATCTTGTTTTGGTGATTATTATAGTGTGTCTTGTGTTCATCTTCATCTTCTCTTGTTAATTCTTACATCCCTAATGTTTTATTTTGTCATCATAAGATTATCTGTTTTGGTTACATAGATTAATAGAAGAAAACTAAGTATGATCATGTTAAGGTTTATATGAGTATAAGTACAGAAAAATAGATTAATTAATGTTATGAAACCCTAAACAACATTAAGGGAGTTATTAAAACATTTAATACAAGAATTAGAAACCCTAATATTAAATTAATGGGTAAAAAGGTTAATGTTTTGTTGTTTTGGGGCTGTCCAAAATTTCGGACATGTTCACCTTGGGTGTTCGTCCCAAGCGTCCAACTTTGGACTCGACTCACGGGTTCGTTAGACATCTTTAGACAATTTCGAAAGCTACTCTACAAACTTCATACTAGTGGCCACTCCTTCGATTTAAAATGTCCCATATTATAGTCGTTTGACATTTTATTTTGTGTCACGAAGTTTCCACATTAGCCGTTTTATCTTATAATAAAACATATGTTTTCTTTTTTTTTAAACATTTGACTAGTACTTGTTACTAGCCTACAAGAATTGACATCATGTGGTCCTTGTGAAGGTTTATATAGTTCATAACAATTACACAAAACCCTAAACGAGATCAAAACATACATAGCGGAAGCTATTTAACAAGATCATATTAGTAACATAATTATAATTCATCAAATTCGGGTTACATACCTTTACGCTAAAGCAATCCAAAAGACGAAGAACGAATCACCAATTTGGGTTTATACCGTATATCACCAAGATATAGTCTAAAGTAAGAATATATTACGATCTTGTACACACGTAATACAACGAGCTAACCGTTATTCTAGCATGTGTAAACCGATCTATAACGATAGTATAAAATCTACCCAACAACCCTAGAGAGGGGCTAGGACTAGATTTAAACTAAAATCGAGCACCAAGAAAAACCACACCAAACCCCTTTGTGGGTTGGTGTTGCGATCGACCAAGAGAAAGAAAGAGAGGAGAGATTGAAGTGTGTGGAATTATGAGGTGTGAGGGGCTGAATTTATAGGCCTAGATATCTTGTAGCCCAAACAAATAAAAAGAAAGATTTTTCCTTCCCCTTGTGTGTCCTAACCGATCGTCGAACACCCCTTCATGGGGTGTTCCGGAACCTTCCGTTCTTCTTTCTTTTTAATACTCTTTCTATATTATTTAACACTCATTAATACTTAACTCTTAATTAATTAACGATCGTTAAAGTTATATAGTTATATAGCTCGATTTAAATAATAAATATAATAAATATATTTATTAAATAAATTAACTCTTTACGTATTGAGTGCAATCCCGTTATCTCGAGTTCGATCCTATCATACGACTATTAAATATAAGTCCATAAACTTTCAGCTCCCACTTGGACATATTTCGAATATCGTGATTAAATTGACTAACGTCTAGTTACACTTAGCAATGTCTCTAGTACAACTCGAGTAAGGTCTCCTGGATAAAACCTTTTAATGATTCATCATTATTATTATCCTTTTATTTCTAATACAATGTTTAGAAGGATATGGATCTCAGTCATTCCTTTCATTAACCATTATGTTTCTCGTTCACAGATTCAACAAGATTACCAAAATAAATTTGGGTCTGGCCACACAAACATCTTACTAATCCCACGAGGGCCCCAACTCCAAAACGAAATTGGAGGAAATAAATCCCATACTGACTACGAGCAAAACTTATGAATTTTGAAACACTTCCGAAAATAATCCTTATAGCTACCAGTTACGTTTAGCGTTAGATTATTCCACAGAGATGCACTAGATTCATAACAGTTTCTTGGTATCTTAAGTCTAAAGATAACTATTTATAATTTACTTGATGACAAAGATCCACAAAGTAAAATCATATAGTTGGGATAAGTCCAATATTCGATTCATCGAATATCATCCAAAATCGATCAATATACTTTCAAGTATACTCTATCACTATTTTGATTTGTCTTAATTTAATATTATTCACATATTATTAATCGACAACGGACATTTGACATAACATTTTTCATGGATTAAAAAACATGTAAAATAGGATACAAAATTAAATAATAAGAATAAACGAAACCCAATCTTTATTTTATTAAATAATAATGTCATAACATCCTTTATCCAAATACTAATCACAGATTTATTGCATGAGTTCGCTAGCTAGTTGTAGCCCAATCGACTTGGCATGCTTAACTACCTTTGGTATAGGCAAAGTCTTAGTTAAAGGATCAGATACGTTATCATATGTGTGAACTTTTATTAATTTTATTTCACGAGCTTTAACTTGTTCTCGGACGTAGTGATGTCTACGTTTAAAGTTTATGGCGCCTTTTATGAGTCCAGGATTATTGGCGAATATTATTGCGGCAGAATTTTCACAATACATATCAATAGGTTCTTTTATTGAAGGCATCACTACAAGATCTCCAATAAACTTCCTAATCCAAATAGCTTCCATTGCAGCTTCTGAAGCAGCCATGTACTCAGATTGAGTAGCATGCATTGCAATCGTTGTCTGCTTCTTGCTCTTCCAGTCAACTGCTCCTCCATTGATAACACAAACCTAACCCGTCTGAGACTTTGTATCATCTATATCACATTGCCAGGACGCATCATAGAAACCTGTCACATTCAATTATGTGTCTGGTTTCCCTCTAAATGCCAAAAACATATCTTTCGTACTCCTCAAATACATTATAATATGTTTAACAGCAGTCCAGCGGAGCTTCCCTAGCTTCTGTTGGTATCTACTTGACCAAGTTATGAGCAAACGTCACATCAGGCCTTGTGCATCTAACAACATACATAATAGATCCTACAACCGAAGCGTAAGGCACCTTCTGCATGTATGCCTCCTCTTCAAGAATTGATGCATCCATCTCATGACTCATATTATGCTTAACTTTCATAGGTTGAAAACCTTTCTTGGAATTATGCATGTTATACTTCTTCAATATCTTATCTATATAAGCATCTTGACTTAGACCAATTAACCGTCTTTTCCTATCCTGATAGATCTTAATTCCCAGAATGTATGCAGCTTCTCCTATCCTTCATAAAAAAACATATACCAAGATAATCCTTAACAGGTTTAAGTCTTGGAATGTTACTTCCCATGATTAATATGTCATAAATATATAGGACTAGAAATATTAAATCACTCCCACTAGATTTGCGATATACATATGGCTCATCACGATTTTGAATAAATCCAAACTTTTTGATTTCTTCATCAAATCGTTTATTCCATTGACGTGATGCTTGCTTCAAACTGTAGAACAATGATAATCTTTATGAAACAAGGGGGTTGATGTTTTTCTAGAGAGAGAAACTTAGAGAGAGAAGTGAAAGAAACTTGTATAATGAAAAGTAAGAAATGAACAACCAACACCTCTTTCCATGGTGGAAAGAGGTTTAAATACCCAAGTCCATAATGGACTTGGGCCTCCGGCCCATGAACATGCTCATGGGTCGGGCTATTTAATAAATGAAACTAAACACTACTACGAGCCTATAACTACATTGTTGGAGTGACCGAGACTTTCTATATACGTAACACATATTTCCAACAATCTCCCCCAAAGGGAGGTCACTCCAAATTTACAAAGTCCTAATATAGCATGTTAGATCTTGTTCTTGAGCTCGTAGTCTTCTTTTCTTTCTTTTTCTTCCTTTTGTGAATATGTGTTGAATAATATCAGCCTTTTGCTTGGAACACGTTCTTTTGGCCTTTCACGTGCAGTCTTTATTTTCTTGTGATGTTCGCCTCTTTGTGACTTCATGTCCCACACACTTATCCTTTGTTGAATTCTTGAAAGTTTCAGAGTTGATATAGCGGAAGACTTTTAGGTCATACTTTCTTGAATTTGCAGGAGTATTTGACGCAAAAGGAATAAGCATGTGAGGACGTCTTCAACAGGTACACCGTAACGCCACCGTCTTCAACAGGTACACAGCAACGCCACCGTCTTTGAATGCATCAACATAATAAGACACGAATAAAATGGCTTTGACATTTTATTCTAATTCGGTAGCATTTTACCTCCGATCGGTGAAGACCGTTGGACGATATTAGATATCGTACCCGTGACGGATAGTTTCAATTAAGTAACTTCCTGACAGGATTTCGCGGGTAAACCCGTTCTCTTTATTCGACCGTCCAAAGCTGACTGCGAACATAAAGAGTGAATCATTTGGATTATAAATCCTTATGATTGAAGCCGTCAATTCATGAGACCTGGAAAAACTGAATTTCAATTAAGATATTCACCATCGTTGCTTTCCAGTTGTCACAAACTTAATTCAAATTGAATCTTGCTTGTCACCTACCAAGTGCTGTTTGATGTTAACACTAGAAGGATTTCCACTCGTCACAGTGAACACTAAAGAGTGTCACTCTGAGTGTTCTGGCAAGATCATAAGATAATGCGTAGAGGCCTGGAACGAGTTTAAGTTCAATTAAGAGTTAAACTACTGTTTCTTTCCAGTTGTCACAAGATTAGTTCTTAAAGAACCGCACGTGTCACCTACCATGAGCTTGTTTGATGTTGGCTCAAGCAGGATTTCCATCTTCACTTTAATACTTGCGTATCACTCGGATGTTCTGGCAATATTACAAGAATACTGCGTAGGACTCATAAAGATCTCTTACTTTTCACAGTGTGTGAAGAAGCAAGGAATAAATGGAAAGTGTCCTAATGAGACTTTTGATGATCTCGTGGCTCTAGACTCGATAATGCGTTTTGATTTAGTGATCGATGGCTGGAGAGGAGTGCCACCTATTCAACATCAGTCTATTCGGAGTGAATAAACCAATAGATAACGTGTTGATCTCCGTGTGATTAAAACAAATACCTTTTGAGAGATATTTGAGTTAGCTGGGGAGGGTTGTGCATTGCATCACTGGGTCCATGATGGCTTTCTTCAATATCGAGAATCATTAAATGATCTCAATAGCATATGTATTGACCCGGTTTCTGCCTAAAGTTGTAAGGAGGGCTTCTTTCTTTACACCCTTTATCTTTACAATTCTTTTTCATTCTTCAACCCCTTCAATGCTTACCAATACGTCATCACTAGCACCTTGTTGTGATTGTTCCAGTGCTAGCTTAAGTACTTGGTCGGCATTCAGCTACGTTCACATTCATTCTCCATCTTTCCTAGGACTTCTAGTTCTATCTAGGGAATTGTCCTTGGGAAGATTCCATCGGTTCTGATGAATCATTGGACTAATACCTATACCTACCACCCTTTTGTCACCACATCCGTCGTGAGTTAAGTGTGTTTTGGGTTGATATAGTCACCATGAAAAATCCTTGAAAATCACTTAAAGCACTTGTGATATTGTAATCAAAGTTTTTGTGCTTTAAGTGTTTTGATCATCAAAAACGCTCCCCCTTAACTTGTGCATTACACATGTTAGGTTGGTTTATCTTTTACGCCTTTTTCATTGTTTTAGCCAAATATCATTAAGTCTCCTTAATCCCATTTTATCCCCTTTCCAAAATGTTAATCATCAATATTTTGGATATTAATGGATTAACCGGTCTTTAGATAATAAAATGAAATTAGATGTTGGCCAAAGAACATATTAATGATCCCCCTCAAATTAATGAGGGTAAGTTGTAGTGCTTGAGTATGATAGATTTTGAAAGATTTAGAATCTCGTGAGAAATTCTTGAAACATTTTCATACTTTCACACTACAACAAGCCACAAAAGCACGATATTTACAATATTAACATATTCACAAATTAACCAATATGGAATAAACCTGAGATAATACGACCCATTAGATGGATCGGTCCACAAGCCTGTGATGTGCTCCATATGGTCTGCCCCCCACGAATCGTTCAATACTACGGATCAACCGTCGATGCCTTAACTTCGCCTCAATCATCTGGATGGTATGGTTGGAACTCTTCTTAAATCGGCCTACCCATTTGTACTTTACCTCTGGAAGACCTTGTCCTGAGTTGAGCATCAACAGCTTGTCACGTACATGCTTGAGAGTACCATCGCTGAACTTGTGTAGTTCTAAGAGTCGCATGTATTGCATGACCTCTGCTTCATTCAGGTAAAATATGCCCATCTTTGGTTGGAGTGTACCCATGTATGGTTCCTTGGATTGGTGAAAACAACTCATTGGGGTTGTGTGAGGTCGTTCTAGATTTAGCCTGGATTGATAACTTTCTACTCCAAGTTGAAAGTCTTCAACCCTTTGCTTGATCATAATTCTACGAGTGAATTGGCAAATATTGGAGCTTAGAGCTATGACTTCATCGGGGTCTAAGTGAGGAACCTTGCCTTGAGCCAAGAGGAGTAGAAAATATTCAATATCTTCAAGTCGTAAGAATTGAAGATCCCCTTCACTGACACTATAAGTCTTACCGTCTTCTCGCTTGAACCTGATATCTTTCAAATACGAATATCCGAATATATGGTGAAAGCTAACTTCCTGTATGCTTGAGATTCGACGGGTTTCCATTATAGGTGTACCTTTCTTGGTGTGATTATAGAAGTAGTAAGCCGACTTCTTGTTGCCCCGCCAATGTGAGATGCCTAATTCCGCATATTGATCATATTCCTTGACAAGCTTTTTGCTTCATAGGTCTGAAACTTTATCTTCAATCCAAGGGATATCCTCCAAATTTACTGCTTTGCCCATTGTTAATGATGTAGCATACTTATCCGCGCCGTTTTCTAAGTAGTCAAGATCACGGTTGGTGAAGTATTGCATTGGCAGATTCTTGGCTGCTGCAATAACTGAGGGTGTTAGTGGAAGAAGGATTGGAGCTTGTTCACCTGATGCTGTTGACTTGATTGCTTTCATGAGCTCATTGAAATTATATTCTCCCTCAGTTTCGGCAATCTTCATGGAAGCCCAGAAGTTCTTGTCTTTGATCGTTGTTTGAAGAATATTTGTATCAATGCTAGGCACTCCATATTTATCCATCAAGAATCCAGAGAAGTCGATAGGATTATTGAGGAATTGTGTGAGATCCTCCTTTTCACTGTCAGAAACTGTACGTGCGGTTGCTGCCTGTGTAAGCTATGGCTGTACGAGAACCGTCTCATCAATAGTGAACGTATCGGCAAACTCAAGATCTGGTTGATATAATTCGTCAATATCCATATCAATGTAGTGCTGAGGTAGAGAGTTATGTATCACAGATGGTATCGGGTCGTCTTCTTGCATAGGTTCGTGTTCTACAGGTGCTGTTGATGAGACATTACTAGGAACCGGTACAGAAGACGTACCTGTGGCTGTTTCTGTGTGATGCTGAACAGGAGTAGGCGGTGGAGAGTGATGTTCCACAGACGGTGATGGTTCGTCTTTAATCATTGGTTCGTCTTGTACCAGTGGTAGTACAGGATCTTCTTGTGATACACTAGTAAGAACTAGTTCAGATGACTTACCTGTGGTGTTGTTAGTGGTTTCACCATGCTCGTCAGTGGTAATGTTTTCACTCTCAGCTTGTTTATCGCCAACTTTTTCTTTTGAATGTGTATCACTTTCTTCCTCTTCCTCATCACCATCCTTGGATTCTTCAGATTCTTCTCCATTGGTACTGAAATTGTGTATAATGCAGTTCGTTTTTCTCAGTTCTTGCTAATTGAAAGTCCTAACAATGTCGGGTTTTTAACTGTTTTTGGTTGTTAATCTTTTTTGGATATTCTATTTGCTAATTCAAACAAGTCTTGCAAAATTGAAAAATATTATCTACTTATATGTAAAACATCGTGCAAATACCAAGTTTTTATTCAAGTAAAACTCAAATTGTAAATTTTAAAACTAAAAGGACTGAAAATGTAAATTCTATGAAAATTAAATGCTCAAAATGTAAATCTATCAAGTATAAGGACTGAAAATGTAAAACAGTTAACCAAAAGGATCAAATATGTAAACAATGTAACAAACTAACCAAATTGTAACAAATTGCCAAAACTACTAACTGAAATTTAACAACTTCCAAACTGAAAGGACCTAATTAGTGCAAACCCTAGAAATTAGCAAGTTTAGACAAAGTTTAAAACAGTTTAATACACTAGGGTCTAAAATGCAATTTTGAAAACTTTTTAAGCCAAAACGGGTTTACAAAACAAATAAGCTCGTTTGAGCTTATTACTGAACCAAAATCAATCAAACAAGTTGCAAAATGCTTAGAATTGAAATTAAGCTAGGTCTGTAAGAGGATTTTGGCTGAAAGTGTCTAATAAGCAAATAAGCACTTCACAATAAGCACAAAATAAGCTCTAGGAAAATCTGGACATGCACAACTGGATTTTTGTGCTAAAACTGATTAAAGAGCTCAAAACAAGAATGGGAAATCAAATCTTATCAAAATTCATCAAGAAATAAGCTTGGAAATTGAATTTAGCTGAATATGGCTTATGTTGACCAGGCGTTGACCAAAATTTTTGACAAAAAGCTGAAATTCTCAAAATTCATCCAACAACTCATACTAAGTGATATTGTAAAAGAAAATAGCCTAGTTTGTGAAGTAGATTGTGAGATATGAAAATGCTGTTTTCATTTATAGAAACATGCTCTTGCTCAAGTGTTCAGATTAATGCTTATTTCTCTTTGATTAATGAAAACTGTATCAAATGCTTATGGAATATTAAAGTTCATATATTGACCTACAAATGAGAACTTGTTTGGTGAAATTTCATCAAGAATCCAATAAATACCAGCTTAATGAAAGTGACAACTTTTCTGAATGAAAATGACTGAAATATGGACCCAAACTTTTTATTGCCAATTGCCTGTTTGACCTAAGTCTTGACTTGAAAATGGCTCAGAACTACTTGTAATGACTTATTGAATGGAAATGAACATTAACTTGCCAAGAACCAACACTTTGAAAATCAAAAACCAGTTAAAGCCAAACACTCCTTTAACTGATTTATATGAAAATTTGCAAAGGCTTTTTAAGCAACAGTTAAAGCTGAGTAAAATCCTTTATCAAACCAAACTTTATGGTCAAAAAGAGATATGTGAAGGCTACTTGCAAGTAATGAAGACAACTAGAACTCAAATAGGAAGTAGGTCTAAAAGTGACTGAAATAAGGCTATAAGCTAGAACAACTATCAAAGCAATAAGCAGATAAGCAGCAATTAAGCTACAAACAAGTCTAGAATCTAATCAAATCCAAACTAAACAAATTTTATCATGCAATCAACAAGATTTAAGCTAGGAAATGGAGCAAGCAATTGACAATTTGAGTGGAACCAAAATCAAGAAGCATTTGAACCTTGTGAAGAAACCATTGAGCAGTAGAGGAGTGCCGTACTCTCTATTCTAGTGCTAACCACCACCTTAGCACTAGACTCAACAATCTACAATCAACAAACTGCTACAAATCAACTAGAATCAACATCATGGCCTGAATTCATCTCATAAGCTATGGATTTGAACTGAAATCAACAAACAACTACTATCTTCACTCCAAAGTTAGTTATGATCAATGTATGATCATAACAAACTCAATGCAGCAACAATGATATCAATGGAAAGCAGGAATGAACAGTAAAGATGAAGAGAAGATTTGGCGGGAAAAATTGAGTTTGAATTTTATTAATGGAAATTGGTTACAAAGCTGTTAAAAGGATAACTAACTGACTAACTAACTCAAGAGTGTGTCAAACTCTTGAGTAGTTTAGCTAGAAAGGAAAAAGATGAGAGAAAAATGTAAATGTGTGTGTTTTTCACACTTACAACTACTCATTACAAATGAAGACCTAGCAGGCTATTTATAGACTTGAGAAGGAGGTTTGTTGGGGTTGGTGACGTGTTGGGACCAATCCCAGCTCTCCACGTGGCATAATTCTGCTAAGTTGATTTTCTAGGTATGAACATGAATTGGGGTTTCTTGATTGAGTTGATTTCTTGTTAATTGATGATGACCATTGGATTCGTCTTTCAAAAATAAGCAACTTTGATGTTTATAACTCTTCATGAAATCCACTCTAGCTCAAAAACGATCCTGGGAATTTTTGGTTATTTGAAGATGACACGTGTCAAGCTCTGAATGGTTGAAAACAATGCACACGGATTACACTGTTAAGATACTCTCATTAATGAGTGGCGGCAGTAGTGGAAAATTAATGCAGTTATTTGGCAATCCATGTCATAGTATCCCTGGCTTCTCATTGGTCAAAAACAAAGCACATGGATTGAACTTGTAATATTTTCCAAGATTGGCATATTTAGTCCCTAAACTTTGACAGATTGTATCTTTGAGCTTGTAACTTCATTTCTTTGGCATTTTTAGTCCTTCAACTTCCATTCTTGAACAAAATTGGTCCTTTGACTGAGTTGACTTGATAGTTGACCAAATTTGACTATGATCTTGACTTTTTACAATATTTACACTTTGGTCCTTCATCTTTGGCAGTTTGTCAAGATAGGTCCTTGTACTTCAAAGTCTTGTCACTTTTGATCCTTCTTTGTCTTTTTCATCAAATTAAGCTTGATTATTCCTTGTTTGCTTGAAAATGCATCCTTTTACCTACACAAGTGTACACAAACACAAACATACCACATAACACTATTTTTGCAAGATAAATTGGTATTTTGCTTCATGTTTTAGGGTTATTTGTTGATAAATTGATATGAGTTTTAGCTCATATCAAATCTCCTACACTTGAACATTGTCATGTCCTCATGCAATTCTATATATTTTAAAGCACAAATTTACATTCTCCTCAATATTAACCCACCTTGGCCATATGGAATGCATCTACACTACTCTAAACTACATGATGCATGATTTTGACTTTTAACAATGCAATGAACAAAATACAATTCTATCTATATCTTTTTGATTTTTCTTGAAATGGTTTTGATGGAAATAACTCATAAAGAATTCAATGGCTTTGATTAGGGCTTGGGTACCATGGACATTTATCATCCTCAAGTTTCACTTTCCCCATACCAAGCTTAAAAATGGGATCATTGCATTCACAAGTAAAAAGTGCATCAACTTATTCATGATAATTAAATGTGGAACCGGTTATTATTTGAGCAAATTGCTTGTGGGCAAGTTTGTCATTTATTCAAGTGTGAAATATAAGAAATGCAGAATCCAAAAATAAAGAAGCACGGTTTTAATCCTAAGTAATCCTCTCATCCATTACTTGAAAAACCGCTCACAATTAATACAAGTCCGTTTCAAGAGTAATAAGTCATTCGCCTTATGTGTAAAATCCTCATGTCATGCTTTCATAAGTATACACACTCGCTAAGGAAAGAAAAATAAAACTCACGCAATAATTTACATCCGCCATCTTTTTGAGACTTTGGATCTTCAACCCCGCAACCCGTCAAGGTAATATTGGATTGGAGCAATCTATTGAATCCCCGCAACCCGTCAAGGTAATATTGGAACTCAATAGTCACTATAATTAACACCACACTGCCCCTCTTGGGAGTCTTGTATATATATATATATATATATATATATATATATATATATATATATATATATATATATATATATATATATATATATTTTTTTTTTCTAGCCACTCATTTTTTTGTAAGCCGCTCTTATTTTTCTTTATTCCTCACTAAGAAATTTGAAAAGAATAAAAGGAAAAACACCCGCTAAATATTGAGCATGACATAAGTCTAGTACACATAAAGCTTTCTAACTTAGAATCTTAAGACGTACTTATACCAACCATGAATGATTAGACAAAAATGCATAAGAGATTACAAATCAATTAAAACCGTTCTTGATTATTTATTAACAATTATATACATGCGAAGAAAATAGAGGTAAAGAAGAGAAGGGTTTAGCCACAAGTAATTATCATGAAGTTTATCTAGCCCTTTTATACTTGCTTCAACTCTATCATTTCCCATTCTCCACAAATTTAAAATCTCAAATAATGAAATTGGTGGATGCTTAGCCTAATAGACCAATGAAGGACTACATGGTTAAGGATACTAGCTAGAGAATGCTTAGATAAGCAAACTCGGGTTGAGTCAAAATATCCATGGTGGGCCTAATATGTCAAAGAAGTGTAAACTTGTTAAACCATGTTTTATTTTATTTTTTCCTTTTATATATTTTTGATGAAAAATAAAGAAGGAATATATACAATGCAAATGTGTTATGCAAATGAAAAATGATTGATGCAAAAATTATGAATGCATATTTTTGGTGACCAAAGTAGATCAAAAATTTGAAAAATCAATTTTCCTAGTTATCATGAAAGACAATGACAAGTTCTAGGTAAGGTCACTTCAATAAAAGACCCCCCTACACTTAAGCTAAACATTATCCTCAATGTTTAAGAGCATGGAAGTACAAAGACTTCCCCTACACTTATGACAATGAATAGACTTTGCTTAACCCAAGTTAAGGAAAGGACAACTATTAGTGAAATCATGTTTAAGCACAAGGTGTTAATGAAAAATCAGTATAGTAACGAAGTGAACCGGATACAAGGGCCTCCTCCATAAGCTCCAAAGCATGAAATGACTGAGCAACCCTTCAAACAATCATGAAGACAAAAGAAGGTCTCCCCTACACTTATCTCCAAGTCTAACCCTTATTTCTAACCTACAACACTCTAAACCTAGTTATACGATGCTTGAGTTAATGAGTCTCTAGCTCGACTCGTCCCACAATGAATCAATTCATGGGGAAAATGGGGATCTCTTGGACCATTTCAACAGAAATGTCCTCCTCAAAGTAATGCTTAACACGGTGACCATTCACTTTAAAATTTGGACCATCGGGTTGTGACAACTCAATAGTTCCATCTCGACTTAAGCTTGCCCGCAAAAAGTTTCAATCTTGAGTTAAAGAGGAGAACCGGCTCTCCAACTTTGAACTCACGATTCTTGATCTTAGCATCATGCAATTTCTTAGTCTTTTCCTTGTAAAGCAAAGAATTTTCATAGGCATTGGCTCTCAATTCATCCATCTCATTGAGTTGATCTTTCCTATGGGAACCGGCTTGGTTTAAATCAAAGTTAGCCCACTTGAGAGCCCAAGATGCCTTATGTTCTAACTCGAATAGAAGGTGGCACGCTTTTCCATAGACAAGCCTATAAGGAGTACAACCAATTTGTGTTTTAAAAGCCGTCCTAAACGCCCACAAAGCATCATCAAGCTTATCCGACCAAGAAGCTCGATGCTCTCCCACCGTTCTCTCTAAAATTCTCTTTAAACCATGATTTGTGACCTCGGTTTGACCATTTGTTTGAGGGTGATACGCGGTAGAAAGTCTATGATTAACTCCATATTTCTTCATAACTCTTGTGAATTGATCATTACAAAAGTGTGTACCACGATCACTTATGATGGCCCGAGGTACACCAAATCTAGCAAACAATTGTTTCAAAAACTTCACAACAACTCTAGCATCATTGGTAGGTAAGGCTTTAGCCTCCACCCATTTGGACACATAATCCACCGCCACAAGTATATACTTGTTTCCCTTAGAGGATGGAAAAGGTCCCATGAAATCAATGCCCCACACATCAAATATCTCACACTCTTGGATAAAATTTTGTGGCATCTCATCACGTTGCGTAATTTTTCCTTGTCTTTGACACACATCACAAAATTTCACCATTTCATGGGCATCTTTGTAAATGGAAGGCCAATAGTAACCCGAATCAAAGACTTTCTTGGCGGTATAGTTAGGCCCAAAATGTCCACCCGTAGGTCCTTTATGACACCCTTCTAAGATCTTAAATGCCTCGGGCCCATCTACACACCGTCTAATGATTTGGTCCGCACATTGCCTAAAAAGATAAGGATCATCCCAAAAGTAGTACTTAACTTCCTTAAGAAACTTCTTCTTTTGTTGATAAGTAAGACCCTCAATAAGCACATTGCCCACAAGATAGTTTGCAATATCCGCAAACCAAGGAGTGGCATCCTCTTGGGAAGAGATAGACATGAGCTCCTCTAATGGAAAGGATTCATTGATTTCTTGATGTGGCAAATCTCCTTGAAAAGGATGCTCAAGTCTACTCAAGTGATCCGCCGCTAAGTTCTCGGCCCCTTTCTTATCACGAATTTCTATCTTAAACTATTGAAGCAACAAAACCCATCTCAAAAGCCTAGGCTTAGCATCTTATTTTATCATAAGATACTTGAGAGCGGAATGATCCGTATACACTATGGTTTTGGAGAGCACAATGTATGGTCTAAACTTCTCAAAAGCATATACTATAGCAAGCAACTCTTTTTCCGTGGTAGTGTAATGAAGTTGTGCACCGGTCATGGGTTTACTCGCATAGTGTATAGGTTGAAAATGCTTATTAATTCTTTGTCCTAAGACGGCCCCCACCGCATAATCACTAGCGTCACACATAAGCTCAAAAGGTAATTCCCAATTTGGAGAAACCAAAACGGGAGCCTTAGTCAATTTCTCCTTAAGAGTCTCAAAAGAGTCCAAACAATCTTGGTTAAAAATAAAAGGAGCCTCTTTCTCCAAGAGGTGAGTCATCGGTCTAGCTATCTTAGAAAAATCTTGTATAAAGCGCCTATAAAATCCCGCATGACCTAAGAAACTCCTCACACCTTTAACCGAGGTGGGTGGGGGAAGCTTAGCAATCACATCAATTTTAGCTCGATCCACTTCTAATCCCTTGCTGGATATTTTGTGTCCTAAAACAATCCCCTCTTTCACCATAAAGTGACATTTCTCCCAATTGAGCACTAAACGTGTTTCCTCACAACGCTTAAGCATTCTCTCAAGATTGGTGAGACATGAGGTAAATGAATTTCCAAAGACGGAAAAGTCATCCATAAAAACCTCCATGGTTTGCTCTATCATGTCATGGAAAATCGCCATCATGCACCTTTGAAACGTCCCCGGTGCATTACATAAGCCAAAAGGCATCCTCTTATAAGCAAATGTATCGTAGGGACAAGTGAATGTGGTCTTTTCTTGATCTTTAGGGTCAATGGGTATTTGGAAATAACCCGAAAAGCCATCAAGAAAACAATAGTACTCATTTCCCGCTAAGCGTTCAAGCATTTGATCCATAAAAGGAAGCGGGAAATGGTCTTTCCTAGTCGCCTCATTGAGTTTTCTATAATCAATACAAACTCTCCAACCGGTCACAAGTCTCGTGGGAATAAGCTCATTGTTCTCATTAGGCACCACGGTGATTCCACCCTTCTTTGGAACACAATGAACCGGGCTAACCCATGGAGAGTCGAAAATAGGGTAAATCATACCCGCATCTAAGAGTTTAATCACTTCTTTCTTAATAACCTCATGGATTTTTGGGTTAACTCTCCTTTGGTTTTGAATGGCGGGTTTATAGTCATCCTCCATAAGGATTTTGTGTGTACAAAAATGTGGATCAATTC
The DNA here is from genome assembly GCA_025667525.1 of Glebionis coronaria. Classification (NCBI taxonomy): domain Eukaryota; kingdom Viridiplantae; phylum Streptophyta; class Magnoliopsida; order Asterales; family Asteraceae; genus Glebionis; species Glebionis coronaria. The sequence continues at coordinate 357,669,276 of CM046880.1, forward strand.
CCCTTATGTCGGATATTTTCCATGCTGAGGCTTTCTTGTGTTTCTTAAGGACTTCAATAAGTTGCTCCTTCTCATCCTCTTTCAACTCTTTAGCAATGATCACAGGTAATTGGTCTTTGCCCTCTAAGAAAGCATACTCTAAGTGGGATGGAAGGTCCTTAAGTTCAATAGGAGGTGGACTCTCTATGGAAGGTTTTACTATGGAAGGGTCCTCAATGGTAACTTCTTGTGGAATAGGAGAAGGAATAGGGTCCTCATTGAGCAACTTTTGGATTGTAAGAATATCTTCTTCCCAATTAATGGGAGAATCATCATCACCAAGAAAGTTTGACTCAAATTCCTCCAAGAGGAAATCACTCTCTCCAAAAGGTGTTAAAGAGGGAGCAATTGAGGCCGCGGTTTCAACATGGGGCATCTCATCACTAGTACTCTTACAAGCATCATGAAAGTGTTCATCACACACCTCATCTAGCACATCAACAATGTTAATAGTCTCACAAGGTCTAGACTCCTTAACCTCTTTCCTATCACAAACTTTCCCTAACTTAAACACCACTCTCTCATCTCTAACTCTCATAATTAGTTATCCTTCCGCCACATCTATCAAAGTACGACCCGTTCTAAAAAACGGTCTACCAACAATCAAAGGCACTCTAGGATCCATGTCATAATCAACCACTACAAAGTTGGCCGGAAACGTAAACTTATCCACACCTACAAACACATCCTCCGCTATACCTACGGGGTAAGCTATGGTTCGGTTGGCTAATTCAAGAGTCATCCTAGTGGGAGTGAGCTCGGGAAGAGAGAGTTTTTTCCAAACCGATAAAGGCATGAGGTTTATGCTTGCCCCTAGATCCGCCAAAGCCATGCAATTTTCAACACCGGGAAAATTACAAGGTATCAAGAAGCGCCCCGGATCTCCAAGTTTTGTAGGTAAGGTTTTAAGTAGCACGGCGGAACAATTTCATTAAGGGATGTGTTGGGAAAATCAACCAATTTTTCTTTGTTGGAGAGTAAATACTTGAACATCTTAGCAAACTTTGGCATATAAGCAAGAGCTTCCGCAAAGGATATATTGATGTTGAGTTGCTTGAACATCCTTAAGAAATTTGAGACTTGGATGTCATCCTTGTTCTTTAACTTGTCCTTTTTCAACCTTGAAGGATATGGAAGAGTAGGTTTTGGTGTAGGTGGAATAGGTGTGGTAGTGGAAGATTTGTATTTGTTAGCTTCTTCATTGGGAAGTGTGGAAGGTAAAGGAGAAGTATGAATAGGTTGAGAAGGTATGTTTGAGTGAATAGGAGCATTTTGAGGAGGTGAAGTAGAGGTAGAAGGCTTGTCACAAGTAGGAGCACAAGTGGGTTGAACAATAGTAGGTTTAGGAGGTGAAGGATCCTTTGTTGTTGTTCCACTCCTTGTTGTAATATCATTGACATTTGCCCTTGTATTAGTTTGTGTGTTGGAAGGTAAAGCCCCTTGTGGTCTTTGATTTAATGCCATTAAAACCCTATTGGTTTGTTCCTCCGCTATACGTTTCATTTGGTCATTCATTTTCTTCTCAATAGCTTGGAACCTCCTTTCATTCTCTTGATTCATTTTGTGCAAGAAATCCATTGTGTTATAATCTTGTGACACATTTCCTTGAAAACCTTGAGGTTGGAAAGGTAGAGGTTGAGCATTAAATCCTTGATTTGGTGGATAAAAGTTATTTGCTTGAGGTTGAAATTGATTGGGTGCCTTGTAGTTATTTCCTTGATAAGGTGGTCTTTGCCCTTGATTCCTTGGTAAAATTTGAGGAGGATTTTGTTGAATTTGGGTGGGGGTTGGGGTGGGAATCCCGGTGGAGTAAGGTAGTTTTGGGATTTGTAAGAAAGGTTATTTGGATTGATATTTGGCTTGAAGTGTTCACGATGTTCCTCTTGGTAAGCATAACATTCCCCTTGATACACTTGCACCTTATCACATTGTTCATAAGAATGGGGACCTCCACAAGTTACACAAGAAAGGGTAATGACATTCACATCATTTGAAGAATTGTTCAATGAAATGGTCTTAAAAGCTTGAAGCAATTCTTGTTGTCCTTGTTTGACTTGTTGAAGGATCTCTTGTTGAAATTTGAGGAGTTGGTTATCACAAGGTGTTTGAGAATTGTTTTGGAGAACATGAACCCTTTCTTCAAATTGATTGTTTGTTTGAACCATTGCTTTAGTCTCAATGATGTCCAAGGCTTCTTGCATGGATTTAAGAAGAATATTCCCTCCCGCGGAAGCATTGAGTGAATCTTGGTGATGAGGTTTACGGCCATTATAGAAGGTATTGATTTGGTGAACGTCATCCAATCCATGGTTAGGGCATCGCCTCAATAACTCACTATACTCTTCCTAAGCATCACTAAAGGATTGACTAGGTTTTTGTTAAAAGCCTATAACTAAGTTCCTCAAGGTCATGGTCTTAGATGGAGGAAAGAACTTGTTCAAAAACTTAGTGGTGAAACCATCCCATGTGGTGATACTATCGGGTGGTTGGGTGTCTAACCAATGCTTAGCGGGTCCCTCTAGTGAAAATGACACTAACATAAACTTAATAGCATCATGTGGAACTCCATTGTGCTTAATGGTATTGCAAAGAGAAAGGAATCTCTTAAGGTGAGCATGAGGATCATCATTCTTGTTACCATAGAAAGGTGATTGTGAAACCATAGTAATCATAGACGTGTGTAGCTCAAATGTATTTGCGGGAATGTCGGGAATCTTATTAGCACTAGCATATCCATGAACATTGGTTTGCATACGTTCCATCAAAGAACGATTATCAACAGCCATGGCTTCTTGTGGTGGAGGAGTCAAAGCACGATTCTCGTGATCGGCTTGATGGATGGTGGTGGTCTTACTCTTTCTCTTTTTCTTCCTTTTCGGAGGAAGAGGTTGTACACCAATCGGTATTTGTGCACGCCCGCGAGTGAGCATGCAACTCAATACGAGGAATGAGAGAGAAGCTCTCGTGTGACTTTGAGAGAAATGGATTATCCTCTTCGAGTTTCAATATTAAATATCCACAAGAAAATAACAATATATGTATGTACTACTTGGGTGCAAGACCCCCAATGAAGCCTTCCTTCTTAGAATACTTACAAGTGAACGGGGGGTTAGGTGGCGCGAAGCACTTAAGTACCTATTGACCCTTAGATGGCATTTTATAGCACATCGCCTTTCTATTCACTTAAATGTTCGTATTCTTCGAATTGTTGCTTATTGAGAGTATTTATCTATTCTTGCTTTATTTTGTTTGATCGATACACGTGTCAAGGACCGGAACGCCCCTCAACACGGTGTATTGCCTTGGCAATACTTATGGAGAATATGTAAATTGGTTGTTCTTATACGTATACGTATTTACTTATAATAATATATGGAAAATATTTTTGTATTTATGAGTTTTTAAGAGAAAATACTATATGTACATAAAAACCGAGAGAATCCAGTAATATATATTTTTGGGTGCAATCTCTTAGGAAAAAGATTGCTTTTTGGATTTTTTTTAATTTTTTTGGTCAATTCTTTAAGAAAAGAATTGTTTTGTTAATTTTTTAGTTTTTATATATTTTTATATTTTTTATTTTTTATTTGTTTTTGATTTATGATACGTAAAAATAACGTTCACAAGGTGAACGGATCCCAAAAGTCAATGAAAACCGTCAATCGATAGTCTCTCGTAAAGTCAAAGAACCGGCAACGGCGCCATTTGAAATTGTGTATAATGCAGTTCGTTTTTCTCAGTTCTTGCTAATTGAAAGTCCTAACAATGTCGGATTTTTAACTGTTTTTGGTTGTTAATCTTTTTTAGATATTCTATTTGCTAATTCAAACAAGTCTTGCAAAATTGAAAAATATTATCTACTTATATGTAAAACATCGTGCAAATACCAAGTTTTTATTCAAGTAAAACTCAAATTGTAAATTTTAAAACTAAAAGGACTGAAAATGTAAATTCTATGAAAATTAAATGCTCAAAAATGTAAATCTATCAAGTATAAGGACTGAAAATGTAAAACAGTTAACCAAAAGGATCAAATATGTAAACAATGTAACAAACTAACCAAATTGTAACAAATTGCCAAAACTACTAACTGAAATTTAACAACTTCCAAACTGAAAGGACCTAATTAGTGCAAACCCTAGAAATTAGCAAGTTTAGCCAAAGTTTAAAACAGTTTAATACACTAGGGACTAAAATGCAATTTTGAAAACTTTTTAAGCCAAAACGGGTTTACAAAACAAATAAGCTCGTTTGAGCTTATTACTGAACCAAAATCAATCAAACAAGTTGCAAAATGCTTAGAATTGGAATTAAGCTAGGTATGTAAGAGGATTTTGGCTGAAAGTGTCTAATAAGCAAATAAGCACTTCACAATAAGCACAAAATAAGCTCTAGGAAAATCTGGACATGCACAACTGGATTTTTGTGCTAAAACTGATTAAAGAGCTCAAAACAAGAATGGGAAATCAAATCTTATCAAAATTCATCAAGAAATAAGCTTGGAAATCGAATTAAGCTGAATATGGCTTATGTTGACCAGGCGTTGACCAAAATTTTTGACAAAAAGCTGAAATTCTCAAAATTCATCCAACAACTCATACTAAGTGATATTGTAAAAGAAAATAGCCTAGTTTGTGAAGTAGATTGTGAGATATGAAAATGCTGTTTTCATTTACAGAAACATGCTCTTGCTCAAGTGTTCAGATTAATGCTTATTTCTCTTTGATTAATGAAAACTGTATCAAATGCTTATGGAATATTAAAGTTCATATATTGACCTACAAATGAGAACTTCTTTGGTGAAATTTCATCAAGAATCCAATAAATGCCAGCTAAATGAAAGTGACAACTTTTCTGAATGAAAATGACTGAAATATGGACCCAAACTTTTTATTGCCAATTGCCTGTTTGACCTAAGTCTTGACTTGAAATGGCTCAGAACTACTTGTAATGACTTATTGAATGGAAATGAACATTAACTTCCCAAGAACCAACACTTTGAAAATCAAAAACCAGTTAAAGCCAAACACTCCTTTAACTGATTTATATGAAAATTTGCAAAGGCTTTTTAAGCAACAGTTAAAGCTGAGTAAAATCCTTTATCAAACCAAACTTTATGGTCAAAAAGAAATATGTGAAGGCTACTTGCAAGTAATGAAAACAACTAGAACTCAAATAGGAAGTAGGTCTAAAAGTGACTGAAATAAGGCTATAAGCTAGAACATCTATCAAAGCAATAAGCAGATAAGCAGCAATTAAGCTACAAACAAGTCTAGAATCTAATCAAATCCAAACTAAACAAATTTTATCATGCAATCAACAAGATTTAAGCTAGGAAATGGAGCATGCAATTGACAATTTGAGTGAAACCAAAATCAAGAAGCATTTGAACCTTGTGAAGAAACCATTGAGTAGTAGAGGAGTGCTGTACTCTCTATTCTAGTGCTAACCACCACCTTAGCACTAGACTCAACAATCTACAATCAACAAACTGCTACAAATCAACTAGAATCAACATCATGGCCTGAATTCATCTCATAAGCTATGGATTTGAACTGAAATCAACAAACAGCTACTATCTTCACTCCAAAGTTAGTTATGATCAATGTATGATCATAACAAACTCAATGCAGCAACAATGATATCAATGGAAAGCAGGAATGAACAGTAAAGATGAAGAGAAGATTTGGCGGGAAAAATTGAGTTTGAATTTTATTAATGGAAATTGGTTACAAAGCTGTTAAAAGGATAACTAACTGACTAACTAACTCAAGAGTGTGTCAAACTCTTGAGTAGTTTAGCTAGAAAGGAAAAAGATGAGAGAAAAATGTAAATGTGTGTGTTTTTCACACTTACAACTACTCATTACAAATGAAGACCTAGCAGACTATTTATAGACTTGAGAAGGAGGTTTGTTGGGGTTGGTGACGTGTTGGGACCAATCCAAGCTCTCCACGTGGCATAATTCTGCTAAGTTGATTTTCCAGGTATGAACATGAATTGGGGTTTCTTGATTGAGTTGATTTCTTGTTAATTGATGATGACCATTGGATTCGTCTTTCAAAAATAAGCAACTTTGATGTTTATAACTCTTCATGAAATCCACTCTAGCTCAAAAACGATCCTGGGAATTTTTGGTTATTTGAAGATGACACGTGTCAAGCTCTGAATGGTTGAAAACAATGCACACGGATTACACTGTTAAGATACTCTCATTAATGAGTGGCGGCAGTAGTGGAAAATTAATGCAGTTATTTGGAAATCCATGTCACAGTATCCCTGGCTTCTCATTGGTCAAAAACAAAGCACATGGATTGAACTTGTAATAATTTCCAAGATTGGCAGATTTAGTCCCTAAACTTTGGCAGATTGTATCTTTGAGCTTGTAACTTCATTTCTTTGGCATTTTTAGTCCTTCAACTTCCATTCTTGAACAAAATTGGTCCTTTGACTGATTTGACTTGATAGTTGACCAAATTTGACTATGATCTTGACTTTTTACAATATTTACACTTTGGTCCTTCATCTTTGGCAGTTTGTTAAGATAGGTCCTTGTACTTTAAATTCTTGTCACTTTTGATCCTTCTTTGTCTTTTTCATCAAATTAAGCTTGATTATTCCTTGTTTGCTTGAAAATGCATCCTTTTACCTACACAAGTGTACACAAACACAAACATACCACATAACACTGTTTTTGCAAGATAAATTGGTATTTTGCTTCATGTTTTAGGGTTATTTGTTGATAAATTGATATGAGTTTTATCTCATATCTGGTACCATTACCTTCATCCTTATCACTATCCTCTTTCTCCTTATCCTTACCATTCCCATTACCGTCATCCGCATCACTATCGTCATCCTCGTCTTCCCCGTCATCCTCATCCTCATCCTTATCCTCCTCATCGTCCTCATCTTCGTGCTTGTCATCATCCTCATCCTCGTCCTCGTCATCATCCTCATCCTCATCCTCGTCCTTGTCCTCTTCTTCTTCATTCTTATTAGAATGTTCTTTCTCCTCCTCATTCTTTTCCTCTTCTTCCTCATTTTCTGCTTCATCGTCATTTTCAGACTCCTGACGTTTCTGTTTCTTAGAAGATTAGGGAACTTCAGTGTCTTCTACTGGTGATGTGTTGGAAGCTTCCATTATGACCTTACTAAGAGCTCTTTGTAATTTGTGTTGAGCTTTTGTTATTGGTGACTCACTGTTGGTTAACCGAGTCTTCAAAGTCTGCATTAACTGTAAGTTAGTAAGGCCATTTGTGAATAATGCTGGAAGCTCCTGATGTACACATGACCTAACTTCACGCTGAATGATGTTAGTCATGGAATCATTGATGGAATTGAGAAATGCAGCATTTTCTTTGTCAGGTGCGTCCTTTTCAGCAAGAAACTCTTTGTGTTGCTTTTGAAGTCTTATGACATTTACGAATGTTTCTTGAAGTTTGGAGTCATTACTTTTTTGTGCTCTTTCTGTACGTGAACTATTAGGAGTTATCCTTCCCTCCAGTGACGCAATCTGTTTTGACTGTGCTTCCAGTTGTTTTTGGAGATGCTGAATGAGTGGATCATTGATTGTGAGAAATGGAGTGGAAGTGGATGGTAGTTGTACTGCTGTTGTTGTTGGTGGAGGAGTTATGGCAATTGCTAAAGAGGTTGCGGATTGGATGGTGGTTTGTACAAGTTGTTCGAGGATAGATGGCGATGTTGGTACAATCACTGGGGCAGTGGTTGGTACAGGAGGATTGACAATCGGTGGAGGCGTTGGTGTAATCACTTGGGTGGTGGATAGTACATGTTGATGGGTGATCGGTGGCGGCGTAGGTGTAATTACATGGATAGTGGTTGATACAGGTTGACTGATGACCGGTGGCGGCGTGGGTGTAATTACTGGGGTGGTGGTTGATACAGGTTGAATGGTCTCGATTGTAGGTTCAATCGGCGGGACGGTTGTTACAACAGTGCTGAAGGCTGGTGGTGGAGGGGGTATTTGTTGTTGGATAGGAAACAACGTCAGATGAGCATCGTCTGCTGCTATGATTGATGAAGGAGTTGGAAGTTGTTTGCTAAGGTTGACGTCCTTGTACAGAATTGTTTCCATATCTTCTCCACCTTCTAAATTTTGATCTTCAAAATCATAGTTGAAATAATCATCTACGTTGTCATCATCTTGATTTGTTGGGTCTGTGATTTCTTCCTCTAGTCTGAGATCTTGTTCTTCTTCATCGTTTGAATAGTCTGGATCTCCAAAAGCTTCCAGTGCTAACTCGGCAGGAGTTTTTGATCTAGAACCACTACCGGTTTTCTGTGCCTCCATCCTACTTAACTTTCGTGCTATTCGCATCTGTTTTTCTTTAGACATTTGTACTAAAGGATCTTGTTCATCTGCATCTTCATCACGTAGTTGCTCTTTCCCTTTAGCTTTACCTTTGGTTTGGGGTGAGGAAGTCTTTTGGCGTTTGACAACAGTCTTTTTCCTTTTACCCTTTTGCTTTTCGGATGGATCTGCGTTTGATTTTTTAAATTGTGTTTCAATGTCCAGGAGCATTTGTTTGTAAGGTTCACTGTCCTTGATCCCGTCATTGATCATTGTGTCAGGCACTAAAGCTGGATGCAGTGAGTACTTAGTGGAATGTTTCTCGTCACCTATCTGATCCAACACATGGTCATCATCTGATGTATGGTAGAAGAAGTTTCCACGCTTGTCAATAGAAGGAACACTCTTCATGAAATGGTTGATGATAAGTTTTGTGAACCTTGGAAACGGAAGATGCAGTGATTTCTTCTTGGTACCGGTGAATTGGTAACACACTTCTTCCCAAAGAAGTAGAGCATAATCTACTTTAGATGCAGTGTATAGGTCCCAAAGTATATGAGCCTGAGGTGGTCTCAGTTGGTCATAACCACGAGCCTTTGAAGTAAGGCACCTGGTTATGATGGTGACGAGTGCTTTCCATGGTTGACCAATGCGTGCAGTGGAGAACTGAGATAGATTTTGAATGTTACCCTCATAGTTTAGAGCTCTAATTACTCGAAGCACTTCATCTGTTTTTGGATTGGGCACAAAGTTTTCTCCTTTTGCTAATTTGGGAAACTTGAACAATTTCCTGAATTGATTTAAATCAAGAGTAAAATTTTGCTTGTTGATTTTGAAAGTGATCGATATCTTAGATGCTTCCTTTGCTGCGGTAATCGATGCTGTGGCCCAAAATTCATGAATGTATATTTCGGGAACTGCTGCAGTAGCTCTAAGTGCATCTTTAATGGGTGACATGTCAAGAATGTCCATTGCAACTTTGAAAGATGCTATTTTTGGATCAAAATCCTCTCTCAGACGAAAGTTGTTCTCTGCAAGTGGTAGTCGGACACTAAGTGGTACTAATGCGAGGTCTGATTATTGTTGTTGTTCTCTGGTGATTGACATGGTTCCTGCTTTGATGACATAAGCACAAATGATATACACAAAATATATATATCTTAAGTCTATGCCAAGTTGAAGCATAGGGAATAAATTATAACAATTATTACCACATATTATAGAGAAACAACATACAAACATGGTTCAGATGGACTAGGTCCTTACATACAACAACACACTTAGAATAATGACAGACATGCCAAAGACATTTTATTCTAAATGGATAACGACCTAGCATTAGTTCTTAAAATATTTGGATATCTTGGTTGTCATAACCAAAACCTCATTAGGTCTAGGTTTCATTTCTACTAACACCTCAGTAGGTCTTGGTTTAGATTCAACCAAAACTTCAGTGGGTTTTGGTTTAGTGTTAACCACTACGTCAGGAATTGTAGGATTTTCCTCAACCCAAACTATAGTAGGCTTGAACAGAGGGCAAGACAACGATGAAACTTTGTCTTCCATGGCCTGGAAACAAAACACAAGACATTGAATAAGTAATTTGTATCTCTTTTGTTTACAGAGGAGTCAACTTATTAAATAAGATGAACTTCTGTAATAAGAAACCTTTCAAGTATTCTTATGAGATAAAATTAATTAATTTCAATAAAACTTGGTTTCGTGAAAGTGGCCCTAATTTACTTAAAGCCTAATAAGGAAATAATGCAATCTAGGTCGAACTCATTAGATAGTCTAAGGCAAGTGCATAGTGTAAAAGCATACTAACTTAAGGTGATGATACAACAACAATCTTTTTGCAAATTCTATAAGACCACTTATCTAAGAAACAATCTAGCAACACAAGGCACTAATCTTATCGGAATACCCTTTGGAAAATACCTAATCGGAAAGTCTAAATAGGGGAGTATCTAATCTGAAAGTCCCAAATCGGAATGCTCAATCGGAATGTTAATATCCCAATTGGAATGTCCTTATCGGAATGACATAATCGGAATGTCAATGTCCTCATCGAAATGTCACTTTTCCAATCTGAATGACCCAATCGGAATACCGTAATGGGAATGCTTATGTCCCAATCGGAATTATATTGGAATGTCAATCGGAATGCCTTATCGGACTGTCAATCGGAATGACCAACCGGAATGTCCTAATTAAAAAGTCCAATCGGAATATCCAATCTGAATGTCCGATCGGAATGACCGATCGGAATGATCTAATTAAAAAGTCCAATCGGAATGTCTAATCTGAATGTCCGATCGGAATGACCAATCGGAATCTAAAAACCTAATCTTCATCGGAATCTGGGCGGAGTTTACGAGGTGAATATAATCTTAACGATTTGTATGGCTTTTAGGCTGTTTTAATCAAATTCGTGCAAAACCATTGTATACTACGTGATAAAGATTAAATCCCCTCTATGAAACATGATGTTTATCAATTTAGATACCGAATCCCTAGATCAAAAGGTACTACCGAGAAGAACATAAGATGATAAGCACATAAATAACAGTCAAGAGTTTTAGCACATGTTTTCGAAGTTACCTAGAAGATTAGCACAGCAAGAACTTTCACAGGAAACGAATTTGATGCCAGGACTTAGAGATAAATGATGGCGGCAGAAAAATGATATTGGTTGTGTGTGTGAAAACAGTCGGGATAAACAAACAAATGGGGGAGGGAGGTTTTGACTAAAGTCAAACTTTCTAACTAACTTTGCAAAAAATTGCACACTTGTCCTCCCAATTTTGACATATGTAAGAAAACTAGTTATTAAAACTAGTTAACAACACAATATCCCGAATAATGAGACACATCAATAAAACCTAATGCCAACTCAAATAATCCATACAAGGCACACATTGCACATAATGCACATAATGACAGACAAGATAATATGAATACCAGATCATGTTCAATATGATATGATATTTGCTCCCCCTCAATTGGTGACCCGTTTTCTATTTAAAGAGCTGTAGTCATTTCATTTAATGGGATAAATATCTAAGAAGACCTTTTCTGTTTAATGATTTTCTGAAACGATTCTAGGGGCAATAAGATTTATCTTATTTTAACAAAATAAGTGCACTGAAACGTACACTAATTTGTGTTAGACCAAGTTATAAAGTAAACTTAGTCTCTTACAAGGTTTTCAAGTAAACCTTGCCCGAGAAAATTAATTCCCGTTGTGAGCCAACGTTTTCAATAAGAAATACGTGACTTTAATGCGAAAAGCGGGTTGCAGTCTGAAATAACTACAAGCCATAATGGGCATGTTTTAAAACTTGTACAACTTTTATACGGACTCTATTTATGGCGCCGTGTCAATATTAATCGACATTTCTAAAGCCGTAAATATTACCGTACTAAAAGACATGCCCGATTTGAAAATGAAAAAAAAAATATTTTTGGATTTTCTTGATTTTATATTTTTTATAGATTTTCTATGTTTTATATTTTTGTATTTTGCTTTTGGTGGTTTAAGTATGTACTTTAATATACAAGATCACGATCAAAGGATACGCGAGAATAGTTTACCACTACTATTCTTCAGATTCTTCTGCCAACTCCTTAAGTGTCGCTGGTGAGAATGATTTCGTGCCTAGCTTTTCGATCAAAAACTCGATACGTCCTTGATCTAAGGCCTTTGTGAATATATCTGCCAGCTGATACTCAGTGTTGACGAAGTATAGTTCGATCACTCCATTTTCCACTTGCTCCTTGATGAAGTGGTAACGGATGTCAATGTGCTTTGCTCGAGAGTGTTGAACGTAGTTGCAGCATAGAGCGATTGCACTTTTGTTATCACAGTACATCGGGATTTTGTTGAATCCAAGACCGTAGTCAGTCAATTGTGACCTCATCCAAAGAACTTGAGCACAACAACCGGACATAGCAATGTATTCAGCCTCAAGACTTGATATCGCAGCGCTTTTCTGCCTTTTTGATGCCCAACTAACAAGTCTATCTCCAAGAAGTTGCACACTGCCAGAAGTGCTACGTCTGGTATCTTGACACCCGGCATAATCCGCATTTGCATATGAAATTAGTGCAATAGAGGAATCCTTCGGATACCACAGACCACGATGAAGTGTTCATTTTAGATATCGAAAGATCCTTTTCACAACATGTAAGTGCTTTTCGGTAGGCCGAGCCTGATACCGGGCACACATGCCTATAGCAAATTGCAAATCAGGCCTGCTAGCAGTCAGATAGAGAAGGGTGCCGATCATTCCACGGTAAAGTTTAGGATCGACAGCTATCCCTTCCTTATCTTCATCTAACTTGGATCTCTCCACCATTGGAGTATCCACGGGGTCACAGTTTTCAAAATGATATTTCTTTAATGATTCAAGAGCAAATTTGGATTGATTAATAAAGATGCCTCTGGGATTCTGAGAAATTTGCAACCCTAAGAAAAATGAAATTTTTCCCATCATCGACATCTTAAAGCGTGTGGACATAATTTTCTCAAAACGGTTAGACAAACGTTGATTAGTAGCAGCAAATATTATATCATAAACATAAATTTGTACCAGTATCATGTCGTTGTCCTCCTTGAGAATGAATAATGTTGGGTCTACATTGCCTTTGGAGAAGCCTTTGGAGATAAGATACGACGATAAGAGATCGTACCACGCGCGTGGAGCTTGTTTCAACCTGTAAAGAGCCTTCTTGAGCTTGTACACGTGATTAGGATACTCTGAATTGACGAATCCATTCGGCTGGCTTACATAGACATCTTCCCTTAATTCACCATTGAGAAATGCCGTCTTAACATCCATTTGGTAGACGATCATATTCATGTGAGCAGCATAAGCAAGGAATAGTCTAATTCCCTCTAATCGTGCAACAGGAGCAAAGGATTCTTCAAAATCAATACCCAAAGCTTGTTTGTAACCTCTAGCAACCAATCTAGCTTTGTTTTTTTAGCACACTACCTAACTCATCGAGTTTAACCTTGTATACCCACAATAATGTCAAGATTTCAACGTTGCTAGGTAACAGAACTAATTCCCACACTTCAAGACGTTGGAATTCATTAAGTTCCTCTTGCATGGCTTCAATCCATGATGATTTGGTCATGGCTTGTTGCCAGTTTTTAGGTTCAGTGTCTGAAAGAAATGCATCAAAATAGCAATATAATGCATGTTCTTGGAGTTGATGGCGTGTTAAGACTAGTCGATCGATATCACCAATAATATTGCAGATTGGGGTGATCCTTTGTCCATTTTGTGTTGTGAGTTTAAATCCGTGGTGGTCGGGAGTGAACGATTGCAGGAGCTTCCTCTAAGGTAGACGCACCGGTAGGGTCTTCAGGTATATGTAAACCAAAGAAGGGAAGCTCTTGTAAGTGAGCATATTCCAAATCGTGATCATATAGATCCTCTTCAACATCATTAGGAACGAGTGGGGGTGAAGATTCAGGTGTTGTTTGTGAATTGGTGGGGGATGGGACATCTGGTTCAAGAGTAACAGTAGATGCCTCGGATAGATTTCCATTATCTTGAGCAACAACTTCGGGAATCGGAGCTACTGCTACAGGTGCTGGAGAATCATTACTCGGTGGATCAAAGAATTCATCAAACATAGGTTGAAATAACTTATCCCACTCGGACCTTGTTGGTGGTATAAATGATGGAGAAGTAGGATTATTGGGAATTAATCCGGAACTGATTGTACCGGTTCCCATCTCGTGTAATGCGGGTTCAGAGCTGTGTTGCTCAGAAGCCATCGCTGTCAGCTCATCAAAATTGACATCCAAAGTTTCTACTATCTTGCCAAGACGACGGTTATAAATTCGGTAAGCTTTCTTTGCAGGCGAGTAACCAATGAAAATTCCGATATCAGCCTTCGGTTGAAGTTTTCCCAGATTCTCACTATATGTATTTGGATAGCAAAGTGCACCAAACACATGAAGATATGAAATATCGGGTTTGTGTCCATGGAGTAGCTCATATGGAGTTTTACCATGACGTTTACGAATGATGGAGCGGTTTTGGGTATAACATGCGGTTGCCACTGCTTCAGCCCATAAGAATAAAGGAGCATTCGCATAAATCAAGATAGTTCGAGCAGCTTCCATAAGTGTACGGTTACGTCTTTCAACGACACCATTTTGTTGTGGAGTGCGAGCCACAGATGTTTCATGAAAAATACCAACCTTTTCATAATAATTTCGAAGAGTCTGATTAACGAACTCAGTGCCGTTATCAGTCCGAATGCGGCGAACAGTGGCATTGCGACGTACCTGGATCATCTTTAAGAAAGTAATGATATACTCTGGTGCTTGATCCTTGGATGCTAAAAATTTTACCCATGTAAACCTTGAGAAATCATCCACTATGACAAGGATGTATTTTCTACCACTCACACTAGCCGTACGCATTGGCCCGCAAAGATCCATGTGCAACAGATACAGTGGTTCTTGGTTGGTGTCTTCTGCTTTAGGTTTGTAAGATTTCTTGGTGCTTTTCACCAAAGAGTACGCGGAACATAAGTGATCCTTGTCGAACTTAAGTTTTGGAAGACCACGAACAAGTTCGTTTCTAGCCAAATGGTTAATAGCATCAAAGTTAAGATGAGATAACCTTCGATGCCACAACCATGACTTGGTCTTAGATGCTTTGGAGAGTAGGCAAACAGGAGAGGCGACCATCATGTTTTGAATAGACAAAGTATAGAGATTATCCCCTCGAGAACCCTTTAACAAATCATTTCCTGCAAGATCGTGAATGAAGCAAGTATGTTGTCGAAAGGCCACTTCAAGGTTTGAATCGCAAAATTGTCCTACTGAGAATAGATTGTGACCAAGTCCCTCCACATAATAAACCCTTGAAATCGTAACATTCCCAATTTGGTATTCACCATAACCCATAATCTTTGCAATATGGTTGTTGCTGAATTTAACCGTTCCTAGAAACTTGCTGACGAAATTTCTGAGCATCGAGCGGTTTCCAGTCATATGTTTGGAGCACCCTGAGTCCAAATACCAAAGAATAATTTGGACGACCTGAAAATATTACCAAACACAGACGATGTATCGGATTCTAATTGTTCCTCTGAGTTAGCAGGTACAGATATAATTATCTTAGATTTGCTATCAGACGAAACTTTAGGCTTCCAGATTTTCTTACTAGTGGTTGGCTTAGATTCTAGTTGTCTAGTATTCTGAGGTACTTTTTGACTGGGGACATTACCACTGGTAGGCACAATAGTGGGGGCAGACCTAGTTAAAGGGCGCTTTTTCCATTTCTTAGTGCTAGTGTTCCTATTTAAAGGACGCTTAGACCTAACTTCTGTGGATGTGATCCTAGTTAAAGGGCACTTAGTTCCATTAGCAGTAAAGGTCCTACCAGTGGGTTTCCATTGCCACCCAACTTGGGTGAATTTCTTCCCTGTTGGAATCCATTCAAGATTGTTCTTAATAGCATACATTTCATTCACGTGATCAACAAGGCATAAATCATGACGCTGAGAAAACATGCATTCATTACAATTCCAGCATTTCGCATTAGAATTCACATGTTGCTTAGGTTTCCACTCATAAAGAGAACCTTTTGTCTTAGCTACATGATTCTTTTTATTTAAAACTGAAATAACATTCCTAGGATGCACTTCTACTTTCTTCTTCTCAGTCCTATTAGTGGAAGGCTTGATCCTATCTTTCTTGTCTTGAGATCCTTTAGCCTTAGTGGACACAGTTACTCCTGTAGAAGCCAAGGGAACATTAGTTACAGATTTTGACTTAGCCTTGATGGGTGTGTTTAAAACGGGCTTAGCTCCTGGGGTCTTATTTAATGGAGTAATGGCAATGGTGGTTTGTTGTTTAGATGGTACAGATATCGGTTGCCCAATGTACTCTAGGTATGCTAAACAGTCCTGAACGCGATCTACATATAATAAAAGCTCATATACGCTATGACTTGTGGGATCACGTTCACGCATTTCATCAATAATCTCTCTAGCTAGATCAGCATGTTCTAAAGCATTTTTCATATATGTGGCAAACTTAGTGGGACTTTTCCTAAATTTTGGATCCCGATATAGCACACGTGGGTTGGGTTTGGGAGCACTAGAGGTCGAGGCAGAGACAGTAGCTGGATTATCAACACTTTCTCGTCGTTTGAGTTGAAGTGTCTCCTTTAATTCTGCTATAACCATGTTTTTGTCTATGAGCTGAATTTTTAGGTCAGAGGATTCCTCACATTTCCTGTTCAGTTTTTCAATTAATGACTTTTGTTCTGTCGCATTAAAAGCGAGGCGTTCGTCTATTGAACCAGAATTTTGTGAGTCAACCTGCCTTACTTGTTCACGCTCTCCTAGTATAGAATTAATTCTATTTTCTAGGACATGATTCTTAGTCTCTGCAGCCTCTAGTTCCGTTTTTGTTTCTAGTAATTCTCTCTTAATTCTCATCATCTCTTCCTCTAAATTCTGAACCATCTAAATCATCTTGTCACTTGTCTCAACGGAGTTTCCACCATCATTTAGTTTTGAAAGAGTTTCATTTTTAGATTGATTCTCAATTTCAAGAGATATAGAATATTGTTGAAGCTCATTAAAACTTTTTGAGAGTGTATTATACGAATCTTGAAGCTTTAAAAATTCAGCGTTGGATTCATGACAAGAATGAATATCTACAGTATTCACATGTTCAACCGTATTCACAGATTCATGCACATCATCACAAATATTCACAGTAGAAATTTCATGAGTATATTTAACAGTAACAACTTGCATCACTTCGAGAGACACCATATGTTCTAAAAATCGGTCATATTCGGATAAAATCTTTTCCTTTTCAATTAAGTGTTGTTCATAAACATCATCCATTTCATTGAAAACTTTTTGAACTTCACCAATTTCAAAACTTAGATTGCACGCTAGATCATAGACTCCTTGTTTAATATGGTCTACAAACGGAACGATCTCTTTCTCAAACACCGTTTTCATGTGTTCGAACGCCCATTCTCCAGCGGTTTGAGCCGTTGAAGTCGTACATTCCAAGATGACCTTGTCAAACTCGGTAAGGTATTGCCCAATATCTTCCAAGCTAAGCTTTACCATACTAACCGGTGGAAGATTCTTAGGAATTTCCTTCGGTTGATCCGAGTTAACGGGTGTAGGAATTATACTAAGGCATTCTCTAGTAGGCATGAAATTGGATGTTTGGATAGTTCTCTTTTGCATATTAAAGCGAATTCCAAGATCTATTGTGGCATTTTTTGCATTCATTTTAGCATAATCATATTGAGGATATGTATGAAGTAATTGTAACCGCTTTTCATCATATGGTATCATACTCTCAGAATCATTTGAGAACACAATCGGATCTAATACCAATCCTAACTTTGTTGCATCATAAAGTCGTGGGTTGTGGTTAAGCGCTTGCTTTGCATACCCCGGGTTAGGTGGTAGGTCTATGAGACGTGATAGATTGAACTCATTAAATGATGCATGAAACAAGTGTACTAGATGTGAAGCAGCATATTGTTTTAAAAGCTTAATTTCTGTTTCTTTTATTCTTTCAGACGTCTTAATTTCCATTTCAAGCTGTTTGGACTCAAGAATTTCAAAATCCGTTTGAAGTTGTTGAAAATTAGTAACGAGTGACTCTTTTTCTTTAAGTTCATTCAAAAGATTTGCTCTTAAACTCTCAATTTCTAGCAGATTGTCCATTTGAACTTTCCTAAACCTATCAAATTCAGGATTGGTTAAGGTAGTGGACACAGGAGTCATTTCCAAGGTTTTAACCTTGTCCTTATGCAAAGCAAGCTCGGCCGATAAAGTCTGTTTAGCATTAAGGGTTTCAAGGATCGTATTATTCATTCGGCTAAGCAAAGATGCCGGGACCATAACCAAATCAGGTTGAGCAGACGAATTGGTAGTCGTAATAGCTCCCGGTTGTGGTTCACTCAAAGTCTGAGGACTTGCACTGATATTGCTATCATTGTTTGTCTTGTCGATTGAGTTACTAACCACCGGAGGCTGTTCCGAATACTCAGACATTTGCTCAACTTGATAAGGTACAATACTAGTATCTCTAGCAGTATGTGGTACCTCAGAAATGGTATCAGCTCCATATAGTGAAAGGTTTGCCATAAGAGCTGCTTTGGCGGTGTTAAGATCATCACAATAAGAATCGTATGCATCCAAATCATCACATTGATATGCAGCATTGTTAGTGATGACTGTTGTGCGACCATCAGTTTCCGCTACTCCCGGATCTGCAAGGAATGCCAATTCTTCTTCATCAAGCTCACGACCTTGGGCTTGAGCATTCACCAGGTAGATTTTCTCCTGAAACCATGTGCCGTCCCTTTTTCGTTTAGGCTGCTTGCACTCTCGGGCCATGTGCCCTTCCCCTTTGCAGTTGTAGCAAATAACCACCTTCATTTTACCAGTGCTGTTTGCTCTTGTAGCAGTAGTATTGGATGAACGTGCACCAGCAGTAGACGAATTAGATCTCCCTTGAAGTGGTTGCACCATGACTCTTCCGTCCTGAATTGTTGCCTGCTGTCGAGAGTTAGACGATTTCCTTAACTGATTGTTAGTTGTTGCTGGACCTCTGTAACCTCGTTTGTTCAGTGTTTGACTTAAATAAGCAGACATCTGAGCAAGGATATCAGTAGGGCTATCTCCTTGTCTAAATTCAGGGACAAGGATGTCATCTTCACAGTAGAATGCTGGTGCTGCTTGAGCCACAATCTGATTGGATGGAGCACTGACTTGTTGTGAGTAATGAGGTTGTGGAGCCTCAAGTTGTGGATAGGTACAAGCAAGGTTTGTTGGAGGTTGATACGGTGAATACTGGTGTGAATACTGGTGTGAATCTCCTTGTAATGATGATGTTGCTGGTTGATGATAAGATGTAGGCGGCAGTGGCAGAATCGAGTACTGTGGGAAGCTTGGTGTTTGATACACAGGTTGATATGAAGATTTGTGTCCTAAAGCAAGCTGAGAGTTGTGGTATGACAGTGTAGGATGGTTTGCTAATAATGCCATTGGTTCATGATAAGATCCCTGAGAGATTCGGTTTTGAATCACATGCTTCTCGTGTTGTTGTAAGAAAGCATAGAGTTGATCTAAATTGGACTTGTGTAGATCGTGAATCATCTTGACACCAGTGACATATTGACTCCATTCAGGGGGTAATGTGTTCAAAAACTTGGTGTTTAACTGAAACTGTTCAATCCTAAGATTATAGACGTTCATGTCATTCATCAAAGTGGTAAAACGCCAGTAAAAATCATGAAGAGTCTCCCCTGGAATGTATTTGAACATATCAAACAAATCATACAGTTGACACTCTCGTTCTTGCTTAGTGAGAGATGTACCTTGTAGCAAAACCGCAAGTCGATCCCAAAGATCCTTGGCCACTTTATGTTCACTCACCATTCTAAAGATATCGTGTGGAAGGGCTTGAAGAATTGTCTGAACAACCCTTTCATCGGCATCTGCAATGATTTTGTTGGCATCGGTTAACTCATGATACTCCCTTGCCCTTGTCACATTGTTGACGGTAACCTCTCCCCAATCTAATGGACCTTTGTCAATTGATTGTAGCATAAGTCCACCACTTTGTTTGCCCATGATGTACGTTCTCATGCGACTTTGCCATGATTCAAATAAATCTTTGATGAGCAAAGGTGGGCGAGTATCGGTACCCGAGATGATTGAGATATCGGTAAGAGAGGTCATTGTCGGAATATGTGAATGTGAATTCATTTTATGATCCCTTGAGAAAAGATTATCAAAAATGATCGAACAATGAAATAAGGTTAAGTGTTTTAATGTTGTTGAAACAAAGATGTTGTGTGTTTTTGTGAAAGATTACAAACTTGAAACAAAATCCTCTAAGTTGTGAAAATACTATCTCAATACCCAAACTTCTTAATCTCAATGTAAAATCTCAAAGTCGTCGTAAGTCTCTAAATTAATCCGTCGAAATACCAAAAATAACCAATCCTGTCAGAATATATAAGAACCAATCGGAATATTATCGGAAACACAATCGGAATGTTTATCGGAAACCCAGTCGGAATCTTATCAGAAACCAGTCGGAATGATATCCAATCGGAATGTTATAGGATAAGTCCTTTGTCGGAATGTTGAAAGACACCCTAATCGGAATACCTAAATAACCTCCTGTCGGAATGTTGATGTCAAGCCCTTAATCGGAATGTAAGAGGATGAACACTTGTCGGAAAGTATTCAGAAAACCCTTGTCGGAAAGTGTGATCGGAATGCTGATAGGAATGTGTAAACCCTTTTCCGATGTGACTGATCGGAATCACTAAACCCTTTTCTGATTGCTATGATCGGAATAATGGTACTGTTACGAAATTTTGAGGTAAAAATATGAGATTTTCGACAAGAAAACCGTGATTTGAACCAACCCAAAACACCCAAAACACTACCAAAAGTATTTAGAAGATATATGGATCACTTGGAGAGTCAAAAACACGAAAAAAAACTAAAACTTGGGTAAAGATCAATCAAAAACACATGAACACACAAAAGTGAACATGAACAACATAAAACCAACCTTTATTTCATCCCATGCTCTTGATACCAATTGTAGAACAATGATAATCTTTATGAAACAAGGGGGTTGATGTTTTTCTAGAGAGAGAAACTTAGAGAGAGAAGTGAAAGAAACTTGTATAATAAAAAGTAAGAAATGAACAACCAACACCTCTTTCCATGGTGGAAAGAGGTTTAAATACCCAAGTCCTTAATGGACGTGGGCCTCCGGCCCATGAACATGCTCATGGGTCGGGCTAATTAATAAATGAAACTAAACACTACTACGATCCTATAACTACATTGTTGGAGTGACCGAGACTTTCTATATACGTAAAACGTATTTCTAACACAAACCATAAATGGATCTTTGAAGTTTGCACACGTGTCCTCGATTCTCAGGATCAACATACCCTTCTGGTTGCTGCATATAGATGTCTTCATCTAAGCGACCGTTCAAGAAGGCAGTTTTAACATCTATTTGCCATATCTCATAGTCATAGTATGCTGCTATAGCTATGAGAATCCTAATAGCTCTTAAGTCTGCTACAGGAGAAAATGTCTCATCGTAGTCTACGCCAAAAGTTTGAGTAAAACCTTTAGCTACTAAACGAGCTTTATGGGATTGTACTTTTCCGTCCATGTCAGTTTTCTTCTTGTATATCCACTTATGTCTCACTACTTTAGCATTTGGTGGTGGATCTACAAGAATCCAAACATCATTAACTTTCATGGATTTCATTTCCTCATCCATCGCAACCATCAACTTATCCTTTTTAGGATCAAGTATGGTGGATTTATAATTAGCAGGTTCACCAAGATCCCCTACTTCATCATCATCCTCTATATTAAGACATATATTGCTATTTGCGTTTTTAATCCTTTCGGATCTACGCAGAGGAACTAATTCTGGTGGAACCGCCAGACTTTCTGGTTCTACAGGAATCACGTCGCTAGTGTTTTCAGAAGGTAATGTATCTATATGACTCTCTTCAAGATCATAATTTCTCCCACTGAATTCTTGATTTACAAGATCACTTTCAAGGAATTCTCCATACCTACCAACAATCACTTTGTTATCAGGTGGATAATAAAAGTAGTAACCCATAGTTTCCTTAGGGTATCCTACAAAGATACATTTCACAAACAAGAAAAGGAGATAACACCCCTAACAATTGTACGTGCATAATGAAAATCATTTAAAATCAGTACTAAAATCTAAGGTAAAACTAAATTAAATGTTCCTATAGCTTCAACTGCTGCTTGTGCGCCATTGCCCACTTGCAGAAATTGTTCCCCATAGGAAAGCTTCCTTTCCAGATTAAATCCATGCAGCGTATTACAAATGTTAATACCGCATCCCGTATCATATACCCAGGAATTTAATTTGTATGTTAAATTGAACAATCCAATCATAAATAAAGTACCTAAAGCTGCAGTTCTCTGCTCAGACTTCTTCTTTATTTCTCGCAACTCTTCGAGGTAAAGAGGGCAATTCCTCTTCCAATGACCACTTGCCTTGCAATTGTGACAAGTCTCATCCTTCTGAGATCTATTCTTCTTGACAAAGATCTGCTTAGGTTTTGAATAAGTCGCAACTTGTTTTCCCTTATCACCCTTGCCTTTGCCTTTCTTCTTGTTCGCTTGTAGTTTTGGCTTGCTCAATCTACCCTTTGTATGGTTAGTACAGGAGGCGTAGAAGTAGATGTTTTGTCTTTCAACCCCTTTTCATAGTCAATGAGCATTGCATGCAAATCATTAATTGTCTTCCCCGTGCAATACATATTATAGTTTCGAACAAAATCATTGAAGTCCTTGTTAAGGGACCTATTGATCAAGTTGATAGCCATATTATGATCATAGGGTTTTTCTAGTGTAATGAGCTGTTCCATATAACCCCTCATCTCCAAGTAATGGGCACTTACAGACTTTGTAAAACCCGCATGCTTTTACCATGAATAGTACCCTTATAATCATACATACATGATTAAAACTTTCCTTTTATAACATGTTTAAGTTTCACGAATATTAGTTACAAGAATTACGTACGTATTATTACACGATAAATATTAAGTATGTGTTAATGCACGATAATTATTACCAACAATAATTATAATCACGAACATGAAAACATCAACGTAAATAATCACGAGCATATTATTATGTATTTACGTAATTATGATTACGATTACGTATAAGTATATAAGTTAACACGAACGTTTAATTATAACGTCACGTAAATACGAACATGAGTACACGTAAAATATTAGAACACGAAAACTACGGGTTTCCCCTTGGTGGGCCCATGTAGCCGCGACACACACAAAGAGGGAAGGGGGCCCACAAGCCCATTTTTGGTTTAAGTAAAGAAAACTAAAACTATAGAGTTTTCGTAAAATATTTTTACAGAAAAAGTTAAAACCCTAGCTTCCTTGGGACCCCATAGCCGCGACACATACACAAGACAAGGGAGGATTCGATTTTGATTTTTGGATCTTTGTTAATTGGTTCATGTTCGTGTTATTTTCAATCACACGTCAAGGTAAAACAAAAACCTTAATCTTTGATCTTTTTATTTAATTTTATTTTATGTTAGATCTTTAAAAAAACAATTAAATAAACATGTTATGGGGTTAATTAAAACATGTAAAAAGGGGTTTTGTTTGGATTGTTTGGGGTTCGGCAGTCAACCGAGAGTCAAAGACTCTCGGTGTCCCTTGTTAACCACAACCGAGACCCCTATGGGGCTCGGTGTGGGTCTCGGCGCAGAAGCAAGCACCACCGGCTTGTGCCGGTGGCTGTTTGGGTCGGACGGGGGAAACATCGAGGCAGCAGGGGAGACCACCGGCTTGCGCCGGTGGGATCTCGAAGCCTGGCAGCGGCAAGCCACAGCGCAGCAGCGGCAGCAGTCGCCGTCGTTGGCAGGGTAATAAGTGTAAAAACACTTATCCTTTTACCACTTATTTCCAATAATAACAAGACCAAGACGTGTAATTTATGTCATAAAAGTCGGAATTATGCGTGGTTTGTGTTTTTATTGTGTTTTAGGACCAAAAGATGAAAAAGGAAGAAAACACGGGCTTTCACGGGCTTTTATCGAAGAAAACGAGAAAAGAAGAAGTCAAGAGATCAAGAGTGCTTAAAGAACGGATGTCCAAGACCTATTCTGAAGATTTATCGAAGAAAAATTCTAATGACGGAAGTTTAATGAAGTCGAAGAACTCAAGTCTAAATTATAGAAGAAAAAATATTAAGACGAGTTTAAATCCCGAGACGACGTCGAGAAAGACAAAGATTTAAATCGAGTCGAGAAGAAAAGAAAGAAGGAAGCACTCCACACATGCACTTCCCACTTAGCCTATAAATACCCTCCTAATCACATTAGGAGGGTGGTTAGCTAATTTAGTTTTTTTTTTCAATTTTTCCTTTCTAGTTTTTAGAGAGAGAAAGTTCCAAACTTTCTCTTACTAAGTTTTTCATCTTTTCTTTCTTTTAATCTTTCAAGTTTAAGCTTTCATTAATCTTTGTATTTGAGTTTCTTTAATCAAAAGTTTAAGTTTAAGTTTGTGTTCTTTAATTTCTTTCCACATTTCTTGATTTACTTTTGATTTTGATCCGAAATTCATAATCCATACGGATTGATTTTATTTGATGTTTAAGTGGTTAAAAGGTTAATCTTTTTACTACTTATTAAGCTTTTATTTGGTTTAGGCTATAAGCTCTTTATGCTTATTGGCTTATTTCATGTTTTAGTTATTACTTTTCGGATTATTAAAAAGGTTTTGTCTTTTTAAAGCTTCTTTTATAAAGTTTATGATTTCATGTTTTTAAAAGTTGTCAAATTTAAGCTTATTGAGTTGTTTAAGGTCGGTTAAAGTAGCTTATTGTATGTGCTTATTGAGTTTTCAGCTTGCCACCAATTTCGGATTACTTAAGGTTCCATCGCAATATTGGGGATCCCACATTTCGACGGCTGATCATTTGTATCGCAATAACCATCTTTGGTTCTACTTTGCGATAGCTTGGCATTTCCCCCTTATTCCGATCTGGGATTGCGATCGCTCATTGCGATCGCATATTCTGACGGGTGGTAAGGCTACTTAGAAGCGAAACTTTGCCCAATTTTTGTTTGATACATTCTGATAGGTTGGACATTATTCCCATAGAATTTTATTGCGACAGAAACATTGCGATAACAGTGCATTCCGACAGCTTTGATGTTGATATTCCGATGGTTACTAACATGAACATTCCGATGGCTTTTCACTCAGATTATTCCGATGACTTGTTTTAGTTATATTCCGATGGTTTTGACTTTGGTGCATTCTGATGGAAAAGACTAGTTAAATTCCGATAGACTAAGTTATTAAGTTTTAAAGTTTTACAAAGTTTTATGTTTTAAGTATTTTTCCAAATAATTTTCTAGTTTAAAAATTAAACGCTTTAATTTTACTCGACGACATTTTCATACTTGCTTTTAGTTTAAATTAGATAACCAAACCAAACCATTTTGTTTTCCAAAAGACAATTGAGTCGCACTCTTAACCGGTAATCAATTCGAAGAGATCGGAACAACGAATTTAATTTATACTTGGATAAAACCAATTTCAAATGGCGCCGCTGCCGGCTCTTTTCGTTAAGATTAACGGTTTTTAGTGAGAGAAGCGTTGCATTTTGGAGATCCGTTCTTTTAGGAACGTTATTTTCCTTGCTATAAATTTTCAAAAAATCCATAAAAATCATAAAAATTTCAAAAATACAAAAACATTAAAAAATCATAAAAAGAATTTCTTTTCCAAAGGTTTTGCACCAAAAAGATATATATATATATTCTCTGTTTCTTTGGTATCTTTTTCTTCTGTAGGTGTATGCGTACTAGATCTTCAAATTATTCTGAGCCCGAGACTCGTGAAGATTTTGATATGGCTGGTGTTCATAACAACAATAATAACCCACCTCTACCCAATTTGAATAACAATAACAACAACCACAATGCTCCCCTACCCGATTTACGAACAATGGAGGAATTGTGTCAACCCACCATGAACGGACGGGGAGGACCGATTGCGCCTATGCAAATCACGGCTCAGGAGTTTTCATTGAAACATCACATGATCCAACAAGTGCAAACTAATCCATTTCGCGGATTGCCGGATGATGATGCCAACAAGCACCTCGACAAATTCATTACCATTACTCAAAGCATGAAGATGCCCGGTGTTTCTATGGATGTACTTCGCCTTCAACTATTTCCCCACACGCTTTCTCACCATGCCGAAAAATGGTTTGACCGTCTCCCAAAGAATTTTATTCATACTTGGGACGACATGACTCAACGATTTTTGTCGCGCTACTTTCCACCATCCATGGTCACGAGCCTTCGTAACCAAATTAGTAGATTCATGCAGGACAATGATGAATCACTCTTTGATGCTTGGGAACGCTACAATGATTTGATCGACCGTTGCCCAAATCATAACATGCTCCCCGTCACTCTCATTGATAATTTACAATGGTCACTTTTCGTGATTGTGACACGATCAACGCCGCCGCCGGTGGTACTTTTATGAAAAGGAGACCAGAGGAGTGTAAAGAGTTGATTGAAAACATGACTACTCAGGATTCATCCGCATCCTCAAGATCTAATCCGAGAGTCAATGTTTCATCTACTTCTTCCACCACCGACATGTCCGCCATGGAACGAGCCATTATCGAAATGAGCAAAAATATGCAAATTTTGGCTACTAACCATACTCAACAAGCTAAAGCTGTTGCTATTTCTTGTGAAACATGTGGTGGTCCTCATTCTTACATTGATTGTCCTTCTACTCAAGGCAATTTGTGTGAAAACGTTAACACGGCATACGGTACCTATCCGACGGGAGGCTATCAAGCTCGTCCTCAAGGAGACCGTAACCTGCTAAGTTATCGTTCAAACAACTATCTTTCACCACCCGGATTTACTCCTCAATACCAAAACCAACAACAAAGCTATAATCGACATAACCAAACCCGATCTCGTGCTAACAATCAATATCAATCCCAAAGAAACCCATATCCACCTCAAGGTAATTCTCAAGCTTACCAAGCTCCACCTCTCAATCAATCGATGGCATTGAATCAAGACATCGAGACGTTCATGAGGACTAATCGAGAGATGGTGACGAATCTTCAAAGCTAATTCATCAACTTGAAGGGAGACATGGCGAAACAAGGGAGAGATATTCGAGCCGAGCTATGGAATGACATAGCGAAACAAAGCAATGATATTCGCGCAGACATGAGAGACTCTTTCAGCACTCAAGCGGATAATATACGTGATATGATCGGTTCACTTTTCCAAGGTAATGAACCCTCTTCTTCGGGTTCTCTTCCGAGTAACACCGTTGCTAATCCACGAGGGGAGATGAAAGCAATCACCACTCGTAGTGGAAAAGGTTATATGGAACCCAAGCTTCCTACACCTCCACCCGTGATTGTGAACAAGGAAAAAGAACAACTTTCTTCACCTCCTTTACCTTCTTACCCCATTCCCCCACCACCCACGGTTGTGAGTGATCCTACTCCCCTAAAGCCTTCCTCTTCATCCGATATAACTTATCCTTCAAGGTTGAGGAAAGAGAAGCAAAAGAGCAAGGATGATATTCAAGTTTCAAACTTTCTTAAAATGTTTAAACAATTGAATTTTAACATCTCCTTTGCCGAGGCTCTCTCTCACATGCCTAAATATGCGAAGATGTTTAAAGATCTTCTTAGTGACAAAGAAAAACTTCTCGATATTTATAATACCCAACTTAACGAGAATTTCTCTGCGGTTCTCTTAATGAAATTGCCCACCAAACTTGGTGATCCCGTTGATTTCTTGCAACTTCCCGGGAGTAGAGAATTGCATGTCCCTAGCCGATCTAGGTGCTAGTATAAACTTAATGCCTTTAAGTGTTTGGAAGCAATTATCTCTCCCCGAGCTAGTCCCCACCAAAATGACTTTGGAATTAGCTAACCGTACGGTTGCTTATCCAGTGGGGATAGCCAAAGACGTATTCGTCGACGTTGACAAATTCACCTTCCCGGCGGATTTTGTTGTCGTTGACTACTAGATGGATCCCCGTGTTCCATTAATCTTTGGACGTCCCTTCTTGAGGACCGGTCGCACTCTCATTGATGTATCCGCGGGCGAAATAATCATGAGAGTTGGTGACGATAAAATGTTTTCAACATGGGTAAGATTTCTAAGCAACCTTATTCATATGAGAGTGTTAATGCTATTGATGTTCTCAATGAGGATTATGAAGAACACTTTAATGATGCTTGCAAAAGTAATCTTTCTTATCTACCCAATGTTGAGACCGTTGCCTCTATTGCTCCATCACTAACTCCATTTGGAGAAAGTGATTTCCTCTTGAAATAATTTGAAGCAACTCTGAGAGATGTGGATTTGCAATATGACGATTCTCCCTCCAATTGGGATGAAGACATTCGTACCATTGAGAAACTTCTCAATGAGGACCATATTTCTCCACAGTCTCCTAAGGCTATCTCTACCGATGATCCGAAGTTGACTACGCCGTCCATCGAAAATCCTCCGGATTTAGAGCTTAAGGATCTTCCATCTCATCTCGAGTACCTTTTCCTTGAAGACAACAAGAAGTTACCGGTCATCATCGTAAAGGACCTGAAAGAAGATAAAAAATCCCGACTTATCGCCGTGCTGAAGAATCATAAGAAAGTGATTGCTTGGAAAATCTCCGATATTCGTGGAATTGATCCTCACTTTTGCACACATAAAATTCTCATGGAGGACGACTTTAAACCCACTATTCAAAGCCAACGAAGGGTGAATCCCAAGATCCATGACGTTATCAAAAAAGAGGTTATCAAACTTCTTGATGCAGGCATGATCTATCCTATTTCGGATTCCCCATGGGTTAGTCCAGTCCATTGTGTGCCTAAGAAAGGCGGAATCACCGTTGTGCCCAACAACAACAACGAGTTGATTCCTACTCGTCTCGTTACAGGGTGGAGAGTTTGTATAGACTATCGCAAACTCAATGACGCTACGAGAAAGGATCATTTTCCCCTTCCTTTCATGGACCAAATACTTGAACGTCTGGCGGGTAATGACTATTACTGCTTCTTAGACGGTTTTTCGGGTTATTTTCAAATACCCATCGATCCCCAAGACCAAGAGAAAACCACATTCATTTGTCCTTATGGAACATTTGCTTACAAAAGAATGCCTTTCGGCTTATGCAATGCTCCTGGGACATTCCAAAGGTGTATGATGGCTATCTTCCATGACATGGTTGAAGAAACCATGAAAGTCTTCATGGATGACTTCTCGGTCTATGGTGATTCCTTTTCTACTTGCCTTGCCAATTTGGAACGCATGCTTAAGCGGTGTGAAGACACTCGCCTTGTTCTGAATTGGGAAAAATGCCATTTCATGGTAAAAGAAGGCATTGTGCTGGGACATAAAATCTCTAAAGCTGGTCTTGAAGTGGACCGTGCTAAAGTGGATGTCATAGCCAAATTACCTCCACCTTCAGTTGTGAAGGGTGTGAGAAGTTTTCTTGGTCATGCGGGTTTCTATCGTCGATTTATTCAGGATTTCTCTAAAATCGCTCGCCCGATGACCCACCTCTTGGAAAAAGATACTCCTTTCATCTTTTCCACAGAGTGTCTTGAATCTTTCAATCTTCTTAAGGACAAGCTGACTAAGGCACCGGTCTTGGTTACCCCTAATTGGGAGCTACCTTTTGAATTAATGTGTGATGCTAGCGACTTTGCTATTGGAGCAGTTTTGGGCCAAAGAGTGAACAAACACTTCCAACCAATCCATTGCGCTAGCACGACAATGACGGGGGCTCAATTGCATTATACCACTACCGAAAAAGAGTTTTTAGCTGTAGTGTATGCCTTTGAAAAGTTCCGCCCCTATCTTGTCCTTTCCACCACCATCGTGTATACCGATCACTCCGTGTTGAAGTACTTGTTAACTAAGCAAGATTCTAAACCAAGACTTCTTCGTTGTGTTTTGCTCCTTCAAGAATTTAACATTGAAATTCGTGACAAAAAGGGAGCCGAAAACCTAGCAGCGGATCATCTAAGTAGACTTGTGGATCCTTATCAAGGGGATCATCCGAATCAAGAGATCAATGACTCTTATCCCCTTGAGGACTTAATGTCTATTTAGTCCAATCTTGATGACACCCCGTGGTTTGCAGACATTGCAAACTACTTAGCGGGTAGTATTCTCATCAACGGGTTCACATCCCAACAAAAGAAGAAGTTCTTTAAATATTTTAAGACTTACTTCTGGGATGACCCTTATCTCTTCAAACAATGTGCTGATCTGATTATTCGTCGATGTGTTGATGGAACGGCAGCTTTACAAATCCTTGATGCTTGCCATAAAGGACCCACCGGTGGTCACTTTGGTCCCAACTACACCGCAAAGAAAGTGTTTGACTCTGGATTCTATTGGCCCACCATTTATCGTGACGCTCACGAAATGGTTAAACATTATGATGCTTGCCAACGCCAAGGCAAGATCACACATAAAGATGAGATGCCTCAAAATTTCATACAAGAATGTGAAATCTTCGACGTATGGGGCATCGACTTTATGGGGCCATTTCCATCATCCAAAGGGAACAAGTACATCCTCGTAGCCGTTGACTACGTTTCTAAATGGGTTGAAGCTAAGGCTCTCCCAACGAACGATGCGAGGGTGGTTTTGAACTTTTGGAAGCAACTGTTTGCTCGATTCGGTGTTCCTCGTGCAATAATCAGTGACCTCGGGACTCATTTTTGCAATGATCAATTTGCAAGAGTCATGGCTAAGTATGGTGTCAATCACCGCCTTTCCACCGCCTATCATCCCCAAACCAATGGTCAAGCCGAGATTTCCAACCGTGGATTGAAGAGAATTCTAGAACGTACTGTGGGAGAGCATCGTGCCGCGTGGGCCGATAAGTTAGATGATGCTCTGTGGGCTTTCCGTACCGCATATAAGACGCCGATTGGTTGTACACCTTATCGTCTTGTGTACGGGAAAGCATGCCACCTCCCTGTCGAGTTGGAACATAAGGCATACTGGGCTTTGAAGTGAGCTAACTTCGACATCAACAAAGCTGGTGATCTTCGGAAGATTCAACTCAACGAGCTAAATGAACTGAGGAATGAAGCTTACGAGAACTCATTAATCTACAAGGATAAGACCAAGATCATCCACGATGCTTGTAAAACCCGCATGCTTTTATCATGCATAGTACCCTTAGGATCGTACGTACTAGTTAAAAACTTTCCTAATATAGCATGATTACGATTACGTGTTAGGAGTTTATGTATTACGTACGTGTTAGAACACGATAAGTATTTTATATGCACGGTCACGTAATAATTATTTAGCAATAATTAATCACGAACATGCGATCATGAAATCACGAACGTAATTAAAACACGAGCTATTATTAATTACGTATATATATTTATTACGAGCGTAATTAAATATATTAGATTATGGTATTTACGTAACGGGAACATTTAAAACACGAACATAAATAAACACAAACGAGTAACTAAATAACGAGATACGAAAAGAGGTACGGGAACCCCATGGGGGGGTCCCTACCCGCGGCCAAATAAGGGCAATGGGCCAAGCCCATTGTCAATTTTACTAAAGGGGGTTATATTTAGTTCTCACTACTCAAATTAAGTTACAGAAGATTTTTTTAAGAAAAACCTAAAACCCCTTCCTCCCTTGTTCTTTGTGCCGCCACCTATACATCACCATACAAGGTGATTCTTTGATCTTGGATCTTGAAGATTTGTTGTTTGTTCGTGTTTGTTCTACATCCTCTTGATCCATGAATACGGTAAAACCTTGTTAAACCGTTTCTTTAAATTAATATTTTTATTAATTATGAACATGTGATGTATTTATAAAAACATATTAATTAATCATAGATCTAACATGTTTTGAGGATTAATTAAATCAAAGGGTCGATTTAAGGGGTGTTTTGTTTTGGCCGCAGGCTGCAACCGACCCCAAGGGGGTTTCGGTTTGCTTAGCCGACCACCACCAAGACCATATGGTCTTGGTTGGTGCGTGTGGGTCCCACGGCAGCAAGGGGTACCCCGAGTTGGTTCGGGGTACGGTGTCGATTCATGTCCGGTTCATGTTTTTAAGCTTAGATCCGGTTCATGGTGTATGTTAGTTTTTGTTTTATGTTATGAACTTATGTTAAAATTAAATTAATAAAAGATGTGATTAATTTAATAACATGACTTAGGTTATTTAATTATTAATGATCATGAAATTATTTTAACCTAAATATTAATATTTAAGACTTATAGTTAATTAATTATTTTAAAAACCATGGATATAAATAATTAATTAACATGACTTAGGTTATATTATTAATATTTAATAATACATATTTTAACCTAAGTACTAAACTTATTTAATTAAAAACATGTATACTTTAATTAAATATTATAACCTATAGTTTAATTAAATTACATGAAATAATTATTAAACTATACAATATATCATATGACTTAGAAAATAATCATGAAAACACTTAGGCTTATATACTTAGCTTATAAAACCAGCTTATTTCTAATTATGGAAACTTTCTATTTTTAGAAACTTAATTAAATGAGGCAGCTAATTTATTTATGGGAACCAGCTATTTTTAGAAACTTATTTATTTAAGGCAGCTAATCTATTTATAGAAACTTATTTAATTAAGGCAGCTAATCTATTTATGGAAACTTTCTATTTTTAGAAACTTATCTATTTTAAGCAGTAAATCTATTTTTGGAAACTTTCTATTTTTGGAAACTTTCTATTTTTGGAACCTTTCTATTTTTGGAAACTTTCTATTTTTGGAAACTTTTTATTTTTGGAAACTTTCTATTTTAGGAAACCTACTATTTTTGGAAAGTTACTTATTATTACACAGTAAGTATAATAACACATGAAATATCAGAAATACTTAATCAGAATGAACAGAATATAAGATTTAACACAGTTTAAGGTTTTAAACAGTAAAACATAGTAAGAACATATAAAATGAGCTAAGACATGACATAAAACCAACTATGTATTTAACAGGCAGATACTTATTTCATGTACGTATTTATGTAGCACTAGTGTTTCGGAAGTAGGATTCTCGCAGTTCGTCGTTCTTGTTCACTGGACATAAGGTACGGATTCCCGTCCTTTCAGTATGGACATTCTTTCCTTATTAGGATTTCCCGTATGCAGCCAACTGTTTTCTCGTAGTATAAGTTATGAGTTTGATTGCTTATGTTTAATTAAGATTACCTATAGCCATATACATGCATGACCAGTTTCACCTAGTTATGGAGGTACCATAACCATAACATTAGAGGCACTGATGTTATGACTTCACCACGGCGGAGTGATTGCTCGTGGCGTCCCTTCAGCTTTTGGCCATTTATTTATATTTATCATGTGGGGCGTATGGGTGCATCCTAGTTACACGTTTTTATTCAGGATTACATGGTGAATGTGGTGTGTGCCTTGCATCCTTCACAAGGAGCTGATCCCTCCTACCCAAAAACCAGTATATTAAATTAGAGGCAGCCCCTCTAATTTTCATGATGAGGTCACCCCTCCAAGTATTCATGCACGGTGGATTTTCATGACCTATATTGGCTAATGGTAAAATATGTTAAACAGTTTTCATAAGATAAACATAAGGCTTTTCAAACTATAAAACCAGTTTTATTAAGACTTAACCAGGTTACTCGGGACTTAGTTTTCTTCCACTATTATTATGTTATATGCCTATCCTATTCATGCTTTATTGTACATCCGTGCACTGAGCGTATTGCTCAGCTGTTTTCCTTTTCTATGTTCCCAAAACGGCAGGTACTCAGGGACGCTCGTAGACACTAAGAGTACGTGCATATGGACTGGAAGCTGTCTAGCCTTCTTTACATTATGCATTTCCTTTCTTTAGGATACTTATGCTTTGGACATTGTTTAGTCCTTTTTCCTTTACTATACTATGTTTGTGTGTGATGAGCTTTACTTTTGGACTACCGATGTTTGATTCCGTTATTTTCCTTTATATGGTCAAGTAATGTTTAGACAATTTACCTTGTATGCTTTGATGACACGCCATAATTACTGTGATATTTCCATTTCCAAAATGGGGTGTTACAATTATGGTATCAGAGTCTGGTTTCGACCTGTAGGCTCTCAAATATGACCTGTGATTAGTGGGTAGTCACTACGGTCTTCCTAGAACTGACAGTTGTTATCATGCATTCATCATTTTTAAAGCATACATATACATGTCATTGTTACAGGGTTTTTGACTAAGTAATGGTTGGTACAGGACTGGCTCTATTTAGTCGCATGTGTTTTATCGAAACTTTTAGATTTGGGACCGACCCATAGGCGTCCCCTCGATATGTCTTTTTTTTGGGTGAACTGACCAGAGGCGTTCACTCTCGAGCATACAAAGTTTTCATAAAACTGCATCATGCATTCATACAAAAATTTTCTTGCATAAAATTTTTCTCGTGAAATTTTTAGTATACATTTTTTTCATGTATATATATTTATATTTTATGTTTCGAACTGTTTAATCATATTTTTTATGTTATACTGTCAGATGGTTCTCACACGCGAACAGGAGCAGCTCAATGCTGCAATTCAGGCTGCCATGCAAGCCTTGCTTCCTCAACTGAGGAATGACATCCGGGCTAAAGTTCAAGCTGCCAACAATCAGCAACACAATAAGCCACCTCCTCCTCCTCCTCCAGTGACATTAGCAGTATGGCTGGAGAGATTCAACAAGCTCCGCCCTCGAGCTTTTGAGAAGACAGATAGCCCCAGCGATGCTGAAAGCTGGTTGGCTCACATCGAGAAGATTTTCAACGCTATAGGTTGTGACCCCGCATACAAGGCGAGGTTGGCATGCTATCGGTTCGAAGGCGATGTACTCAACTGGTGGTTAGCTTTGATGCAATCTGAAGGTGGTGATGAGTGGGTTGCTGGTTTGACTTGGGCTCAGTTCAAGGACAGGGTGATGGAGCAGTTCTTTCCCAAGGCTGAGCAGGACAAGCTCAAGAGAGAGTACCATGGGATCCGTCAGAGAGCTGGGGAGAATAGCAACGAGTTTATGCCGCGCTTTCTTCGCTTGGCGGGTTTCCTTGGTGCGGCAGCAGGTACTCCTGAAGAGCAGGCACATCACTTCAGATGGGCTCTTCGCACATCGGTCGCAAACAATCTGGTGTGTGCTACGTTCAATACTGTAGCACAAGTGGCCGATGCAGCACGGAAACTGGAGATGCTGCAGGAGAGGGATGAGTTCGGGGAAGCAGAAAGACCCGACAAGAGGTAAACCTTCGTATTCAAGCGGTGACCAATCCGTATACTTTCCATATGTCAATTATTCATCTCTTTAACTGTATCTTCCAAGCAGAAAACTGGGGACCGGTCTCAGCCGGCTACTCAGCAGCAGCCTCACCAGCCCAAGGGAAACGGTCAGACTAACGACCGTTCTGCTATGGATAGGTGTGGCGGTAATGACAATTACCGTAACAACGTCGGGCAATCCAACAACAGTAGGTCCTAATACTTACGAAATTCCTTATGTTTTATGTTATAACTCATATTCTGACACTTTAGCAAACTTCTACCAGGAACCATGGAAACGGCAGGGACCAGAACCAGAGAGGTTCGCAGCCTAGCCGTCCAGCTATCACTGGTATTCAATCTTACGATTATCCGCTTCGTCCTCTGTTCCCAACTATTATGTCTCATGTAAAATGTTTTTATCAGGTCCTCAGCCAGCCAGAGCACCTGCTGGAGGATACACTCATCCTCTTTGCTCTACTTGCCACCGTAGGCACCCAGGACCATGTCGCCGAAATACTGATGCGTGCTTCAAGTGTGGTCTTCCTGGCCATATTATGAAGGATTGCCGTAAGGGCGAGATGGAGGGTACATCGGGACATGCTGATACCAAGCCGCCTCCTACTGTCGGGCGTGTCTACACGACATCTCGAGACCAGACCAACAAGTCTACAGGTACCATCACTGGAATCTTGTATATGTATGGTCGCGCTGCATGTGTTCTTTTCGATATGGGTGCTACTCACTCGGTTATTTCTACTGCTTATGCTAAGAACATTAGGATGCCTCCCTTGCCACTAGAAAATAGGCTTACTATTTCCACACCTTTGAGGGACTCTGTATTAATCACCCATGTATACAAGGGTCTTCCTCTTGAATTTAATGATAAGGTTCGACCAGTCGATGCACTTCCACTGGACATGAATGACTTCGACATGATTTTGGGCATGGATTGGCTATCCAAGTATCATGCTACCATAGACTGCCATTCATATCGAGTTATCTTCGGTGATGTCAATGCACCAGAGTACATTCATAATGGGTTCATACCCGGACGGTCTGTACAAGTCATATCCACCCTGCAAGCGCGTGCACTACTGTCACATGGCTGCGAGTGTTACCTAGCTACGGTTCACGACCTGGATGCTGAGTATCCATCGATTCAGGATCAACCAATATTGTCGGAATTCCAAGACGTGTTTCCAGCAGAACTTCCGGGCATACCACCTACACGAGAAGTGGAATTCAGTATCGAACTGGTTCCAGGAGCTGAACCAATCTCCAAGGCTCCTTATCGCATGGCTCCTATAGAGCTGAAGGAGCTAAAGGATCAACTGCAAGAACTTCTTGAACGAGGTTTCATTCGATCGAGCGCATCTCCATGGGGCGCACCGGTCTTGTTTGTTAAGAAGAAGGACGACAGTATGCGTCTTTGCATAGACTATCACGAGCTCAACAAGATTACCATTCGGAATAGGTACTCTACCATCTGGTACGGGTGGATTTCAAATCTACAGCGATGCATCGGGGAAGGGACTTGGCTGTGTTCTCATGCAACATGGGAAAGTGATCGCGTACGCTTCACGGCAGCTTAAGCCTTATGAAGAGAATTAGCCCACGCACGATCTGGAACTTGTTGTAGTCGTGTTTGCATTAAAGATATGGAGACACTACTTATATGGAGAATCATGTGACATTTTCACGGACCACAAGAGCTTGAAGTATATCTTCAATCAGCGTGAATTGAACATGAGGCAGAGGAGATGGTTAGAGCTGTTGAAGGATTATGACATTAATCTACAGTATCATCCCGGAAAGGCAAATGTAGTGGCAGATGCTCTTAGCAGGAAGTCCAGAATGATCAACGGCATTAAAATCGAAGAGGAAGTCATCAGAGACTTGGAGCGACTAGACATCGAGATCATGGTACGTGGACAGCACGGTTACTGGGCTAATCTTAGAGTAGAACCCGAGTTACTATCTAAGATCAAGGAAGCTCAGAAGGATGACGGAGAAATCTGGGCGATAGTACAGAATTTGGAGAAGCATACGGAATTCAGAGTAGATGCAGATGGTATCGTATGGCAGGGCACTAGACTTTGTGTTCCTGACAACCAAGAACTCCGGGAAGCTTTGCTAGCTGAAGCTCATAGCTCCCCATTCTCGATACATCCTGGTTCAACTAAAATGTACCATGACATCAAGCATTACTTTTGGTGGAGTGGTATGAAACAGGATGTGGCCACTTACGTCTCCAAATGTCTTACCTGCCAGCAGGTTAAGATCGAGCATCAGCGATCTGGCGGTCTCCTTCAACCGTTAGATATTCCAGAGTGGAAGTGGGACAAAATCACCATGGATTTTGTTACCGGTCTTCCGCCTACCAAAAGGAAGCACGATGCGATTTGGGTTATCGTTGATCGACTTACCAAATCAGCTCATTTCTTACCGATCCGCAAGGAAGATCCGGTAAGTAAACTCGCAGATACGTACGGATGAGAGATCATGAGACTCCACGGTGCACCATCCAACATCGTCTCAGACAGAGATCCTCGATTCACTTCGCGCTTTTGGAAAAGTCTACAGAAAGCTTGGGGTACACAACTTAAGCTTAGCACGGCTTTTCATCCTCAAACGGACGGACAGTCGGAGCGAACCATTCAGACATTGGAGGATATGTTGAGGTCATGTGCGCTGGAATGGACGGGTGATTGGGACGAATACATCTGTTTGGTGGAGTTTGCATACAACAACAGCTGACACGCAAGCATCAAATGTGCCCCATTTGAGATGTTGTATGGCAGAAAGTGTCGCGCCCAATCTGCTGGGATCAGGTTGGCGAGCGAACACTCGAAAGACCGGAAATCATTGAGATGACAAATGAGAAGATCGCAGTAGCTAGGCAGAAAATTCAGGAGGCACGGTCACGTCAAAAGAGTTACGCCGATAAGCATCGTAGGGATTTACACTTTAACGTAGGAGATCACGTCTTCCTTAAGGTTTTGCCGGCACGTTTGTTAGACGCTTCGGGATTAAAGGGAAGCTCAGTCCTCGTTTCATCGGACCGTTTGATATCATTGAACGAGTCGGTGAAGTATCATTGGCGTTACCTCCGCAGCTTTCGCACGTGCACAATGTGTTTCATGTGTCCTTACTCAGAGGGTACCAATATCATCCCCTTCACATGGTTCAGTATCCACTGGAACAGATACGTGAAGATCTCACTTTTATAGAAGAACCCGAACGAGTTCTTGACAGACAAGAACGAGTCATGAGAAATAAGACGATTCCATTCGTCTAAATTCTATGGAGGGATCATACCGAGCGGGAAGCCACTTGGGAAACGGAGGAGTCTATCCGGGCTTCTTACCCTCATTTCATATTTAGAATTCGGGTATGTTCTTCTTTTCCAGTTTACTTTATCTATAATTCGGGGACGAATTATTCTTTTTAGGGGGGAGAGTTGTAAAACCCGCATGCTTTTACCATGCATAGTACCCTTAGGATCGTACGTACTAGTTAAAAACTTTCCTAATATAGCATGATTACGATTACGTGTTAGGAGTTTATGTATTACGTACGTGTTAGAACACGATAAGTATTTTATATGCATGATCACGTAATAATTATTTAGCAATAATTAATCACGAACATGCGATCATGAAATCACGAACGTAATTAAAACACGAGCTATTATTAATTACGTATATATATTTATTACGAGCGTAATTAAATATATTAGATTATGGTATTTACGTAACGGGAACATTTAAAACACGAACATAAATAAACACAAACGAGTAGCTAAATAACGAGACACGAAAAGAGGTACGGGAACCCCATGGGGGGGTCCCTACCCGCGACCAAATAAGGGCAATGGGCCAAGCCCATTGTCAATTTTACTAAAGGGGGTTATATTTAGTTTTCACTACTCAAATTAAGTTACAGAAGATTTTTATAAGAAAAACCTAAAACCCCTTCCTCCCTTGTTCTTTGTGCCGCCACCTATACATCACCATACAAGGTGATTCTTTGATCTTGGATCTTGAAGATTTGTTGTTTGTTCGTGTTTGTTCTACATCCTCTTGATCCATGAATACGGTAAAACCTTTTTAAACATGTTCTTTAAATTAATCTTTTTATTAATTATGAACATGTGATGTTTTTATAAAAATATTAATTAATCATAGATCTAACATGTTTTGAGGATTAATTCAATCAAAGGGTCGATTTAAGGGGTGTTTTGTTTTGGCCGCAGGCTGCAACCGACCCCAAGGGGGTTTCGGTTTGCTTAGCCGATCACCACCAAGACCATATGGTCTTAGTTGGTGCGTGTGGGTCCCACGGCAGCAAGGGGTACCCCGAGTTGGTTCGGGGTACGGTGTCGATTCATGTCCGGTTCATGTTTTTAAGCTTAGATCCGGTTCATGGTGTATGTTAGTTTTTGTTTTATGTTATGAACTTATGTTAAAATTAAAATTAATAAAAGATGTGATTAATTTAATAACATGACTTAGGTTATTTAATTATTAATGATCATGAAATTATTTTAACCTAAGTATTAATATTTAAGACTTATAGTTAATTAATTATTTTAAAAACCATGGATATAATTAGTTAATTAACATGACTTAGGTTATATTATTAATATTTAATAATACATATTCTAACCTAAGTACTCAACTTATTTAATTAAAAACATGTATACTTTAATTAAATATATCATATGACTTAGAAAATAATCATGAAAACACTTAGGCTTATAT
Organism: Glebionis coronaria; assembly: GCA_025667525.1. Lineage (NCBI taxonomy): Eukaryota > Viridiplantae > Streptophyta > Magnoliopsida > Asterales > Asteraceae > Glebionis > Glebionis coronaria. The sequence goes on from CM046880.1 coordinate 357,709,384, forward strand.
ACTTAGCTTATAAAACCAGCTTTTTCTAATTATGGAAACTTTCTATTTTTAGAAACTTAATTAAATGAGGCAACTAATTTATTTATGGGAACCAGCTATTTTTAGAAACTTATTTATTTAAGGCAGCTAATCTATTTATAGAAACTTATTTAATAAGGCAGCTAATCTATTTATGGAAACTTTCTATTTTTAGAAACTTATCTATTTTAAGCAGTAAATCTATTTTTGGAAACTTTCTATTTTTGTAAACTTTCTAATTTTGAAAACTTTCTATTTTTGGAAACTTTCTATTTTTGGAAACTTTCTATTTTAGGAAACCTGCTATTTTTGGAAAGTTACTTATTATTACACAGTAAGTATAATAACACATGAAATATCAGAAATACTTAATCAGAATGAACAAAATATAAGATTTAACACAGTTTAAGGCTTTAAACAGTAAAACATAGTAAGAACATATAAAATGAGCTAAGACATGACATAAAACCAGCTATGTATTTAACATGCAGATACTTATTTCATGTACGTATTTATGTAACACTAGTGTTTCGGAAGTAGGATTCTCGCAGTTCGTCGTTCTTGTTCACTGGACATAAGGTACGGATTCCCGTCCTTTTAGTATGGACATTCTTTCCTTATTAGGATTTCCCGTATGCAGCCAACTGTTTTCCCGTAGTATAAGTTATGAGTTTGATTGCTTATGTTTAATTAAGATTACCTATAGCCATATACATGCATGACCAGTTTCACCTAGTTATGGAGGTACCATAACCATAACATTAGAGGCACTGACGTTATGACTTCACCACGGTGGAGTGATTGCTCGTGGCGTCCCTTCAGCTTTTGGCCATTTATTTATATTTATCATGTGGGGCGTATGGGTGCATCCTAGTTACACGTTTTTATTCAGTATTACATGGTGAATGTGGTGTGTGCCTTGCATCCTTCACAAGGAGCTGATCCCTCCTACCTAAAAACCAGTATATTAAATTAGAGGCAGCCCCTCTAATTTGCATGATGAGGTCACCCCTCCAAGTATTCATGCACGGTGGATTTTCATGACCTATATTGGCTAATGGTAAAATATGTTAAACAGTTTTCATAAGATAAACATAAGGCTTTTCAAACTATAAAACCATATTTATTAAGACTTAACCAGGTTACTCGGGACTTAGTTTTCTTCCGCTGTTATTATGTTATATGCTTATCCTATTCATGCTTTATTGTACATCCGTGCACTGAGCGTATTGCTCAGCCGTTTTCCTTTTCTATGTTCCCAAAACGGCAGGTACTCAGGGACGCTCGTAGACACTAAGAGTACGTGCATATGGACTGGAAGCTGTCTAGCCTTCTTTACATTATGCATTTCCTTTCTTTAGGATACTTATGCTTTGGACATTGTTTAGTCCTTTTTCCTTTACTATACTATGTTTGTGTGTGATGAGCTTTACTTTTGGACTACCGATGTTTGATTCCGGTATTTTCCTTTATATGGTCAAGTAATGTTTAGACATTTTACCTTGTATGCTTTGATGACACGCCATAATTACTGTGATATTTCCATTTCCAAAATGGGGTGTTACAATGCTAGAATTAAGAACCGAGAGTTCCACGTTGGTGATCAAGTCTTACTTTTTAACTCTCGATTGAAGATCTTCTCTGGCAAGTTGAAGAGCCGCTCGTCTGGTCCATTCACCGTCGCCAAAATTTTTCCCTATGGCACCATTGAGCTTTCTCAGCCAAATGGGCCTAATTTTAAGGTGAATGGCCAACGTGTGAAGCTGTACTTTGGTGAGGACATCTCTCATGAGATGATTCCATCCCTCACCACGTTTCCCATGAACTAGTTTTGGGTCGAGTCAGGCTCATGACTCGGTTATCAAAACAAGCGCTTCTTGGGAGGCAACCCGTGATCTATCATTTACCGCTTTCATAATAAGTGTAGGGGGAGCCCCGTATGTGTTGGTTGCCTTGTTTCTTACTTTGTGCAGGGATTCAAGCTTCAAACAGCACCTCGATGACTTTTGACGAACCGTGATTCCATGTTCCTGTCTTCCTGGTTCTATCCTAAACTGTCGGGATTCAATTTTTTATATCTTATATGTTCACATTGAAATCACTTTAGTTGTCCTTTCCTTAGCAAGACTTAAACAAAGTGCACAATGTCCTAAGTGTAGGGGAGTTTATTCCCACATGCTTAAACATTGAGGACAATGTTTATATCAAGTGTAGGGGGGACTTCTATCGAAGTATGTGGTCTTTTCCATGAATGTGCCCTCATTTTAACCGAAAAATTTGATTTTTTGACATTTTTCAAAATTTTTAATCTATTTTGGCCTTGTAGTTTTCCTTTGTTATCGTTATTTACTTTCTTTGCTAGAATAAATTTGCAATAAAGTGGTTTTAAATTTTTCAAAGTCGTGAATATTTTGACTCAACCCGAGTTTACTTATCTATGTTTACTCTAGCTAGTATCCTTAACGTGTTTAAGTCAAGTTTTGCTAGGCCTTTATATAGGGAGCTTTAAAACGCGAAAGTCTTAACTCTCATGGGGTAAGAACAAGAACTTTTCGCAAGTTCCTATAATTGATGCTAGAGAGTCGTTTATCAAGGGAACTTTAAAAGGCGAATTCTAAACTTGAAAAAGTCTAAGAGTTTGCAAGATCCTATGAATGACTCGAAAACACAAAACTTTGATTTAATTGGCTAAGCATCCACGAGTCTCATTCCTTGAGATTTTAAATTATGGAGAACGAGAGATGATAGAGTCAATTATAAGTTTGGTATTCTTTCGTGAATTTATGTGAGTTAATTATGAGCCTATTCTCCCATCGCTTGTTAATAAATTTATATGCAATAAATAAGGTTGTACGATTTGAAAAGTTACTTAGCTTCTAGCCCAAGATCATTTAAAAGTTGCTCGGTATTAATTAGAGTTCATAGCCAAGGCATAACTTATTGAAGCGGGATGCGAAGATTGGCGAGTCCGCAAAGGCCCTAACAAGGCATGATGGCTACAGTTTGTTGCTAAAGATCCAAAAGTGATGTGAAAAATTATTTTTCGAAAATCAATATGAAGGATCGCGACACACGACGAAAAGCAAGTACTCCCCAAAAGATCATGGAGAAGTCTATCCGAAAAGACCCTAGCAAGGTATGAGAATAAATAGATCCAAGTCCTAAAAGGAGGTGGATCGTTGTATATCAAAGTCCAAAATAAAGATTGGAGAAAAATGAAGAAGTCGTGGTCCAAATATGAAGAATCTCTCAAAACTTCAAGTGAAGAAATTCCTATTATGAAGAGAAGACCATAGTTTCAAGAACGTCTCTCAAAGATTTGAAGTATGAAGTCGCTGCCAAATATCAGTCCGAAAAAGGTCTCAAATCATGAAACGAGTTATGCCAAGATATGAACTTTATGAGGTCCCGAGAAGCAGTTTTAAAAGATTTTGTCCTTTAGCTGACTATTGATTAAATCGTCCCACTTTATTTTCGGCCTAACTAACTATCTAAATAAGTCAAACAATGAATCCGTGATCATTCAAGACAAAAATAAAATATCAGAGATACACCTAAGAATAAGGGAGTCTAAGTGAATAATTGGCCCACATGAATTCGTGTTAGTTTGCTAACTTATAATAACAATGATCTCATTTTTAAGCTTGGTATGGGGAACGTGAAACTTGAGGATGATAAACGTTCATGGCAGCCTAAAACCAATGTAAGTCTTTGATTTCTTTACTTGTTTCTTATTTTCCTTAAAAGTTTAGTATTTAATAAAGGCCAAGGTGGGTTATTTATGATGAAAGATGTAAACCGTGCTTTAAAATTAATGCATTGCATGAGGGCATTGCAATGGTCAAGTGTAGGGGATTTAATAAGTGTGAAAACACTTATCCTTTTACCGCTTATTTCCAATAATAACAAGACCAAAACGTGTAATTTATGTCGTAAAAGTCGGAATTATGCGTGGTTTGTGTTTTTATTGTGTTTTAGGACCAAAAGATGAAAAAGGAAGAAAACACGGGCTTTCACGGGCTTTTATCGAAGAAAACGAGAAAAGACGAAGTCAAGAGATCAAGAGTGCTTAAAGAACGGATGTCCAAGACCTATTCTGAAGATTTATCGAAGAAAAAGTCTAAAGACGGAAGTTTAATGAAGTCGAAGAACTCAAGTCTAAATTATAGAAGAAAAAATATTAAGACGAGTTCAAATCCCGAGACGACGTCGAGAAAGACAAAGATTTAAATCGAGTCGAGAAGAAAAGAAAGAAGGAAGCACTCCACACATGCACTTCCCACTTATCCTATAAATACCCTCCTAATCACATTAGGAGGGTGGTTAGCTAATTTAGTTTTTTTTCAATTTTTCCTTTCTAGTTTTTAGAGAGAGAAAGTTCCAAACTTTCTCTCACTAAGTTTTTCATCTTTTCTTTCTTTTAATCTTTCAAGTTTTTAGAGAGAGAAAGTTCCGATGGTTACTAACATGAACATTCCGATGGCTTTTCACTCAGATTATTCGGATGACTTGTTTTAGTTATATTCCGATGGTTTTGACTTTGGTGCATTCCGATGGAAAAGACTAGTTACATTCCGATAGACTAAGTTTTTAAGTTTTAAAGTTTTACAAAGTTTTATGTTTTAAGTATTTTTCCAAATAATTTTCTAGTTTAAAAATTAAACGCTTTAATTTTAATCAACGAAATTTTCATACTTGCTTTTAGTTTAAACTAGATAACCAAACCAAACCATTTTGTTTTCCAAAAGACAATTAAGTCGCACTCTTAACCGGTAATCAATTCGAAGAGATCAGAACAACGAATTTAATTTATACTTGGATAAAACCAATTTCACAGGGCATACACCAGCCGCCGCCGCAGCCGCGGATGTGGGTGGTGGGGTTTGGTCCGAGCCGGTTCAGGGGTTTACGGGTCCGGTTCATGACATGTTTTTATAAAATAATACATGGTCCGGTTTATTATTTTATTTTACAAGTTTAATTATTTTTACAAGTGATTAAATTAATTTAACATGGTACTTAATTAATTTAATTAAAACATGAGTTAGGTTTATTATTATTATTAATAATACATCATTTTAAACTAAGTATTTAATCATGAAATTTAGACTAAAGTAATTAATTAATTATTAAAACATGACATGTAATTAATTAATTTTCATGACTTAGGTTATATTAATAATAAATATTAATACATGTTTTAACCTAAGTATTATATACACTTTAATTTAATTAAATCATGTTATATTTAATTAAATCTTATAACATATAGTTTATTTAATTTACATGTATTAACTAATAAACTATACTGTTAATCACATGACTTAGAATATTAATGAGTAAAACTTAAGCTTATTTTATTAGCTTAATAATTCAGCTTATTTCTAAATATGGAAACTTTCTATTTTTAGAAACTTATCTATTTTAAGCAGTTAATCTATTTTGGAAACTTTTTTTTTCGAAACTTTCTATTTTTGGAAAATTTCTATTTTAGGAAACATGCTATTTTTTTAGAAAGTTACTTATTACTACACAACAAGTATAATAATACAAGGAATACAAGTAATACTTAATCAGAATATGTAGAATACATGATAAACACAGCATAACGTTAAAATCAGTAAAACATGACACGAACATATAAAACAAGCTAAGACATGATATAAAACCAGTTACGTACTCAGTAATCAGAACACTTATACACGTATACTATTTATGTAGAATTAGTGAGATCGAAGTAGGACTCTCTTCCATTCGTCTTCTTCGTTCACTGGACACAAGGTACGGATTTTCCGTCCTTTCAGTATGGACATTCTTTCCTTATTAGGATTTCTCTGTATGCAGCCAACTGTTTTCCCAGTACTTGTTTTATATGTTTTGATTTGCTTATGTTTAATTATATGCCAAAGCCATATACATGCATGACCAGTTTCACCTAGTTATGGAGGTACCATAACCATAACATTGGAGGCACCAGTGTTATGACTTCACCATGGCGGAGTGATAGCTCGTGGCGTCCCTTTCAGCTTTTGGCCATATTATTATATTATCATGTGGGGCGTATGGGTGCATCCTAGATTACATGTTTTACAGATTAATCAGGTGAATGTGGTGTGTGCCTTGCATCCTTCACAAGGAGCTGATCCCTCCTACCCAAACTTATATTAATTAGAGGCAATCCCTCTAATTGCATGATGAGGTCACCCCTCCAAGTATTCATGCACGTTGATATTTCATGACCTATATTGGCTAATGGTTAACATGTTAAACAATTTTCATAAGATAAACATAAGGCTTTTCAAACTATAAAACCCGTTTTACTAAGTTATACCAGGTTTTCCAGGACTTAATCAATTCCGCTGCTATATGTTGTATATGCTTATGTTATTCATTCTATGCTTGTATATCCATGCACTGAGCGTTATGCTCAGCCGTTTTCCTTTCATTTTCCCAAAACGGCAGGTACTCAGTGACGCTCGTAGACTCTAAGCGTACGTGCATATGGATTGGAAGCTTTCTAGCCTTCATTACTTTATGCATTTCTTCATACATTTTTCTACTCATTTCCATGGACATTGTTTAGTACTTTTCATTTACAGTACTTATGTTTGTGTGTGATGAGCTTTTACTTTGGGGTACCGATGTTTGTTTATGGTATTTCCTTATAGTCATGTAATGTTTAAGACATTTATCCTTGTATGCTTTGATGACACGGCATAATCACGCGTGACATTCCATTTATCAAAATGGGGTGTTATAATTATGGTATCAGAGCCAAGACTTCGACCTGTAGGATCTCAAAACACGACCTGTGATTAGTGGGTAGACACTATGGTCTTCCTAGAAATGACAGTCGGTTTTCATGCATTCATTGTTTTCATGCATTCATATATATGTCATTGTCGCAGGTTTATGACTAAGTAATGGTTGGTACAGGACTGACCCTATTTAGTCGCATGTGTTTTATCGAAATTTTTAACTTTAGAACCGACCCATTCGCGTCCCCTCTCCATGTCTTTTGTTTTGAGTGAACTGACCATAGGCGTTCACTCTCGCGCATACAAAAGTTTTCATAAAACTGCATCATGCATTCATATACTAAATTTTCCTGCATAAAATTTTTCTCATGATTTATTGGTATAAATTTTTTTCATGTATATATTTTATGTTTTGATTTGTTTAATCATGTATTTTATGTTATACTGTCAGATGGTTCTCACACGCGAGCAAGAACAACTCAATGCAGCAGTCCAAGCTGCGATGCAAGCTATGCTTCCTCAGCTGAGGAACGAAATCAGGGCTGAGGTGCAGGTTGCCAACAATCAGCAACAGCACCCAGTACCTCCTCCCCCTCCTCCAGCAACATTGGTCACATGGCTGGAGAGATTCAACAAGCTACGCACTTGATCCTTCGAGAAAACGGATAGCCCCAGTGAAGTTGAAAGCTGGTTGGCTCACGTTGAGAAGATCTTCGATGCAATGGGCTGTGACCCCGTCTTCAAGTCGAGGTTGGCCTGTTACAGGTTCGAAGATGATGTGTTAGCATGGTGGAAGGCACTGAATCAGTCTAAGGGAGGTGATGATTGGGTGGCTGGTTTGACTTGGGCTCAGTTCAGGGAGTTAGTGATGGGACAGTTCTTTCCCAAGGCTGAGCAAGACAAGCTAAAGAGGGAGTACCATGGAATCAGACAGAGATCTGGGGAGAACAGCAACGAGTTCATGCAGTGCTTTCTCCGTTTGGTTGGTTTTCTTGGCGCAGCAGCAGGAACTGCCAAAGAGCAAGCATACCACTTCCGGTGGGCTCTTCGTACATCGGTCGCCAACAACTCGGTGTGTGCTACGTTCAACACGGTGGCACAAGTGGCCGATGTAGCACGTAAGTTGGAGATGCTGCAAGAAAGATAAGAGTTCGGGGATGTAGAGAGACCCGAAAAGAGGTAAATATTCGTTATTCAACGGTGACCATTCGGGAATTCTTTCAGTAATTATCCAATATTTATATCTCTTTTTACGCATCTTCCAGGCAGAAGACTGGGGACCGGTCTCAGCCGGCTACTCAGCAACAACCTACTCAGCCCAAGGGAAACGGTCAGACTCAAGACCGTTCCGCTACGGAGAGGCGTGGCGGTAATGATAATTACCGTAACAACGCTGGAAACTCCAACAACAGCAGGTCCTTACACTTACTCATTTTCTTATGTTACATGCAATAGTTCATAATTCTGACACATTAGCAATCTTCTACCAGGAATCATGGTAACGGGAGGGACCAGAACCAAAGAGGGTCACAGCTAACCGTCCAGCTATCACTGGTATCACATCTTACGAATTTTCCGCATTCTCCTTTGTACCTATTACCATGTCTCATGTATACTGTTCTTAACAGGCTCGCAGCCAACAAGGGCGCCTGCTGGAGGGTATACTCATCCTCTTTGCACTACCTGAAACCGTAGGCACCCAGGGCCATGTCGCCGCGACAGCGACGTATGCTACAAGTGTAGCCTTACTGGTCATCGTATGAAGGACTGCCACAAGGGCGAGATGGAGGGCACATCTGGACATGTTGATTCTAAGCCGCCTCCTACTAGTGGACACGTTTACATGACTTCTCGTGATGAGGAAAACAAGTCTACAGGTACCATCACTGGAATCTTGTATATGTATGGTCAAGCTGCATGTGTTTTATTTGACACGGGTGCTACTCGTTCGGTCATTGCTACTGCTCATGCTAAGAATGTTAGGATATCCCCTATGCCATTAGAGAATGTACTGAACATTTCCACGCCTTTAAGAGACTCTGTACGCATAACCCATGTGTACAAGAGCCTTCCACTAGAGTTTGACAACAAGGTTCGTCCTGTCGACGCACTTCCGTTGGACATGAATGATTTGGACATGATATTGGGCATGGAATGGCTATCCAAACATCATGCCACCATATACTGCCATACATATCGGGTCATCTTCGGTGATGTTAATGCACCCGAGTACATTCACAATGGGTTCGTACCCGGAAGGTCTGTACAAATCATATCAACCCTGCAAGCACGTGCGTTACTTTCACATGGTTGCGAGGGCTATCTAGCTATTGTTCATGACATGGATGCTGAATCTCCATCAATTCAGTATCAACCGATAGTGTCAGAATTTCTAAATGTATTTCCAGAAGAACTTCCGGGCATACCACCTACACGTGAAGTAGAGTTTAATATCGAGCTCATCCCAGGAGCTGAGCCGATTTCCAAGGCTCCTTATCGCATGGCTCCCATAGAGTTGAAGGAGCTGAAGGATCAATTGCAAGAACTTCTAGAACGAGGCTTCATTCGACCGAGCGCATCTCCATGGGGCGCACCGGTCTTATTCGTGAAGAAGAAGGACGACAGTATACGTCTTTGCATAGATTATCGCGAGCTCAACAATATCACCATCAGGAATAGGTATCCTCTACCACGCATTGACGATCTGTTTGACCAACTCCAAGGGGCCAAACATTTCTCCAAAATTGATTTGAGGTCGGGCTATCATCAGCTACGGGTCAAAGAGCAGGACATCGCAAAGAATGCTTTCCGTACACGCTATGGGCACTACGAATTCGTAGTCATGTCATTTGGCCGTACCAATTCTCCAGCTGTGTTCATGGATTTGATGAACAGAATCTTCCATGAATTTCTGGACAAGTTCGTCATTGTCTTCATTGACGACATCCTGATATTCTCTAAGTCCAAGGAGGAACATGAAGACCATCTTCGTGCAGTGTTACAGATTCGCCAGAAGCATCTGTATGCTAAATTCTCCAAGTGTGAGTTCTGGTTAGACAAGGTGGTGTTCTTAGGTCACATTTTATCAGCAGAAGGAACCACCATGGATCCAGCAAAGGTTAAGGCTGTTACCAAGTGGTCAAGACCGACATTAGCGACTGAGGTTCGCAGTTTCCTAGGCTTAGCGGGTTACTACCGTAGGTTCATAGAGAACTTTTCCCGTTTAGCACTACCATTGACCAAACTGATGCGGAAAGGGGAGAAATTCGTTTGGACTGAAGAAGGAGAGAAGAGCTTTGAAGACCTAAAGCAGAAGTTAGTATCTGCACGGATTCTTACTCTCCCATCTGGTACAGGTGGATTTTAATTCTATAGTGATGCTTCGGGGAAGGGACTTGGCTGTGTTCTCATGCAACATGAGAAAGTGATCGCGTACGCTTCACGACAGCTTAAGCCTTATGAGGAAATTACCCTATGCATGACTTGGAACTTGCAGCCGTTGTGTTTGCATTGAAGATATGGAGGCACTACTTGTATGGAGAATCATGTGATATCTTCACGGACCACAAGAGCTTGAAGTACATCTTCACTCAACGTGAATTGAACATGAGACAGAGGAGATGGTTAGAGCTGTTGAAGGATTATGACATTAATCTGTAGTATCATCCCGGCAAGGCGAATGTAGTGGCAGATGCACGAAGTAGGAAGTTTGGAATGATAAACGACATTAAAATTGAGGAGGAAATTATAAGAGAATTAGAGCGACTAGACATTGAGATCATGGTACGTGGACAACACGGTTACTAGGCTAATCTTAGAGTGGAACCTGAGTTACTCTCGAGGATCAAGGAAGCTCAGAAGGATGATGGTGAAATCTGGGCGATAATTCAGAATTTAGAGAAACAGACAGAATTTCGAGTAGACGCAGACGGTATCTTATGGCAGGGCACGAGACTTTGTGTTCCTGATGATCAAGAACTATGGGAAGAATTTTTAGTTGAGGCTCATAGCTCCCCATTTTCCATTCATCCTGGTTCGACCAAGATGTACCACGACATCAAGAAATACTTTTGGTGGAGTGGTATGAAACAGGATGTTGCGACTTACGTCTCCAAATGTCTTACCTGCCAGCAGGTTAAGATCGAACATCAGTGATCTAGCGGTCTTCTACAACCGTTAGATATTCTAGAGTGGAAGTGGGACAAGATCACCATGGATTTTGTTACCGGTCTTCCGCAGACAAAGAGGAGGCACGATGCGATTTGGGTTATCGTTGATCGAGTTACTAATTCAGCTCATTTCTTACCGATCCGCAAGGAAGATTTGGTCAGTAAACTCGCCGATACGTATAAGAAGGAGATCATGAGACTTCATGATGCTCCATCCAGCATCGTCTCAGACAGAGATCCTCGTTTCACTTCGTGATTTTGGAGGAGTCTGCAGAAAGCTTGGGGTACAAAACTTAAGCTTAGCACGACTTTTCATCCTCAAACAGGCGGGCAATCGGAGCGAACGATTCAGACATTAGAAGACATATTGAGGTCATGTGCGTTGGAATGGACGGGAGATTGGACGATTACATCTGTCTGGTAGAGTTTGGGTACAACAATAGTTGGCACGCAAGTATTAAGTGTGCTCCATTTGAGATGTTGTATGACAGAAAGTGTCGCGCCCCAATCTGCTGGGATCAGGTTGGTGAGCGAACACTTGAAGGACCAGAAATGATAGAGTTGACCAACGAGAAGGTCGCAGTAGCTAAGCAGAATTGCAAGAAGCACGATCACGTCAGAAGAGTTATGCCGACAAGCATCGTAGGGACTTACATTTTAACGTAAGAGATCACGTCTTCCTTAAGGTATCGGCGGCACGTGGTGTTAGACGTTTTGGAATCAAAGGGAAGCTCATTCCTTGATTCATCGGACCGTTTGATGTCATTGAGCGAGTCGGTGAAGTATCTTATCGTTTAGCGTTACCTCCATAGCTTTCTCATGTTCACGATGTCTTCCATGTGTCCTTACTCAGAGGGTACAAGTATCAACCCCTTCACATAGTTCAATATCCACTGGAACAGATTCCTGAAGACCTTACCTTCATAGAGGAACCTGAACGAGTTCTTGACAGACAAGAACGAGTCATGATGAGGAAGACGATTCCATTCGTCAAAATCCTTTGGAGGGATCATACCGAGTGGGAAGCCACTTGGGAGACCGAGGAGTCTCTCCGGACTTCTTACCCTCATTTCAAGTTTTGAATTCGGGTATGTTCCTCTTTTTCCAGTTTACATTATCTATAATTCGGGGACGAATTATTCTTTTTAGGGGGGAAGAGTTGTAAAACCCGCATGCTTTTACCATGAATAGTACCCTTATAATTGTACATACATGATTAAAACTTTCCTTTTATAACATGTTTACGATTCACGAATATTAGTTACAAGAATTACGTACGTATTATTACACGATAAATATTAAGTATGTGTTAATGCACGATAATTATTACAAACAATAATTATAATCACGAACATGAAAACATGAACGTAAATAATCACGAGCATATTATTATGTATTTACGTAATTATGATTACGATTACGTATAAGTATATAAGTTAACACGAACGTTTAATTATAACGTCACGTAAATACGAACACGAGTACACGTAAAATATTAGAACACGAAAACTACGGGTTTCACCTTGGTGGGCCCATGTAGCCGCGACACACACAAAGAGGGAAGGGGGCTCACAAGCCCATTTTTGGTTTAATTAAAGAAAACAAACTACAGAGTTTTCATAAAATATTTTTAGAGAAAAAGTTAAAACCCTAGCTTCCTTGGGACCCACAGCCGCGGCACATACACAAGACAAGGGAGGATTCGATTTTGATTTTTGGATCTTTGTTAATTAGTTCGTGTTCGTGTTATTTTCAATCACACGTCAAGGTAAAACGAAAACCTTAATCTTTGATCTTTTTATTTAATTTTGTTTTATGTTAGATCTTTAAAAAAACAATTAAATAAACATGTTATGGGGTTAATTAAAACATGGGAAAAAGGGGTTTTGTTTGGTTTGTTTGGGGTTCGGCAGCCAACCGAGAGTCAAAGGCTCTCGGTGTCCCTTGTTAACCATAACGGAGACCCCTATGGGGCTCGGTTTGGGTCTCGGCGCAGCAGCAAGCACCACCGGCTTGTGCCGGTGGCAGTTTGGGTCGGATGGGGGAAACAGCGAGGCAGCAAAGGAGACCACCGGCTTGCGCTGGTGGGATCTCGAAGCCTAGCAGCGACAAGCCACGGTGCAACATCGACAGCAGCCGCCGCCATTGGCAGGGCAGCCACAAGCCGCCGCCGCAGCCGCGGCTGTGGGTTGTGGTTGGTGGTGGGGTTTTGGTTCGGGCCGGTTCACGGGTTTAGGGTCCGTTTCATGACGCGTTTTTATAAAATAATACATGGTCTGGTTTATTATTTTATTTTACAAGTTTAATTATTTTTACAAGTGATTAAATTATGATAAAACCTAATAGATTCGGATCTTTAAGCTGCTAGGCATGATTATCATTCATATGATTTAACATAGCGGAATTAGAACAATAATCATGAACAAGGTGTTGTGGACAAGATAAATTTTCCCAAACGTTACTTGTATTATTAAACACAAATAACACCTAGACGTGTATACATTGAATCCCACGTCTAGACACACGAATTGCTTGTAGGTTACATTGTGAATGATTGTTATGAATAAAACCTACGTAGGGTATGTGTTTATATACTACACATAAACCCTTGTTACAAGGAAACTAAATAAGATATTTAGTAAATAAGATATTTAGTAAATAAGATATTCACTAGATAATATATTCACTAAATAATATATTCACTAAATCTTTTATCTTCTTGCAATATATCTTCTATAAGTTTGTCCACCGGCTTGTAGAATCTTCACTTGTCAGATTTAGTCCTTGTCTTTTAGTTTTGACACATCAACTCATAATAATTTATAATTTCGACCCAACAATCTTCCCCTAGTTGATGATGTCAAAACCTTTTGTATATGGTACACGATCTTCAAATTGTTTCCCCTTAAGTATAGCACATATTCTTCCCCTTTTTGACACATCAATAGGGAATATGTGAAAGTATGCAATCTTGAAAATTCTCCAAAAGTAGCTCTATGTAATGATCTTGAAGAAAAATAAGTACAATAATTTTGATGTAGAAGCAGAATAACCCAAACTTTGTATTTCTTTCACCCAATTGCTCACTAGTTGATAAACTCTTCCCCTAGTTGTCGAAACGACTAGAGAAAAATGCAACTCTTTCACTGCAAAAGGGGGCTCAGTTTATTGGTAAGAACGGGAACTGAAACCAACAAAAACCGCACAACTATAAGCCAGTTGTTAACTATAACAATATATTTAGATCCAATGATAAAGGTGTATTGCTCACCCATCAGTTTTTGTTACATACGGTACTGGTAACCTCCACAACTATGAGCCAGCTGTTAGCTATAACAATATATTTAGTCAAAATGACAAGGTGTATTGCTCACCAACAGTTTTTGTTACATGGGAACTGGTAACCTTCACGACTATGAGCCAGTCGTACGCTGTAACAATATATTTAGTACAGAAACAAGGTGTATTGCTCACCTAAATAAGAAAAACAAATTTGTGAAAACTAACTTCAACATCAAACTTACCATAAGAACTCTTCTCCTTACTCATATACGACTTTATAAAAAATATCCGAGCCATGAATATCAATTTGATATTCTGTATAGAAACGAAGATCCCATGTACCTTCGTGTGTAAAAACCTCGTTTTGTGTGCAAAAACGTAACCAAAATACCAAACAGCAGCGAATCCTTTGTCGTCCAATATCCTTCACTGTCCAATATCTTATCAGTGTGTGTTGTCCAATATAGGACAACACTTGTCAGTGTTTGAAAAACCATATCTCAGACAACACATGAATTTCTGTCAGCGCCTACATATAACTTGCCAGCGCCATCTTTAAACCTGTCAGCGCCTGGCCATCAGCGTCTCATCCATGCCTTGTCAGCCTCAACGACATCCACTGACACTAACATCTATCAGCGTCAAAATAACACACATCAGCGCCTAATCGATCCAGGGTTTTATAAACCCTAAATTATGATTTTATGTAAAGATCATATTCTGCAGCGAACTTCGACATCGAATATATTCTTCATGAGAGCTCAGATCGAATATCCCTTCGGTGAAATATTAGACAAAAGTGTTAAGAACCTACAGCAAAAATTTCACGATGATCCAACGGTTAACGAAGGAGAAATCGCGTTTTTACCATTACTGTTCACAGAAAACAGCATATGATAACTTCTGACTTCGACGGTTAATAACTTTTTTTTGGGGATAGATCTCGACAATCCCTGCGGTGGATATCTAGATATATGTGTGTAGAACACACACAAAAAATTTCGTGGCGATCCAACGGTTCAATAAAAAGTTATGCCCTTCGTACTACTGCTGCACACACAAACTGCATAAAAACCCTATACGGGATTTTCTTATTTTTCACTAAGAACGAACACCTCGTTGATCCTAGCATCGAGAGCCACCCGCTCTGATACCAATTGATAAAACCTAATAGATTCGGATCTTTAAGCTGCTAGGCATGATTATCATTCATATGATTTAACATAGCGGAATTAGAACAATAATCATGAACAAGGTGTTGTGGACAAGATGAATTTTCGCAAACGTTACTTGTATTATTAAACACAAATAACACCTAGACGTGTATACATTGAATCCCACGTCTAGACACACGAATTGCTTGTAGGTTATATTGTGAATGATTGTTATGAATAAAACCTACGTAAGGTATGTGTTTATATACTACACATAAACCCTTGTTACAAGGAAACTAAATAAGATATTTAGTAAATAAGATATTTAGTAAATAAGATATTCACTAAATAATATATTCACTAAATAATATATTCACTAAATCTTTTATCTTCTTGCAATATATCTTCTACAAATTTGTCCACCGGCTTGTAGAATCTTCACTTGTCAGATTTAGTCCTTGTCTTTTAGTTTTGACACATCAACTCACAATACTTTATAATTTCGACCCAACAAATTAATTTAACATGGTACTTAATTAATTTAATTAAAACATGACTTAGGTTTATTATTATTATTAATAATACATGATTTTAACCTAAGTATTTAATCATGAAATTTAGACTAAAGTAATTAATTAATTATTAAAACATGACATGTAATTAATTAATTTTCATGACTTAGGTTATATTAATATTAAATATTAATACATGTTTTAACCTAAGTATTATATACACTTTAATTTAATTAAATCATGTTATATTTAATTAAATCTTATAACATATAGTTTATTTAATTTACATGTATTAATTAATAAACTATACTATTAATCACATGACTTAGAATATCAATCAGTAAAACTTAAGCTTATTTTATTAGCTTAATAATCCAGCTTATTTTTAAATATGGAAACTTTCTATTTTTAGAAACTTATCTATTTTAAGCAGTTAATCTATTTTGGAAACTTTCTATTTTTGTAAACTTTCTATTTTAGGAAACCTGCTATTTTTTTAGAAAGTTACTTATTATTACACAACAAGTATAATAATACAAGGAATACAAGTAATACTTAATCAGAATATACAGAATACATGATAAACACAGCATAACGTTAAAATCAGTAAAACATGACATGAACATATAAAACAAGCTAAGACATGATATAAAACCAGTTATGTACTCAGTAATCATAACACTTATACACGTATACTATTTATGTAGCATTAGTGAGATCGAAGTAGGAATCTCTTCCGTTCGTATTCTTCGTTCACTGGACACAAGGTACGGATTCTCCGTCCTTTAGTATGGACATTCTTTCCTTATTAGGATTTCCTTGTATGCAGCCAACTGTTTTCCCAGTATGTGTTTTATATGTTTTGATTTGCTTATGTTTAATTAAATGCCTAAGCCATATACATGCATGACCAGTTTCACCTAGTTATGGAGGTACCATAACCATAACACTAGAGGCACCAGTGTTATGACTTCACCACGGTGAAGTGATAGCTCGTGGCGTCCCTTTCTGCTTTTGGCCATATTATTATATTATCATGTGGGGCGTATGGGTGCATCCTAGATTACATGTTTTTATAGATTAATCAGGTGAATATGGTGTGTGCCTTGCATCCTTCACAAGGAGCTGATCCCTCCTACCTAAACTTATATTAATTAGAGGCAACCCCTCTAATTGCATGATGAGGTCACTCCTCCAAGTATTCATGCACGCTGATATTTCATGACCTATATTGGCTAATGGTTAACATGTTAAATAGTTTTCATAAGATAAACATATGGCTTTTCAAACTATAAAACCCGTTTTACTAAGTTATACCAGGTTTTCCAAGACTTAATCAATTCTGCTGCTATATGTTGTATATGCTTATGTTATTCATTCTATGCTTGTATATCTGTGCACTGAGTGTTATGCTCAGCCGTTTTCCTTTCATGTTCCCAAAATGGCAGGTACTCAAGGACGCTCGTAGACTCTAAGCGTACGTGCATATGGATTGGAAGCTTTCTAGCTTTCATTACTTTATGCATTTCTTCATACATTTTGCTACTCATTTCTATGGACATTGTTTAGTCCTTTTCATTTATAGTACTTATGTTTGTGTGTGATGAGCTTTTACTTTGTGGTACCGATGTTTGTTTCTGGTATTTCCTTTATGGTCATGTAATGTTTAAGACATTTATCCTTGTATGCTTTGATGACACGCCATAATCACGCGTGACATTCCATTTATCAAAATGGGGTTTTACAGACTTTCCTAGAGCTTGCTTGCAGCTATGCAAAGCATCTACTAAGTCATAGATCTCCACATCTTGCGGCTTCTCGAACATAGCCTTGAGATCATCAAGCATTCGCTTTGGTGAAAATAGCTCATACTTCTGTTGAATTGGTGGAGCCATTTTACCTAACATTAAGCAAGCCACCTCAGAGTGTTTCTTAACATTAGTAGCGTGTTCAATCCTTTGTGCATCAAATGCTCCTTCAGCAAGATCCTCTGGATAGAGAGTAGTCAAGATATCAATAGTACCCGCTGCTCTCAAGACAATTCTTAGTGAGAGGTACCAATCATTGAAGTTTGGGCTAGTAAGTTCAGGACGTTTAAAGAAAGCTTTGAATGCATAACATACAGTGTTATTGGTGGGATGAGCCATTTCTACAGAAATAAGTTCAAATATTAGTATTTTCAATAACAAAATACTTTCAAGAAAATAAAATTACCCTGTTATAATAACCATATTATTTTCCTTGAATCCTAGAACTATATTAACATAGATCCATTACATCAGTTGATCTACTAGTAATGAATGTACTCAACATAGCGACTTGTCGAACAATTCAATTGACAAACAATTTTCAATTTCTATATATTTAAAGGATTTACATTGCCAAAAAGACGTTTTGCATTGTAAACATGTTTCATCCCTTCTAAATGCCTTAAGTTTCAAGATCTCACTGAGTAACTTAATTAAGTCGTCTAATCTGAGTAACGTAAAACCATCATACGAATTCCCATTCTATGAAACTTTTCTCTCTATCACAACATCACCCAAAAATCTTATTTGATGACGTAGTAATTTCAAGTGTTCGTCAGTCAGGAGCATTCGACTTAAATTTTAAGGGTATAAATTTTGATGTCAAAATCAATGTATGGAGAAGCATGCATACAACTCCATAGCATAAGTTTAATAAAACATTTAGTAAACTTTTTCACGAGACTAAAATTCTACATAAATTATGTTGAGGTATTGGTTAAACCAATTAAAAAATTTACCCACAAAAATTCACAACGTACTTTTTCTAGAACTTGGCTAAAGCACAAAGCAATACCCTTATTCATTGTGTTTCGGATGTGAATTTGCGGTAAATCAACCTTAAGGTATAATTCAATTAATAATCGTAGGTATTTTCAATTTGACGCACAGGCGAGCCGGGAATTTGGTCAACGACTAATGGCATAACACCTCCTTCCTTAACCGGGTTAATAACCTTTTTTTTAGTATAGGTTTTTTAGTTTATCGTTTTCCTCGACTCGACTCAAATTGATTTACAACTTAACACAAGAATTATTTGTTTTTGGTTAATAATAATTGGTTGGTATCTATTGTCTAATTAAACTAAAAATGGGAAAAATATTTAGGCTAAGGAATATATAAAAATGAAAGCGCAACTAATTCACATAAAATTAATCTAAAATGCAATATAATTAAACTACAATTTAAAATCTAGATGCAACAAATCTAAACTATAATTAAAAATATTAAAAATTCTAAATGCAAAATTAATCTAAATGCAAGGATGTAATAATAAGTAAAAGTGACAAAAAAATGAAATCACAAATATAAACTTAAAAATAAAGCGTAAAGCTTTAACCATTTTAGCTTATTAATCTCTTAGATGATAAAGCTTGAAGTTTTATATACTAATGAGCTTAATAATCACAAAAATGTGTAAACTTTATGCTAATAATAAGCTTATCTAAATGAAAACTAATTTTTAAACCTTTTAATCTATTTTTTAAAACAATAATAATATCTAAAACTAATTAAACCGATTTTTATGAAAAATATAATTTTTTTTAGCTTAAAAAACTTTAAACTATATTAAACTAATTATTTAAACTAAAACGATTAAGCTATGAAAAATAAAAAGGAGAGAACTTTGGTACCCGTGGTCCGTAGAAAACGCTCTAAACAAAATCAATCATAAGTAACAACATACGGCCCGTAAAGTACACGGCCTCCCAAAAGCAACAAAATACGGCCCGTAAAGTATACGGCCAACCAAATCAAACTAAAGCTAAGCGTATCCCGGCCCGCAAAGTACATGGCCAACCAAATCAAACTCGAACCAAATTAATCAACCATAAGCTCTTTACCAAACTTGATAAATCGATTCGCCAAGATCACAATAACACAAAAGTTAAGAATAATAAGCAACTATTAATATTATAAGAAGAGATTCGAACAAAACTAATAGATGTAGAATATTTTTTTAGTTTTATAAAAAATTTATAATTTTTAAGCTAAAAATTAATAGATCTACACTATTTTATCAATTATCTAATAGATCTAAACTAATTTTGTTTTTTATTTTTTGAAAATACTTTAACTTTTAAGCTTAAAACTTATAAATCTAAACTAATTAGTAAAAAAACTAATAAATCGAACTATTTTTTTGTTTATGAAAGTATTTTTAATTTTTAAAACTTAAAACTAATAGATCTAAGAAAAATTAATAGATATAAACTAAAAGCAATTATACAAAAAGCTAGCTTATAAATAAGTTGTAAGCCTAAGCTTAGAACTTATGAGATTTAAAAAGATAAAAAGCTAATTAAATAAATACTCCAACAATAAGCTAGATCTAGGAATATAAGGCAACAATAATCTTGAAATAAAATGAATTATTTCAAACTTATATATAAATCTAACTTATTAGAAAAAAAAATTATAAAAACTTATCCCAAAATAATAAGCTAGATTATAAGAAAAGACTAAGAAAGGTAGAATGAGAATAAGATATAAAGAGAATAAGCTAAAACATAAACTTTTATTAATATGAAAGTGCTTAATGATAAGCTATTAAAAAGTTGAAAGGAAATACATTTAAAAAACAAGAAATAAAATTGACATTATTTAGCTACCTAAAATCTACATACAAAATGAAGAAAAATGAGGTGCTATTTATAGTTGAAGTCAAGGTGCTTGGGGTAAATTAGTCTTTTTAGGCTTTTAATCACCTTCTCTTCTTTAACTTGAGGGCATCTTGGTCATTTGATAGGTGATGATGTGTTTACACCAATAGGATAAAAAATACTTTTAGATAGACCAATGAGACCACTTCACATGGATCACCATCTTCACATTTTATTATTCTTTTATACAAGAGCTCTTGATTAATCTTTTTAACCAACTCTACCATCTTTAATCTTCTAGAAGCATGCACCTAATTACTCACAAAAGAAACACACATGCTATTTTTTTTCTTTTTAATATTTTTGTGTTAGTTTAAAAATAGATAAAAATAAATAAAAATAAAACTACTAAAACTAAAAATATTTTAAAATCAAAATTAATTATTTCAAGACTAAACTAACTATTATAAAATAAAAAAACTTTTATTTATTTAAATTTTACTAAGATTAATAAAAAGTTAAAATTAGAAATAAAATAGTAGAATATGCGAAATGCAAACCGAGACGAGTTACGCAGCAAGACCGGAACCTTTGGCTTCGTAATTTTGTACTCTTCCATGTGGTTAATTAGTGGATGACTTTGTAGATGGCAAAAATGGTCATCGTTGTTAAAACTTCATTAAATCTTTATCCTTAGCCCTCAAAACTTCATTCTTTTGGCACTTTTGGTCTTTTGACTTTATCTTCGACTGTTTCTTCGATAAATGCCCGTGTAATCCCGTGTGTTCTTCATTTACGATGTTTTGTACCTATTTCACACAAAAACACAAAACCATGCGTAATTTCGACTTTTACGATATTAAATACACGTTTTGGTTTTGTTTTTCCTTGGATAAGTGTTTACACACTTATTAAATCCCATACACTTGATCATTGCAATGTCCCCATGCAATGCACGATTTAAAGCACAAATTTATATTTTTCATCATAATTAACCTATCACGGCCTTTATTACAATATACTATTACTACTACAATAAAAGAAACTTAACAACGATGAAACGATAAAAACTTTATAAAAGATAAAACAATTTCATTTAATTTATTATCTTTAAAATTGTTTGATGGAAGAAACTTTTAAAGAAATCTAAGACTTAACTTAGGGCTTTTGTTGTCATGAATATTTATCACCCTCAAGTTTCACGTTCCCCATGCCAAACGTAAAAACGAGATCATTGTTATTATAAGTTAGTAAAGCTAACACTTACTCATGTGGTTTAATTATTCACTTAGACCCCCTTATTCCTATGATGTATCTCTTGTATTTTATTTTTGTCTTGAATGATCACGAGGATGCATTTTTGACTAATTTCGATAATTTATTAAGGCCGAAAATAAAGTAGGACGATTTAATCAATAGTTAGCTAAAGGACAAAATCTTATAAAACGGGTTCTCGAAATCTCATAAAGTTTATATCTTGGCATAACTCGTTTCACGATTTGAGACCTTTCTCGGACCGGTATTTGGCATGTACTTTAAACTTCAAATCTTGAGAGACGATCTTGAATTATGGTCTTCTCTTCATTTTGGTATACATCTTCATTTGGAGTGAGAGATGCTTCAAACTTTGACCACGACTTCTTCATTTATCCTTGCCTTTATTTAGGATTTTGATATACAACGATCCGCCTCCTTTTCGGACTTGGATCTATTTATCCTCATGCCTTGTAAGGGCCTTTTTGGATAGACTTCGCCATGATCTTTATGGGAGTAATAACTTCTCGCCGTGTGTCTTGATCCTTCATATTGATTTGGATTAATGATCTTCACATCATCTTAGGATCTTTAGCAAAAAAGTGAGTCCTCATGCCTTGTGAGGGCCTTTTTTGACTCGGATATCCTCATGCCTTGTTAGGGCCTTTTTGGATACGCCAATCTTCGCGTACCGCTTCAATAATTTATGCCTTGGCTATGAACTCTAATTAATCTCGAGCAACTTTTAAACGATTTTGGGCTAGAAGCTAAGTAATTTTTCAAATCGTACGACCTTATTCATTGCATTTATTTATTTACAAGTGATGGGAGAAAAAACTTATAATTAACTCACATAAGTTCATGAAAGAATACAAAACTTATAATTGACTCTATCATTTCTCGTACTCTACAATTTAAAATCTCAAGGAATGAGACTCGTGGATTCTTAGCCTAATAAACCAATTAAGGTCCATATGGTTAAGGATACTAGCTAGAGTAAACTCAAAAAAGTAAACTCGGGTTGAGTCAAAATATTCACAGCGGGCCTTATATATCAAAGACGTCTAAACTTGTTAAAACCATTTTATTTATTTATGGTTTCTTTTCTATTTTGACTTTATTCATGAAATGGAATATATACTTATGATGGTGATGACAAAAGATAAAAGAAAATAAATGAAAAATACTACTCCCTCCGTCCCAAAATAAGTGTCCACTTTTGACTTTTGGTGTCTTTTTTCTGCAACTTTGACCGCGAATATGTTTGTTTGTGTTATACAATACTCGATAAAAGTTCTATCAACGGAAAATACATTTAAATATCTATCTATTCATATATATTGCATCAAGTGTTGTATGATACACACAAATATAATTACGGTCAAAGTTGCAAAGAACAGACTTTGAAAGTCAAATGTGGACACTTATTTTGGAACGGAGGTAGTAATAGGCCAAAATAGATCAAAAAATTTGAAAAATGTCGAAAATATTAATTTTTCGGCTAAAATGAGGACAAATTTTAATGGAAAATGTAACACCTGGTAATTTTTCCTACTTTGTAAAATGACTACTTTACCCTTTGACTTTTTATTTAGTCAACTATGTGATTTAACTGTGTTGGAACCGGAAAGTTATCCCGCGTTTTCTAAAAAAACTGTTTGCTGACGAGTAATGGACTGACTCTGCGCTCAGTCATTATTCTGAAGATTTTCTGTGAACCCGACCAAAGTGCTGAGGCGGTCAATGAATTGACGATAATCCATGAGATTATTCGTTATCTGTGAATTATGTGCTTAAATGTTTAGTTTTTAACAGCGTGATCGTATTTTCTTGAGCAGCGTATTTAAATATTTCTGTATATGTTTATATATGCCTGTATTTTAGTATTTTTGCTATTTATAGTAATAAATCGTATTTACTGTGAATATTTAATTAACGTATCGCGTTTTCGTATTTTACGTCGTTTTTACGTTTACCCGTCGTTAGCGTGCATAAAATACTTTACCAATTATAAAATGTCAGTTTTCGTCGAAAAATCGTAAATTTAATATATTTCGTCAAATTTTTAAGTTTTACGTAATTTTAAACCTAACTATATACTTTTTGATATTTACCTAAAACTAACTAACCTTTTTACCTTAAACCTTTTAACTAATTACCATAGTAAAAATTTTGAATAATTTACCCCCCATATGGGACCCCATAACCGGCCATATACCAAGCACCATGTGCATGATCTTACACTTTGCCATATTTGGCTTAAGGTTACATATCTTACACATCTTAACTTAATAACCAAAACCACCTCAAATAATTCATTATTCACTTCACTTTCACTTCAAAAAAAAACACACATATCTCTCCTTCTCTCTCAAAACACACGGCACACAAACACAAACCTTTTCCACCATTGTTGATTTCTAAAAGCTACATTTTAACAAGAATTAACACAAAACAAAATCACCCTAGAGTTTGTACAAGCATAAAGAAGAATGGTCTTTCTTGGTTTGATGATTTGAGTAGTTTTTGGGTTGAAGTTGTAGAGTAGAGTTCTTGTTGATTATTAGTGGGTTAGAGCGTAGATCGGGTCGTTGTGATTACGTAGAATCGCTACTCAAGGTTACTTCTTAAACCTTTTTCATTTTTTCATTTTCCATGCATAATCTTTGTAGATCTATGCATGCATGTTACCCATCAAGTATTTTCATGAAATAAAATGATAAAAACTATTTTGGTCATGAAATATTTTAGGATTTATGGAAATTATGTGTGGATCTATTAGATCCATACATGAAAATGGTTTAATTGAAAGATTTGTGAAAAATATAAGTATGTATATTTTTATTGGTGAACTTGAAGTAAAATCTTTGATTTTGTTGATATTTATGAATAATTGGAGGGAACTAGTAGTGTTACTACTAGTGGTTACGTTTGAAAATGATCGAAAACAAGTTTTTACGAAAAACATACAATCTGTCCGATTTTTGTAAGAGGCGTAGAGGGTCGTAAAAATTGTTTTGACACTAGTTTGCTACGATATTATGAAAATATAAGTTAATACCTTCGTTTCGATATGTTATGGGCTAAAAACGGAGCTAAAATGAGTAAGATATTGTCGTTTAAATATCGTTGTCGGAAAACTTAATTTTTGGAGAAAAACACTATAAGTGGTTGCTGTCCAGATTTTTAAAGTGGTCGAAACGACATTTTCGAGTTAAACGGAGTTGTTTTAAGTGTCGAAATGGTTACTAAATGGTATGTATGAATGTTGGACTTGTTTTGTAAAAGCGTGTTAGCTCGAAATGTGAATACTTGTTGTACTATTGAAAATTTGAACGTTGGAAGTGGAAATTGCTACTATTGTGAAAAAAATGACTTGTTGAATTGTTGGCGATTGAGAAATTGTTGAAAATAGGGGTTTTAGGACGAGATTTGAGTATTTACTAAAAATGGCAAATTTTTATGTGACGACGAAAGGCTGCCAAATTTTCGTTAGAATTCACGTAGGAAAATTTGTTAAGATAAATTTTGGTAAATTAAAATTTACGCCGAAAGGCTGTCGAAATTTCGTCGAGTCAAAAATAAATATTTTTGCCTAAGTATATATATACTATAATGTTTATAACGATATAACATTTACAAGTCACGATTTTAACAACAAAATATATACTTGATTGATGAGTAACGTACGTGATGAACTATTGTGACTTATTTGCTAGCGCCTAAACTATAGTATTATATTTAGGTTGTTGCTAGAGTTGCTCGCTACTATTTGATCATACTTGTGCGGCTTGAATCGTTGCTTGAGGTGAGTTTATAGATCCCTATTAAACTGCTTTCTATGTTTAATTTTTTGGGATGTGATAAATGCTTTGAGGCTTGCTTCTGGACGCAAGTAAAACTTGATTTCTGTGAACGTTTTGTGAACACTATTTATGAGATAGCTTAAGTTGCTTTAGCCATAGTCCCCACTATCGTGAATCGTTAGTTACTCTGCTGGAGTAAGCTCTTATGTTACGGATAGATCTATTGAGGGTTGACAACCTCCACTCGGGCATTCTGACGCCGGACGAGTGTGTACCAATTGTATGAACGGAGTTATCTTGGCTAGGTACTCCATTGGGGCAAAATTTATGTATGCAATCTATTGTATGCACTGGATCACTAGTTTCGATGTCACGAGCTTAGCTATCATAAATATTGTGAACACCCAATTTATCCTACACTTGGCACTATATCTCCTATAGTTGCACGTGTACATGAAATGAAATCTGAAATTGAATTACTATGAATTTTTACTTGAAACCTATATTCTCACCAACTTTATGTTGACCCAATTTAGCATCCATCTCAGGTAATTGATGATGAGTTGTATCTGCTGTGTGAAGTACTTGGAGTCCGCATGCATTTCTTGGCTATCTTCGGACATTTGTTTACTTATGCTTTTGAACTATTATCTCGTTGATGTTTAAAACTTTTACATTCCGCTGCACTATCTTTTGAAACTGAGACCTTTTGTACTGTGATGCTTTTAATTTAAATTCAACGAGGTATTTTTATAGAACGTCTCATTTAGAGTCGTTCTCTTGTACCTTGAACTATGATACAATGACGTAACAGCCCCCGAGCTTCACCGCTTCCGCATATCACATTTTGGGGTGTTACAGAATTGGTATCAGAGCCTTGGTTATAGAGAACTAGGTTTGCATCTTAGGCCTATACTATAACCGATGTGGCTACTTGTTACTCTGTATATATATGTGTACTACGTAATGTATTACGTAGGATAACACTATAAGTAATATGTAATATATATTATGTAATACGTAATATGTATTATATACATATGCATCTCGCTGATTTGCATACTTTAATTTCTATACATGATTATTTCATGCATACCCTACAACTGCTTTAATACGTATTTTGGTTGTTGCAGGTTATGTCGTCATCTACTGTTTCTTACCAGCCCGACTCTGCCGACGAAGAGTGGGAAGACAAGATTGAGATTGTACCAGATCATGTTGAGCCGGAGAATGACCCAGAGGAGGCTGATCCTGAGGAGGAAGGTGCGGAGTATGACCATGACGTGGATGGTATTGAGGTAGATCACGAGGGTGATGAGGATATGGATGGACATGAGGTAGGTCATGAGGACGATATGGATGGTGTTGAGGTAGATCGTGAGGGTGATGATGATATGGATGGATATGAGGTAGATCGTGAGGATGATGAGGACATGGACGATGAGACTGAGAGTGATACTGACGTTAGGATGGTTGTGGCTAGTAGTGATAGCGAGGGTGCTGAGGCTGATGATGATATTAGGGTTGATGCTTTGACTGTTGTACCTGAGAGAGTTGAGCCTAGTAGGAGGAGTGAGATTAGGAAGACGTCCAACTTGAGGAAGAAGCCTACTGTTCCCTGTCAGCGGTTTAGAGAGGAGAGGGAAGCTTTATGGGGTACGCCGCCAGCTGAGGTTTATACTGATTCCGATGATACTGTACCACCTGCTGATGGAGCTGGACCATCCGGTGTTAGATCTCGAGCTTTGTCCGATTCTGATTCGTCATGCCCACGGAAGAAGATCCGTATGTCTGATTCACACACTACACCCGAGGCATCACCTACTCATGAGATTCGAGCTGCTACTGCTGTTTCTACACCACCTACTCATCATGTTGGAGAGCCCTCTAGACCTAGGTCATGTGTTGTTATGATAGGATCTGCTAGGGATTCAGATGCTGTTCGTTTTCGTCTACTTGAGGATGCGGTTTTTGGATTGTTAGAGGATAACGAGGATACCCGCGACTTGTTGGATACCACACTTGAGGAGGTTGCTAGGTTGAGGCGTGAGTTGGAGTCAGTTCGTGGAGGAGACCGAGCTGCAGATGGAGACCCGAGGAGTGATTCACTGAGATGTGCTGAGTGTGATCGTCGTCGTCGCACTTAGAGATTCACTAGTTTCGATGTCACGAGCTTAGCTATCATAAATATTGTGAACACCCAATTTATCCTACACTTGGCACTATATCTCCTATAGTTGCACGTGTACATGAAATGAAATCTGAAATTGAATTACTATGAATTTTTACTTGAAACATATTTTCTCACCAACTTTATGTTGACCCAATTTTGCATTTATCTCAGGTAATTGATGATGAGTTGTATATGATGTGTGAAGTACTTGGAGTCCGCATGCATTTCTTGGCTATCTTCGGACATTTGTTTACTCATGCTTTTGAACTATTATCTCGTTGATGTTTAAAACTTTTACATTCCGTTGCACTATCTTTTGAAACTTAGACCTTTTGTACTGTGATGCTTTTAATTTAAATTCAACGAGGTATTTTTATAAAACGTCTCATTTAGAGTCGTTCTCTTGTACCTTGAACTATGATACAATGACGTAACAGCCCCCGAGCTTCACCGCTTCCGCATATCACATTTTGGGGTGTTACAGAAAATCCCACTTATTACTTCGATAGAAGTCTCCCCTACACTTAATATAAACATTGTCCTCAATGTTTGAGTATGTGGAAGTAGACTCCCCTACACTTAGGACATTGTGCACTTTGTTTAAATTTTGCTAAGGAAGAGACAACTAAAGTGATTACATTGATTCAACTTATTTATATACAAGTATGAATCACAATAGCAAGAACAAATCAAAGATAACCGGGTACACGGGAACACGGGATCACAGTTCTACAAAGGTACCAAAAGTGGAGCACGAAAGCACACATCCCTACAAAACAACACATCACAAAATACAACCTACTTGGCTCCCCCTACACTTATTGGTTGAAAAAGGTAAAGGCAATCTAACCTAGTTATACGATGCTTGATTTTATTACCAGAGTCTCTAGCTCGACTCGATTCCCCGAATATCATCGTTCAAATGGGAAATCATGGAAAAGTCGAGATTTCAAGGGAGGAAAATCTCTCCATGATAAAGGGTGAAACATAGTCATATAAGGAATATGTAAAACCCGCATTAAAATACCATGAACAATACACACATGAAAATACGGTAAAATTAAAACATCCCATTAATAAAATAATTCACGTGTCACGGTATTTAATAACATGTAGTTACCTAAATATTATAAATGTGTTAAATACACGACGTATAAAAATCACGACATTTAAAACATAAATGATCACGTAATTTATTAACTCGGAAAAGCTACGGGTTTCCCGTAGGCTTCCTTTAGGCCGCGGCTAAACAAAAGACAAAGGAGAAGATGGGCTTTGGCCCATAACCCATATTAACCCATGTAAATAATAAAACACAGGAGAGCTAAGACATAGTTTAGGTTACAGGAAAAAGTTTGTCTCTTGCCTCCTTCTTGCTCTTGCCGCCGGCTACCATAGACCACAAGGACAAACCAGACGAACTTTCTTGTTGATTATTTGCGTGTACGTGATCGTGTTCATAACCTTTTTTTTCCACACATTCGGTAAATTAAACACTTCCTTTTTCTTATTAATTCTTTATTGAATTCATGTTAGTTATTTAATTAATCATTAAAACAAGTTAATAAAATACACGGGGATTAATTAAATCATGATTAAAGGGGTGTTTGTGTTTGTTTGTTTCGGCCAAGCACTAAACCAAGAGCATGGGGCTCTCGGCGGTGTTTGACTTCGCCCAACCGAGACCTCATGGTCTCGGTGTTGGGGTCGTGTGGCTCCAACGCAGCAAGGGGAACCCCCGACATGGTGTCGGGGTGTGTTTTAGGTTGGACCGAGAGCCAACCGAGACCTTAAGGTCTCGGTGGGGTTCTTTTGGGCTGACAGTGGGAACCGAACACTAGCACGGGAAACCGGTCCACTACCGGTATGAAGTTGTGTGAACCGACTGAACCACCGGTGTCAACCGGGGCTCGGTAGTGGGTACCGCAAGCCACCAGTGGCAATCGGCTAGCCGGTCTAGCCATTTGTAGGGCTTTTGGTTTCGGCTTATGTATGGACCGGGTTTCGGGCTCGGGTTAATTTTTAAACACGGGTTCGTGTCTCGGGTTAGATATTAAAATTAGAAAAACATGTTAATTAAATTAATTACTAGACTTTTTAATTTAATTAATTTCATGACTTAGGTTAAATATTAAAATTAATATTACATGTATAACCTAAAGTATTTAACTTAGCTTAATTTAACCACTCAAGGGTGGCCTAGTGGCAAAAGGATTTGTGGCTATCACTCCAAAAGTGTGTGAGGTCTCAAGTTCAATTCCCACTAGGTGCAAACAACCTTGAAGTGGTCACGCCAACCTCCTGAAAAGGGAGGGCTTTACCTGGTTTGAGTCTGTGTGGCGGTGGGCTCAAACCCCGTGAATTAGTCGGCCAATGAGTCGGAAATCACGGTTACCCAAAAAAACTTAGCTTAATTTAATTAAAACATGTATTTTTAATTAAATTCCTTATAACATATAGTTTAATTAATTAACTAGTTATTTAATTAATAAGCTATAACCATCACTTGTATTATACTATTTGAACTTTAATTATTATTTATAATCTAACTTAATTCTAATTATGGAAACTTACTATTTTTAGAAACTTTCTATTTTTAGAAACTTACTATTTATGGAAACCTGCTATTTTTAGAAAGTTACTTAGTATTGCAATACAAGTATTATAATACACTAATACATGAATAATACACAGTAGAACATCAGTATAACTACAGTTAACATCGTAAACAGTAGAACTTGACAGAATATGTATAACAAGCTAATAACACACGGAACCAGTAAAATACACATAAATCAGACAACTCATACACGTCCATATTTCTTATGTAATGTTATCCGTCGAGGCGGATTAGTCTTCATCGTTTTTGTTAGCTTCTACTGGACATAAGGTACGGATTTTCCGTCCTCCAGTAAGGACAATCTCTTCCTTCATTAGGATTCTTCGTATGCAGCCAACTGTTTTCCCTAGTAGTTATAGACTAATGCTTATGTTTTATTAGTAACCTTAGCCATATACATGCATGACCAGTTTCACCTAGTTATGGAGGTACCATAACCATAACAATAGAGGCACTAGTGTTATGACTTCACCACGGCGGAGTGATAGCTCGTGGCGTCCCTTTCAGTTATTTGGCCATTATATTCATCTTACGCGTTGGTGAAGTGTCATACCGTGTAGCGTTACCGCCTCAGCTATCACACGTTCACAACGTGTTCCATGTGTCCTTACTCAGAGGATACAACTACCATCCAGTCCATGTTGTCCAGTATCCACTTGATCAGATTCGAGAGGATCTTTCATATGTCGAAGAACCCGAGAGAATTCTTGATCGACAAGATCATGTCATGCGGAGGAAGACGATCCCTTTCGTCAAAATCCTCTAGAGGGATCATCCTGAGTGGGAAGCCACTTGGAAGACGGAGGAGTCTATACGGACTTCTTACACTCATTTTTAGTTCTGATTCGGGTATGTTTTCTTTCAGTTTACGTTTCTCCAATTCGAGGACAAATTGTTCTTTTAGAGGGGAAGAGTTGTAAAACCCGCATTAAAATACCATGAAGAGTACACATGAACACTACACATATGAAAATACGGTAAAATTAAAACTTTCCATGTATAATATAATCCACGTGTCACGGTATTTAATAACATGTAGTTACGTAAATATTATAAATGTGTTAAGTACACGACGTATAAAAATCACGACATTTAAAACACAAACGATCACGTAATTTATTAACTCGGAAAAGCTACGGGTTTCCCGTGGGCTTCCTTTAGGCCGCGAATACACAAGAGACAAAGGAGAAGATGGGCTTTGGCCCATAACCCATATTAACCCATGTAAATAATAAAACAAAGGAAACCTAAAATATAATTTAGGTTACAGGAAAAAGTTTGTCTCTTGCCTCCTTCTTGCTCTTGCCGCCGACTACCATAAACCACAAGGACAAACCGGATGAATTTTCTTGTTGATTATTTGCGTGTACGTGATCGTGTTCATAAGCTTTTTCTTTTCACGCGTTCGGTAAATTAAACACTTCCTTTTTCTTATTAATTCTTTATTGAATTCATGTTAGTTATTTAATTAATCATTAAAACAAGTTAATAAAATACATGGGGATTAATTAAATCATGATTAAAGGGGTGTTTGTGTTTGTTTTTTTGGCCGAGCACCAAACCGAGAGCATGGGGCTCTCGGTGGTGTTTGATTTCGTCTAACCGAGACCTCATGGTCTCGGTGTTGGGGTCGTGTGGCCCGAACGCAACAAGGGGAACCCTCGACGTGGTGTAGGGGTGTGTTTTGGGTTGGACCAAGAGACAACCGAGACCTTAGGGGTGTGTTTTGGGTTCTTTTGGGCTGACAGTGGGAACCGAACACTAGTAGGGGGAACCGGTCCACTACTGGTATGAACCTGTGTGAACCGGTGTGAACCGACTGAACCACCGGTGTCAACCGGGGCTTGGCAGTGGGTACCACAAGCCACCAGTGGCAACCGGCTAGCCAGTCTAGCCACTGGTATGGCTGTTGGTTTCGGCTTATGTATGGGACCGGGTTTCAGGCTCGGGTTAATTTTAAAACACGGGTTCGGGTCTCGTGTTAAATATTAAAATCATAAAAAAGCATGATAATTAAATTAAATACTAGAATTTTTAATTTAATTAATTTCAAGACTTAGGTTAAATATTAAAATTAATATTACATGTATAACCTAAAGTATTTAACTTAGCTTAGTTTAGTTAAAACATGTATTTTTAATTAAATTCCTTATAACGTATAGTTTAATTAATTAACCAATTATTTAATTAATAAGCTATAAGCATGACTTGTATTATACTGTTTGATCTTTAATTATTATTTATAATCTAACTTAATTCTAATTATAGAAACTTACTATTTTTTGAAACTTTCTATTTTTAGAAACTTACTATTTATGAAAACCTGCTATTTTTAGAAAGTTACTTAGTATTACAATACAAGTTATATAATACACTAATACATGAATAATACACAGTAGAACATCAGTATAACTAAGTTAACACCGTAAACAGTAGAACATGACAGAATATGTATAACAAGCTAATAACACACGGAACCAGTAAAATACACGTAAATCAGACAACTCATACACGTCCATATTTCTTATGTAGTGTTATCCGTCAAGGCGGATTAGTCTTCATCGTTTTCATTAGCTTCTACTGGACATAAGGTACGGATTTCCCGTCCTTCAGTAAGGACAATCTCTTCCTTCATTAAGATTTTCCGTATGCAGCCAACTGTTTTCCCCAGTAGTTACACACTAAATGCTTATGTTTTATTAGTAACCTTAGCCATATACATGCATGACCAGTTTCAGCTAGTTATGGAGGTACCATAACCATAACACTAGAGGCACTAGTGTTATGACTTACCACGGCGGAGTGATAGCTCGTGGCGTCCCTTTCAGTTATTTGGCCATTATATTTATTATATTATCATGTGGGGCGTATGGGTGCATCCTAGTTACATGTTTCAGTCAGGATTTCATGGTGAATGTGGTGTGTGCCTTGCATCCTTCACAAGGAGCTGATCCCTCCTACCCACTTACCAATTAATTAGAGGTATCCCCTCTAATTTACATGACGAGGTCACCCCTCCAAGTATTCATGAACGTTGTTGACCTCATGACCTATATTGGCTTTTGGTACATTAACTAATACAGATCTTCATAAGTAACATAAGCTATGTTTTCAGAACTAAAATCAGTTAACATGACAGACAACTAGGTTTTTCATGACTTATTCATTTCCGCTGCTATTCATGATTTATGCTCTTTATATGCTTTTATATTCTATGTCTTCCATGCTTTATTGTATATCCGTGCACTGAGTG
The DNA here is from genome assembly GCA_025667525.1 of Glebionis coronaria. Taxonomy (NCBI): domain Eukaryota; kingdom Viridiplantae; phylum Streptophyta; class Magnoliopsida; order Asterales; family Asteraceae; genus Glebionis; species Glebionis coronaria. The sequence goes on from CM046880.1 coordinate 357,743,013, forward strand.
TTATGCTCAACCGTCTACTTTTCCATGTTCCCAAACGGTAGGTACCCAAGGACGCAAGTAGGAACTCCAGAGTATGTGCATTCGGATTGGAAGTTATCCGTCCTCTTTTACCTTATGCATTTATTCCTACTTTATCATACTTTACATCTTTTGGACATTGTTTAGTCCTACCAATTATAGTACTTAATATTGCTTGTGTGTGAGTTACTAGACTACCGATGTTTGATTCCGGTATTTCCATTTATGATCATGAATGTTTAGACTTTTGCCTTGCATGCTTTGATGACACGCCATAATTTACTATAGCATTCCATCTTAACAAATGGGGTGTTACAGAATACCCCAATAAAGTCCACCCGGGTCAAACACATAATTTCTATCACGAAAGGAAATAAACCCCATGGTGGTAAAATCACACAAGTATAAGTCGGGTGGGGTTTCCTTAGGCAACGATCTCTTAAAAGAAGGGTAGTATGGTGATATGGCAATGATAGTACAAAAGTCTCTATTCCGGGATCAAACACCGGTTCCTTAACGGGTAAATAACAAGAGTGGTTGACATTAAAGCTCAAAATGCCATCATAATCTAAAGTGGGAAAGTCATCCTCTTCCAAACTCGATGTGAAAACATAAGTATCATCGAAGTCATAGGAAAACTCATCCTCGTGAGGAAAATAGGTATTTAGAAAGATATCTAAATCCTTCTCATATGGAATATCCTCTAAAGTAGGAATGATCTCTAAGAGTGGAGGATCCTCCTCAAAAGTCATGACTTCTAAAATTGGGGTATAAAAGTCAAAAGGAGTCTCCATAATGGAAGAATCACTCATAGAGATATGGGGTGCATTAAGGTCACGAGGTGGGTCATCAAAAATAATGTGATCACTTAAATAAGTGTCACCATCGTAATCATCAAAGATTGGTGGATCGAAAGTGGGTGGGTCAAAAGTGGGTGGGTCAAAAGGTGGGTCGTCTAAACCGAAGATAGTGTGATCATTTAAAGAAGTGTCATCACTATAAGTATCGTATATAGGAGTTTCAAAAATTTGAGGCTCTAAGGGAAGGGATGAAGTTATCACAAAATCATTTTGACTAGAATTTTTAATTCCAAAAGGATTAATAAAAGTCTCCTCATTATCATAATTAAGAACATCAATCATATTGACCGACTCTTTTCCATTTGATTTAGTTGTGATTTTTCTCATTTTAAAAACTTGTTGTCCATCCCTAACCCTAAGAATTAACTCCCCTTCGGCCACATCAACTAAGGCTTTTCTGGATCTTAAAAATGGTCTACCAAGTATTAACGGAATACGAGGATCCATCTCATAGTCGACGACGACAAAGTCCACGGGGAAAGTGAATGTACCAACCCGAACAAAAACATCTTCGGCAATACCAACGGGGCATGCGAGAGTTGTATTAGCTAACTCGAGAGTCATGCGAGTCGGTACAAGGTCGGGTAATGATAATTGTTTCCATACCGAGAGTGGCATAAGATTGATGCTAGCACTGAGATCCGCTAAAGCCATACTATCATAAATTTTAGGAAACGAGCAAGGTAACACGAATCGTCCGGGATCTCCTAGATTTTTTGGAAGCTCTTTGAGAAGAATCGTGGAACAATTCTCATTTAAACAAGTGTTAACGAGCTCTACAATTTTTTTCTTCTTATTGAGCAAATCTTTGAACATTTTCACAAATTTAGGCATTTTAGCAAGTGCTTCAATAAGGCTAATGTTAACATTCACTTGGGAAATCATTTTCAAAAAGTTGGAAACATGAATGTCATCTTTGGTGAGCAACTTAGTCTTCTCCAACCTAGAGGGATAAGGGATATTGAGTTTAGAAGTAGAAGGTTGAGAAGGAGAAGGACTCGCTTCTTGAACAACCTTAGGGTTAGGCTCATTAGGCAATGTAGAACTAGTACTAGGAGTGGTAGTGGGAGGGATCACCGAAGGAGGAGTAGGATTACTCATTTTGACCTCCGGGCCTTGTCTCTCCTTTATGGGCGAAGAGATGGAAGGTGCCACTAAAGTGGCTCCACTTCGAGTAGTGATAGAACTCACATTAGCACGAGGGTTAGTCTCGGTATTAGAAGGTAAAGCTGCCTGGGGTCTAAGGGCTTGCAACATTTACACGAATTTCCTATCGGTGGACTCTTGCATTTGTTTCATAGTTCTCTCATGTTCGGTTAATTTTTGGAGAACCAAGTCGATTTGAGGATTAGTAACATTCCCTTGATTAAACCCTTGATTACTTTGATTATGAAACCCTTGATTTTGAAAACCTTGGTTTTGAAATTGATTAGGCTTTTGAAAGCCTTGATTATGAAAGCCTTGGTTATTAAAGCCTTGATTAAACCCTTGTTTTTGCCCTTGAAAATTCCCTGTTTTTTGGTTAAAACCCCTTGCATTTGAATTCCCTTGAAAATTTCCCCTTTGTGAAGCTTGGTTCCTAGGTGGGTATTGGGTATTTTGGGCGGGTGGGGGTGGTCTTTGTGGAGCTACAAAACCCGGGGGAGCCAAATAGTTATTAGACTTATAAGACAAATGGTTAACATCAACATTCGGTTTAAAGTGAACCCGCTCATCTTCATTTGAATTATAAGCATAAACTTCTTGTTGTTGATTGTAAACCTTGTCACAATTATAGTACGAATGTGGTCCACCACATGTATCACACGTTTCACAAGTCTCATTAAGGGCATTTACGTGTGTAACGGGCGTGTTTTGAACGTGTAAGGCAAGTTTTGTCACAATTGAAGTAAGTGATTGAATTTGATTGTTAGTCTCACTATCACTAGCACTAACGATTGTAGCCCTTACACTCTTGGTTTGAACTTTTGCCTTGTTTTCAATTATATTCCAAGAATCATTCATTGATTTAACCAAAATATTTCCCCTCGAAGCACTATTTAGTGAGTCTTAGTCATTCAAAGTTAATCCATTGAAAAAAATATTAATTTGATGAACTTTCGTAAAACCATGTTGAGGACACTTTCTAAAAATCTCCTTAAATCTATCCCAAGACTCACAAAAAGTTTCCCCATATTTTTGCTCAAAAGTGATTATGTCATTCCTTAAAGTGGTGGTCCGTGATGTTGGGAAAAAGTAGTTAATGAACTTGGTCTCTTAATCCGCCCATGTAAGAATACTTTGGGTTGGTTCCTTATCAATCCAAATCCGGGCTTGTCCCTCGAGGGAAAAAGGAAAGAGTAACAAACGTATTGCCTCTTGAGTCATCCCATTGTATTTCACCGTATTAGTCAAATGGATGAATCTTTTAATATGATCATGCGGGTCATCTTGGGAACGACCCAAAAATGGTGTAGCGGAAACCATTTGAATAAAACCCGTTTTAATTTTAAAACTATTAGCTCCAATTGCGGGCACCACAATCGTTCATCATTGCCCTCCACGTGAGATTGCAAGATCTCAATCATTGGTCGATTATCCATTGCCATCGTATTGTTCAATCTCGATTCTCGGGATTGGCTTAATTGACGGTCTTTTTGTTCTTCATCTTCTTTTTGGAAGTATTAGAAGTATTTGGTACACCACTCGGTATGTGTGCACGCGCTCAAGTGCGCATATAGCTAAACACGAGGAATGAGGTAGGAGATCTCGGTCGACTTTGAGAGGAAAGGGATTATCCCTCTCGAGGTGCAATATGAAAAAGCTACAAAAAATATATACGTAATACTACTTGGGCGGCAAAACCCTCGATTACCCTTCCTTCTCAAAATATTCACAAGTGAACCGGGGGGGGGGGGGGGGGGGGAATGAGGTGGCGCGAAGCACTTAAGTACCTAGCTTCCCTTAGACGGCCTTTTATAGCACGTCGGCTTTCTATTCACCTTAAAGTTCGTATTTTTTTGAATTATTGCTTCATGAAAGTATTTATCTATTTTTGCCTTTATTTTTGTTTGATCGATACACGTATAAGGAACCAGAACGCCTCCAAATACGGGGTATTGCAAGAAATCTTATGGAAATATTGTATATTGAGGTTCTTATACGTAATATCTATAGTGAAAGAAAAAATCTTTTTGTATTTTTTAAGAAAATAAATTAACAATAAAAATCAAGATAAATCGAAATAAGAAAAATAGTAATAATACTTAATATTTTTGGTGTAATACTTTAGGAAAAGTATTACTTTTGGATTTTTTTTTTGGTGCAAATTTTAGGAAAGAATTTGCTTTTGTGATTTTTTATTTTTTTTGTTGTTTTTGATTTTTTAACAAGAAAAATAACGTTCAAAAGTGAACGCATCCCAAAATCCAAATCTTCTCACGAAAAATCGTCAATCGTAACGAGATCGATGCAGCAGCGGCACCATGTTGTAGTATAGTCGTAAGTATTCCCGCCTGTCACGCGGGTGACCCGGGTTCGTTCCCCGGCAGCGGCACCATTTTAATAACCTTTTCTTTAGTATAGGTTTTTTAGTTTATTGTTTTCCTCGACTCGACTCGAATTGATTTACAACTTAACACAAGATTTATTTGTTTTTGGTTAATAATAATTGCTTAGTATCTATTGTCTAATTAAACTAATAATGGGAAAGATATTTAGGCTAAGGAATATATAAAAATAAAAGCGCAACTAATTCACATAAAATTAATCTAAAATACAATATAATTAAACTACTATTTAAAATCTAGATGCAACAAATCTAAACTATAATTAAAAATATTAATAATTCTAAATGCAAAATTAATCTAAATGCAAGCACGTAATAACAAGTAAAAGTGACAAAAAATGAAATCACAAAGATAAACTTAAAAATAAAGCGTAAAGCTTTAACCCTTTTAGCTTATGAATCTCTTAGATGATAAAGCTTGAAGCTTTATATACTAATAAGCTTAATAATCACAAAAATGTGTAAAATTTATACTAATAATAAGCTTATCTAAATGAAACTTAAATTTTAAACCTTTTAATCTATTTTTGAAACAATAATAATATCTAAAACTAATTAAACCGATTTTATGAAAAATATAATTTTTTTAGCTTAAAAAATTTAAACTATAATAAACTAATTATTTAAACTAAAACGATTAAGCTATGAAAAATAAAAAGGAGAGAACATTGGTAGCCGTGGTCCGTAGAAAACACTCTAAACAAAATGAATCATAAGTAACAACATATAGCCCGTAAAGTACACGGCCTCCCAAAAGCAACACCAATGTTCTTGTTATTGTTTCCCTGTGCTTCGCTGTTCTTCATCACACCCAGATTCCGAATCAACTGTTCTTACTTTTTATTCCGAACCAACACCAATGTTCCGAATGAAGGTTTTGGGTTAAGTTTTCCGAATCAAGGCTTTTAGAAATTTATTCCGAATCAGTGCCTTTATCCGGAATAATCAATATTCCGGATGAGCATATATTATTCCGAATCAAGCTTTAGTTCTTATTTATTCCGAGTCAGTTTAATTATTCCGAATCAGCAAATTTCAGTTTTATTCCGGATCAAGCTTTTTGTCTAAATATTCCGAATCAATATTTTATTCCGAACGAAAGATTTTTATTAGTCATTCCGAATCAAGTGTTCATCCGGAATAATTAATATTCCGGATGAGTGTTTATATTCCGAATCAAAGTTTTAGTAAAATATTCCGAATCAGTTTTTCTTTCTATGTTATGAATGAAGTTTTTTTCATTAAATTATTCTGGATGAGCATAATCTTCCGAATGAGTTGATTTTCCAAATTTATTCCGAATCAAGCTTGGTTTTTAATTATTCCGAATGAGCACTTTATTCCGGATAAAAGGTTATTCCGCATGAACAAACATTCCGCATGAAGGTTATATATTCCACATCAAGCTCTTATTCCGGATCAACGATTATTCCGAACGAAGGCTGTGTTAATTATTCCGAGTGAAGAGTTATATTCCGCATCAGTGATTTTTCTGAGTTAAGGTTTTTATCTGTTTTATTTTAAGTAAAGTTTTATTTTTATTAATTGCTTTTAATTAATTGCTTTTTAGTTTATCTTTATTTACTTCACGCATTTACCTTTTTAGTAGCATAGAAAACCAAACCCCTTTTTAGTAACCAAGAACAAATATTCCACTTTGAATCATGATCGATTCGAGAAGATACCGAGAATTTAAATTGAACCCCATTGAAAATATCTAGTATCAAATGACGCCGCTGCCGGCTCTTCTCGTAAGGATTAACAGTTTTTTGTGAGAAATTGGATTTTGGGATCCGTTCACCGTGAACGTTACTTTTTCATAAAAAATTTTCAAAAACCCTAAAAAATATAAAATTTTCAAAAATACAAAAAAATTAAAAAACATAAAAAAACCCAAAAATATTTCTTCTTTGTTTTTGCTTTGTTAGTTCTTTTGCAGGTGTATGCGCACTCGATCAATGTCTTATCAAGAGCCCGAGACTCTCGATAACTTAGACATGGCCGGTGTACACAACAACAATAACAATCCACCTCAAAACAACATGAATAATAACAACAATGAACCTCTACCGGACAATCGCCCTATGATCGAACTTTTGCAAGCACATGTAGAGGGCAACAACGATCCAATTGTCATACCCGCGATTGCAGCCAACAACTTTGAGCTCAAATCCGGCTTTATTCAAATGGTCTCTGCTCAACCATTCTTGGGGCGTACCATTGATGATCCTCATGACCACATCAAAAGGTTCCTGCAACTCACAAATACGGTCAAATTCAATGGTGTTCCACAAGAGGTAATCCGTTTACAACTTTTTCCTTTCTCCTTAGAGGGACAAGCCCGGCATTGGCTTGTAAAGGAACCGCCACAAAGTATTCCTACGTGGACGGACTTGGAGACCAAATTCATAAACTACTTTTTCCCACCCTCTCGTACTACCGCTTTGCGGAATGAAATTATTTATTTTGAACAAAAGTACGATGAGACTTTTAGTGAATCTTGGGACCTTTTTAAAGACCTTTTAAGAAAGTACCCACAACATGGTTTTACCAAAGTGCACCAAATTAATACTTTTTACAATGGTTTAAGCATGAATGATCAAGATTCACTAAATAGTGCCTCGGGGGGGGGGGGGGGGGTAATATTTTGGTTAAGAGTTCTAATGCCGCTTGGGATATTATTGAGAATAAGTCTAGAGTGCAAACCAAGAGTGTTCGGACCAATGCCGCTAGTGCTAGTACTAGTGACAACGACAAGAGACTTGACAAAATTACGTCGCTTCTTGAATCGCTTGCTACCCAAACCGCTAACAACACCAAAAGCATCAACGCTCAAAACGCTCAAGTCAATGCTGTAAGCCAACCATGTGAAATATGCGGGGGTCCTCACTCTTACACTACTTGTAACTCCACCCAAGACTATCCTTCTGAGAATGTTAACGCAGCATACGGTACCTATCCTCCGGCTGGTTATTAAGCTCGTCCTCAAGGTGACCGCAACTTGCTTAGCTACCGCTCAAACAACTTTCTTTCCCCGCCCGGTTTTCCTCCACCCAATCAAAACCAACAACAAAACCTTAACCGAACCAATCAAAACCAACCTCGAGCACCATACCAACCACCTCAAAGACAACCATATCCACCTCAAAATCCTACTCAAGTTTACCAACCCGCTCCTTACCAACCACCTGCTTAACAAGCACCTCCTCATACTTAACCCACCGTTTTCAACCACGAGGTCGAAACGTACATGCGGACGAATGATGTGTTGGTGAAGAATCTGCTGACCCAGATTATTAATTTGAAGGGCGACATGGTGAAACAAGGGAACGATCTTAGAGCCGATATGCGAAATTCTTTGAGTAGTCAAACGAATGACCTAAGGGACATGATGGCTGGTTTCTTCCAAGGTACTCAAACCTCTTCTTCGGGTACTCTTCTGAGTAACACCGTTGCGAATCCAAGAGGGGAGATGAAAGCAATCACCACTCACAGTGGCAAAGGTACCAAGGAACCCGAGCTTCCTATACCTCCACCGGTGATTGTGACAAAGGAAACCGAGTCACCTACTCATATTCCTCAACCTTCTACTTCCCCAATTCCTCCACCTCTTACTTCTACCCCTCCTCCACCCAAGGATGTGAGTGATCCTAATATTCTAAAGCCTTGCTCTTCTTCCGATATACCTTATCCCTCAAGGTTGAGGAAAGAGAAGCTCAAAAGCAAGGACAATATTCAAGTTTCGAACTTTCTCAAAATGTTTAAACAATTGAATTTCAACATCTCCTTCGCTGAGGCTCTCGCTCACATGCCTAAATATGCGAAGATGTTCAAGGATCTTCTTAGTGACAAGGAGAAACTTCTCGATATTGCTAATACCCACCTTAATGAGAATTGCTCCGCAGTGCTCTTAAGGAAATTGCCAACCAAACTTGGTGATCCAGGTCGTTTCTTAATCGCTTGCAACTTCCCGGGAGTAGAGAATTGCATGGCCCTAGCCGATCTAGGTGCTAGTATCAACTTAATGCCTCTAAGCGTTTGGAAGCAATTATCTCTCCTGAGCTAGTCCCCACCAAAATGACTTTGGAATTAGCTAACCGTACGGTTGCTTATCCAGTGGGGATAGCCGAAGACGTTTTTGTAGGAGTCGACAAATTCACTTTTCCCGCCGATTTCGTCGTCGTCGACTATGAGATGGACCCTCATGTTCCATTAATGGTTTGTCGTCCATTCTTGGGGACCGGTCGCACTCTCATCGATGTAGAAGCGGGTGAGCTTATCATGAGAGTTGGTGACGATAAAATCGTCTTCAACATGGGTAAGATTTCTAAACAGCCTTATTCATACGAGAGTGTTAATTGTATCGACGTTCTTGATGAGGCTTGTGAAGAACACTTAAATGATGCTTGTAAAAGTATTCCTACCTCTCTTCCCAATGTTGAGACCGTTCTTGATGAGGCTTGTGAAGAACACTTAGAATATGACGATTCTCCCACCGATTGGGATGAAGACATTCGTCTCATTGAGAAACTTCTCAAAGAGGACCATATTTCTCCACCATCTCCCAAGGCTATTGCTATCGATAAACCAAATTCGACTACGCCTACCATCAAAAATCCTCCAGATTTAGAGCTTAAGGAGTTACCATCTCACCTCGAGTACGTGTTCCTTGAAGACAAGAAGAAGTCGCCCGTCATCATCGCGAAGGACTTGAAAGAAGAAGAAAAACCTCGCCTTATCACCGTGCTTAAAGATCATAAGAAGGCAATTGCTTGGAAAATTTCCGATATCCGCGGAATTGATCCAAACTTTTGTACTCACAAAATTCTCATGGAAGATGACTTTAAACCTGCAATCCAAAGCCAAAGAAGGGTTAATCCTCGAATTCACGACGTCATCAAACAAGAGGTTATCAAACAAGAGGTTATCAAACTTCTTGATGCCAGCATGATTTACCCTATTTCGGATTCGCCATGGGTAAGTCCCGTCAATTGTGTGCCCAAGAAGGGCGGAATAACCGTTGTTCCCAATGAACACAACGAGTTGATTCCTACTCGTCTCGTTACTGGGTGGAGAGTTTGTATCGACTATCGCAAACTCAATGATGCCACGAGAAAATATCAATTTCCTCTTCCTTTCATGGATCAAATGCTCGAGCGTCTAGCGGGTAATGACTATTACTGCTTTTTAGACGGTTTCTACGGGTATTTTCAAATTCCCATCGATCCCAAAGACCAAGAGAAAACCACATTCACTTGTCCCTACGGAACATTTGCTTACAAACGCATGCCTTTCGGTTTATGCAATGCTCCTGGAACGTTCCAAAGGTGTATGATGGTTATCTTCCATGACATGGTTGAAGAAACTATGGAAGTCTTCATGGATGATTTCTCGGTTTATGGCGATTCTTTCTCTGCTTGCCTTGCCAATTTAGAACGCATGCTTAAGCGGTGTGAAGACACTCGCCTTGTTCTTAATTGGGAAAAATGCCATTTCATGGTAAAATACGGCATCGTGCTAGGACACAAAATCTCCAAAGCCGGTCTTGAAGTGGACCGTGCTAAAGTCGATGTTATTGATAAATTGCCTCCACCTTCAACCGTGAAGGGTGTGAGAAGTTTCCTTGGTCATGCGGGCTTCTACCGTCGATTTATCAAATATTTTTCTAAAATCTCTCGCCCGATGACCCACCTCTTGGAAAAAGATACTCCTTTTATCTTTTCCAAAGAGTGTGTTGAAGCCTTCAACCTTCTTAAGGATAAGCTAACTAAGGCACCGGTCTTGGTTACCCCTAATTGGGAGCTGCCTTTCGAATTGATGTGCGATGCTAGTGACTTTGCTATTGGAGCGGTTTTGGGCCAAAGAGTGAACAAACACTTCCAACCAATCCACTACGCTAGCAAGACAATGACAGGGGCTCAATTGCATTACACGACAACCGAAAAAGAGCTTTTAGCTGTTGTCTATGCTTTTGAAAAATTTCGCCCCTATCCCTTTCTACCACCATCGTGTATACCGATCATTCCGGGTTGAAGTACTTGTTAACTAAACAGGATTCCAAACCAAGACTTCTTCGCTGGGTTTTGCTACTTCAAGAATTTAAAATCGAAATTCGTGATAAGAAGGGAGCTGAAAACCTAGCCGCGGATCATCTCAGTAGACTTGAGGATCCTTACCAAGGGGATCATCCGAACAAAGAGATCAATGATTATTTTCCCCTTGAGACCTTAATGTCTATCAACTCGAATTGTGATGAGACCCCGTAGTTTGCGGATATTGCAAACTACTTGGCGGGTAGAATTCTCATTGACGGATTGACATCCCAACAAAAGAAAAAGTTCTTCAAAGACATTAAGACTTACTTTTGGGATGACCCGTATCTCTTCAAACAATGTGCTGATTTGATTATTCGCCGTGTTGTTGATGGACCGGCAGCTTTATAAATTCTCGAAGCTTGCCACAAAGGACCCACCGATGGTCACTTTGGTCCTAACTTCACTGCTAAGAAAGTGTTTGACTCGGGATTTTATTGGCCCTCCATTTATCGTGACGCTCACGAAATGGTGAAAAATTGTGATGCTTGCCAATGACAAGGCAAGATCACACATAAAGATGAGATGCCTCAAAATTTCATACAAGAATGTGAAATCTTGATGTATGGGGCATCGACTTTATGGGGCCATTCCCTTCATCTAAAGGAAACAAATGCATCCTTGTTGCCGTTGACTACGTTTCTAAATGGGTTGAAGCCAAAGCTTTACCCACTAACGACGCAAGGGTGGTTTGTAACTTTTTGAAGTCGCTATTCGCTAGATTCGGTGTGCCTCGTGCCATTATTAGTGATCGCGGGACTCATTTTTGCAATGATCAATTCGCAAGAGTCATGGCTAAGTATGGTGTAAATCATCGTATTTCCACCGCATACCACCCACAAACTAATGGGCAGGCTGAAATCTCTAACCGAGGGTTAAAGCGGATTCTTGAAGGAAACTTGGGAGAGCATCGTGCCTCATGGGCCGATAAACTTGATGATGCTCTGTGGGCTTTTCGTACCGCATACAAGACTCCGATTGGTTGTACACCATATCGTCTCATGTACGGGAAAGCATGCCACCTCCCCATTGAGTTGGAGCACAAGGCTTACTGGGCCTTGAAGTGGGCTAACTTCGATATCAACAGAGCCGGTGACCTACGCAAGATCCAACTCAATGAGCTCAATGAACTCCGGAATGAGGCTTATGAAAATTCCTTGATCTATAAGGAAAAGACTAAGCTCATTCATGACTCTAAGATTAAAAACCAAGAGTTCCAAGTTGGAGACAAAGTTTTACTCTTTAACTCTCGGTTGAAAATCTTTTCGGGCAAGCTGAAATCTCGTTGGTCCGGCCCTTTCACCATTGCCCAAATTTTTCCATATGGTACTCTCGAGCTCGTTCAACCTAATGGACCTAATTTTAAGGTGAATGGCCAACGAGTGAAGTTGTACTTTGGTGAGGACATCTCTCATTAGATGATTCCATCCCTCACCACGTTTCCCATGAACTAATTTTGGGTCGAGTCAGGCTCGTGACTCGGTTATCAAAAACAAGCGCTCCTCGGGAGGCAACCCGAGTATCTATCCCTTTCTGTTTTACCTCCTAAGTGTAGGGGGACCTATATAGGTGTTTGTGTTTGTGTGGTTATGTGATTACAGGGATGAATGCACTTTTGGAACCTTTGAAGAACCGTGCTCCCGTGTTATCCGAAATCCGGTTCTATCTCTCAACTATCGTGATTCAATTTTCTTCATACTCACATTTGAAATTGATCACTGTAGTCGTCTCTTCCTTAGCTTGATTTAACCAATGTGCACAATGTCATAAGTGTAGGGGAGACTTTTCACACATGCTTAAACATTAAGGACAATGTTTATATTAAGTGTAGGGGAGACTTCTATCGAAGTTTTAAATGGACTTTTCCATTAAAATGCCTTCATTTAACCGGAAAATCATCTTTTTCAGCATTTTTCAAATTTTTAATTAACTTTGGCCATATAGTCATAATTTTTAAATTTTTATCGTTGCTTTCATATGTATATATCCTACAATAAAGTCAAAAATATTAATAAAGTGGTGTAGCAAGTTTTGAAGTCTTTGACATATTAGGCCCGTTGCGATTATTTTGACTCAACCCGAATAGACTTATCCAAGTTTATTCTAGCAAGTATCCTTAACCATGTAGACCTTAATTGGTTTATTAGGCTAAGCATCCACGAGTCTCATTACTTGAGATTTTAAATTGTGGAGAACGAGAAATGATAGAGTCAATTATAAGTCGGTATTCTTGCACAAGCACACTTGGTGTGATTATTTGCCTATTCTCCCATCACTTGCTAATAATTTATCTGCAATAAGTAAGGTCGTACGATTTTATTGAATAACTTAGCTTCTAGCCCAAGATCGTTTAAAAGTTGCTCGGTAATGATAAGAGTTCATAGCCAAGGCATAACTTATGAAGCGGGGCGCGAAGATTGGCGAGTCTGAAAAGGCCCTAACAAGGCATGAGGATTCCATTTTATTGCTAAAGATCCAAGGTGATGTGAAAAGCATTATTCCCAAAATCAATATGAAGGATCAAGACTCACGACGAAAAGCACTCAACTCCCATAAAGATCATGGAGAAGTCTATCCGAAAAGACCCTAACAAGGTATGAGGATAAATAGATCCAAGTCCGAAAAGGAGGCGGATCGTTGTATTTCAAAATCCCAATTAACGATTGAAGAAATAATGATGAAGTCGTGGTCAACAAAGTTGGAGTATTCCTCAAAAGTCTCCAAGTGAAGAAACTCTATTAACGAAGAGAAGACCATTATTTCAAGAACGTCTCTCAAGATATGAAGTATGAAGTACATGCCAAATATCGGCCCGAGAAAGGTCTCAATCGTGAAGCGAGTTATGCCAAGATATGAACTTTTTGATATCCCGAGAAGCAGTTTTAAGAGATTTTGTCCTTTAGCTAACTATTAATCAAATCGTCCTACTTTGCTTTCAGCCTAAATAAGCTATCGCAATAAGTCCAAAAATGCATCTTCATGATCATTCTAAGACAAAAATAAAATATAAGAGATTCACCTAGGAATAAGGGAGTTTAAGCGTATAATTAAGCCATGTGTGTAAGTGTTTGTTTTACTAACTTATAATAACAATGATCTCGTTTTAAAGCTTAGTTTGGGGAACGTGAAACTTGAGGGTGATAAATCTTCGCAGCACCAAAGCCCTAATGTAAATCTTAGATCTCTTTGCAAGTTATTTCCATGTAGCTATTTTCAAGTGAAAATGGTTTCTATCCTTTTGTTTCCTTTAAAAGTTTTAATTTCTCTTAGTACTCTAATTTTTGTTTTAGTAGTGGTAATTGTTAATAAGGCCAAGGTTGATTGATTATGAGAAAAGTGTAAATTTGCTTTATCACTAAGCATTGCATGAGGGCATGGCAATGGTTAAGTGTAGGGGATTTGATAGGTGTGAAAACACCCATCCTTTTACCACTTATTTCTTGCTAAAACAAGACCAAAACGCGTATTTAATGTCATTTGTTTGGAATTATGCGTGGTTTGTGTGTTTGTTGTGTTTTCAGAGCCAACCGGATAAATATTAAAGAAAACATGGGATTGCACGGGTTTTATCAAAGAAAAAGACTCAAGACGAAGTCTATTGTCCAAGAGATGCAAAAGATTTGAAGCCAATGGGCCTATTTGAAGATTTATCGAAGAAAAGGACCAAAGATGGAAGATTTACATATGTCGAAGGAACTCAAGTCTATTAAACGAATAAATTAAAAGACGAGTTGAATTTATTCGTCGACAAATCCTGAATCGGAATCGAAAATGTCAACTTTACTGAAAAGACGAAAAGACGAAAAGAAAGGAAGAAAGCCCACTCACCAACCAACTATACCTCCTATAAATAGGACATCCCTCCCACACATTAGGCTAGCTTTTAATTTCCAGTCTTTTCTTTTTCTTTGTTTTCGTAGGAAGCCAACACCATTAAGGTGTTGGTGATTTTTCATTTTTGTTGAATTTTTAATCTTGTAAGTTTTTAATCTTTCCTTTTGTTTACTCAACATTAATCTATCAATATCATCTTCCATTTTCATCTTGTTCATCTTCATCTTTTTTATTTAAAGTTTAAAGTTCTTATTTGGTTGATTTTAATCTTCAAAAGTAAGTGGGTTTTATGTTTTTAGTGTTTTGATTTGATGTTTATGATTAGTAGATGAATAATAGTTACTTTGGTTTAATCTTTTGGTAAAAACTTGGTGAATTTTGGTTAAATTTGTTCTTGTTATTATTTCCCTGCGCTTCGCTGTTCTTCATCACACCCAGATTCCGAATCAACTGTTCTTACTTTTTATTCCGAACCAACACCAATGATCCGAATGAAGGTTTTGGGTTAAGTTTTCCGAATCAAGGCTTTTAGAAATTTATTCCGAATCAGTGCCTTTATCCGGAATAATCAATATTCCGGATGAGCATATATTATTCCGAATCAAGCTTTAGATCTTATTTATTCCGAGTCAGTTTCATTATTCCGAATCAACAAATTTCAGTTTTATTCCGGATTAAACTTTTTGTCTAAATATTCCGAATCAATATTTTATTCCGAAGGAAATATTTTTATTAGTCATTCTGAATCAAGTGCATCCGGAATAATTAATATTCCGGATGAGTGTTTATATTCCGAATCAAAGTTTTAGTAAAATATTCCGAATCGGTTTTTCTTTCTATGTTCCGAATGAAGTTTTTTTCATTAAAATATTCCGGATGAGCATAATCTTCCGAATGACTTGATTTTCTAAATTTATTCCGAATCAAGCTTGGTTTTTAATTATTCCGAATGAGCACTTTATTCCGGATAAAAGGTTATTCCGCATGAACAAACATTCCGCATGAAGGTTATATATTCCGCATCAAGCTCTTCTTCCGGATCAACGATTATTCTGAACGAAGGTTGTGTTAATTATTCCGAGTGAAGTGTTATATTCCGCATCAGTGATTTTTCTGAGTTAAGGTTTTTATCTGTTTTATTTTAAGTAAACTTTTATTTTTATTAATTGCTTTTAATTAATTGCTTTTTAGTTTATCTTTATTTACTTCACGCATTTACCTTTTTAGTAGCATAGAAAACCAAACCCCTTTTTAGTAACCAAGAACAACTATTCCACTTTGAACCGTGATCGATTCGAGAAGATACCGAGAATTTAAATTGAACCCCATTGAAAATATCTAGTATCAGATATTTAGGATTCACAAAACCATCCAGCTGTTGAACATAGACCTCTTCCTTGATTTCACCATTGAGAAATTCCGTCTTCACATCCATCTGATAAATGATAATATTCATGTGGGCTGCATAAGCAAGGAATAGTCTAATAGCTTCTAAACGCGCAACAGGTGCAAAAGATTCCATAAAGTCGATGCCCAATAATTGCTTGTATCCACGAGCTACTAGTCGAGCTTTGTTCTTCAATACTCCGCCTAACTCGTCGAGTTTCACCTTGTAAACCCATTTCAAAGTGAGTAACTGCACTTGATCCGGGCATGGGACAAGTTCCCATACTTCAAGACGTATAAATTTATTAAGTTCTTCTTGCATAGCTTCTATCCAACAGATTAAGTAAAAGCTTCTTGCCATGTCTTAGGTTCAACTTCAGTGAGAAAAGCATCAAAATGACAAAACATTGCATTTCTTGTAGCTGACTTCGTGTGGATACCGGACGATTAGGGTCACCAATAATAGAATCTATAGGATGATCCTTTGTCCACTTGCTGTCATGTTCACGAATCTGTGGATTGGAGTAAATCGTAGTAGGAGCTTCCTCTGAGGTGGACGACCCAGCTTGATTATGGTTGGGAATTGGTACACCAAATAATGGAAGTTTACGCATTTGAGCGAATTCCAAACCGTGATCATCATCATCCTCTTCATCATCAATAGTCATGACATGAGTAGTTGATTCGGTAGTTGGTTGAGAATTACTCGTTGAAGGTATATCATACCAATTGTAGGTGCAGACGTATCTGATTGTGCTTCGGTTGCTGGAGCGACAACTTCGGTTACCGGAGCTATTACCTCAGGTTCTGGAGCGACAATACTTGGAGGAGTAACAAATTCATCAAAGAACGGTTGAAACAACGTATCCCATTCATTCCTAGTAGGTGGTATAAATGATGATGAAGTAGAGTTATTTGGGACAAGACCAGAGCTAATGTTACTGGGTCCCATTTCATGAAGTGCGGGTTCAGAGCTGCTTTTCTCAGAAGCCATAGCTGTTAGCTCATCAAAATCAACATTCATAGTTTCGAGGATCTTACGAGACTTACGGTTGTAGATTCGGTATGCCTTCTTTGTAGGTGCATAACCAATGAAAATACCAATATCAACCTTGGGTTGAAGTTTTCCCAAATTGTCACCATCATTATTTGGATAGCAGAGAGAACCAAATACATGAAGATATGATAAATCTGGTACTTTTCCATGTAGAAGCTCATAAGGTGTTTTACCATGGCGTTTACGAATTAGTGATCGGTTTTGGGTGTAAACTACTGTAGATACTGCTTCTGCCCATAAAAACAATAGAGCCTTTGCGTAAATTAACATCGTTCGAGCAGCTTCCATAAGTGTGCGATTTCGCCTTTCAACGACACCGTTTTGTTTCGGAGTGCGAGCAACGGATGTTTCATGAGATATGCCAACTTCTTCATAATAGTCACGCAAAATTTGATTCAAAAAGCCGGTTCCATTATCTGTACGAATGCGTCGGACAGTAGTGTTGAGACGCACTTGAATCATCTTGAGAAATCCGATGATGAATTTAGGTGCCTCATTTTTTGTTGTAAGAAATTTCACCCATGTAAACCGAGAGTAATCATTGACAATTACGAGGATGTACTTTTTGCCACTAAGACTTTCAACACGCATTGGCCCACAAAGATCCATATGCAACAAATAAAGTTTCTCTTGGTTGGTGTCTTCAGTCTTGGTTTGTATGATTTCTTAGTGCTTTTCCCCATTGTACACGCGGAACACAAATGATCCTTGTGAAATGAAAGTTTAGGAAGACCACAAACAAGTTCGTTTTTCGCCAAGTGATTAATAGCGTCAAAGTTAAGATGAGATAACCGTCGATGCCATAACCATGACTTAGTCTTCGATGCTTTGGAGAGAAGACATACGAGAGAAGCGGCCATCATGTCTTGTAGAGAAAAGTGTACAAATTATTCCCTCGAGTACCTTTCAATAAATCAACCCCTTCCAAATTACGAATGAAGCAGGTATGCTCTCGAAAAGCAACTTCTAAGTTTGCATCACAAAATTGTCCCACAGAAAATAAGTTGTGACCGAGACCTTCCACATAATACACTCTTGAAATTATAACACTCCCGGTATGATATTCACCGTAACCCATTATCTTTGCAATATGATCATTACCAAATCGAACCGTACCAAGAAACTTGCTGACGAAATTTCTGCTGAGAGCGATCTCCGGTCATATGTTTAGAGCAACCAGAGTCCAAATACCAGAGAACAATTTGGACCACCTGTTTTCAACAACAACAGTAGACAATGCATTGGAAACTATTGGTTCTAGAGTGTTAGCAGATACAAATATAATATTATCAGAATTGCTAACATTTTTGTGACCCTTAGATTTCCTGCATTTTATAATGTGAGTTTTAACACTAACAGGTTTTACAGTTACATCTATCTTATGTTTTGGAGTATTAGCGGGCACTACAGTGGGAGTAGACCTATTTAAAGGGCACTTGGTTCCTACAGTAGTGTCGGTATTCCTAGTTAAAGGACACGCTTGTGTTTTGGTAGCCTTGGTACTCCTAATTAAAGGGCACGCTTTCTTCGCTTTAGTGGGAGTGATCCTAGTTAAAAGGCGCATATTTCCTACTATAGTGAAAGTTCTACCAGTGGGCTGCCACATCCAACCAACTTGTGTTAACACTTTCCCAGTCGGTTTCCATTCTAATCTATTTTTCCGGGCATTCATCTCATTTACATGGTCAATAAGCCAAGAATCATGATGACTAGAAAACATACATTCATTGCAATTCCAACATTTGAAATCAGAATTCACAGTAGGCTTAGAACGCTGCACAACCGTAGAGCCTTTAGGTTTAGCTACATGATTCTTTTTATTCAAAACAGAAACAACATTCCTAGGGTGGGCTTCTACTTTCTTCTTCTCTTGACTACTAGATGGGGGCAAGATCCTATCATTCTTCTTGTTTCTTTTAAGCTTAGATCTTTGAGCCTTAGTAGTGGTGATTACTCCTGTAGAAGGCAACACGGGAATATTAGAAGCTGGTTTTGATTCCGCCTTATCTTTAGTGACCAAAGTTTGAGATGGTTTAGTCCTAGGGCCCTTATTAAATGGTGTGACGACTATAAGGTTCCTTTTGATTGCACTAGAGGACGATGATGAGACAGTGGCTGCGTTATCCACAACATTCTTACCTTTTAGGGTACGAAGTGTTTCCTTTAACTCAGTCAAAGCCAGATTTTTATCACAAATTTGTTCCCTCAAATCAGATATTTCCACCGACTTTCGATTCAATTGTTCAATCAATGATTGATTCTGTGCAGTGGTATAAGCACATGCGGGCTGTACTGAATCAAAGAGTCGTGTATCTTTCTGTTTTAAGTTATCAACTTTGGACAAAATCTTGGAAACTCGATTATCTAGATCAAGTTTAAAATTCTCAGCAGCCTCAAGTACGTTCACACAATTAATCTCCTTAGATTTCTCTATGTCTATCGACAAAGATTTAGCACCTTGTCACTAGGCTGACGCTGTTTTGATTGTAAATTCAATCAAAATTTTCTTTTGAAAATTTGCATCATCGATATTAATACCTTCAAATTACGTTTCAAAGATTTTTGAATAAATTTTTGCTTGCATTCAAGTGAAATACAATGTGTTTGAATTTCATCAAAACTTTTTGAAAGCAAAGTATAAGAATCTTGAAGCTTTAAAAGTTCAGCGTCAGATTTGTGACAAGTACTATCTACCACATTATCCACAGAATTAATATTATGCACAATAGAATCATTATCAACACTTTTATTCACACAGACGGAAACAATATCATAAGACATCACTTGCTTCAGATGATGATCATTTTGGCGTGAAACACGTTCTATTTCAAGTAAACTGTTTTCATAAGCATCATCCATTTCATTGAAAACACGTCTAACTTCTTATATTTCCAAAAGTAAATCTTGATGAATATTACTAATACAAGCTTTAATATTGTTTACAAATGGAACAATTTTGTCTCGGAATGCAGCTCTAGTGTGCTCAAAATTCCATTCACCTTCCGTTATGGCCGAGGCCGTCGTACGTTCCAAAATGACCTTGTCAAAATCGGCTAAGTGTTGGTGTACCACATTTAAGCTAACGGACGCCTTACTTACCGGTGGAATTAACTTCGTTAAATCCGTTTTGACAAGTGTAGGAGACTTACTAGGAGGGTTTTCATTTGACAAACTTTGGGGCACAAGAACTGTCAATTCAGCTAATTCCTTTTGTAAGCGAATACGTGTCTTCTTAGAAAATTGATCTTTATTATACTTATCATAATCAAGCTTATGGAATTTTGAAAGCATTTTAGAATGAGTTTCTTCCGCAAGTGACTATGTCTCCTCACTACTACGAACATAAGGTGCTTCTTTTGATTTTCCAATTAGGGTCACATCATAAAGACACGGAATATATTCCTGAGCTTGTTTTGCATAACCGGGATTAGGTGGTAAATCTTGAAGACGCTTAAGTTTGAGTTCTTTAAACGATTTAGTTAAAACATGAACCTTTTCTGTGGAAGCGTATTGTTTTAAAAGCTGTTGTTCTTTGAATTTAAGAAGTTTGGTAGCATTAATTTCCGATTCAAACTTTTTAGACTCGAGAGTTTCGAAATCCATTTTAAGTTTCTGAAAATCTTTGACAACCGATTCTTTTGCTTTTAATTCATTGGAAAGATTAGCTTTTAATGATTCTATTTCTTTTAAGTGTTCAATCTTTTGAAAACGAAATTGGTCAAATTCAGAACATTGTATTTTCTCTGCTTGAGGGACCATTTCAAAAGTATTGACCTTTTCTTTATGCAACACAAGCTCAGCTGTTAGGGTGGAATTCGTATCTACGGATTGTCTGAGAGCCATATGCATTTGATCAATAATATGTTTAGGCACCATGACCAAATCATGTTGAGCATAAGATTCCATACCCGTCGTAACATTTGGTTAAGGTTCACTCAAATGTGTAGGATTGGGTACCACATCATTTGCGTTACTAGTTCCCGAATGCTGTTCGAGGTTGTCATTTTCATGCCCAACTTGATGTGGGTTATCATCATTACCAAGAGTTGTTGTGGTGGGTACCTCACTGACGACATCAGAACCGTAGTAATAAAGATTAGCAACGAGAGCAGCTGAGGCTGAGTGAATGTCATCATAATCCGAATCATATGCATCAAGATCGTCCGCTTGATATGCTGCATTAGAAGTAGAAACGACTGCAATGCCTTCATTATCTGCTGCCCCTGGGTCTGCAAGAAATGCTAACTCTTCTGAATCCAAGATCTTTCCCTTAGACTGAGCATCAACCAAATACATCTTCTCACGAAACCATGTTGCATCCCTTCTTCTTTTTGGCTGAGTGCATTCCCTAGCCATATGACCTTGTCCTCGGCAATTGTAGCAAGTCACAACATTTTGAGGACCAATAGGGCTTCCATTTCCATTAGCTTGAGAATTCACAGCTTGAGCATTCATAGTCCTTGTAGGAGGTCCATATGAAGTTTGCCTTCCCTGAATAGGTTGCACCGTCACTTGACCATCTTGAACAGTGGCTTGTTGTCGAGGATTTGAAGAGGTGCGGAGCTGATTGTTTGTTGGTGGAAATCCTCTAGTTGCAACATGTTTTGACAAGTAGGCAGTGAGATGGTTTAGAACATCAGCTGGCATATCATTTGGAGTAAAGACCGGTGCTTGGATTGGTGGAAGTTCATTGGAGTAGAAGGCTTGTGCTAGTTGTGCTTCAATTGGAAAATATCCTTGCAGAGGAGTATAGCCCATTGGAGAAGTGTTGGCTTGTGATGGTGATGTCTGATGTGGTGGTTGTTGTGGAAAAGATTGTTGATGAACACTTTGTTGAAATGCTTGTTGTGGCATCATTAGTGGTTGATAAGATGGTTGTTGTGGTTGCTGATAGGTGTGTGGTGGTGGCTACTGCAAGTATGATGGTTGTTGATAAGTATAAGCCATGTTTTGTTGAGAAGCATACATGGCAAGTGGATCATGAACTTGAGGTGTAGACAACTGAGCCTCGATCACATGCATTCGTGTTGTTGAAGAAAAGCTTGAAGTTGATCCACATTGTTGTTATGCAAGTCCTTAGCCAATTTAACATCCGTCACGTACTTTTTTCATTCTAAAGGAAGAGTGTTCAAATACTTGGTGTTCAATTGAAACGTAGGAATTGCCATGCCATAGATATTGAGCTCATTCAACAATAGGGTAAATCTCAGATAGTAATCATTGAGAGTCTCCCCTGGCACATAGGCAAACTTATCAAAAGTATCATAAAGCTTACACTCTCGTTCTTGTTTAGTTAATGAAGCGCCTTGCAATAGAACACAAATTCTATCCCATAACTCTTTGGCAACTTTATGTTTACTGACGAGTTTGTAGACATCTAGAGGTAGGGCTTGGAGAATGATATTTGTAGCTTGTTTATCACACTTGTCTTGTATCTTAGCATCTCAAGTTAGTTCACCCGTTGTGCGAGGACGAGTAACAACACCTTCCATCACAGTACCATATACCAATGGTCAATTGAGCACCGATGCCCAAATTAGATGTCCATTTTCTTTGTTCAACATATAAAGTTCCATTCGGGAAGCCCACTCCTCATACATAGTCTTCACCAACATTGGTGGACGATTATCCGTACCCGAGAGAATGGACTTATCCGTAAGAGATGTATACTCCATTTCCTTAAGTTAAGTTTACAAATATTGATCGAACAATGAGAGAAAGTAAATGTGTTTGTTGTTGTGAGTTGAAGTCGAGAAACAATGTTGAAATCCCCTAAAATATGTTCTCGGTGACCAAAAAATTCCAAGACAAAAAAACACACGATTCGAAATTTTTTAAGGAATAATTTTTGGATCGTCGGAATATTGATCGGAATAAATGATCAGAAAACTGTCGGAATATCAATCGAAAAACCGTCGGAATAAGTCTATCGGAATACCCTTGTCGGAATACCTTCTATCGGAATACCCCTATAGGAATACTCTCTATCGGAATACTCCTGTCGGAATACCTTCTATCGGAATACCCACTATCGGAATACCCCCTACCGGAATACTCATGTCGGAATACCTTCTATCGGAATAACCCCTATTGGAATATCCACTATCGGAATACCTTCTATCGGAATACCTTCGTCGGAATAATGGTTGGAATGATAAACCCTTTTCAGATGGAAGCTGTCGGAATACTTAAACCCCTTTCCGATGGTTTCTGTCGGAATATATCCCACTTTTCTCGGACAAAACTCAACCAATTCGAGATTTTAAGCAAAAAAATGATCAAAACACCCAAAATTTTGTGTTTTTAGCCAAAGTAAATATACCAAATCTCTACCACAACTATGTAGAAGATTTGTATCAAGAAAAAACCATAAAAAGCGCAAAAAAAAATTTGGTTCGTGTAAAATGGATCAAAATAAGCGTATGAATCAAGAACACAACACACATAAACAATATAATCATCCCATGACTCTTGATACCATTTGTAGGATATGTAAATCTTGCTTATGTTTAGAGAGAGAAAGAGATAGAAAGATAGATGATTTCACACACACTTTAGAGAGAGAAAGTGATTAACTATATGTAAAATGAAATGAAACCACACCCTCTCCAACTAAGGAGAGGGTTTATATACCCAAGCCTTGTGATGAGCTTGGGCTTATATGTTTGGGCCGTCCATACAAACCATGGACTAGGCCTTTCCTTGTTTACTTAATGTAGAATAACTAAACTACGAGCCACTACTTAATATATTGTCGGAGTGACCGAATCTTCCTAAATACGGAAAATGTATTTCCAACATGGTCTTATGACCTCATTCAAACGCATGGTACACGCATGGTTTTCCTATATTCGCCCAAGTTCAAACAAAACTCTTACACCCCAAGTACATGTCCTAATTTCTATTTTAAATGTTTAATATACAATAATATTTATGTACTAAACCAATATAAGACATATAAGTGTTTTAAGTAAGCCTTGCCATGGTTTTGGTCCATATGTCTCGCGGCTAGAACCCAAGCCGTAGGTTTTGGTGGTATTTGTCCCATGGTTCTTGGTTTACATGACTTAGAAAAATAATGACACAAAGTATATGATTCAACTTGGTGGTTATACATATAAGCCGAAACTTAAACCTCTTGAACACATCATTTTATAAGCAAAAATTAACAAATGTATAGCAAGTGATACACGGTTCACCCATGAACTCGTGTACTCACCTATGAATCCCTTTCCATTTCGGATTTATTTATTTTTTATAAGATGAAAACCATTTGTTTGCAAGTACAAGTAATTAGTATAGAGTAAAAATATAATGTAATAGAATAGGTGTGCGAGCATACTCTCTTCCTGAAAGCTAGTGTGATGCACTCGAACAACTACTACCCAAATATAGAAACCCTAGCTCGATCCTTAAACAAAATCTAGCTCAAATCATTCGATCTAAAACTCTAGCTCGAATAAACCCTATTCGCGTGAAACCAAACTTTTGTTCTTAATTGTTGATCCCAAACTTAGATCG
The DNA here is from genome assembly GCA_025667525.1 of Glebionis coronaria. Classification (NCBI taxonomy): domain Eukaryota; kingdom Viridiplantae; phylum Streptophyta; class Magnoliopsida; order Asterales; family Asteraceae; genus Glebionis; species Glebionis coronaria. The sequence goes on from CM046880.1 coordinate 357,767,328, forward strand.
ATTTAGCTTTGTGTTATCAAGATTGAATCAAGTATAACACGTAGAGAAACTTTGTCTTTATAACAATCTAAGTGTTATGCGGAATTAACACTTAAACCAAAGAACAAAATAAAACACAAGGTATACCAAACTTTCACTTGTATTAATAAACGATGAGGTACAATGAAAGTATTCAGAATGTGTATGGGTAAATACTAAACCCTAAGACCTCCTTTTATAACATAAGGAGTCTTGTATAATAAGTAAACTTGTCAACTATTCTAGGAAGATATATTGAGATAAACATAGAAAATACAATATACATGCATATCTACCTAACATATAAAAACATGTTGACTAAGTAGTCTGTTGTAGGTGGGATTTCACTTGTCAGCGCCTTGATATTTCTTGTCAGCGTCCAATCTAACAGCGCCTAAATAACTCTTGTCAGCGTCCAAAATCCCTTTGTCAGCGGCATAGTGATGTAGCTAATTTTATTCCCAACAATCCTCCCCTAAACTTGATACTTATACTAATGTTCAAGTTTCTGAATAAAAACAAAATACAAAGAGGATTATTACAAATAAAACCTACTCCTGAATATGAGAATATATAAATCTCATAAAGTCCATGCTAACATCACTGGTGTAATCAATTTCAAGCCTGGTCGTGATAAACTTCTTCAATAATTCTTGTGATAGTGGATACTTCTCATCTATCAACAAGTATTCTACAAACTTTGTAGTACTAAGATAAAACACACCAGCAGCTGAATACAAATGCCACTTCAAGCTAATCAAATCATCTAGATTCAACCAAACTGGATCATCAACATCATGGGCAAACATTCTTTGAAATGTTGTCCAGATTTTTATTCCATTCAAAGATGTAGGAGCTTCAGCCTCATATACCTTCTTCATCAAACTCCACAGAGTTTCAATATCCTCCCTATCCAAACAGGCAACAGCCGACACCAAGGAAGTAAAAGTGTATACCTTATCACCAGCTCGGGTGATCAACCAGAATCCAATAGATTCTTCTTCTTACTTAATGATTGGATTTCTAAAATCAAGAGGCACAACTGCAGCTAAATCATATGCCATCATTGGAGAAAGTATCATGTTCCCCTTTAAAACTACTTCATGTGGATTCAACTGATCAAGCACTGGAAATCTTAGCTTGAATCCGTTCTTCACTTGTTTAGGCACAATGGATGCCTTTTTAATCTTTAGAAGTTCCCTTATTTCTTCCTGTCTTTCCTCAGAAAGCATTCTAAATGTGTTTGCCTCAGAAACATAATCCTAGATAGGATAAGCAAGGTACTCCAATTGGTCAAAAGAATCTTTCTCAATTTATCATAAGTCCACCCTGTTTGGTGGCACCTGAGAAGCATATAGTAAAGCTCTCTCCTTGCTGTCTTGTTCTTGGACAGTACCTTCTTTGCACTATATTGCAAAATGACTTTGCAATCCCTTTGAACTCTCAACAAAATCTCCAGACCCCATATTTGCTCTGTCACAGTAATGTCTGGATTTTCTATGCAGGCCTTTTCCCACTTAAAGTACATAGTAGATACATGAGGCACATCAAAATCTACCTGCATTTTCAAATCTCTAAGCTTTTCCCTTGCAAGCTCATCTTCCCCATACTCCAACTTTTCCAAATCCACCAAATTTCTCATATCAACTGTTGAGCTTTGTGAACTTTCATCATCACCAGATTCATCATTCTCATTTCCTTCAGATTCAGATGAGAGAATATAGGATTCAATGCTACCTTTCCCAAGCCCCTTTTTTCTTGCTCTTGTAATTGATGTGCAAGCATTTCATCAACCTTTTTCTTGGTTGCATCCTTGGGAACATCCTCTTCTACTAAAATAGCTTTACCCTTATCCATAGGATCAATAATGGGCAAAGTAGAAGGTGGTACCTGAGTGGAAGGCTCCTTGATCATGAATGGTGGTTGGGATACACCAGTCACACTTAGAATCCTGTCAGCTTCTGAAATAGGCATGTGAGCGTTCAAATTGCCCTTGTCAGCGATTGATAGTCTACTAGCTTGTAACATCGTTTCAGTGAAAGATTGCTTCATAGGAGTGATAAAAAAGGGAGTAGCTTGTTCCTTCATCCTTTAAAGTGCCTCAACTACCTCCTTTGTCTCATACGAACCTTCATGAGACCCCTTATCACTCAATATGAATGGTGCGGTAGGTGCTTCCTCCCCTTGTAAGAATCATCTTCAGAGGACAACACCATAGCTCTCCTTTTCCTTGAATCAACAACTTCCAAAAAAACTATCCTCTCCCTCAATTGGTTGAGTTCAAGGCCTTGGTCAGTGACTTTGTGTACAAGTTATACATTGAACTTTTGCAAGCCAATGCAAATAGCCGTTAATTCTAGAATAGAAAGTGGTTGCAGACTGCCCTCCTCCAAAATAGGGATTTGACTCCTCAAAATGGATTCATCAGGCAAAATTCTCTCAGCTTCATGGCTCAGACCATTAGAGGAGAATACTCTAGTAGTTATTTTTCTTTTCTCCAGGCGAAAATCAAAGGGTTCAGATGAGAAGGTGGATTGGTGAACATGTGTTTGGGGTGGTGAGGTGACAGCGGGTGAAATAGGTGTGTCAGTGGCTGAAACGCGAGTATCAGCGCTGATGGGTCAATGTTCATTGGGTCATCTTGGTGGGGTGAAGGTGGTTGTTGTTCTTGTCCAGGTTCAGGTTCAGGGTGAGGTTGGGGTTGTTGGCTGCTTGAATAACAACCAGCATGGAAGGGGTTAAAGGTAAGGGTCTGAAAGGTCTGGTGTTCATGGACATAAAATTTTTAGCTTTTTGAGTAGGAATTTTGTAAAAATTGTCATGATCCCTATGACAATAACCTTGTTGCTCAAAAACCATTTGTAAAAACCTAGGATAAGCAAGAGTCATCTTGCTACCCTTATTGTGCAACATGCCCTCAAAAATCATGTGTAAAAAATTATACTTTTGCCCAGTGGTCATACAAACAAGAATACAACCAAATGAATGGTTGATTTCGTTGAAAGACGTACACTTGGGACTAACACATTTTAAGTATAACATATATGTTTAGTAAGTATAAATCTTGGTTGATTTATATATGTTTAGTGTTTTGAGATATGTAGGATAAATATATGTGAGTGTATGTGATAAATATGAATGTAAATAGGTTTATTTCATGTTGTTCAGATGTAGAATGAAAATAAAAATGGAAGTCTTTGTGGGTGTTGTTTGATCCGAACAAGAGAAAAAACAGAGTAAATGTATTTTTGTGTTTTTGCAAATGAGCTTGGAAATGAATTCTGTGTGTAGTGTGTGTATGTGCGAGAATTTAAGGAAAAAATAGGGGGTTGAATACTAATAAAATGAGCATGCAAATGTGTGGGTATGAGATTTTGGTAAGTGACAAAACTTAAGGTACAAAGGTGATATAGGGGTGTTTGTTGTCGTCGGTTAGGACAAAAGGGAAGGGGAAAATGGTTGAATAATTTTGAAGCTCAAATGTTGAAAGGTTATGTGTTTTATTTATGTCGTAGTATTAATTTAAGGCTAATGGGAAAGTTAGTATAGGTTTTGGAAATGATCATGAATCATGAATTTATATGAGGTGAACAAGTGATGAATGCCACATTCCTAATGACTCCTAAATAATTCTAAACTAAAACCAATAGAATGTAGAAAATCTTAAATCATATAATGAACTCATAGATATATTTAAGGGTTAAATCTATATATTAGTAACTTACTTTTCAACTTTTACACATATAGGTAACAAATTTCATATTACTAATATCGTCATTAAACTTTTAAATTTGTTCCAATATAAGTAATATGATCGTTTGGTGTTGGTTAAGACTAGAAAAATGATTGACATTTTGACCGGCACCAAGCGGTCATATTACCTATATTGAAACAAATTTCAAAGTTTAATGACAATATTAGTAATATCTAAAGTTGGTTATCTAGATGTGGAAAAATTGGAAAGTAAGTTACTAATATATGGAATTAACCCTATATTAACACATAATATATGATATAAATGAGAAAACTTCTTAATTTGATAAATCATAAAGTTCAAAGCTCAAAATTAGTTATAATGAGATAATTAAGGTTAAAAATTTAACAATTGTCACATACATACTTTCCAAGAAAGCAAAACAAACCTCCATCTGACTCTCTAAATGAGCATTTGGGTTAGGCTGTTGGACTGGGTAATGGACATGTTGAGCTTGTAATAGTTGCTGGCCAATACCAGATTGACAAAAACTATAGCCCATATTGGGACTTATTTGACAAACATATGGCATGGACATATGGCATGTATTGCAAAATAGGTGCCTGATTGTAGTATGTATCCCCGAAAGGTTCATAAGATGTAGCGGTGGGCGCTCTACCATTAATTTCAATGTGATCGTTGTTCCCAAAACAAATAGAAGACATCGTTGACCCCTTGTTATTTGGTAGACTTAGTGTTCTGTTATATGTCATGATGTTATGACTAATTGAAATAAAATGATGCAAGCAGTAAGCTAAGACAAATAATTTGAAGAAAACATATGCCGAAAGAAATAAAATGCCATGATGTGAGGAATTAATGGACCGATTAGGTTTGTGGAGGGCTTTTAGGGAGAGGATCACGAGGCTATGATACCATATTAAATTATGTTAATCTCAATATCACTCATTAAACATAAACAATTATAAATACTTTACCGTTAAAAAACCCTCCAATATAAATACATAACAAGTAATGTGATACCATATTAGAGGATATATATGGCCCAAGCCCGATTATTAAGTTAGGCCTATTAGAGTTCCGTTATGGTATATACTCTATAAATAATGTATCAATAAACATATCATCCAATGGGATTCATGTAGTCTTGCATGGTATCGGATCGGGTCTAATCCTCAAACCTAGATGTCTTTTATCTCACTCTCTAAACCCTAGCCGCCACTATTTTTCTTTCTGCTTTAGAACAAAAAGATTATCACCATTTTCGTGTTTGTTTCTTTGGTTGTTGATACTTTATCTCTTTAATAATTATTTCTTTTCAATCCTTCTTTTTCAATAAATGTTGTGGCAATAACAATCATAAATCCTATCACATGAAAATTCTTTCCACATCCCCTTTATACACCTCAAAATCAGATGCTATATTATTCAATTTTTGCTTTTAATTTGTTTTGCTTGTCTTTTTTTTCATTGCAAATTAAAGATAATTATATGTATGTTGTCGGATATCTTTATCAACCAATTTGTTATTTGCTTTTGTTAATGCTTGAAGAATTGCTTCCGGTTGTTGTCGGATTTCTTCTTTAATAGTTCATTGCTTTATATTAGTTTAATGTTGTTTAATAGTTATTTGGTTTATTAATCTCATCCGAGTTTTCATGATTTCACCGCTCAGATTAAGGTGAGTATTAGAGGATATATGACCCAAGCCTGATTGTAGGGTTTGGCCTATCAGTGCTCTGTCATAGTATGTACTCTATAAATAATGTATTAATAAACATATCATCCAAGGATAATTAGGTAATCTTACAATATTAAGTCATAAAACACACATAAAAAGAAATACATTACATCAGCTACTCACATTACGATTTAAGAGAAAGGAAAGTGTTTAAAAAGCTTTGGAGTCTTGGAGCGTTAAATTATGAAGATGGTGACATCCAAATGTAGTTTTCAGTTGTTAGCATAGGAATGGTGATTTTGTATGTATTTTATTATGTCCATGTTAGTTTAGTGCTTCATGTGTATGGCATGTCATAACCCGAAATGTGTTGATACACATTATAGTGCGTTTATAAATGGGGCACTTTACCACATTCATGTATGTAAACATTTTTTGGTTAATATTTACCCCAACTATTAACAGAAAGGGAAAAGTCTGAATTTATGTAACTAACTTATCCATTTTAACCAATGTACGCAATCTACTAAATTAATTACGGAAGTACGCAATTTGTATACAAATATTGTTCAATCTACGTAACATAACCGGGTATCACAGGTTTCACAGGTTATGTTAGCTTTTTTGCAAGTTTTATTTATTTTCACATGTGACGTATATAGTTCATGTCATAAAATTGAACAATACACACATAATCGTGCAGATATGGCTTCAGTACGCGATGATTTGTTTCTTTTCGATTCGTGACCACTGAGAGCTCAGGTTTGAGTGTTAATCTTGGTAAAATGGTTTTCGGGTTGACCCATGATATTATTTATGAGGCTGCTTTTGGGTTGAGTTCAGTAGGGAAACAAGAGTTTATGAGTATACCTCAAGAGTATACCAAGTTATTTGGTGCTTTGGACTTAGCTAACTTTATTTCTTGGCTCAGGTTTATTGACCCGTTCGGGCTTAATACTCGTTTACCTGCAGCCCGTTCTGTGTTAGACGGGTTTATAGACAAAATTATGGACGCATTTGAAAAAGAAAAAGATAGTTGTGGATGAAAATGTGGAAAGTAATATGGTTGATGAGATGCTAGCTTTTTATAGTGATGAGAATATAGGAAATAATTTTGATGATTTATAAACTACAATTTTTGGGATTGTATAACATTTGGGATCGTTGACCCAACCTCACATAACTTTCCCTCCAAACAAAATGCGCACATACTCTCTCTCTTAAAACAAGAACCCTAATTACATTTTCCAGAAGATCAATTGATTAATAGATCGATTTAGGTCGAGCTTTTAGCAAGCGAAGCTCGAGTAGCTCCTTAGTAGCTTGGTGCATTACATACTGGTGCATCCATCCACTTAATTGCAATAACCTGATAACAACAATGGTGGAGAGAGGCATGGGGAACATTAAAATCCTTATTGCAAGTAACAATGTATATCCGTATATATGTACTTTGCTCATGGCTCGCACATGTGACCAACAGGGGATCGAGATACTCATTTGTATTAATAAAACTCTTACATTTGTAAACTGCAAGGTTTAATGATACTAAACAAATGTATAACATTTTAAAACTTGTTCACACTGTTTCATGTATTACTTCTAGCAAAATATTTGTCACGAATCGAAAAGAAACAAATCATCGCGTACTGAAGCCATATCTGCACGATTATGTGTGTATTGTTCAATTACATGGACTATGCACGTCACATGTGAAAATAAATAAAACTTGCAGAAAAATTAAGATAACCTGTGAAACCTGTGATACCCGGTCATGTTACGTAGATTGAATAATATTTGAATACACATTGCGTACTTACATTATTAATTTAGTAGGTTGCGTACATTAGTTAAAATGGATAAGTTAGTTACATAAATTCAGACTTTCCCCTAACAGAAAAAACACATACAAAAGTGCAATCATTTTTCTCTCGTGTTTCTTGAACAAATGCAAAAGCAACACCTTTGAATTGACGACGACCTAAATACCAATCATAGGTGATGGTGGCAATGTATGTTGGGTTTAGGTTGCTAGGTTTGAGTTGATAGGTCGACGGGTTAGAAAAATTCAGTCCGAATTTGACTCATTTAATTAATCGGGTAATTTATGTCAATCAAAACTGTTTATTTTGGAAGATGTGGTCGTTTAGGCACTCGGGAATACGTGAGCCTATCGGGGGCACACACACAAACACTGAGAACACAACATATACGTTTTATATTTTAACCAACTGGCTTAGCTCAGTTGGCCACCAAGGTTCCACTAAGTGGTTTCCTTGGGGGAGGATTCCTGGAGGTCTTAGGTTCAAGACCTGCCAAGAGCCTTTCAGGCGAAGCGGATAAGGAGTCTAACATAACTAGGTGAGGGTTTGAAGAAGACATTCTTCCGCTTGGATGTCATTGCACGACTCGACCCACTAACCACTAACATTTGCCGTTCTAAAAAAAAGAATAGCCGTTAGAGTTCGTCAAATGTTATAACTAACTAAACGCGTGATTATTAATAAACGAAGGGCTTAAAATTCAAAAACAAAAATCCTAGGGTCATTTACAAAGGGGGCCGGTTTTTTAGAGCTTCTAAAGAGGTCTAGAAAGGTTTTTTTGTGTAAAGTTTAACTTGGAGAAGGACTATAATCGCAAAACTTAGAGTACACTCCAAGTTTAGAAGCTAGGGTTGAGGGCTATATAAACATCCCTATTTCCCTTCCTTGTGCTCCTCTGATCCCACACAATATACCAAACCCGTGCAAATTGTCCGATTTCCCGATAATAAAAACAATGGAACTCTAAACCGATTTTATAACGGTTTTCACTTGTTCGACTTTCCCAAAACTGTATTATTAAACCCTAAATCCCTTTTAAGGTTTTAGGCTAAGAAAGAAAAATAATAAACCCTTGTATATGTATCTAGGGTTTCGGTTGAAGAGCAAGAAAAACCCTAACTCGATTTGGTTTTTTCTTGTTGTTTATGTTTGGCAAAGATAAACCCTAACTAGGGTTTTATTCGATTTTGTTGTACCTTGTTTATAAACCGATTCAAACGCTTTCCCTACCTAGTGTTTTTTAAATCAAGGGTTTTAAGTTAGAGTTAAAGTAACCACTAGCCTCGTGGTGTGTTCGTTTGACGTGTTGTGTGAGCAACCATAGAGACGGTAATTTAACCGTTACTTTCAAGAATCAAGATCTCGTTTATTGATTTATTCATTAAATAAAAGGTTAGTATTTAAATGTTTATTTATGTGTTAATTATATGCATCAAACTAGATCAGTTCCGTTTTGTACTCGTAGTTAATGGTTTAACTAGATCTTAAATCCCAAGTGGCATCATGAGTCTAATTGTTTAGTGTTTATGGGTTACATGTAGATAAACATGCTAGATCCGCTTAAATACCCGCTTTAATTATGATACCCAGAACCCGAGGTCATTATTTAACCCAAATTTACGTATATTTTTGAAATTTTTAAGAAATGTTTTTGGTAATATGTTTGACGGTTTAAGTTGAAACCAATGTTGGAGGTCGTGTATTTTATGTTTGACGATTTAGAAGAACCGATAGCGACTACGATACCGACGGATGCCCAAAAATTTATCTTTTATTATCGATTGATCGATATTTGAATTTTTGAAGTTTTTATTTTTACTTACGTGTTAAGTCGAGTCGGAACCATTGCACTTCGTTTTGTGTACGTTTAGACTTTTAAAATCATTTTTAGGTAGGCGAGACGAATCCCGACTCCCGCTAAATTTCAAAAACGAGTGTCAGCCTAAATCCCGCTCTTTAAAAAGTTGTTTTATGAATGAGGCCAAAAGATAGTTAGCTTGTCAAAATTTACACTCCCACTTTTTACAAAAAGGAAACAAACATACACACCCTCTCATTTTCACATTCAAATTTTTACAATCTCTCCCCCTCTCTCTCTTTTACCACCGGCACCAACATACAAAACCACCACCACCATTTTTTCTTGGGTTTTGAAGAAAACAATCAAAATCCCTTCCCTAAATAATCTTTGTAAGTGTTTTAATCAATTAAAAACACACATGCATTACTTTGATTTTTGCAAAAATTATTTTTCATAATCAAACGGGTTTTGATCTAATTAAATCATATGCATGTTTCTAATTTGTGTTAGGGATCAAGGAGAAGCCCACAAACCATTAAAGGTTTTTTTGGTGTTTTGGTTCACCATACCCCACGGCCAAAGGGGATATTGGTTTGATTGTTGGTTTTGATTTTAATTTTTTGTGGGTTTATGTTTAGGAGTATGTTTTTATCATTTTACAAGTGGTAAATCATATTGCATGTTTGATTTATGAAATGGGTTTTTCTCAAAGATTGTTCATACAAGTTATTAAGTGTAATAATATTAGTTTAGGATGATTGAATGATGGTATAATAGGTCTAGGAAGTGATGGAATTGATTGAAAAGATGTTTTAGTATGGTTTTGAAAGAGGTACTTTAGAACAGATTGTTAAGGTCATTTTCGTGGTCTTAAGTTTAAATCCATGATATATCATAGGATATATTTGTAGAGCTTCGTTCAAGCTTCGATTTGGTATAAGATAGACCTTGTAACTCAAAACGAGGTAGAAGTTACGTTAGTTTAAATATACGTGTACCGGGAGGCGAGTATCGACACAATCCGAATGTGTGTTCGATATTAGGTCAAATCTCAGGGACTATAGCTAGAGTTTTAAAAATGGTTGAGGGCTTTTCTTTAGCTCTAAACCTGGAGTCGCGAGTGTATTTTCAAACTTAGGAGTCGGATTTACAAATGATGTTGACTAAGTGAGTCAAAATGGTTTTACGACGCAAGGGTGCAAATCTGCCCGGATTTTCAAGGTTGGAAATGTGTTGGGCAGCGAGACTTAAAAGTAAAATCTTTTTATGAAAATTTTTTGAGCTTTCTACATGATGTAAGTGAGAACTCCAGCGAGTTTCGTGAAAATTCGTAGTGTTCAAGTATGGGAATTCAGTCCATACAATTGGTATGTACCGGCAGAATTGTTTTAAGGGTGTTGTTCCTAATAAGATAGAAAAATGTAAATGTCTAGTAAATATCACTTGTTTGGATTTTTGTTGTGAGTTTATTCAAGTTTTGAGTAAACTTATTTATTTATATTAATTCCAAGTTGGTACATGAATGTATTGATTCATTTCGCGTTTTGTTCGTTAGGTGTTGTCTTTGATTTCCCCGGGCATCCTCATCGTTGGTGATTGTCATCTTTGCTACTACTACTACAAATACTTAAGGTGAGTCTATAGCCTCTCTTTCTATTGCTTAAATGATTTTATCCGCGATGGGGATACACGCTATTTAAATAAAAAGGAACATGATTTTTGAATGATTATTGGACCCGAATGATACCTTGAATTATGTTAAGTAGCTAGTTGCTAAAAGGCACTAAATTCATGAACCATTAACTATTGTTTAATCCTTGTGTGGATTGTAAATAGCCGCTTGAACAATTGATGGTAGTATTGGGTTGACGACCCTATCCTAGACGAGAGCTAGCACGTTGGATACCCTCTGCGAACAGATAACTTGTGTTAAGAAAAAGGTATACTTTGCAACGAATACCTAAGAGGGGTAATGAATTTACTTAAATCACGCAAGAAATTTGGCGCGGGTGATTAGTTTATGGGGTTGGTGTCATGAGCTTAAACATAATTAATTAGCTTATGATATAACAAGAAATGCCAGAATAATAGTTTGTAATGATCAACATTCTATTGAATAATCGTGAATGATTTTTATACTTATGTTCAAACTGTGATTTATAAACCTATAGATTTCGCTAAACATTATTTATTGACCCTTTTAAGCATGTGTTTCAGGTAATCGAGGCTGAGTGTGGCGGAGCATGCTATGGATTGTTATTGTGGCTTTGGGAAGTCTAAATTTGATTTCCTCCCTTTTACTTATAAACAATTTAAGCTTTTATTTTGTCTAAATTGTCTTGTTGAACAAAATTGGTTTTATGTGGTTGAGATTCATGGGGACCTAAACGCTACCCTGTTGTAATTTTTGGGGTTGGAAATATTTAGACTTGTTGTTGTAACTTTATGATTTTAAATCTTGTTTAATTTGAAACGTCTCTTTTGAGTCGTTCTATATGGCTTGTGTGATGATTATTTGCCTAACACCCAAATGTGGTATTCCGCTGCGTGGTAAATTTGGGGATGTTAGATTAATTTATTTTATTTATTATGGAAATAACATGCATTCTTGCCATAAATTTATTATTATTAATCTAGATCTAATAAAACTAAGTGGGTTTATTAAATTGGTTAATAAATAAATTATTGCTTTTATCCGGCCAAAAGACTTACAAAATCAAGATATTTGATGCATGTGACTGCTCTTGGTTATCAAGAGAGATTATTTTGCTTCTCAAATTGGGGAAGACTCATTTGAGACCTTAGATTTTATATGATTTATTACTTTTATATAGAGTCTGTTTTCACCTCTACCATTTTTTTGTCTGTTTTATGTCCTTATATGTTTTTATTGCGACTTGTAAAATATTATATGCTAGATTCTTGAAATCATTAAAACAGGTTTACATTTATATCAAAACTTGAATTAATACCTTATTAAACGCAATTATAATTTCTTGTGACCGACTATGTGTTATTTATAATAATTGTTTTGACAAAATTAATACGGACATAAAATTATGAAACTTGTTTGTATTATAAGCTAATCGTTTTGAGAAATCATATTGTCACTCGAGTTAGGCATACCATAATAATTACTTATAAACCATCTTCTCAACGACGTAATTTGAAACATATGTTGACTTATTATACTTAAATAAAACATTGTTTTGCATTTTACTAATGATGGACGTTGCAACTTCATTCGTGTACATAGTCAAGCCATCTAAGGCTTGAGTGATTCTTAATCTTCTCCCTTGTAACATACATGTTTCGAAATCTATGTGGTAATTATCCCAAGCACCTGTTCCTTCGGGCACATGAAGAGTAGGATATAAGATTCGATAGCTCTTTAATGTTTTCCCATGGTAAAATACACCTAAACTAAACAGTTGCCAAAAAGGTTTTCTTAACTTGTGTTACATGTTGGGCCAATGAAAGTTTTAACTATGGCCCAATCTAGATTTGTTTAATTAGACTAAGTGTTTACTGATCACTTAGAGGACCAGCGACAGAGACTAGACCAGTGGAAGGCAAAGCCTCAGCTGGCACACCAGGAACATTCAACTCAAAGACAACGTCAGAGAAGTCGAAGACAATATGAAGTCATACTCACCAGCGATTATGGATAGCTGGGATGTTGAAGGAATGTACTGGTGTTCAAGAATCTCTGAGTTGACAACACTCAGAGATCACTTAAGAACCCTAGAAGTCTGGGATAAGCAAAGCTTATCCAATCCTTTATAGTTTAGGCGGGAGAATCTACCAAGTGTTTTGAGCGGGACAAAACAAAAGATTCAAGATAAAGCCTAGTACGACCTAGTGGGACAAAAGGTGAACAGTTGGCATAACTGTTCACCTAAAGTTGTTTAAAGGTATGTCTTGATTTGGACATGCATTTAATACGTTGTACTCTTCCATTCAGAAGGTGACATGTATCAACTACTCCCACTAAGGAAGCAACCTCGTACACTATAAATAGGAGTGAGAAAGAAGAATTAACTCAACCCTTGTGCTTGGATAATTTATCTAAGTTCTTTTTCACCTTGGAACCGCTGAGCCCCCAGCTGTCTACCAGCGTCTCATTGGTTCCCTTGTAAACTTGAGTCTCGAATCTAGTTTACTTGTTTCTAGGGTTCATATCTTGTTGTCATTCAACGAGTGTATTCATAGCACTTTGTAATACTTTGTTTATAATACTTAATAAAGCATTACGCGTTTGAAAAGTATTTCATTGTGTTTTGTGGTTACAAGAGTTATAGTTTATCAACAATTGTCATATTAAGGGACTTTCCATTGGTATTAGAGCGGTTTGATTTATAAAACTTTTCATAAACCGTTCTTGTTTTTAAAATCAAGATCTTAATATGGCTGATACTATACCTCCTCCACCTTTCGGTCAAACCAGTTTAGGTACCACTTCGACCACCATGCCGGCCACCACATCTACTACCATGCCTACACCAGTTGTAAGCACTGGTAATAATGATGATGACCTTCCCCAACTACTTGATGTTCGAGGGGGGTCACATGTGTCCAATGTACCAGCATTCGATGTAGAGGATTTCTCAAGTTGGAAAAGTGAATTTCTTATATATTTAGATGGCTTAGAACCCTTCTTGATAGAAATCTTAGAAAATGGTCCATATGTACCACTGGCCGTTTCCTCTACCCCTGAGAGACCCATTAAGAAACCTGTAAAGCAATGGTCTCCAGCGGATAGACGTCTGGCTAACCAGGACAAGAGACTCAAAAGTATCATAGTCTCTTGCCTACCCAAGAACATTATGAAGCCCATCATTAAATGCAACTCTGCTAAGGAGATGTGGACTGAATTAGTTCTAGGGTATGAAGGTCCAGAGGAAACAAAAGAAACCAAAATCCAAGCCCTTAGACTTAAGTTTAATGCTTTTAAAGCTTTGGAAACAGAAACTGTTGCACAAACTTATACTAGGCTTAAGATTTTGTTGAATGATTTGGGAAACAATGGAGTTGTTCTACCTAAGGCTGAGGTTAATGCTACTTTTGTCAATAGTTTACCTAGAAAATGGCTTAGCCTAAATCATACCTTAAGAGCTAACAATGCTATAAAGAATGATACTTTAGCCCAATTGTTTGGTAGATATAACTATGAAGAAGGGTTAATTGACTCCATTTACAAATCAGAGACTGACAGGGTTACCACCAGTATCACTGGTTCAAAAGCTCTTTGTAGAAACTAGAAGGGGGGGGGTTGAATAGTTTCTTATTTTTACTTGTTAAAATATGGTTTCCAAAAATCCTTTTTCAAAAACTTAGGCTTGAGGAAATATGTGAAACCTTGTTATGCACAATATGAACAATGATAGTGTAGCTAAACTAATACTAACAAAAATATATCCACAAAGAATAAAGAATGATAGTGTAGCTAATCTAATACTAACACATGTATATGCAAAAAGAATAAAGAATGTAAAGAGTTAAGGGTAAAGAAAGATCAAACCGAACACCGAGGATTTATAGTGGTTCGGCAACGAAGCTCACTCCTCGTTCCTACTCCACTCCTCGAGTACTCCTTACTCGAGAGTTCACTACACAACAAGCTCCTTATGGTGGAGAAAACTGTACACGTTGCTTAACCAATTTCCGACTCTAAGCTAAAAGTCGAGCCCTAATCATAGCTAGGACCAATCTACACAACTATACTTAGTACATACACAACTTCCAAATAAACACAATTACTTGGATCTTCACAACTATGACACAACTACAAGTATATAAAATTTGATCTTCAATGGATCTTTGGTGGTGGACTCAACACTTCACTAGGATAGTGTTCTTCTCTTTGCACTTGGAGAGGAAGGGATGGAAGAACAAGATTCACTTCTTAAACAAGTAATAATAAAACAAATGATCAAAGATTTGAGTGATTAAAGAAGGGGTTTGAATCTGGAAATAAGTGTGCAAAAGAGGTGAGGTGAAAAGCTGAGAATGGTCCACTATTTAAAGGATAAAGGAGCCAACGGCTATATCTGCCCGCGGTACCTTATCACAGCCCGCGGTACCTTATCGATAAGGTACCGCCTAGGCGCTAAGGTACCGCCGGACTAGACTCCGCTCCTTTTTGTCCTTTAGTGGTGGAGGTCTTATCTGGGTATAAAAAATATCCTGAAAGGATATTCTTAACATAATAAGAATATGCCATTTTCAAATTTCAAATAATTAATTTAATAAAACATTTTCTTAAAAATAAAGTTTAATAAAAACTTGTCACATTTAATAAAAAGTGAGTTTTAAGAAAAGATTAAATCACTTGATCACTTGATTAAGGTTAGTACTTGTTTATCCATACCTTAAGTGAAAATGGGTAAAATGAAAAATACTTGAACTCAAGAATTCGTTTTTCGTTGTTTTCGTAAATGCTTGTTTTTACATATTGTCGTAATCAAAACTAAGCGAGACCGAAAAATACAAGTAACGTTTTTAGTCATTATTGCATTAACAATCTCCCCTTTTTTGATTCCGACAATACATAAACTCAATCACACAAAAACAAGATTTTCGAAGACGAGATTATTCATTTCTCCCCCTTTGTCGAAGCAAAAAGGTTGCGTAAGCCGATGTTGAAGAAACGGACTTTGCAAAGACTCCCCCTTGGTGCTTACTCCCCCTAGATTGGGGCACCGGGGAATCGAGATATGGTGACAAGCTACATAGAAGGGTTAGTTGAACAAAAGAAACAACCAACAATATATAGCAATAGGTCACATAAAGAAAATTAAAAGAGAAGAAAACACAAAGACAAAGATCCAAGATAGGTTACTAAAGGAACATCATACAAAGAAGTATGGAAAAAGAAACAAGCCAAAAGCATAAATCTAATCCTTGTTATTCTAGAATTCTAAGATTCGCTTGAATTTGGTGTCTTTAGGATAAGCAGTCAATGCTTATATGAAAGACAAGGTAATACCGGAGGGTGGTGGTGGTGGCTTGTTGGAGATCTCATAATCAAAGTGAAGAGGAGGCTTGATTAAGAAACTCTTGATGTAGCTCAACTCCTCATAGATCTGTGCCATAACAAGATGTTGATATTGAAAACAATGACAATATGTTCCATGGTGCATGACATTATCATGAGAAGGAGGAAGAACACTAAAGGGTGGTGGTGGAAGAAAGGAAGTTCCACAATCAACATTCTTGGTAGGAGGAATGTGATTAAGAGTGTTCTTGGGTTGGTTTGTATTGAAAGCAATTGGAGAAAATGGAGGAGATTCAAGGCTTTCATTGGGAGAATAAGACATTTTGGATGTGAAGTAATGCAAAATGCTTATGGTTTAAATAGGGAAGGCTTAGGGTATTTTTGGGGTGGTCAAAGGGTTTGAAACAAAGATTCTCAACAAAGTTGGAGCAAATCTGGAGTTTCAGACAAAAACCCGAAAAAGGAAGGCCACTGTAGGCGGTTGCTTATCTATGGTGGCGGTACCTTATCAATAAGGTACCGCGGTTTACATATGGAACCGCCTGCAGAAGCAGGGTTTGGTGTTTGGAGAAAGATTTTTTAGCAAATCTTATTTTTCTAGTCTAACTTATCATAGGGATATGCTTAAAAGCAAAGATAGACAAAGAAAACATATGCAAACTTACCAAATAGATATTTGACCAAAATACATGGATTAAAAAATCAATGTAGGAGGTGTGTAAGACAAGACCTTAAGTCATGACACAATGATCCTCCATGATTCAATCTTGTTCTTGCTATGTTTGAGAGAATCATACATATGAATTATGTAAGCTCTACATTAATAGCGAGAATCTATGAAAAATCGTTTTTAGATTGAATTAACAATGTCAAACGAATTTCTCAACCATTTTCAAAAGAGACTTTGAGAGTTTTGAAAAGGAGAGGAGAAGATTTTTCAAAAGGATTTTAAAAGACTCAAGGACTCAAAGTGGTAATAGAAAACACACAAGAAGAAAAGAATTTAAGGAAGATGTTCCATTAATCCTAGACCTAGACGCAAGTAATTAAAAGGTTCCCTCTTAAGTGGCTTAGTAAAGATATCGGCTAAGTTGTCCTCAGAGGGCACCTTTTCAATAGTAATGTTCCCCTTTTGAACATTATCCCTAAGGAAATGGTGTCTAATTTCTATGTGTTTGGTTCGCGAATGTTGCACGGGATTCTTGCTTAGGTCTATAGTGCCTTTATTATCGCACATGATGGGAACATCATCAAGAAAAATTCCGTAATCAACAAGCGCTTGCTTCATCCATAGAGCTTGTTGGCATGCTTTTCCGGCACTCACATACTCGGCTTCCGTGGTGGATATCGCAAGAGCGGTTTATTTCTTGGAGAACCAAGAAGTTAAACAACAACCCATGAAGGTACAAACTCCACTAGTGCTTTTCCGGTCCACATAGTCTCCCGCATGATCCGAGTCCGCGTAGACAATGGTTTCTACGCTGGTCCCTTTAGGATACCATAATCCTAAATGTATAGTGCCTTTAATTTATCGGAAGATACACTTAACCGCTTCAAGGTGAGAGGTTTTGGGAGCCTCTTGGAAGCGAGCACAAAGGCAAACACTAAACATGATATCCGGTCGACTTGCCATTAGGTATAACAAACTACCAATCATACCTCTATATTTAATGTTGTCTACCGACTCACAATCATCATCTACGGTGAGTTTAGTATCCGAGGCCATAGGGGTCTTCATTGGTCTAGATTCTTCTAATCCAAATTTCTTTAGCATTTCTTTAGCCTACTTAGATTGACTAAAGAAAATACCATCGTCCATTTGTTTAATTTGGAGTCCTAAAAAGAAGTTAAGTTCTCCCATCATACTCATTTCAAACTCATCATGCATGATTTTGGCAAAGTCATCACACAATTCTTGACAAGTTGAGCCAAATATAATGTCATCAACATATATTTGTACGATTATGAGGTGAGGACCTTTCTTCTTTGTAAAGAGTGTATTGTCTACCATTCCCATGGTATACTCATGTTTAACAAGAAACGCTTTAAGTCTATCATACCAAGCTTTGGGTGCTTGTTTGAGTCCATAAAGTGCTTTCTTAAGCTTGTAAACATGGTCCGGTTTCTCAAAATCAATGAAGCCGGGAGGTTGAGCCACATATACCTTCTCATTGATCAAACCGTTAAGAAATGCACTCTTTACATCCATTTGTTGAAGCTTAATATCTAAGGCACAAGCGTAGGCTAAAAGGATTCTAATTGATTCTAATCTAGCTACCGGTGCATATGTCTCGTCATAATCAATCCCTTCTTGTTGATTATAGCCTTGAGCTACAAGTCTAGCCTTGTTACGAGACACAACACCATTCTCATCTAGCTTATTCCTAAATACCCATTTGGTTCCTATAATGGTAGAACTTCTAGGTGGAGAAACAAGTTCCCAAACATCATTGGCAACGAATTGATTCAATTCTTCTTGCATCGCAATGACCCAACTCTCATCCGTCAAAGCTTCTTTAACATTCTTTGGTTCAATCAAGGAGACAAAACAAAAGAAGTTGCTTTGGTTTTGGACTTGAGATCTTAGGGTCCTTTGATTTAAGTCACCAATGACATTATTGAGAGTATGATCCCTAGACTCCTTAATGTTTACTTCCTTTTCAACACTAAGGTCTTCAACTCCTATTTTTCTAACCTCTTTGGCTTTAACTACTTCTAATTCATCCAAGTCATCATAAACCAATGGTGGTGTATTGGGTGAAGGAGGGGTTTCATCAAAGGTTACGTTGAGTGATTCTTCAATAACCCCTGAGGTTCTATTTAGGACTATGTAGGCCTTACTAGTTTGGGAATAGCCTAAAAGGATACCTACGTAAGACTTTGGGTCAAACTTGGTAAGGTAGTCTTTGGTGTTGAGGATAAAGCACTTGCTTCCAAACACCCTAAAGTATTCTAATGAGGGTTTCTTACCTTTAAGAATCTCATAGGGGGTCTTTCCTAGGAAAGGTCGAATAAGAATTCGGTTGAGAATATAAGTCGATGTATCCACGGCATTGCACCAAAACTTTTGACGCAAAGATTGCTCGTTTAACATCGTCCTACTCATTTCTTGGAGAGTCCTATTCTTCCTTTCAACTACCTCATTTGATTGTGGAGTGCGAGGAGCCGAGAAGTTATGGGTGATACCATGAGCTTCACAAAAGGCACCAAATTGCACTTCATTATCAAATTCCCTACCATGATCCGTCCTAATAGAAACAATTGAACATCCTAGTTGATTTTGAATTCTTCGACTAAAGATTTCGAAGTTATCGAAACCTTCATTCTTAGATGCCAAAAATCTAGTCCAAGTGAATCTAGAATAGTCATCAACTATAACTAGGGTATAAAGGTTACCTCCATAACTCCGTATGGCGGAAGGTCCAAAGAGATCCATATGTAGGAGCTCTAAGCACCGAGAGGTCGAAACTAAATTCTTGGCTTTGTGACTTGAGTGAACTTGCTTTCCAACTTTGCAAGCATCACAAAAGTGACTATCAAACTTAATCTTGGGGAGGTGTCTTACCAACTCCTTAGAGACTAAAGATTGAATTAAACACATATTAGCATGACCTAATCTCCTATGCCAAATAGTAGAACTATCATCTATAGTCGTAAGACATATGTTGTCTTTGACTTCTTATTAACCTTCATGACATAAAGCCCATGCTTTCTAACACCTTTTCCAATTACTTTTCCATCTTTTACGATTTCACTGTCATGTTCCAAAAAGATGACCTTACACTTATTATCACAAATTTGACCTAAACTTAAAAGGTTAAAACCTAAGTTATCTACGTTCTCAACATTTTCAATGGTCATGGAGTCAAGAGAAACCGTACCTTTGCCAATGATATTACCACGTAGACTACTAGCGAATGTGACGTTACCTCCATCATATGCTTTGTAATGCGAGAACAAACTTCGATTACCCATCATGTGTTTAGAACATCCACTATCCTTAATCCACTCATCGGGCTCCAAATCAATTCCCAAGCATATCTAGGTAACAACACACAAGATCAAACATTTGGTCCCCAATATCTCATGGGTCCAAAATTGTTAGTTCCAAACATCCCTTGCATTTGGTTGGGATGCATGAATGATGAGGGGATTCCCCATGGAGAACAAAATGGAGGAGGGTAGTAATTCATGTAACCATTTTGTTATTCATTACTTCTCCTAGGTGTGTTTGATCTAGGTTTAGAGTTATCATTATTCCTTCTAGGTGTTGGAGTTTTACTTCTAGGTCGTGAGTTGTTTTGATTATCTCTTGTAGGCGTTGTCGTTCTACTTCTAGGCTTAGACTCATTCCGTACTCTAGGTGGAGTAGAAGATAGTCTAGATAAACTTCTATTTCCCATGAGAGGTTTAACGGCTTATAGAACTTACCAATAGCATTGTCGTCCAGTATGAGTAATTGAACCTTATTAACAGTAAGATGCTTTGGTTTTTCATTTAACTTAGATTTTTCAGAAAGTTCAGAATTTTCACAAAACTCAACTTCTGGCCGCGGTACCTTATCTATGGCCGCGGTTCCATAGTGATAAGGAACCGCGCCATACAATGTGGAACCGCGTCTAGAGGGTGTTTTCTGTGAAAACCTGACTTGTTTTGGTTCACTAGTTGAGGCTTCATTTGAGTTAAAACCTAGACCAAGTTTTTCCTTAGAATGAACTTGTTTGTTTAACATATCATCAAGAGCACTAGTACCTTTCATGAACTTTTCCAATTTAATGGAGGTGCTCTTGAGATCATCATTCTCTAATCTAAGTTTCTCACAACTTAAGCAACCTAAATCAACCTCTTTGTTTTTCTCAAGTTTAGCCAACTTCTCCCTAAGTTCATTGATCTCATTTTCAAGCTTAGTTTTGGTTGATTTTAAGGTTTTATTATTTTCTATGAATTTAAGACTAAGTTTGTGTAAGCTATCATATTTGCCTTCAAATTCAATATCATCTAAAGTGGAACTATCATTGCTATAATATTCGGTTTCGGAATGTACCTCTTTAGAAGTGTGAGCCATAAGACATTTCTCCTCTTTGGGGTTGTCATCATCATCTTCACCGCTATCGCTCCAAGCGCCACTAACGAATGCCGTGTGGTTCTTATCACGAGCGGGCTTTGGACAATCACCAATGAAGTGATTTGGATCACCACATCTAAAGCAATTCCTATTGTAAAACATGTAAATTTCAGGTTTTGACTATGTCAACATTGTGTACGTCACCTCATGATATCTATATATTTATTCTATCACCTTTGCATGAAATCCTTTGAACAATCGTATGCATCACATGAGCATACATCATTCTAATCATCTGAACAGGGAAACAACTATATCACAATTTTTATTGTGACTATGAGTATTTTAATCATAAAAGCATGACCACATTTGTATGACTATATTTCAATAGCATACTAGACAACAAATGATCTATTGTAAAGGACTTTAAGTCATCTGAACATATGATCACTTGCATACATCCCATTGATTTTCTAAAAATCCAACGTCATGATCACAATTAATAACTGGCTATTTATATATATAAATATTTTAAAGTTGGATAGTTTATATATATTTTTCACACTATAATTGACATTAAAACTAAGATGACAATTACTTTTACACATGAATAGTACATTAAATCATTTTATATTTCTTTTATATATTTTTGTCATAATAAAATCACCTAAGGACCATACTTTCACCAAAAGCCCTAACCGTAACCAAATTACTTAAACTCAAACGTACTCACATATTATTAGAACCTTAACTCACTTAACACTCACCTGGACACGAAAATTAAACACAAGCATACCCTAGACTTTTATTAAACCGTATATATTCATATATATACTTAACCATAACCTTTTATACCAAAACTCTTACCCTCCTTACCAAGTATCTAGACTATACACTAATTATAACGCCTATGTATACACATTACATGAATTTTACTTCCCTTTGACTAGAAAACTATGAAACCGTCGGTTTCATTAGAAAACTATGGGGACTTGTACATTTTTTGGGCAATTAAGGTTAGTACTAGATACACTATTTGGGAACTATGTCACACATCCCTTCTTGTCACCCCTTAGACGTGTGAAGGGCATGAGCCACACACCAAAGCCTTGTACAACATGACATTAAATGAAAACACTCAAAACTTACCTTTTGTCCCTTTTGAATCCTTGTATGCGACGGCTAAACAAGACACACCTAGAAACATGTACATCTTGGGCATTTATGAGAAGTCCTTGCTAAGTACCATGCCAAAATACTCACAATCTCTTTTCCCCTCTCTCTTGCCGTGTCCTACCCCAAACCACATTTGCCATTCTACTCTTGGATATTTATGAACTAGCTACACTCATTCACCCTCACACCACAAATTTCGGATCAAGAACACTCCCATATAACATCTTGAGTTAACCAAAAATCCTCCATCTCATTTACTACCAAATCTTTGTACTCCAAGCATTGAAGTCTAGCATTCAAGACTCCTAGGACTCGTCTAGAAGCAAGCCGACGCCAACACCACTCCCTTTGTCACCATTTTGATCAAACAAGTAAGTAAGTCTACCTTGGACCTATTTCCATCATTCCTTTACTTCCATCTCATGTCATGCATGTAAAAAAAAACTTAGGAAATGAACCTAGGTTGCCATGCATACGTAAAACCTCCATGAAATTCCATCCATATGACATATAAGCCACGGCTTATATAATGGGTAAACATTTCGTGCCCTAGAATCCTTAACCATTTCCTAACATGTTGGACACCTTGCTTAAAAACCCTAGAAGTAAACTAGTTATAAATGAGCACCTTAAAAATGTGTGTGTTGTAAAATAAGCCGAGCCACTTAGCATATATAAGCCCATATTGTTATATAAGCCACGTCATTTAAGCCTTAAAATCTATATAAGCCATGTAAATATAAGCCGAATCTTATAAGCCTTAGAATAAGCCCATGAGCCCTCAAAATATAAGCTTAGGATTAACTAGTAAGAAAGTATAAGCCTTAGCCAAAAACAATAAACTTATATAAGCCATAAAAATAAGCCAAAATATATAAGCTTAGAACTAAACTAGTTTTTGAAATAAAACATAATATAAGCCCACTAGTTAAGGCCCAATAGTAAGTAATTAACATTTACTAATTACCTTAAGTTTTTACTAAGCCCATCAACCCTTTTACCCCAACCGGACCCTAATGGGCCGCATAGCCCAACATTAGAATTATATAGGTACTTTTCGTGGCAAAAATGTCAAATGGTGAAAGTTAGGTCCGAAACTGAAAACTAGTAAAACAAAGTAAACATTTTCGTGACTATTATATAGTCCAAGGGGCGTTTGTTCCATTTTCGAAACTATAGGGTAACCTAAAACCAAACCGTGAGCCATAAATAAACTACAAGGACCTTTTGTGCCACTTTCGAAACTCATAACAAGCCCTAATCCCCACCTTATAAATATTCCGTGGGATTGGACTATAAAAAACTTGTCATTTGTAAAATAAATCATCTTAGTTATTTACAAACTCTACGAAATTGACAAACCCCGTTAACCATTTCCCTTTGAAACTTTAAAACTTAATGAATCGTAATTTATTTCTTTATGATAAATTAAATAAGATATAGTTACTTATTTAATTTACGACCCCTCTTTCCTTAAAACAAATTTATATACATTTATATATATATTTTACTTGAACAAAAATATATATATATATGCCTTTATTTCACTATAAGAACAAACACTTGAACCAGCGTAACAATTCATAAATTGTGATCATGCATTTTCATATGTACCATTCATCATGCATATTTATTGTTGCATTCACTGAGACATTTAAATTACTTAGGTAATTTCTCCAGTCCGTGACTATACTGTGACATCATCCTCACTACCTCATTATCACTAAGGTGAGTTCATGGCCCCATCTTTACTGTTTTATAACTGGGGGAGAAAACATACAAAAACTATTTATATGCAAGCATGCACAGACAACAACAATTTATTTGCCTACTGTTTGCTCCATTCCCGTTGACTGTATTAGTTAATAGTGTAGCGCGAAATGTATGGATAGATCTATTCGGGTATTGACAACACCCGGCCTGTCGTGATCAGCTGTCACGTATTGCTTAGGCCGAGCAGCAGGTTTATGTCATTGTCGGATTAAGGGAAACCTCAATCAGGATAGACCCAAATGGGCTTACTGAGAATCATGTCTAGCTTCTATTACAGGACAGTAGGAACTACTGTAGCGTTGGGCTGTGATGTCCTGCTACCTTCGTGATGCTTTGCATATTGATACTTTATTTAATTAATTAAACCTGTGAATTCACCAACCTCGTGTTGACCCCCACATTTTACTTTTATGTTTTCTCAAGAAAGTAAGCAGGTTCATGCATTGGATTCCAGCATTTTAGGAAGCATCATGTTGACCATCGGGCTGGGATATTTACTTCTGTTTTATAATAAATGTGGTTTATTTCAGACAAGATACTAAATGTGTACGATTAATTCATGTAATATGTTTCAAAATGATATTATGATCATTGCTCTATATGCTGTGTGCTATTGATCCACCCAAGTAACACCCTAATTACTATTCCGCTGCATTTGACCAACTTGGGGGTGTTACAGAAATGGTATCAGAGCGCATAGTTATAGAGAACCAGATCAAAAACTTAAAAATTTTTAAATAATAAAAATTTTAAACTGGACTATAACTGAACATAAAAATCAATCTAAAGAAAAAAAATTGATTTTTGGGGAACCTATAAGTTAGGCATATGGCATTATAGAGCATGCATATTATGTGAACTAACTTCACATTGACTTATTCCCTCATGGTAAATAAATGACATAAGTATCTATTTATACTTTTTACAACATGGTTAAAAGCTTTAAAACCACATCGCATATGCATCATGAAAAGTTTTTAAATTGTGTAAGTTGAAAACTTGCTCAACTTTAAAATGTTACTTTCAGATATCATGACGACGCCCACTATTGTTACTACTTTCGAGGAGCTTATGGTTCCTACCATCACACCTTTGTCACCGACGTTAGTACTAGCTGGACCTGCATCTGATACAGAGTCCAGAGATGACCAGCAGGACGGGGTCATCGTACTCACAGATTCACCTACTCCTTCACAACCCACTGCATCTCCTACTACACCACTACTTGTAGTACCTGCATCCCCTCCTAGAGAGGTGGACCAGGTCGTACCTTCTCTACCATCCTTACCACCACCTTCTATACTAGCACTTACCCCACCAGTGTCTTGCCACCTCGTAAGAGGAGACATGACGCTATCCCGGGCTCGACCTATGAGGTTGGAGAGGGATAAGGAGCCGGGCAGGCTAGACTTAGTGCCCTTCAGGCACAGGTCGATGCACTCACGGCCCGACAGGCACAGGACACCACCCTTATCCACTCTCTAATACAGGCGGACCAGCAGGGTCGCGCTATGCTCCAGGAGAGACTTGACTCTCTCTACTGGGCCATAGCCGGGGAGTCATACACCACCCGGGAGACCATACACTGGCTATTGGATGAGGTAGCTTACCTCCGTTACCGCTTAGCTTCACTGGAGAGTCATTCCTACGAGACTCGAGCCGCCATCTACACACAGGAGGACACCTTTAGGACCTTCGTGGATTTGACAGATCTCCGTCATCAGGGGATCACTACAGAGACGGAGCAGTTACGGAGTGCCAACACTGCACGTCAGCAGCAGCTACTAGAGGCTTTGAGATACACCAAAGAGACCCGGAGTGCCGTGATCCGTATGCAGGACGAGCGTGCACCACCAGCTGGACCATCTGCACCTGCAGGCAGCCATACTAGTGTAGGGTAGATTTTTAGTTGTACATCATGACAAGCATTGAGTTGCATCTCAGCTCGCATGATTTATCTCTTTTGTACTTGTATTCCTTTTTCAGTTGTATTCGTAGTACCTAACCTTAGTAGGTAGGATATCTTTTGGTTGTATTACAAACATATGTACCACTATTTCAGACAGGTTGCTATGACCCTGTCTTAGATCGGTTGTACTTGTACTATACTGTTGTTGCCAGAAATAGCATGTTACCGTCCACTTGTTTGTTTACATTTATATTATTATGAACTCTTAACGGATTATCAAATTTATTGTGAATTCTATGCATAAACATTACCCATGCAGTTTAATATAACCATCTTTTATCAGCTAACAAATCTCAGTTTTTCTTATTAATATAGAAAAATGCCACCAAGACGCGCACGCCCAAACCCCGTAGAAACACCTGCGACGACTATATCTGATGCACAACTCAGAGTACTGATCGAGCAAGGCATTACTGACGCCTTAGCTGCCAGGGAAAACCGCCCCAGTGGAACCCATGGAGACAGTGAAAACTCTAATAACCGAAACCGCGAAGCTCGAGGATGTACTTAACCTGACTTCCTAAAGTGCAAGCCCAGCTATTACAAGGGCAAGGAAGGGTTAGTCGAGCTCATGCAATGGTTTGAGAGGACTGAGACCGTGTTTCGTATTAGTGACTGTACTGAAGAGAACAAGGTGAAATTTGCCACTTGTACACTTTTGGAACATGCACTCACGTGGTGGAACTCACAAGTCGCTACCCTCGGACACGATGGAGCCTATGGGATGACATGGACTGCATTGAAGGAAAAGCTTACCATGAAATACTGTCCACGTAGTGAAATCAAAAAGCTGGAGATTGAATTATGGAACCTCAAATGCACCAACTTCAATATTACGGGTTACAACCAGAAGTTCCAGGAACTAACTTTGATGTGTACCCGTATGTACCCAAAAGTGTCGGATAAGATAGAGAAGTACGTTAGTGGACTTCCAGACTCTGTTCAGGACAGTGTGCTCGCATCTCGACCTACTACCATCGAGAGTGCCATTGAGTTAGCCACAGAATTAGTGGACAAACGTGGCCGTGATCATATGATTAGACAAGCAGAGCACAAGAGGAAAGTCGATGATAACTACCGTCATCATCCCTAGACTCAACAGCCCAAGAGGCAGGGCTTAGGTCAAGTCTGCAGTACTGTTTCCTCAGGATCACCACCATACGTGGGAAACAAACCAAAATGCTCAAAGTGTAACTTCCATCACTACCCCACTGTTGAATGCTGAAGACCAGAGCAGGGCAGTGCATATGTTCCGATCAATAGGAACAACTTCAGTGCCAACAATAAGCCCCACAACGGCAACAGGCAGAATTCCTGTGGAAGTGGATACCAAGGAAGCCGCCAGCTCACTGGCAGTGGAAACATGGCTCGTAAGGAGATCCGTTGCTTTGGTTGTGGAGAGATTGGACACATCAGACCTGACTGCCCAAAGCGTAAGAATGAAAGCCAAAGCGGAGCATCCGCCAGAGTTTATGTCATAGGAGAAAACAGGACCAACCCCGACTCCAATGTAGTTACTGGTACGTTCCTTCTGAATAATCGCTATGCAAATATTTTATTCGATACGGGAGCCGATAGGAGTTTCATATCCACATAGTTTAGTAGCTTACTAGGCATTTTACCAACCCCATTAGATAACTGTTACAAAGTCAAGTTAGCAGACGGAAAGATCATTGAAACTAATACCATCATAAGATGCTGTACTTTAAACCTTCAGAATCACCCATTTGATATTCAATTAATACCCATAGAACTAAGTAGTTTCGATGTCATCATTGGTATGGACTGGTTAGCCAAATATCATGTAACCATTGTGTGTGACGAGAAACTAGTCCGTATACCATGGGGAAACGCAGATCTAATTATCTGAGGAGACAGAAATTCGGATAAAACAGACACTAGGTTGAGTGTGATCTCGTGCACCCAAGCCCAGAAATATCTACTAAAAGGATGTCCTATCTTTTTAGCACATATTTCTAAAACAGACAAAGAAGGAGAATCCAAGGAGAAACAGATCAAGGATGTACCCATCGTCCGTGATTATCCTGAAGTCTTTCCAGACGACTTGCCAGGATTACCTCAGACTCGTCAAGTTGAATTTCAAATAGACTTAGTGCCAGGAGCTGCACCTGTAGCTAAAGCACCCTACCGTTTAGCACCGACCGAGATGAAAGAACTCGCGGAACAACTCAAAGAACTGTCAGACAAAGGCTTTATCAGGCCCAGTTCCTCACCTTGGGGAGCCCCATTATTGTTTGTCAAAAAGAAAGACGGTTCTTTCCGAATGTGTATCGATTACAGAGAACTGAATAAGTTAACTGTGAAAAACCGCTACCCGTTACCACGAATCGACGACCTATTTGATCAGCTACAAGGATCAAGAGTGTACTCCAAGATCGACTTACGATCCGGGTATCACCAGTTGAAGGTCAGAGAAGAAGATATACCAAAGACAACTTTCAGAACACGCTACGGTCATTATGAGTTCCAAGTCATGCCATTTGGACTAACTAATGCACCAGCCATATTCATGGATCTCATGAATCGAGTATGCAGACCCTATCTGGATAAGTTCGTGATAGTGTTTATTAATGACATCCTCATTTATTCCAAGAATGAGCAAGAACACGGAGAACATCTGGCTCAAGTACTAAAACTGCTTAAGGAAGAAAAGCTGTACGCAAAATTCTCAAAGTGTGATTTTTGGATCCCTAAAGTATACTTTCTCGGTCATGTGATTGACGACAAGGGAATCCAAGTTGACCCCGCGAAAGTCGAATCCGTGAAAGATTGGGCATCTCCCACGTCGCCGAAGGAAATTCGTCAATTCTTAGGTCTTGCCAGTTACTACCGACGATTTATCGAAGGTTTCTCTAAGATTGCTAAACCAATGACCAAGCTCACCCAGAAAGGTATAAAGTTTGTGTGGGAAGAAAAAGAAGAAGCTGCATTCCAGACCATCAAACAAAAATTATGCAGTGCACCTATTTTAGCCTTACCAGAAGGTAACAAAGACTTCGTTGTCTACTGTGACGCCTCGCACAAAGGTTTGGGAGTTGTGTTGATGCAGAGACAGAAAGTGATTGCTTATGCTTCAAGACAACTGAAGAAACACGAGCAGAACTACTCCACCCATGATCTAGAACTTGGATCCGTAGTTTTCGCCTTAAAAATCTGGAGGCACTACCTGTATGGGACCAAGTGTACAGTTCATACTGATCACAAGAGCTTGCAACATATCCTGGATCAAAAAGAATTAAACATGAGGCAACGTCGTTGGATAGAATTACTCAGCGACTACGACTATGACATCAAATACCACCCAGGAAAAGCAAACGTAGTTGCAGATGCACTAAGCCGAAAGGGGACTGATCCTCCCATGAGAGTTCGAGCCTTAGTCATGACCATTAATTTGGACCTACCCAAATAGATATTAGAGGCCCAACTACAGGCACAGAAGCCCGAGAATATCGAAAAGGAAGACATAGGAGGAATGCTTAGGACGGACCTAAGCAAGGAAAAGCTAGAAGCTAGAACGGACGGATCGTTGTGTCTACACGGAAGAAGCTGGCTACCATGTTACGGAGACTTGAGGAACGTGATCATGCACGAATCCCATAAGTCCAAGTACTCCATACATCCCGGATCCGAAAAGATGTATCAAGACATGAAGAAATTATACTGGTGGCCGAACATGAAAGCAGACATTGCCACCTACGTGAAGAAATGTTTGACTTGTGCTAGAGTTAAAACAGAACATCAGCGACCGTCAGGTTTGTTAGTTCAACCCGAAATACCAAAATGGAAATGGGACAATATCACCATGGATTTCATTACCAAACTTCCTACATCGTCCCACGGTTACGATACAATTTGGGTAATCGTTGACCGTCTCACAAAATCAGCTCACTTCTTACCTATCAAGGAAAATGATTCTCTGAGCAAATTACCCAAAACGTACTTAAAGGAAGTTGTGACGAGACACGGGATACCAGTCTCAATCATCTGCGATAGAGATGGCAGATTTACATCAAACTTCTAGAAAGCTTTTCAAAGAGCTTTAGGGACAAACCTGGATATGAGTACCGCATACCATCCACAGACAGACGGTCAGAGTGAACGAACAATCCAAACACTAGAAGACATGCTGAGAGCATGTGTGATCGACTTTGGAAAAGGATGGGTCGAACACATTCCATTAGTGGAGTTCTCCTACAATAACAGCTACCATGCCAGTATTAAGGCGGCACCATTTGAGGCCCTCTATGGCCGCAAATGTCGTTCACCAGTATGTTGGGCAGAGGTGGGAGAATTTCAACTGACAGGACCCGAACTGATCCAAGAGACTACTGAGAAGATCACCCTCATCAAGCAACGAATTCAAGCTGCCCAGGATAGACAAAAGAGTTATGCCGACAGGAAACGTAAACCTATGGAGTTTGTTGTAGGTGATCGTGTCATGCTGAAGGTATCACCTTGGAAGGGTGTTGTACGGTTTGGGAAACGGGGGAAGTTAAATCCACGTTACGTAGGACCCTTCAAAGTAATTGCCAGAATTGGAGAGGTCGCCTATCTCTTAGAGTTACCCCAGCAGTTGAGTCGAGTACACCCTACATTTCACGTCTCAAACTTGAAGAAGTGCTACGCAGATGAACCATTAGCAATGCCATTGGAGGGAGTCCATTTTGATGACAAACTTCAATTTGTAGAAGAACCAGTGGAAGTCGTGGAGAGAGAAGTTAAGAAGTTGAAACGAAGCCAAATCCCGTTAGTTAAAATAAGATGGAACTCTAGGAAAGGTCCCGAATTTACTTGGGAACACGAAGACTCCTTTAGAGCTAAGTACCCGCACCTTTTTACCTGAGCAGTGACGTCATCTTAAGCTTTGAGGACAAAGCTAAAATAACGGGTTTATGCTGTAAAACCTGTAAATTTCAGGTTTTGACTATGTCAACATTGTGTACGTCACCTCATGATGTCTATATATTTATTCTATCACCTTTGCATGAAATCCTTTGAACAATCATATGCATCACATGAGCATACATCATTCTAATCATCTGAACAGGGAAACAACTATATCACAATTTTTATTATGACTATGAGTATTTTAATCATAAAAGCATGACCACATTTGTATGACTATATTTCAATAGCATACTGGACAACAAATGATCTATTGTAAAGGACTTTAAGTCATCTGAACATATGATCACTTGCATACATCCCATTGATTTTCTAAAAATCCAACGTCATGATCACAATTAATAACTGGCTATTTATATATATAAATATTTTTAAGTTGGATAGTTTATATATATTTTTCACACTATAATTGACTTTAAAACTAAGATGACAATTACTTTTACACATGAACACTACATTAAATCATTTTATATTTCTTTTATATATTTTTGGTCATAATAAAATCACCTAAGGACCATACTTTCACCAAAAGCCCTAACCGTAACCAAAATTACTTAAACTCAAACGTACTCACATATTATTATAACCTTAACTCACTTAACACTCACCTGGACACGAAAATTAAACACAAGCATACCCTAGACTTTTATTAAACCGTATATATTCATATATATACTTAACCATAACCTTTTATACCAAAACTCTTACCCTCCTTACCAAGTATCTAGACTATACACTAATTATAACACCTATGTATACACATTACATGAATTTTACTTCCCTTTGACTAGAAAACTATGAAACCGCCAGTTTCATTAGAAAACTATGGGGACTTGTACATTTTTTGGGCAATTAAGGTTAGTACTAGATACACTATTTGAGAACTATGTCACACATCCCTTCTTGTCACCCCTTAGACGTGTGAAGGGCATGAGCCACACACCAAAGCCTTGTACAACATGCCATTAAATGAAAACACTCAAAACTTACCTTTTGTCCCTTTTGAATCCTTGTATGCGACGGCTAAACAAGACACACCTAGCAACATGTACATCTTGGGCATTTATGAGAAGTCCTTGCTAAGTACCATGCCAAAATACTCACAATCTCTTTTCCCCTCTCTCTTGCTGTGTCCTACCCCAAACCACATTTCCCATTCTACTCTTGGATATTTATGAACTAGCTACACTCATTCACCCTCACACCACAAATTTCGGATCAAGAACACTCCCATATAACACCTTGAGTTAACCAAAAATCCTCCATCTCATTTACTACCAAATCTTTGTACTCCAAGCATTAAAGTCTAGCATTCAAGACTCCTAGGACTCGTCTAGAAGCAAGCCGACGCCAACACCACTCCCTTTGTCACCATTTTGATCAAACAAGTAAGTAAGTCTACCTTGGACCTATTTCCATCATTCCTTTACTTCCATCTCATGTCATGCATGTAAAAAAACTTAGGAAATGAACCTAGGTTGCCATGCATACGTAAAACCTCCATGAAATGCCATCCATATGACATATAAGCCACGGCTTATATAATGGGTAAACATTTCGTGCCCTAGAATCCTTAACCATGTCCTAACATGTTGGACACCTTGCTTAAAAACCCTAGAAGTAAACTAGTTATAAATGAGCACCTTAAAAATGTGTATGTTGTAAAATAAGCTGAGCCACTTAGCATATATAAGCCCATATTGTTATATAAGCCACGTCATTTAAGCCTTAAAATCTATATAAGCCATGCAAATATAAGCCGAATCTTATAAGCCTTAGAATAAGCCCATGAGCCCTCAAAATATAAGCTTAGGATTAACTAGTAAGAAAGTATAAGCCTTAGCCAAAAACAATAAACTTATATAAGCCATAAAAATAAGCCGAAATATATAAGCTTAGAACTAAACTAGTTTTTGAAATAAAACATAATATAAGCCCACTAGTTAAGGCCCAATAGTAAGTAATTAACATTTACTAATGACCTTACGTTTTTACTAAGCCCATCAACCCTTTTTACCCCAACCGGACCCTAATGGGCCGCATAGCCCAACATTAGAATTATATAGGTACTTTTCGTGGCAAAAATGTCAAATGGTAAAAGTTAGGTCCGAAACTGAAAACTAGTAAAACTAAGTAAACATTTTCGTGACTATTATATAGTCCAAGGGGCGTTTGTGCCATTTTCGAAACTATAGGGTAACCTAAAACCAAACCGTGAGCCATAAATAAACTACAAGGACCTTTTGTGCCACTTTCGAAACTCATAACAAGCCCTAATCACACCTTATAAATATTCCGTGGGATTGGAGGGGGTATTTGGTCATTTCTTGAAAGTTTACCAAGCCCTAGGGGGCGTTTTCATAAATTGGAATAACCAACAAGGACTAACGGTGTAAGAAACTTAACGAATGAAAACCTAAAGTTACTTTTCTAAAACAAATTATATTTACAAAGATTTATTATAGTTTTATTTAAATAAAAGTAGTAATAAAACTTGTCATTTGTAAAATAAATCATTTTAGTTATTACAAACTCTACGAAATTGACAAACCCCGTTAACCATTTCCCTTTGAAACTTTAAAACTTAATAAATCGTAATTTATTTCTTTATGATAAATTAAATAAGATATAGTTACTTATTTAATTTACGACCCCTCTTTCCTTAAAACAAATTTATATACATTTATATATATATTTTACTTGAACAAAAATATATATATATGCCTTTATTTCACTATAAGAACAAACACTTGAACCAGCGTAACAATTCATAAATTGTGATCATGCATTTTCATATGTACTATTCATCATGCATATTTATTGTTGCATTCACTGAGACATTTAAATTACTTAGGTAATTTCTCCAGTCCGTGACTATACTGTGACATCATCCTCACTACCTCATTATCACTAAGGTGAGTTCATGGCCCCATCTTTACTGTTTTATAACTGGGGGAGAAAACATACAAAAACTATTTATATGCAAGCATGCACAGACAACAAAAATTTATTTGCCTACTGTTTGCTCCATTCCCGTGGACTGTATTAGTTAATAGTGTAGCGCGAAATGTATGGATAGATCTATTCAGGTATTGACAACACCCGGCCTGTCGTGATCAGCTGTCACGTATTGCTTAGGCCGAGCAGCAGGTTTATGTCATTGTCGGATTAAGGGAAACCTCAATCAGGATAGACCCAAATGGGCTTACTGAGAATCATGTCTAGCTTCTATTACAGGGCAGTAGGAACTACTGTAGCGTTGGGCTGTGATGTCCTGCTACCTTCGTGATGCTTTGCATATTGATACTTTATTTAATTAATTAAACCTGTGAATTCACCAACCTCGTGTTGACCCCCACATTTTACTTTTATGTTTTCTCAGGAAAGTAAGCAGGTTCATGCATTGGATTCCAGCATTTTAGGAAGCATCATGTTGACCATCGGGCTGGGATATTTACTTCTGTTTTATAATAAATGTGGTTTAATTCAGACAAGATACTAAATGTGTACGATTAATTCATGTAATATGTTTCAAAATGATATTATGATCATTGCTCTATATGCTGTGTGCTATCGATCCACCCAAGTAACACCCCAATTACTATTCCGCTGCATTTGACCAACTTGGGGGTGTTACACCTATCACCTTTTTCGTTCTTGACAAACCGATTCTTTGACAATGGTTTCTTGTCATAGTTTGGTTGCCTAACGTGTTGACCTCGTCTCTTGAAGAACTTCTTGAAATCTCTCACCGCCAATGCATACTTCTCGTCATCACTTTCCGAGGAACTATCACGGTCACTTTGTGCCTTTTTGGCTTTAAGTGCAAGAGATTTCCTTTCACTCTTGGTTTTTACTAATTCCGAGTCCTTCAAAATTATCATCTCATGAACCTTTAAGTTTCCTATGAGTTCATCGAGTGATAAAGTTGAGAGATCTTTCGACTCTTCAATAGCCGTGACTTTTGCTCTCCACTTTGGATGTAAGGCCCTTAGAAACTTCCTAACATTGTTCTTGCTAGAAAAACCTTCATCAAGTGCTTTTAGACTAGTAATAATGGTGTTAAACCTAGCAAATGCACTATCAATAGTTTCATCTTCTAAGATGACAAATTGTTCATATTGTTGGACAAGAAGATCGATTTTACTTTCTTTGACTTGGCTATTACCTTGGTGGGTTACTAAAAGAGTGTTCCAAATATCTTTAGCGGTTTCACACATAAAAATTCTTTCATACTCTTTCTTAGGCAAAGCATTATAAATCACCATTTTAGCCTCATTATTTTTTGAAAGTTTCTTTTTAGTATCATCATTAGCTTTGTCAAAAGTGACTAATTCTTTTGTTTTAGAAACTTCATTAAATTGAAAGGGTAAGAAATCACTATTGGTAATAACATGCCAAAGATCTAAATATTTTGATTTCACATAAGTCTCAAATCTATTTTTCCAATAAATAAAACTATCGGTTTCAAAAAGTGGTGGTCTTTGCATAGATTTCCCTTCTAGGTACTTGTTGGAATCCATAGATCGATTCAAGTTTTAAAATACAATATACTTTAAAAAAAATCTTTAGCAACCCGCTCTGATACCAATTGTAGAAACTAGAAGGGGGGGTTGAATAGTTTCTTATTTTTACTTGTTAAAATATGGTTTCCAAAAATCCTTTTTCAAAAACTTAGGCTTGAGGAAATATGTGAAACCTTCTTATGCACAATATGAACAATGATAATGTAGCTAAACTAATACTAATAAAAATATATCCACAAAGAATAAAGAATGATAGTGTAGCTAATCTAATACTAACACATGTATATGCAAAAAGAATAAAGAATGTAAAGAGTTAAGGGTAAAGAAAGATCAAACCGAACACCAAGGATTTATAGTGGTTCGGCAACGAAGCTCACTCCTCGTTCCTACTCCACTCCTCGAGTACTCCTTACTCGAGAGTTCACTACACAAAAAGCTCCTTATGGTAGAGAAAATCGTACACGTTGCTTAACCAATTTCCGACTCTAAGCTAAAAGTCGAGCCCTAATCGTAGCTAGGACCAATGTATACAACTATACTTAGTACATACACAACTTCCAAATAGACACAACTACTTGGATCTTCACAACTATGACACAATTACAAGTATATAAAATTTGATCTTCAATGGATCTTTGGTGGTGGACTCAACACTTCACTAGGATAGTGTTCTTCTCTTTGCACTTGGAGAGGAAGGGATGGAAGAACAAGATTCACTTCTTAAACAAGTAATAATAAAACAAATGATCAAAGATTTGAGTGATTAAAGAAGGGGTTTGAATCTGGAAATAAGTGTGCAAAAGAGGTGAGGTGAAAAGCTGAGAATGGTCCACTATTTAAAGGATAAAGGAGCCAACGGCTATATCTGTCCGCGGTACCTTATCACAGCCCGCGGTACCTTATCGATAAGGTACCGCCTAGGCGCTAAGGTACCGCCGGACTAGACTCCACTCCTTTTTGTCCTTTAGTGGTGGAGGTCTTATCTGGGTATAAAAAATATCCTGAAAGGATATTCTTAACAGAATAAGAATATGCCATTTGCAAATTTCAAATAATTAATTTAATAAAACATTTTCTTAAAAATAAAGTTTAATAAAAACTTGTCACATTTAATAAAAAGTGAGTTTTAAGAAAAGATTAAATCACTTGATCACTTGATTAAGGTTAGTACTTGTTTATCCATACCTTAAGTGAAAATGGGTAAAATGAAAAATACTTGAACTCAAGAATTCGTTTTTCGTTGTTTTCGTAAATGCTTGTTTTTACATATTGTCGTAATCAAAACTAAGCGAGACCGAAAAATACAAGTAACGTTTTTAGTCATTATTGTATTAACACTCTTGTTGCTAACCATTCCTTTCAGGACAGCGACTCTGACATTGAAGAGGACACCAGAAGTAGTCAAGAATTTCTTGATGAATTACATGCTGAGTTCCATGACAGAGCCCTTTTAGCTGATCAAAAGAGGTACTACAAGAGATCTGGTAGAGTTGGAGCTCCAAATGTTGATAAATCCAAGGTGTCATGCTACACTTGTGGAAAGACTAGTCACTATCAAAAGGATTGCTGGTCAAACAAAACCTCCTCTCCAAGCTTCCCTTCATCCAGCCATAACAACAACAAGAAGTTTTCCACCTCACCTTTCAAGCAAACCTCTCTCTCTGATTCAGAAGGGAAGAAGGACTACAAAGTCAAATACAAAGCCTTGAAAGCTGAGCTGCTAAATCTCAATCAGAAAGTCGATGATGCAGCAAAGAAAAAGGATGCTAAGAAGACTGAAAAGGTCTGATCGCTGCCTCATTTGACTGGGATGATTAACCCCTCACTTCTGAGGATGAATGTACCACCACCGTCAGAGCCTTTATGGCTGTCTCTGATGAAGAACCCGCTGTGGGTAAAAGTGAAGCAAGATCTGTTCAATGGGTGGATATCACCATGAAAAAGGTACAAAGAATGTTATCTATGGCTGAAGGTCCTGATAGAGACCATGTCAGTGACTATACCTTGGTTGACCTCCACTTTGTGGAAGAGCAAAGAAAAAACCTTTTAAACAAATTTCATAGTCTTAAAACAGAGTTAAATCTTTGCCAATCTGAATTAACAAATCTTAAACCATTTGTGAATCTTGCAAATCAACTTCAAAATGAAGTGAGCAAATTATCCATTGAAAACGAGTCTTTGTCTGATGAAAATTCTGAACTTAGAAAAACCCATTGAGAAATGGAATTTGGCTCAATCCACAGTGGAAGAAATAGTCGCTGAATCCATACATGGTGATGTGGTTCAGGCTATTGGGGGAAAAGGTAGATACAAAAAACATGTCCATGTTCCCAATGTAAAATTTGTCCCTTCAGATTTCTCTTCTCCTTCTTCCACCTCTGTGGATGAGAAGAAATCTAACAAAGAATCAGAGGTACCAGCCCCTCCAAGACTCGCTGGTGCCAACCCATCTGATTCCTTGCTTGGCCCAAAACCTCAAACTAAAACCCCTGGGAATTCAATTCTAAAAGTCACTAACAAAGCGAATAAAAAGGTTTTTGTGGCTAAGGACTCCAAAAACCCACTCCTCCCCTTGAAGAGCTTTCTCCCACCAAGCAACTTCTCCCCACCCTGATGGAAGAGGTAAAAGGGTTGAAAGAACAAATCAACCCCAGAGTTAATAGTCCATCTGTTAACTCTCTTGGTGAAGGTTCTAGTAGCTCCAAGGGGAGAGCTTTGTTCAAACCTTGCAAGCATTGCGGTTTCAAGAATCACTCATCCGAGGATTGCTCTAAGAAACCAAAATGTATCACATGCGAGTCCACTGAACACACATCTAGAGAGCATGAGGAGGTCATTGCGGTTCAAAGAACCAAAACTCAAATGAGATCTAAAACTCCTCATCGACCCTAAAGAAAGGCTGATCCTAAACCCAGAGATAACTCTCAGGGTTACAGACCTAACCCCCCCTGCAAGTACTGTGGTTTCTTCAACCATCACTCTGATGAGTGCGAGCATTATCCTGGATGTGACATCTGTGGAAGCATGCGTCATGAACCCAGGGATTGCAACCAAAGAGGGGGAGGTAACCAGAGAAGGACCAATGTCGCTGGTCAGCGACAGCATGGACCCACTGGAAAGTGGTTCATCATTGAAACTAATCTGGATTTGTTATATCTATGTAGGAATATCTAAAGAAATCTGTTTGGTATCTGGATAGCGGGTGCTCCAGACACATGACAGGGGTTAAACAATATCTGCATAGATATAAAAAGGAGTCTGGTCCTAAAGTAGTCTTTGGAAATGATTCCTTAGGGGCTACTGAGGGTTATGGCATAGTGGATTGTAATGGAATAACCTTCACAAAGGTCGCTTATGTCAATGGACTGAAGCACAACCTAATCAGCATTAGTCAACTCTGTGATGCTGGCTTCAAAGTTCTGTTCACCAAGACCCAAGGAACAATCTTCAATCAAAATGATGATGTTGTTCTTATTGCACCCAGGAGAAGGGATGTGTATGTCATCGACATGACATCTTGTCCATAAGGGACAAACACTTGTCTCTATGCCAAAGCATCTGATAGTGAAAATTGGCTATGGCATAAGAGACTCTCCCATCTCAACTTCAAAAACATTAACAAACTGGCCAAGAATGATTTAGTAGCTGGGCTTCCCTCTCTGACCTTCACCAAAGACAGACCCTGCTCAGCGTGCGAGAAAGGGAAGCACCACAGAGCCTCATTCAAGACTAAAAAATCATTCTCCATAAATAAGTGCCTCCATCTCCTTCACATGGACTTATTTGGACCAGTAAAACCTCAATTACTTAATCACAACAAATATACACTAGTCATTGTAGATGAATTCTCCAGATTCACTTGGGTATTCTTTCTCAAAAGAAAGAGTGATGCTGCTGAAAGAATAATGTCCTTTATCAGAGAAATAGAGAATCTCAATGACTGCAGAGTTAAGGCTATCAGCAGTGACAATGGCACTGAATTCAAGAATCATGCCTTGGAAGCCTTGTGTGATGAAAAGGGAATATCACAGAACTTTTCTAACCCATGCACCCCTGAGCAAAATGGTGTCGCTGAAAGAAGAAACAGAACCCTCATAGAGGCTGCTAGAACAAGGCTCAGCGAATCAAGACTTCCTAAACAATTTTGGGGTGAAGCTGTGAACACAGCTTGTCATACACAAAAAAGATCCATTATTGTGAAAAGACATGGCAAGACCTCTTATGAAGTATACAGGAAGAGAGCCCCTGATGTAAGCTACTTCCATGTCTTTGGTTGCCCTGTTTTCATTCACAACTACAGAGATCACCTGGGAAAATTTGATGAAAAGTCTGATGATGGATTCTTCGTTGGTTACTCTCTCACCTCTAGAGCTTACAGAGTGTT
Organism: Glebionis coronaria; assembly: GCA_025667525.1. Taxonomy (NCBI): domain Eukaryota; kingdom Viridiplantae; phylum Streptophyta; class Magnoliopsida; order Asterales; family Asteraceae; genus Glebionis; species Glebionis coronaria. The sequence continues at coordinate 357,807,182 of CM046880.1, forward strand.
CAACATCCGTAGACAAGAATTAGAAGAATCCATCCATGTCACCTTCAATGAAGCAGATGCTGTCATCAACCACACCAACTCAGAAGAATGTGACATTGACTTCAATGAAGTTAAATCTTATACAGAGGATGATTTCTCACATCCCAAGGAATCATCCAAGGGCGGTCACAAGTACTTCCCTTATGTTCATGTATTTGATCCTTATTCAATCTCTAACATCACTCCAGAAGTTGAAAATGCTGAACAAATCACTCCACCCACTACTGTGAATGCTGATCTCATCGAACCAATCTCTCCTCTTGATGAAGAGATTATGGATGAAGAAATAATTTGTGAAGAACCCTCAACATTCATTGAACCTGCTTTGACTCCTGAACCCACAGAGACTCCTGCTCCTCAATCCAAATGGAGTAGGAACCAAGATATTCTTCTGGTGAATACTCTTGGTGAACCATCTGAGGGAGTCACTACCAGAGGCAAATTGAGATCTCTAGAAACCGCCTCAGCGAATGAATGCCTTTTCGCTGATTTTATCTCTAAGGATGAACCTAAGAATGTGGCTGCTGCGCTTCTAGATGAAGGGTGGGTTGTTGCCATGCAAGATGAGCTGAATCAGATCAAGAGGAACAAGGTGTGGACTCTGGTAAAAGCTCCAGCTGGGAAGCAAGTGGTTGGAACTAAATGGGTCTACAGAAACAAGAGGGATGAAGCTGGCATGATTGTCAAAAACAAGCCTAGGCTTATGGTAATGGGATATAATCAATCTGAGGGGATTGACTATGATCAAACGTTTGCACCAGTAGCCAGATTGGAAGCTATCAGAATCTTCCTTGCCTTTGCATCTTATATGGGGTTTACTGTATACCAGATGGATGTGAAGAGTGCTTTCCTCAATGGGAAGCTTGTAGAGGAAGTATATGTCTATCAACCCCCAGGGTTTGAAAGCAGTGAGTATCCTGATCACGTCTGCAGACTTCACAAAGCACTCTATGGGCTGAAACAAGCGCCTAGAGCCTGGTATGAAACCCTATCAAAATTCTTACTTGAAAATAAATTTTTCAGAGGTACCATTGATCAAACCCTGTTCACTTATAGGTCCAAGGGTGATGTCATTTTAGTACAGATTTATGTGGATGATATAATTTATGTTTCAACCAATATTACATTGAGCAAACAGTTTGCCAAATTAATGACCAAAAAATATGAAATGAGCATGATAGGGGAATTAACTTTATTCTTGGGTTTTCAAATTAAACAAAATTCAAAAGGAATTTCCATTTGTCAAGAAAAATATGTTAAGTATTTGCTCAAGAAGTATGATCTGTCTGATTGTGCATTAGTGAAATGCCCTATGCTTCCTCCCAACAACTTGGGAGCTGATGAATCAGGGGTCTCTGTTAATGAGACCTTATATAGAGGCATGATTGGGTCACTGATGTACCTCACAGAAAGCAGACCAGACATACAATTTGCCACATGTCTCTGTGCTAGGTACCAAGCTAACCCCAAGGAATCCCATCTTGTAGTTGTCAAAAGAATTTTCAGGTACTTAAAATGATCTCCCACACTGGGTCTCTGGTATCCTAATGGATCAGGCTTCGACCTCAAAGCCTACTCAGACTCTGACTACGCTGGGTGCTGTCCTGATAGAAAGAGCACCTCTGGGAGTTGTCAAATCCTTGGAGGAAAGTTGGTATGCTGGAGTGCCAAGAAACTAAACTATGTGGCCATGTCATCAGCTGAAGCTGAATACGTAGCAGCCAATGGTTGTTGTGCTCAAGTTCTCTGGATGAAAAGTCAGCTGGCTGATTATGGGATCATTTATGAAAAGGTTCCCATATTCTGTGACAACACAAGTGCTATAGCCATCTCAAATAATCCGGTACTTCATTCCAGAACTAAGCATATTGACATCAGGTATCACTTTATCAGAGACCATATTTTAAAAGGTGATATTGAGCTTCATTTTATACCCACTGAATACCAGCTCGCTGATATATTCACCAAACCTCTGGCTGAGCCAAGTTTTACTAGGTTGGTTGCTGAGCTGGGTATGCTCAATATTGGTAAACAAATCTGATAAATGATTTATGATCTCTGTCTCTGGGCATTAAAGGGAATTGAATGTAATGAGGTAGTTACATTCCAATGGGACTTAATATATTCCCATATTTAATTCAAATGATTAACCTTTATTGTCAACAACTTTCCCGTTTTCCAAGGGACAGAAATATCACATGAAGAGTCAAGGGGTCCCACTTTTCCTAAAAGGTAATTTTTTGCATTAAATGCTTTAATTGTAAAACGGCTAATCCTTTTATCAAAACCCTTGACTCACTTTTCAAAACTCACATTACTCATTACTTTCACACACACATACTATTCATCTTCTCAAAAACCTTCATTTCTTCCACACTTCAACAATGACGTCTTCATCATCTAACACCGCTTTCACCGTCCTGGCCGCCTCGAACGTTGATTTTGGGATACACGATGGTAAAATTGCCTTGAACAATTGTGTAGCTCTCTTGGAACACACCAATTCACTCTACCAACCTTTGTTTTCCTTCCTAAAAAACTCCACCATTTTTGAAGCCATAACCAGAGTACCCTCCACATGCTACCACCAATATTTGAAGGAGTTCTGGTATAGCGCGGAAGTTGATCCAACCTCTTCACACATCACCTTCAACCTTTCCACACATCCCCAACCTCTCACCTTTGATCTTCATACCTTTGCCAAAGTCATTGGACTTCTAGTCAATGAAGGCATGTCCGCTGTGCCTGCCAGCGCCACGGTGAAGAAGGCTCTGGCTACCCTTCGTCCTCATGACGACAATGATAAACCCTTCACCACACAAGGTTTCCAGACCAAATCCCTGATCAAAGTGAACTACTTCTCACCTATTTGGAGGACGCTGATGTTATACATTGTGAAATGTCTGGGTGGAAACCAGGGGTCTCATGATCAACTTAATAAAGCCCAGCAAGCGATTGCTTACAGCTTAATTTGGGGGAAAGATATAGGGATCGCTCATATACTTTACTCTGACCTCATTGCTAAGTTAGAAAACAAAGGGAAGAAGAACAGACTGGCCACCATCTGCTACACAAGATATCTCTCTCTTCTCTTAGAAGATATGTTTGGTGAAGGCTACACTAATGATGAACTTCTCTCCTTGTCTCTTTATCACATCACTGCTGCATCACTAAAGACTCCTTTGGAAGACGAAGTACCTCTCAGCAGGCACATGATGCAGGTCGCTGGGCTACTAGTTGCTGATGGAGAGCCCTTGATCCCTCACAATGAGGTGAATGCTGAAAGAGCAACTGACAAGTCTCTGTTAAAGACCTCTGTGCAGTCTTCTTCTCATCCCAAGGTGCCCAAGGAAAATAAGAAGAAAAGGAAAGACATCCCCCTTTCCTCTGAAACCCCTTCGGTTAATCCTTCCAAGTCCAAGAAGACTAAGAATAACCCATCCCCTTCTCTGGTGGATGTGGTTAAAGAGCCTGCCGCTGACAAACAACCTGAGTCTAGCGTCTCCCAATCAGCAGAGACGACTAAGAACCTTCTCAACGTTGATATCTCTCAGGTATTAGTTTGCCATTTTATTCTCTTGGGGGTTCAGATACAATCACTCTCAACATTCTGTAGGAGAGAGTGATGAAGTCTTAAGGTTTGCCTCAACCCATATAGTGTCTGTGTCAGCACCTAGAACTCTTAGGATTATCTGTACACTCTGTCTTTACACAAGGATATGATTCATTTGTGCTCATAACACACCCTGATGATCCTTCACCCTCTGGACTGTGCTCTTGTCCATACCAACTTGAGCATGCTATAGGTACCGACCCAGAGTCTCTGCACTTCACACAGTCTCTGGGTCCCCTCATTTGAAAAGAGTCCCAAAGCATTTATTCTTTTGGGTGGACTGAATAATCACCCTCAGTCTTCCTAGGGGCAGCGATAAAAGGCGACCATTACCTTCAAATAATTCACAATTAAAAGATTCCCAAAGAATTTATTCTTTTGGGGGGACTGAATAATCACCCTCAGTCTTCCTAGGGGCAGCGATAAATGGCGACCTTTAACTTCCAGGAATTCACAACTAAAAGAGTCCCAAGGAGCAATCCTTCAGGGGGAGCTGGATAATCACACCCAGCTATCCTAGGGGCAGCGAACGGCGACCATTCACCACATAATTTTCACAACTCAAAAGAGTCCCAAGGAGTAATCCTTATGGGGGAGCTGGATAATCACACCCAGCTATCCTAGGGGCAGCGAATGGCGACCCTTCAACATAACTATTTCACACTTAAAAGAGTCCCAAGGAGAAATCCTTAGGGGGGCTGGATAATCACACCCAGCTTTCCTAGGCGCAGCGAATGGCGATCTATAACTTCATATTTTTTCACAATTGGTTACTAACAAATGTCATAACAGGCTCATAATCTTCATGAAGAACAGCAGAATGATGATGCCTATTCTATTGCTGGTGATGAAAATGCTGAAGTCCCCCACATAGATCTTGATGCCATGTCAGACATTGATTCCATGCTAGAGGATGAGGTCTTCATTATTGAAGAGGACTTGACCATTTCAGATTATGCTGATATGGATGCTGAAGATGACCAAGTTACATCAGAGTTGAAACCCATCTCCTTCCCATCATTGCCCAATGTGCAAGAACTAGTTGCTAAGCGGCTATTGGACCAGAGGCTCTGTGCACCAACCCAGTTCCCTTCCCAACCTTACCAAATGTCATGGAACTAGGGGCCAAGCAACACTTGGAATATTTACAAAAACTCAAGCCTGTCCATGTTCCTCGAATGAAAGATGTTCAGGAACTCGCTGCTGAGGCTCTCTGGGTTAAGAGGGGTGACATCAGTAAAACCAAGCCCAAAGTCACAAATGATGTCATCCTCTCTGAAATACAAACACTAACCCATGCTCCTGAGGAACTTACCACCATACTAGAGACTTCACTAACTTCATCTGTGGAGTCCTCTATGACTGCCTTACTTCCGTAACTACTGGGAAGTGCCTTGCAAGCTCACCTCCCAGCTGTTCTAGACCAGAGCCTCCAGCAATACATACCATCTGTCCTCACATCAGCTGTCAAAGCAAATGTTGCAGCTATTGCTAAGGCGTCTGAGCCTTAAAGAAAACTTCTTCAAGAGCTGTTACAAGAGGAACTTAAAGAGATCTGCTTATTTGTTCATCAAGAATTCCTTAAGTTCCTTAAGCCTGGTTCAGGCACAGCTACTACCAGCGCTATGCCTGAGGGGGAGAATTCAGCAACCTCTACCTCTGAAGAAGAAGAATACACCACCTCACCTAAGGGGGAGCAGTCACTCAAACAACCAAAACCTTCAACAGTGATTCCTACACCACAACCTCTTAGATCCTTCAACCCCAACACTGATGCAATAAAGGATAAGGGAAAAGGAATTGCTATTGAACAACCTGAAATAACCCTGCACTCCCTCCAAGAAGAAGGTGGATCTACAGCCAGGCTCTCCAAAGACTCTGATCTAAACAAATTCAGGAGCGCTGATGAACCACCACTCACCCCAGAGCAGGCAAAAGCTCAAATCTTGGAACACCAAAGGCTGGCAAACATCAGAGCGGCTGAACTCAAAAGAAAAGAAGCTCTGAACAAATTCTCTCCTGCTGTAAAGGAAGCTCAGCTGGTTAAGCTCAAATAATTGGAGGTTAAAAGGAGCAACCTTCTAAAGGAATATGAAAGACTTGTAAACCAGAGAGCTGAACCTGGTTAAATCACCGAGTATGCATGTTACACTGACAAGAACAAAAAGGTGGTGATGACCCTTTACAGAGAGAACCAACTAACCAACTACAAAGTCTATAGTGACTTTAAACTCAGAGATCTGGGCCTCTCTGAATGGTTAGAAATGCTGGCTCTTGCCCAAAAGAAGACTGGGCCTGGTGCTGCCCAAATGATGAAGAACATTCAAGCAAAGCTGAATTGGGTAAGAGACACGACAAAGAAGCTGAAGGTACCCCTGCCTCCTCAACTTTCACAACAACAACCTTCTCAAGGAAAAAGGAAAAGGAAAACCCAAATGGGGCCTCTAGCGGAGAAGTTGGTTACTGAAAACATTGTTGTTGATGGGATGCACAGAAACTTGGTTCTGCCCAAAGAGATCACCAAACCAGTAGGGGCAAGTATACTCAGAACCAGAGACAAGTATGGTCTTTATGAATGGTAATTATGAGTATTGCTTTCAGCGGATGAATGAACTACATCTGGCATCAACCATCCAGCTTATCAGACTCAAACAGGGCATCCTAAGGAATTACAAAACAGCTGAGGATTTTGAGTTTGAAGTTGAGCTTGTCATCAACTCTAGGAGTGACAAAGTTGAAGCCCAGAGAATCTGTGATCAAGGCCTCGATCGCTGAAGAACCTTTTACTTTTGTTTATGTTTACACCTCTGGGTGTTTTTGTAATAGACTAGGTTCTTTATGTTTAATAAAACACTGAGGTATGTTTGTTAAATTATGTGTAAGAAGAAGCTGTGTACTCACTTACAATAATTTTAGACTTAGTATAATTTATAAACAAATAGGGAGAGATTGTTGGGCCAATGAAAGTTTTAACTATGGCCCAGTCTAGATTTGTTTAATTAGACTAAGTGTTTACTGATCGTTGAGAGGACCAGCGACAGAGACTAGACCAGTGGAAGGCAAAGCCTCAGCTGGCACACCAGGAACATTCAAGTCAAAGACAACGTCAGAGAAGTCGAAGACAATCTAAAGTCATACTCACCAGCGATTATGGATAGCTGGGATGTTGAAGAATGTACTGGTGTTCAAGGATCTCTGAGTTGACAACACTCAGAGATCACTTAAAACCCCTAGAAATCTGGGATAAGCAAAGCTTATCTAATCCTTTATAGTTTAGGCGGGAGAATCTACCAAGTGTTCTGAGCGGGACAAAACAAGAGATTCAAGATAAAGCCTAGTACGACCTAGTGGGACAAAAGGTGAACAGTTGGCAGAACTGTTCACCTAAAGTTGTTTAAAGGTATGTCTTGATTTGGAGATGCATTTAATACGTTGTACTCTTCCATTCAGAAGGTGACACGTATCAACTACTCCCACTAAGGAAGCAACCTCGTACACTATAAATAGGAGTGGGAAAGAAGAATTAACTCAACCCTTGTTCTTGGATAATTTATCTAAGTTCTTTCTCACCTTGGAACCGCTGAGCCCCCAGCTGTCTACCAGCGTCTCATTGGTTCCCTTGTAAACTTGAGTCTCGAATCTAGTTTACTTGTTTCTAGGGTTCATATTTGTTGTCATTCAACGAGTGTATTCATAGCACTTTGTAATACTTTGTTTATAATACTTAATAAAGCATTACGCGTTTGAAAAGTATTTCATTGTGTTTCGTGGTTACAAGAGTTATAGTTTATCAACAATTGTCATATTAAGGGACTTTCATTACAAGATCATGCATCTTTGTACACACTTTTTGCCATTCGTTTTTAACAAAATAAGTGATACCCGTATTTGATTTATTAAGTCTATGCCTTCCAATATAATAGCACTTGAAATTAGGTTTTACCATCTGGTCAGGCCTAGGGTGAATTCCAACCTAAGGCAAAAATTTTCATAGGGCATATCTATGTCAATATATGCAAGCTTTACATCGGTACAACTTAAATCGAGTTCCTGGTCAGATCTTGAACCCGAGACATAAGATGAGATGAAACATGCTCATGATTTATTAGTTGTAGAACAAGTTTGTTTGATATGTCCATTGGTACTCATAATACTTGTGATGCCATCCCATTCAAATACTCTACAACAACAGTTTAATGAATCATCTCATAAGACTAAGAGTTGTACTTGTAATGCAATTAACACTCGACGCTTACCTCTTGCCTCACTTGTTACTAGCTGGTCAGACCTCCTAATAATGAGTGGGAGGACAAGTTGGATCTTAGTCTTATTAGTAATTAATCTGGTAGTTAATTCTATTAAGATTGTAATTATCGAAATTACTAAATTGAACTTTCTATATTCTGATTACTTATGTTATTGCAACATAATTCGTAAACGAAATTTGTTTTCTCATAGAAGACAAATATAGTATCTTTTCTTGGTAAGAAGAGTGAGACTTGCTCTTATCTCTTCTCATTGGTCGAAAAGAATTAGACAGGGTTATAATTGAATTATTATCGATTATATTTAGACTCACTTTTTATATTTCATTATCCAAACCTGGTTCTAGAATCTTGAAAGCTACCATATTTTGTGTATCTAGAGTACTTTTTGTCTATAGCTACCAAATAAATGACATCATATTTTAAACTTATCACGGTGTATGAGTTTAAACCGCAACGAGTAAAGAAATTACTAGCATATTTGCTGAGTATTTTTATTGGACTCGCATTATTACTTAAAAGTGCTAAATACCCTTGTGGCTATGCTATTGATAAAGGAGGAATTGCATGTTAAAATTCAAGTTAAATGAGAGCATAAATAACTAGTCCCTCATCTACGTACGTAGAAATTCATATACGCTGTTCATGTAACACCCCCAATTTACCACGCAGCGGAATACCACATTGGGGCGCTACTAATAGCACATCGCACACAATCAAAGACAACGACCTCAAAAGAGACGTTAAACTAATATACAACATTGTCTAAAAAGTTTCCCATCCCAATATATCAAATCAGAGTAGCGTTTAGTCCCAAAAATCGTTACCAACACATCACATACATCAAAGACTTAAAAGTCATTTATTCATTTCAAAGGATGGAAAAATAATATATACTTTAGACAAGTAATCAGTAACTCCCTCCTCGCATACTCTGCTGCTATCCATCTTGATTACCTGAAATACATGCTTAAAATCATCAACATAACGGTTGAGCAAGTCTATTGGTTTTACAAATCATCATTTGAACACAAGAATTTTAATATATATATATATATATATATATATATATATATATATATATATATATATATATATATATATATATATATATATATATATATATATATATATATATATATATATATATATATATATATATATATATATATATATATATATATATATATATATATATATATATATATATATATATATATATATATATATATATATATATATATATATATATATATATCGATAAATGCCTTAAGCTCATGCAACTGAACGTTAACCAACACATCAACCGAGTCAATTACAGTGCCCCTAGAACAGGTAATATTGTCATATACCAATGACCTCTTATACATAATATCCCTATCAGGTGTTCACAAAGGATACATACCCTAGGATAAGGTTTTCAAACCAAATAGATCTATCATATGTATTAGCGTTTACCTCGCAAGGTAATTTCTTGTTTTCTATGTGGTGACCCTAATGAATCTCATAGTCACTTTTTTTGCTTGTGTGTTCTCTAGGAGGCTGTGGGAAAGGCTTAAAGGCATGGCTCTTATGGAATGTATGTCATATATGGCCATGTGCCATTTCGGGTGTGGTGAGTTTTCCTGCTAGAAATAGTATTGTAAGTGTTGTTAAAAGATTACTCTTTGGCGCTTGTATTTACTATTTATGGCAAGAGAGGAATAATAGACGTATGGGCTGTAATCCTAGAGATATCTCCGTGTTGGTTAAGATCATTATTAGCACTATTAGATTAAAATTACTTAGTCTTACTGTTAAGCCTTCTTCCAATGTTAGGAGAATTTCTGAAATTTGGAATATCAAGTTATGTGAGGATAGGAATTTAGGTAAGAGAGTTGAGTTTGACCCTTGCCAAAATAATCCTTATGACTAGTGGTTTCTATGTGATGGGATGGTGGGTGTGCTGGTCCTTTGGTGGGACTGGCCTTTAGGATTGTAATAGGTCGTGGGTTCATGTTTGCCCTGTTTATGACCTTAGCAGGAATAGGGATAGGTGAGTTTGCTCGTTTTGCAGGAAAAATGGATCTTCTTGCTATGGATGGCTTGATGATACTATATCTGGTTATTATGCATTTGCTAGATATGCACGTATTAGATTATGTATCTATCTCTCAGTTTGCTGGGAGTTAGGGGAGGACTGTTTGGATTGGTTTCGGGAAGGTTTGATGTGCTATTAGTGGATGCATGAGTTAGTCTTGGGAGTGTGTGCCATTCTTTCATAGTACGTGCTGAAAGATGTGCCGACTATGTTTGGTTTGGTGCACTTCTTCCTTGCTCTAACTCTGTGTACGGTTTTTTAGTTGCCAAACCTGGTTTGTGATGCTTGTCCTCCCTTATTTCTTATAATAATCTGTATCTGTTTAATGTCGTGCTGATAGATACTTAGATTATTGCATCATGGAAAGGATTCTGGCTTAGTTGTACTCTTTCCCCCTCTTATTGTTTCCCACTGGGTTTTACATAATTGGGGGTTTTGAGGAGACAATAAGCTGGATGTGCTACTATGGCACCTTTCCTTTATTTCTGCATTTGTTATCTGATGGCGTTGTGAGTAGGTTTACATTGCCTGCTTAAACTTGTATTAGCTTGGGGATGTGATTTACCATGGGGGATGGATTGGCTGTCTTGGTTGCTTCCCTTTGTGGTTAAATTGAGGCAGTCATGTATTCTAAAGTGGGTTTCTTATCACAGCTTAAGTACTGGTTTGTTCTGAAGTGCCATGGAGATGCAGAGCTTGATTCTTATCAAATGGGATCAAGTAGTTAGTGTTATGGGTATGCAGGCTGTTATGTTTTCATTTATAATGGCTTGTATTTGTAGTTTTTCTTGATATGAGAATGGGGTTTGTCCATTTCTATTATCAGTTGTTTTGTATGTGTGGTTGCTACATTTTGAGTATGGTATTGTTTTCCATGCCAATGTTGTGTTGCTATAGCTTGGTTAGATGGGGGTGTGTCCCATTTAATTTTTTTGTTAAGCTATAGTTTGTACTCTGACTTTGTAGCTCTTTTCTTAATAAATTTACCGTTAAGAAAGAAAAAATAAAAAAATTCTGGGACCTAATAAGACAATGGTACTTAGGCATTTATCATCATATTCGGGTTCAGCATACCGAAAACAACTTGTGTTCATTTTATAAAACATCATGTATTCCCCTTGCGGGTTAAAAATCATTTACAAGATAATATAAAAGCGAGACTATAGACTCACCTGATACAATTGTCACAATCGTCAATAAAGAACGAACTCCAATCGAGAACAATGTCAATCGAGAATAAATGTCAATGGTCGATACGTGATCACATGAGACCTTGATAAACTTGTTTTTGTAGAAAAATCAACCCAAGACAATACTAATAGTATAATCTTAAATTGAATATCAATTATGTAACTAAAGATTTGATGGAAAGATATCTTTTGGGGGCTGATGAGGGGCGGCTAAAATGAGAAACAAGATAGGAGTTTATTATGATTTGATCAACAATGAGAAACATGGAAGAAAAATATTTTATGTATTGACTAGCAATGTTGTACACCTGGATCATAATACCAAACTCATATAAACAAGGCAACTCATTCTTGTTTAAACGGTCCAATGAGTATTGATATGGTGGCTTTTAATATAATTACAGTCCCAAAATTTGTTAAAGCGGATATTATTAAAGCCCGATATTTTTAAGGTTACGTGATATAGAAGTTACGCGTAAAACACGAAAAATAAACGCTCAATATCAAATAAAAATGTCGACATTCAGAGAGTATTTATATTTCGATAAATAAATAAGGGCTTATAATTTAATAAACTTAACCCGTCGAATAAACGAATGACGTCTAAAAGCTTAATGTAAATTACAAAAAAATGCTCATAAAACGAGAAATTAAAACGACGACAATAGAAAATATTTATATGTCATAACTAAAATGTTCACGGTCGATGACGGACATAGACGTTTCCAATAAATAATAAATGACACGTTTTTTATACGTTAAATCCCTAACCTTGCCGTTTAGTCAAAAATTCAATATTATTCGTCGAATGAACATGACAACTAAAAGTCAGGTAATAAATATTGATCTGAATATTAGAAATAAGATTAGATCTTGGTCTAAATGTTGATTTTAAAGTACGAGTTATTACATCATCTAACCCTTTAGGAAGCGAGGTCCCGGCGCTTAATTCGTCTTAATAGTCTTTGGTTAAATGGCGAAGAGGTGAGAAATAGACAAGTCATCGCTGAGGTTTCCAATGAAAGTTGGATGAACAAAAGTCAAGGAAATGAGTATACATAACAGGCACAAAGTGAATGGTTTGAATGTAGCTTCAATTCTTATAAGGAAAGATGAATATATAACTCGAAGGAAAAACCATTGGAAGCGAAAAATTAACAAGTCGTCAATTTTTTGGAAATGGTTCAAGGTACATTACTACTAGCTTATAAAACTTGCGACGGTCGATATAAGTTCGAAATATCCACATGACAAGTGACAAGTCGAAAGAAGTGGGCGCATATGTAAATTTTCCAACGCGACAATCAATTCAGAAACATCGTTGATCACATCGATCAAATCGAAAAACATATCGTCCACGGGTTTCATAAAAAAAAACAATTACTCCATAAAATAAAATCATATGGATCACACATAACTCCATCGAAAACGTTACAAAATATTCACGATGAGGCAATTATTACTAGTCGCGCAAAATCATCTAGTTGCATGATCTCAAACATGCAAATCTATTTCTTAAAAACCAAATTTTATCGATACAGAAATCGTTCAGAGTATACATTACTCTATCGAAGTAACTACGATCCAAATCAAATACAAAAGCCATCACTAAGCACATATATCACATTACGACATGCTTGCAAAATAGTCAAACCATGCCAAATCAAATAAGTTCAATCAAGTTAAATCATGCTTGCTAAATAGCCAAGCCATGATAAATAAGAATATTTGATAGGATTTTCAGATAAGTCCAGTCAAAGGAAAGTTTGCAAGTTAAAGGATGTTCACGATCTTGATTACATAGATGCATATCAAAGAAAAATCGTCATTATCAGAGGGTGCTCACACATGTATCCATACCCAAATGACATTACAGGGTGCTCACAAACGGATCCATACCCAAAAGATATTCTCGTTACGTTTGAAAAATTATTCGATGAACCATCCATAATAACAAGCAAAATTTCAAAATCTTTTCATCCAAGATAAGCTATCAGTGATAACTTAATCGTCGGTCGATCCACAAGTACACACTTAAATCTTGGTGTCTATTAGACAAGTCGTCTATCTTCGGAACGGGTAATGGCTCTTAACGATTAGCTTATCTAGCTTACAATAGTCGAGAAACATTAGAAATGGTCCATAAAGACAAATCATAACTCGAGAGAAGACTAACGGTTTACTCATACATAGACGATAATCAATAATAACCATAATGACGACGGTAATGATTAATTCATACCAACGAAACACGGGTCGAAGAAATACGTCCATATACAAAATAATCAGAAACCAAGTCAGGCACACTTGAGCCCACTCATTTATAACTCCTTGTCTACATCAAAAGGCGTCCCCCTTCATGTATACAAGATTTTATAAATTTACGGTTCGGGAACTTATAACTTTCTTGTTCAAATAAAAAGGCGTCCCAATCCATTTCAACAAGACAAATATAAGTCATCCTACTCAAGTATTACTATCTCTCAAAATGATGTCAAATCCAAATACCATAGTAAATAAAAGGTGTTAATAAACTTACATCATTATTTCCGTATTCAAACGTCCCATTCAATTTGAATAAGGAAAACACGAAAATCTAAGGTCCAGTGGTTTAAAATTTTCTTATTCAAATGTCCTAACCCATTTCAACAAGACAACCTTAAACGACTCATAGTTGGGAAAGTTAAAATCTCTATATCTAAATGTACCATTCCATTTAGATACAAGGTATTAAGTCACTCAACTGAATGACTACTACGAGTATATATATTTGTTGTACCCAAACTATATATATTTGATTAGGATATATATATCTTAAGTCCAACATTGGCATCCTCCTTTTTGCCAATAAAACGTAGTCATATAAAATCAAATCACACGTCGCAATACATAGAAGATGTCACCTCGGATAAATGATTCTTCAAAATCATAAGAAGTATGCGGAACACGAATATCACATCAATCAACTACCTTTCGAAAGGAGATGTCCTAAAATGGCACATCATGATACGGTGATAACAATCGAACTTAAGCAAGTCGATATGAGATATATTACAAAACAATATACATACTCAAAGTATCAAACGAGTTTCATACTCATATAATACATAATCATCAAGATTGGAGATTGGCGATGAGGCCAAATCCGATACAAAACCGCATTATAAAATGTATAACAATCTTTCAAGGACCATTGCTTCACACACAATGCCTTTAAATATCTTAGTATATTAATACATATACATACCAACATTCCTACATACACATAGTATCGCATAATCACAATCAATCAAAAAGTAATGCAAGAATAGCCTTACCGGAGCCATGCGGAGTAGTTGCGTGCTTAAAACTTTTTTATTCACACCAAAAATTATTGTTTAGGTTTTTCAAAATCGACCTAGTTCTCTATAACTTGTGGCTCTGATTACCATTTTGTAACACCCCCAATTTATCACGCAGCGGAATACCACATTGGGGCGCTACTAATAGCACATCGCATACTATCATAGACAACGACCTCAAAAGAGACGTTAAAATAATATACAACATTGTCTAAGAAGTTTCCCATCCCAATATATCAAATCAGAGTAGCGTTTAGTCCCAAAATTCGTTACCAACACATCACATACGTCAAATACTTAAAAGTCATTTTCATTTTAAAGGATGGAAAAATAATATAAACTTTAGACAAGTAAGCAGTAACTCCTTCCTCGCATGCTCCGCTGCTATCCATCTTGATTACCTGAAATACATGCTTATAATCATCAACACAACGGTTGAGCAAGTCTATAGGTTTTACAAATCATCATTTGAACACAAGAATTTTAATCATCTCAAGCTTGTCACACAAACAAGTCATATATATATATATATATATATATATATATATATATATATATATATATATATATATATATATATATATATATATATATATATATATATATATATATATATATATATATATATATATATATATATATATATATATATATATTTATATATATATATATATATATATATATATATATATATATATATATATATATATATATATCGATAAATGCCTTAAGCTCATGCAACTGAACGTTAACCACCACGTCAACCGAGTCACTTACGACGCCCCTACAACAGGTAATATTGTCATATACCAACGACCTCTTATACATAATATCCCTTTCAGGTGATCACAAAGGATACATACCCTAGGATAAGGCTGTCAAACCAAATAGATCTATCATATATATTAGTGTTTACCTCGCAAGGTAATTAACAGTTCATGAAGTTCAGGGACTTCAGAAGACAATGGTACTTAGGCATTTATCATCATATTCGGGTCTAGCATACCGAAAACAACTTGTATTCATTTTATAAAACAACATGTATTCCCCTCGCGGGTTAAAAAAACTTACAAGATAATATAAAAAATGAGGATATAGACTCACCTGATACAATTTTCACATCGTCAATAAAAAACGAACACCAATCGAGAACAATGTCAATCAAGAATAAATGTCAACGGTCGATACATGATCACACGAGACCTTGATAAACTTGTTTTTGTAGAAAAATCAACCCAAGACAATACTAATAGTATAATCTTAAATTGAATATGAATTATGTAACTGAAGATTTGATGGAAAGACGTCTTTTGGGGCTGATGGGGGGCGGCTAAAATGAGAAACAAGATAGGAGAAATTAAAAAGATGTCAGTCGATAAATAAATAAGGGCTTGCAATTTAATAAACTTAACCCGTCGAATAAACGAATGACGTCTAAATGCTTAATGTAAATAACAAAAAAGTGCTCATAAAACGAGAAATTAAAACGGAGACAATAGAAAATTATTCTATGTCATAACTAAAATGTTCACGGTCGATGACGGACATAGACGTTTCCAATAAATAATAAATGACACGTTTCGATACGTTAAATTCCTAACCTTGCCGGTTAGTCAAAAATTCAATATTATTCGTCGAACGAACATGACAACTAAAAGTCAGGTAATAAATATTGATCCGAATATTAGAAATAAGATTAGATCTTGGTCTAAATATTGATTTTAAAGTATGGGTTATTACAGTTTCATACCTAAGTCCATTGCTACTTGTAGGCATACTAAGCAAACATGAAAGTAAATAAATCGCTATTTGTTTTCACTAGTGATGTAACACTCACAATGTTGACTATTCCAATGGGAGTTTTACGTTTCATTACTAAAAATACATTCATGTAATATTTTAAATTTCAGTGGGAGCTACAAGCCTTTTATCCTTGTTAGTTACCAATATTATTTTTAGCTTGCTTTAATATAATTCATTGATTTCCGAATTTGAACGACCTAGTTTAAGGAAAATTACATTTTATTATATAGATACCCTGTTGCCTTTCCGATGTTGCATCCCAAAATGTTATCTGTAGAATAATACTTCAAAATTCCTTATTTAACATTATGGTTCGAATTCTACTTGTATTTACTATGACACTATCATATTATTTTTCTACATTAGATAATGTTGTCCCGTACACAAGTGGAAGAAATCTTATATGTGTGCAAGGAACAACATATACCAATATGATTTCTGGTTCTCTTGATCAAAACATAAGTAAGATAATAAATCTACTAGGACTTAAACACACATGATTTTTGTTGCGCTATTACATTTAAGTGTCGAAATAAAATGTAAAGTTACTTTAACATTTTTACTACATGCGTTAATTAAATATAATTATGGTTAATTATATGATCATAATTATGAAGTATGTATTTAACTTGAAATTAATATTGAGCTTAAGAGTTTGCGTTCATAATTACTTTAGTTAGTATAATTATATTTTCTTGTTAAGACCTAATTATAAAGTCCTTGAATTAATCAATAGCTCATAACATAAAGTAAGTCGTAAAATTATTATGTCTTCTTGCTAACACATGAACAATAAGGTCATTAAATTATTTAAAAGTCTTTTAATGACTACTTGCCATGTTTGATTTTCTTGTAAACACATGAACATAGAAGTCCGGTATGATTCAAGAAATATAAATTATCGCATGCACTTGGTTTGAAATACTTTGTATTGAATTTGGTTTGACCCGATTGAAGTGTATTTGATTGAAAGAGAATTAATTTATCTAAGGAATTCTGATGTAGTTTCACAATTTTTATACTCATAGAATACCACATTGTAATGGTATGACTAATATGTTGAAGAAAACTATATCTATATTTTTTGAATTCTGATAACCTAAATGGCTATAATCAATCAAGGTTAGAAATTTGCGTGTGTCATGAATGCACTCAATATAGTTACAACCTAGAAGGTATTCAAGACATTATCTAATATATGCATTAGGACGAATCTCATTATGTCTTGATTAAAGTTTTAAAATTTGATAATATCTTATGAAGCATATTAGCAAGACAGAGATGAGAATTATAAAATGTATGTTGTTCTATTTAAGAAACAATTTACTGTTGCTTAAATACTTAGTATTTAGAGAATTATCTCTAGTAACAAAAGTAAGTGAGAGCATATTAAGATCTTGAATATATTCAAGAACAAAATACATAACCTTCTTAATTCACTTGTTGATGTCGTACTAAGGCTAAACATGTAAATGTTGAACCAAATTATAGTGAAATTCTTTATTCATAATTCCGAAAGAATACCTCATCATTTGAGTGATATTTTAGTATTAGTGCTGAGGGATATATGTTACAGGATCATTCCGCTAAATCCTAAGATACATTATCACATCTTAAATATGATATATGTCTTAGAATATGAATGATAAGATGCAGCCCTTAAAAGACAATAAATGTTTTTTAGTCTGATTCATCTTTCACCGAAATAGTTAAACTGTGAGGCGAGAATGAGTTTCTTTTAAAAAATATCTTATAAGGGAAAAGTCGTTTACATATTAATGCATGACTTCTGATAAGAGTTTTTAATCATACTTAACAAATTGATTATGATTAAATCCTACTTTCTATATGCATTAGCTATATAAAGATAATTTAATTGACATATCAGTTTTTATAATAACCACCATCAAGTGGCCTAGTGGTAAGGTCCTTGACTCTCAAACAAGAGGTCAAGGGTTCAAACCTCACTAGGTGTGTACACTTGGGAGTGGCCACGGAGGTTCACCTGCGATTACTTCGGGCTATCCAAAAGGGTAGTCGCCCTGGGATTAGTCGGCTCGCAATGTCGAGTCGAAAACCTAGGTATACAAAAAAAATATAATAATTAAGTTTCATAACTCTTTCCCTAAGATTACCTATGCGAGAACGTGTGTAATTAAAGCAGTTATGAATCTAAATAATCACTACAAAGTATACAAGATAATAAAATTCAAGTATGGATCACATCATGTATCTTCTAGATAAAATATTATGTTTAATTAAAAATCAATTGTTTAATTTTTATTAAAAAACATAACTCGTGGGTAAATTTGACATCAAGTAGGAGCACTATGTTTGTTTTCCATATGATGTATAGCATATTGGAAGCATCATTCTATCTAATCTAGATTTTAATACCTTGTCTTGGAGTGATTCTTCAATTTGAAATTTAGGAAATAAAGCAAACGATCTTAGAATAAATGATATCTGAAACAAATATGTGCGGTGATCAAGTCCCACATAATGCAATATATCATTAAACAAGTTTTATATGATATATTTCACTTGAGATAATACATAAGGATTCACATGTGCATTATATTGTTGTATGGGGTTAATTGTTGCTTTTGCACAAGTGCAAGATGAGCTAAGACTACATTTATCAGCGACCGCATCCAACCGGTTGGATGATTAAAAGGAAAAAATTATAATAATAGTATACTAAAAGTACACAAAGGAAAGAGCGAATAGTCCACGACCAGTTCGATTGATGATCTCCAAATGAACTGTCCAACCCGCCACATGTCACGTTTAGAATGGACCGTGTACTTATATCAGTTTTATGTGATGAAGTCTGGGTTATGATTGTAAACGGGTAAAGTGTGAACTTCTTATATAAGAGTGGGCACAAAATGACACAAAATTTTAATGTTGTGAAGCCTTTTGATTTTATGAAATGGTGATGAGGTTTTATTTAAATTCTTTTCATAAAGAAGTGTATAAGATGATGGATAGAGTGAAACAAGTGTAGAAGATGATGGATAGAATAAAGCGTGGGATAAGATTAAAAATTACATAGAGATACGTGTTTACATAGAGGTTACATAGCAATATCTGAGGTTATATGGACCTGCTTTTCAGCCCATTAACAATAATTTTAACAAAAATTTTTAAATATTATACGTAATAGTTGTGGCTTTTATATAAAAGTAAAGATTATATTTAATATGAAATATTATGTATACATAAAAATATTATTGGTTAGTTTGGGTTGGGTTGGGTTGTTGATAAATGGAAAAAAATTTAAAATTGGTTGTATATGTGTAAGAGTGAGAAAATAGTATCTTATCTTACTATATATAATAATCCAATACTCTAATTTAATGCGAAGGTCTCGTTTTGAGAAGGAGGGCTGCATCAGGAGGTGAAGAGTCCATAATGAGGTGAAGAGTCCCTCGGGGGGGGGGGGGGGGGGGGGGGAGGAGTCTATTAGGAGACGAAAGGTATAGAATTTTAACTTGACTTGCATAAATAATCTGTATTTATTTTTCAGCCTTTAAGAATTCAATCAAAAGTGTCTTTTCATTTGCACTAAGTTAATGTGATTTTTATAACTCATGATCATTTGAGTCTATAAATTACCATCACAGCAGAGATCATACCACAACAATGATCTATGCAACACAAAACTATCTTCCTTGATTGCCAACAATTAACATATACTTTCACATTATAAATAGCATGTACATGTGATGCCTTCCAAAATCAACCAAACGGCTGACCCAAATCCGTGTTTACGGACCGAGGCTCATAATTACAACAAACACACAAATACTCTCAATCTCAACAAGAGACGAAATAAAAGAAAGAAACAAGATCTTAACTTCATCATTTCGTTCTTTCAAAAAAGTCTTTTGATATCATTAACATAAAACATCATAGATCTTGAATCTTTTAAAAAACCAAAATCCTACTCGAGACCTATTTATAAGATCTTGAAGCTGCCACTCTTTTGTTGTGGTGCTAGTATCGCATTTATAAAATGTCTTATGATTTAGGTTGCGAAGGGAAATTTTATATCTTTGGTGGAAGCTTCGTTCTTTAATCAAAGATAAAAGCAAAGTGATTGAATTCTTTGGTTGGTTAGAAGTTTGGATCTGCTGTTGAGAGTGAAGAAAAAATGGAGGCCATCTTTTGAAATTAGGGCTTTATTGTGAAGTAATATTAGGCTATATGCTTTTATATTCTTATTTTATTATGTTATGGGATAAAGCCAAATGGGTTGATGTATATCTGAAATTTAATGGGATGATGTATATTTGTTCTTCATGAACTTTAGTTATATGGAGTGGAGTACTAAATATTATGATCACAAAATCTTAGTATATATTTCTTCAAGCTTTATTCGGATACTGATGATATAGCACAACTTGCATGTATTTGTGTATTATCTTACTGTTGCATTCGTTTCAACATACCATAAGCTTCATTTGTCTCTAATTCTACACTTACAATTCATACACAAAACACAATATAAGAAAAGTGAGTGAGACCAATCCTACAAAACGAAACAAGCATGATAAGGAAGAACGAATCATTAGTAAACATCTAGTTGTTTTGCATGTATTTTAAGTCATCAATTGGTATAGAAAAGTAAACGTATAATATACTATAAAGTTGAACTTAGCCATTAATTAATATATTAAATACTTTAATTAATAATATTTTTAAAATACCTTTAAAATGAAAAATACATATAATTATACATACTGTACAGCTAATAAAACACAAAAGGACTTCATATAACTTACAGGTTGGTGGTAGACCAATCGGTTTAACCAAAAATTGGAGTGACCATTAGTTAGGCTAGAAAATATACGTCGTGGGAAAAGGAAACATAAATAACTGGATGAACTCGGTATTAACGGGTGAACAAGGTCGGACTATGATCATTTTTTCTATTATACCTATTGACAAGTTTATCATTTTTATCTTGTGACGCATAAACATTAACCACAAAAGTAATGAACCGATCTTTGATAAATAAAAAATCGAGATAATTGTTTTCCCAGTTGTTGTTTATATTTTTTATTTCTTTAACTTTTCGGTAACACGAGCCTAAGTCGAGTTCCAATTGAGTCTAACAATTTACTAAAATTTTAGGTTATACTTTTGATAACGACCAAAATATACATATTCAACCCGTTATTATAATGCCACTTTGTATTATAAATAAGAGCTTTCGATACTTAATATATTGCGTTTTATATGCAGGTATGAAGTATGGAGAAGCAAAGTGAAGAAAATACAAAGGAGGGTCCTTATGGTGTAATTTAGCCAAACTATTGAAAGAAGATTCTGGAACGCACAAAAGTGCGGCGCACATTGTCATAAGTGCGGCGCACATTCCCACATCCAAAGTGCGGCGCACTTTCGGATAAGTGCGGCGCACATTTGCTCTCAGCCGGCACTATTAATAGGAGCCACTTTTACACATTTGACATATCTCATTTTAAAAACTACTACTCTAATCCGAGTATTCTTAGCTTCTTAGTAGTATTTTTAGTATTATCCACTTTTGGGAAATACTTGTAGCCAGAGCATTCCACTCTTCGATTCTTGGAGGAACGATACAATCGTGACACTTGTGCACTCGTTCATTCGATCAAATCTAAGTATGATGTTCTCTTACTCTTTTCTATTTGTTACTTTGATTACTATGTTAGGCTAAGCTGTTTGTGACTATATGGGTATGTGACTATGATTAGTGATGATGCTATGATATGATCCTTTATAAACTGATTTCAAGCTAAGGTTGTAGAACCATTTTACCACCTAGTTCTATAAATCATATTTTATCTAGAGTTGATTTGTTATGATGGCTTGGTGTTGAGAAACGCAAATCGTTGTAATAAGTTTTTAAAGACTTGTCTATGGTTTTGAATCTTTGGTTGGAGAGATCCGCTTAGAAACTGTGAGAAAATATTGAACTTGTTGGCAACTTGTTTTGATTTTAGTCGCTCGAATAAACACAAGTCTTGAATCACACTAAGTAAATTGTGTAAACGCCATTTTGACGAAAAAAGATTATCACTCTTTACCTACATAAACATATCTCGGTCATTATTATCATCATCACGTACTCATACGAACTATCCCATATTAGTCATATTTGTTACTATTGTTATTCATAACAATCATTTCTTTCTTCAATTATTATACTGATTACCAAAACGAAACTAAGTCTCAGCGAACTATCCTGGCTTACCACTACAAGCTATATTACGAACGAAAGGGTATACTTGCTCGTGTTTGTATTTCTAGTCCCTTGTTTTGTCTAAACCTTGTAATATAAATATAAGACTTGCGAAATGAACATCAAGTTGGCGCCGCTGCCAGGGACTTATAATCCTGTTTTGTAACCAAAACTTTCATAATCTTTGAATAATTGAACCATTTCCCACTCAAACAAAACCAAAATTTTTCTGCAGTATAAAAAGTACGTCGTACAATCCAAAAAGTGTGTCGCACTTCCTGTAGCGAACAAAAGTACGCCACACAATCCAAAAAGTGTGACGCATATTTCTTCTGTAAACCCAAAACCTTTGTTGGATGCACACTCGTTCATCCGAAACTCCACCATTATCACCGTTATCAGAACTTGAACGTACCCTTAACCAAAGGTTACGTAGACTTCACCTTCGTGTACCTTTCGATAGGAGACACGAGCAACATCAACCTCGCGAAATCAACCAACCTTTCGACAACCTTTCTCAATTCCTATTTCTCACCAAACTCATCAACCGTTACGATCCAATGTCGGACACCGATGATGAACCAATGTGGTCAGCCGATAGAGTTTTAGCACCAACTCTTGGCTCCGCAATCGTTTTACCTGAAATCGCGAACGATTTTGCAATCAAAGGAAACCACTTGACACTTGTCAAAAACCACCAATTTGATGGTCGAATCAAAACCGATCCTCACAAACACATGAACACATCCATGAATTTAGCGGAACATGCAAAATGTTTAACTATGGAGAAGGACAAGTCGAAGCCGTTCAACACATGATGTTTCCATCATCCCTCACTGGAGAAGCCAAGTCATGGATCGAAGAACTTAACGAAGGAACCATTCGAACATGGGAAGGTCTTAGAACCGCTTTCATTAGCCGATTCTTTCCTCCTGTCCTATTTGAAAAACTCCTTGGAGAAATCTGAAGCTTTTGTCAACAAGATCGAGAAACTCTCACTGACGCATGGTTAAGAATGAAAGAATTACTCAGAAACTACCATGGTCATGGACTAAAAAAGGAAGGAATAATCAAGATTTTCTATCATGGTCTTGACGATGCTACCCACGATGCATTGAACACCGCAGCGGGCAGTATTTTCCTTTACAAAACCCCTAACCAAGCTTACCAATTGTTAGATGACAAAGTTTTACTCAAGCTTGATTGGTCAAAAAATCACAAAAACAAAAACCCACGAAAAACCGTAGCTTTTTCCGAAGAAAGCAACAACCCAACCGACACTGAAAAATTATGGCTCGCATGGACGCCATGTCTCTCAAAATAGACAATCAATATAAAGAGATGAAAAACAAACGTCGTGAAACCTGCAAACACTGTGGAGGAAACCATCCTTTTACTGAATGTGATGACGATGGCACCCCTATAACAAAGGAAGAAGAAGCCAATTTCATGAACACCTTTTGTTGAACTCGATTTTATAACGATTATCG